>CM076574.1:1265121947-1265721947 GCA_034641835.2 Pinus albicaulis | reverse complement strand
GGTATGTTTTGTGGGTATTTGAGTACCCCAAGAAGATACATTTACGAATCCTTTCACTGAGTTTGTTTCTACAGGTGGAAACAAAAACCCTGATATGCCTCACCGAAGGAATGTGGCGATACCGCATTTCATAGGGAGTCTTGTTTTTTATAGCATTAGATGGAGACCTATTCTTTATATACACAACACATAGAATTGCATCAACCCAAAACATCAGTTTAAAATTCTTGAAAAAAATTATGGAACGTACCATATTTAAGATTGTCCTATTCATTATTTTAGCTACTTCGTTCTGGTGGGGATTATCAGGCATGATTGTTTGATGTTTGATCTCATGTTTGCAAAGATAGTTTTCAAATTAATTTGATGTATATTCTTTTCCATTATCAGTATGAATAGATCTAATATGAGATTTTTCATCATTTTTAATCCATGCATGAAATTTTTGGAATGTTTCAAAAGCTTCATATTTGTTCTTTAATAAATAAACCCAACACATTCAGGCGTAGTCATCAATAAATTTCATCATATATTTATTACCATTTTCAGAAGGAACAAGCATTGGGCCACATAAATTAGAATGAATGAGTTCATGTGCTCTGGAATGAGACTCATGAAAATACTATTTGTTGTGATTTCCCAAGATATAAGCATCACATTGCTTAAGTTTCCTAGGAATTGTAGGCAAACCAATAACACCATTTTTATTCAACAAACGAAGGTTTTCACAGTTCAAGTGTCCAAATATAGCATGCTATAAAAGGCTTGATCGAAATGTACCTTCATCATAGTGAGAATTGTATGAAAACTTATGTGCACGAGTAGAGGTTCCTTGCAGTTTAGAAAGTCTTTCTTTTTCTATCCCAGTCATGACAAGTGAGTGATCTGATGCTTTTCTAACCTCAACTTTGCCATAAAATATGTGAATGGAGTGTCCTAGCTAGTAGAATTAGACCAAAGACAACAATTTTTTTCTCAAATCCGGGAGGTATAGAACATCATGTAGAAGAAGTCTGGAAGACCACATAGTTTGATTCTAACGATGCCAAGCTCTGATGGCTTGAGTTTTGACTTGTCTGCAAAGTATATTGCTCCATCAACATTGTCATTGAATCCTTCAAAGAAATATCTTCTGAAAGTCATTTAGAAATTTTCTCATGATTCAAGAAACCAATCATTTTTCCATGAAGCAAGTGAAGCATTGAATAAGTCTTCAGTTACTCCAGTGTTGCAATGTGCCACAACATAATGAGTGGACTTAGGTGCTTTACATTTTCCTTTGTCAAGTGTTTTACCTTTTGCTTCATTTCTTTCATGCTTGATTTTGTCCCAAGGAAACTTACATGTGGAAGCATCATGTCCATCTCTATTCCATCGTATGAAATGTAGATCAGAACCTTTTCCTTGGAAATGTCTTCCCCCCTTCCTCTAAAATTATTCCTTCATCTTCCTCTTTAGCCACCTCTTCCTCTAGAAGAATCTTGTGCATGAGTCTTCTCTTTTTTTGAAATGCACACAACTTGTTCAATAGGCTGAGGAGTTGTATTCTTCCCAAAATCCTTCTCTCTCTCACCAAACTTCTTCTCAAAGGGAGTTAAAGGTAATCTCCTTAAGGTTGCCACTTGCTTGCAATGACTCAAGATAATGTGAATAGGTGGGATATAGTGCCTTGACATAAGCTATGAGAAGAATATATTTATCAACACCAGTGGATCTTATGTCATGCATAATGGATCTTACTTCTGATGTTAAGGCAGGGGGGTCATCATTTTTCAATTCAATATTGAACAACTTAATCATCAATTAAACACCTTAAATTTCAGAATGTGAATCATACAATTGCTTCAACTTATTTAAGGCTCCAAAGGCATTTGAAAATGACGAAATATGTCAACTCACCTCTTCATTTAATGACATTGCAATAAAGGCATAGGCCTTACTATTTTTTTTTTTCCCAAATGCCAAGCTCCTCTAGGCTTTTCTAGTGCATTGTCTCCTTCTCCTTCACAGACTCCTTTCCACAACTCATTGAAAATCAAGCTGTGCTTTATCTTCCTAGACCACTCATGATAGTTCCCTTTTCTAGAGAGAACTGCTCCCACAATGGAGATGAGTGAATGCATCATTAAAAAATACTATGTGCTTTTTATTTTCAAAATAATACAACCTTTATCTTCTTGGGTAAAAAATTGACTTAATTATATAGATGGAAAAACTCTGCTTTTCACTCTACCAAGTCAATATTTTAATTTTTCACTCTACCACTCAACTTATGCACTTTCTGTTAGTTTTTGTAGCATCAGATGTGTTTCGTTATCACTTTGTAAATCCCTTTAGGCTGAGAAAAGGGCTACAGAGGTAACCACAAAACCTCTTTTGGGATAGAATCTAGCCCTTCTGGTCTAAAGAGGGATCTCTCTATGGGGTCTTTAGTCAATTAAACAATTCAATATTTCAGGTTTTAGGCTAGTTCCTAAGAGAAATAAAAAAGAATTTGTTTCAATATTTTGAAGGTTTGATGGCAAAAATGACATAGACATGCATTGACATGTATCTTGGTTTTAAAGAAATCTCAGTGATTAAAGCAGGATAATGAGAGTTTCTTTATCAAGGGCAAGAAAATCAACACTTTGGATCTCAGAAATCAGTTGTAGTATATGGTTAAGAAGAAAAATATTGTACTCCACTAAGCACAAAGCATATAGAGATGAATTTCATACTCAAATTTAGATGAAGTAGATGAAAATTATTCGAAAGGAAAACATAGTATCAAACGTAGATAAAATTTGCCTTCATTAACTTCTTTCAAATAATAAGTACAGTAGATGTGTGAATCATTGGAAAGAAATGAGAAGGAACATAAATAAATGTAATCAAAGGATGCATAAGAATCATAATAAACACATCACATAACCAAACTATTTTGACACAGGAATCCTTCGAAACAATAGCTCAAATCTTCTTCATTAATCACTGAAAAAATATCACTACATACATAAAAAATAAGTCTCTTGCAATTGTCGATTAACCTTTTCTCCCAATTCATGATGGTCTCAAATACATTTCACAATAATAATATCACTTTTCCCAATACATTGAATGTCTTCAATCCATCTAGTGGATCGAATCAAACAAGTTCAACAAAATATTGTTTCGCATTAAAAAACTAGGTAAAAGAAACCATAAAGTGTAATTTTTTCCTTTTGGAAAAAACATAAAAACTAATTTATTTTATCTAGATAATACTATCTAGATAAAAATATTATCCCTAATGACCTTATCCTTATCGTTTCTAACATCAAAGCTTCATAATCAAGATGAAAGTGGAAACAGTCGGGCAAGTTGTGTTGTGCAGCGGTTGAGCAGCACTACGCAATGGAAATTTAAAACTATGGTTGCACTATATATTCCCTCCCAAATAAAAAAAAATAGTGGCACACAATCATCTAAGGCTTTGTGATATACCAACAACATCCAAAACTGGAAGAATGTATGCATAATTCTCCTCATTCACAAACCGAATTCCAAAACTTGCAAAATTATATCAGCAGAAATTGTGAAACATGGTCTCCAAGCGACACCTGTAGATCCCAAATGGTAATACATGTGTAAAATATGAGATATTTTTTTGTATATTAGGTTGTTTTGAAGATAAACCTCTTTCATATTTTTCAAATTCTTCCCCAACTCCTCATAAACTATTCTCCAAAATCATGACTGAAACAGTAAATTACATAGTCCGAAAAATAGACCTTAATGATGCATTTGAATATCCTTCTATATGACACCTGTGCAGAAAATGGAGGAGGTTATTTTGATTTGGTCTGTTGGTGATAAAAACCTCTTTCATTTTTCAAATATTTATCTCCATGTGATCGAAAACAACTCTTGAAAATTATGTCTAAAACAGTGAAATTTGGAGCACAGGGTGTAGCAGCCCATCCATGGTTGATATGGTTGCAGATAGTTATATTCAAGGATGAGTGTGTAAATGCAATTAATAGGACTTGGTGATGATGTAGCACCCTCTAAGTGCTTCCATCCATGCTTGCATACCTCCATAATGGTTTTTCTCTGTTTACACAACAATTGTGCAATGATTATGTGGCTTGGAGCTTTGCGCAGCCGGTGCACAACGACCTCCTTCCACATGAATTATGAATTTAGGAGGTTAAATGGCATGATTATGAGATTTGAACTGAGGGGTGCCATGATAATAAAAGGTAAATTAGGGGGGTATATGATGGTGAATGATGAATTATGAATGGTGACAAGGGAATGATGACATACGAATGGTCACATGGGAATGATGGACACCACTAATAGACCCATAGAACTTTAAATGACTAGCATAGTTTGGAATTTTGATAAATAATACCTTGATGAAAATACCCCTTGAAACCTCAATGACTTCTTTTTCCCTCCATGATTACACATTTAGACTATGACACTTATTGAACCATAGGCTAAATTACAAACAAACCCTCAAAATGAAATAGTAAGATAGAAAAAGACATTGATTCCTAGACTCTAGGGCCCTAACATTGGCTCCAATGGGGATGGAAACCTCCTAGTGAGGTGCCAAGAACAAAACTGCAGACTAGTAGCCAAATAAAACCATTGGGCAATGAAATCAATTGAAAAACTGAAAATATAACTGACTAACTCAACTTACTTGTGGCAACAAATCACTGGAATCTTATGGCCTTCTCCTCGAGCTTCAAATTCCAATGATAACCACCCACACTTGAAATATTGAAAGTACATCCAAACTACCAAGGAAAACTGCTGGAAATTGGCGCACTGCTGAAAAAGATGCTCAGAGGGCTAAGAGCTTATTCTCAAACTTACTCACTCTAACTGATCCACAAGCTGCTTGATTCGGAAAATTCAAAGAACCAATGTAACCACGCAAGAAGATGGAGACTTGATTTTTTCTCACACTTTCCTTGAGAAGGTAGAAAAAATGAGAGAATGGTAACTCAAACTGTAACCAAGATTGATTTTCTTGATGTAGGAACGTTGCAAAATCTACCTTCATTGATGACTATAACAAATTAGCAAGAGGATCTTGAAAATCATGAAAGGTTAAATGTTCTTGATTATCAACAAAAATAAGGCAACTACCTTGAAATATGATGGCTAATTGTTCTTCTTCATTAGACTCCTTATTTTTTGAACCTTGAGTGACTTTTCCTATGTTCTCATTGTTGTCATTCATAATAAAAAACTTTGACTTTTCTTGAGGAACTGTAAATGGAACAACTACATCATGTATAATGGAAGTGTCAAGAGTTACCCTTTCATGTGCTTTAGTAAAAACATGATCTTGATATTCAAAATATTTTTTGTTTGTTACTTCAAGAGGAAAATTTTTCTAAATAAAGTCTTCATTTTCAAGAGGCTCTATAACAACGCTTTGTTTATCACTTCTTTCCTGCAGCTTATGATGGTCAATTTGAAGCCTAGCATCATCAAAATTTGAAGCTACATGCATATATCCTTGAGAAAATGGATTCATAAGTAATCCCTCATGAGAGTTTGAATTGAGAGTTTCTAGAGCAACAAATTCATCAGATATTTGCAAAAGATTAGCTTTAATGCACTCTTCAACCACTTTCATAGTAAGATGCAATTATATGTCACATACCTTTTTAATCTCATTGTCTTGGGATGCATTCTCATGCTACTAAAAATAAGAATTTTCAAAAGGATTTGTAATATTTTTTCCTCAATCCCTGACCCAAAAGATGAATAAACCAATGGAATGTATAAATCCTTCTGTTGCTTAAAATATTTCTCATACTTTTGATCACGAAAAGACAGAAAATATTTCTGCAAATTATTATCAAACTCAGAGGATGAATCATACATGTAATCATTAAAGTCTTTCTTGGTTTCATTTTCATTTAAGAGAGAAACCACTGCTTTTTCTTGGTGATGAAAATGGTTCTCGTACAAAGCCTTCGTAAACTCTTCATCACCATAAGAATTTTCCATATTTTGAACGAAATCCTCAAAATGATCACAACAATTCTCAACCAAAGACACAGAAGGATGAGATTCTCTATATTTTTCAAAAAATGTTGAATGAAAATATTTAAGAGAACATAGACTAGAAAATGGCAGTCCTTCATACCAATATCTCACTTTTTCCTCCAAGGTAGCCATGAACATCTTCTTGAAAAAAAACCTTTAGCTTACGCACATGCATGTGAAATTTAATCAAATGGAGAGCAACATCATCTCTGACCTGATCTCTGAATTTTGGCAAAAAAAATTTCCAGTCTACATGAGGCATGCAATTTTGAAAACCTGGAATGTGATATCGTTTCATGGGAGCATACCTCGCAGCTGAATTCATTTTTGGCCAATAGAGTTTCCAATAAAACTCTGATTTATGGATCCTATTGTCAGTGGAGTCTTTGGATTAAGTTGAAAATTGATTAGAGTCACAAGGTGAATGGTTCAACCTTTTGATGTCCAACTGTTGTTCACCATCAACATTAGATGTGATCCTTGTCACTCACACCTGGCGAAAATGTGACCGTTCGTGTCCCCGAAAATGGCACCACTATGTTAACACTCTGTAAATCCCTTTAGGCTGAGAAAAGGGTTATAGAGGTAACCAAAAAACCTCTTTTGGACCAAAATCTAGCCCTTCTGGTCTAGAGAGGGATCTCTCTATAGGGCCTTCAATCGATTAAAAAACCGAATATTTCAAGTTTTATGCTAGTTCTTAAGAGAAAGAAAAGGAATTTGTTTCAATATTTTGAAGGTTTGATGGAAAAAATGACAGATACATGCATTGACATGTATCCTGGTTTTAAAGATATCTCAGTGATTAAAGCGAGATAATGAGCAGTTCTTTATCAAGGGCAAGAAAGTCAACACTTTGGATCTCAAAAATCAGTTGTAGTATATGGTCAAGAAGAACAATAATGTATTCCACTAAGCATAAAGCATCTAGAGATGAATTTCATACACAGCTTCAGAGGAAGTACATGAAAATTATTCGAAAGGAAAACAGAGTATCAAACTTAGATAAAATTTTCCTTCATTAACTTTTTCAAATAATAAGTACAATAGATATGTGAATCATTGGAAATAAATGAGAAGGGACACAAATAACTATAATCATAGGACACATACGAAGCATAATAAACACATCACATCAGCAAAGTATGTTGACACGGGGTTCCTTGGAAACAACAACTCAAATCTTCTTCATTAATCACTGAAAAAATATCACTGCATACATAAAAATAAGTCTCTTGGAATTGTCAATTAACCTTTTCTCCCAGTTCATGATGGTCTTAAATAATTTCACAATAACAATATCACTTGGACCAATACATTTAATGTATTCAATCCATCCAGTGGATCGAATCAAACAAGTTTAGCAACATATTGTTTTTGCAATAAAAAACTAGGTAAAAGCAACCATAAATTGCAATCTTTATCTTTTGGAAAATAAATAAATACTACTTTATTCTATCTAGATAATCCTATATATATAATAATCTTGTCCCTAATGACATTATCCTTATCAGTCTTGACATCAAAGCTTCAGATTTAAGATGAAAGTGGAAACAACAGGGCAAGTTGTGTTGCACAGCACTATGCAACAGAAATGTAAAACTATGGTTGCACTATATCTTCCCACCCAAATAAATCAAAATAGTGATAGCCAATCATTTAAGGTTCTCTGATAAACCAAAAACATCCAAAAATAGAAGAATTTATGCATAATTCTCCTCATTCATAAGCCGAATTCCAAAAACTGCAGAATTCTGTTAGCAGAAATTGTTAAAAAGGGTCTTCACGTGACACTTGTAGCTCCCAAATGGTAAGACCTGTGTAAAATATGAGATAGGATTTTGTATATGATATTTTTTTGAAGAGAAACATCTCTCAGTTTCTTCAAATTCTTCCCCACATCCTCATAAATTGTTCCCAAAAATCATGTATGAAACAGTAAATTACACGGTCCGAAAAATAGGCCTTAAAGATGCATTTGAATCTCTCGATCTATGAAACTTGTGCAGAAACTGAATGAGGTTATTGTGGTTTGGTCTGTGCTTGAGAAAAAACTATGTCATTTTTCCAAATTTCTTCTCCATGTGACTGAAAACCACTCTTGAAAATGATGTCTAAAAAATTCAATTTCGGAGCACAAAGTGTAGCAGACCATCCATGGTTGATATGGTTGCAGATGGTTCTATGCAAGGCTAAGTGTGTAAATGTGCTTGATAGGACTTGGTGATGATTTAGCACCCTCTGAGTGCTTCCCTCCATGCTTACATACCTCCATAGTGGTTATTCGACTTTTGCGCAACAACTGTGTGGCTTGGAGCTTTGCACAACGACCTTCTTCCACATGAATTATGAATTTAGGAGGTGTAATGGCATGATGATGAGATGTGAATTGAGGGGTGACATGATAATAAATGGTAAATTATGGGAGTATATGATGGTGAATGATGAATTATGAATGGTTACAAGTGAATGATGACATAGGAATGGTGATATGGGAATGATGGACACCACTAACAAGCCCATATAACTTTAACTGATTGTCTTGGTTTTGAATTGTGATGAATAATACCCCCACGAAAATCCCCCTTGAGGCCTCAATGACTTCTTTGTCCCTCCATGATTACAAATTTATACTATGACACTTTGTGAGCAATAAGCTAAATTACAAACAAACCCTCAAAATGAAATAGTAAGATAGGAAAACACTTTGATTCCTAGACTCTAGGACACTAAAATGTTCTAGCCACGAAATTTTGTGAAGAGGCTAGAATACATGTGATCTCCAAAACCCAGAAATCGTTTCTGGAAATTCCACCTAGAAGTTTCTTAATTAGATTATTAATTTTTAACCAATTTTTAAATATTTCCTAAGTCTAAACTTAGGGAATATGGTTAATTAATCAGTATTAATTAAGATAAGGTGAGAATAGTCTATAAAATCACACATATCGACTCCAAGATGATCCTAGCCATTGATTATGTTTTAATATTCATCGTTGGTGCTCCAACAGAGGATTATAGGAGGAGATCGATGTAGTGATGGAGAAAACACTTGAGAGGTTCGGTTTCATGAGCATATCGATTTCTATAGTAGCCACGGTCAGAAGTCGGAGAGAGAAATAGTGAGATCGAAGTAGTGAGGAAGAGGGGCAGAGACAATAAAGCCGGAGGAAGAATTCCAAATCCAGTGAGTGCATTTGTAGAGAGATATAAGAGCCATAGAGAGGCTAACGCAGAGGCAACGCAGTAGCCACCAGAGGCAGTTTCAATTCTGCTAGGGAAAGATGAGTTTCAGTGTCAGAAGCTAGACAGAGGCTAGGAGAGACATTTTCCAAGACAACAACAGACCAGAAAGCTTGAGGAGAAGCTGGTTCGAACTGAGTGCAAAAGGGATTTCATTGGTGCGATGTAGTAGCTACGTAGAGCTAGTGTGGACAGCTCACCTGGAGTTGAGGTCAGAGCTCGGATTTTCTTGTGGAGAGAGGAAATTTCCTCACTATATTTTTCTTGCCAGTATTTTTTTGTACGATTTCTAGTTTCGCCATCCAGTTGTACTCATGTTATTTCACTGTTGCTTAATAATAAAACACTCATCTGTTCCACCGGTTTTCCCAAGTTCGGTTTTTCCAGGGACATTCATCCAAAAATAATTGTGTTATTTTATGTGTGTGCGAGAATTTCTTATAGTGTGTATTCTTCCGCAATTTTTTTATGAAGGTTGTTGTGTATTTATTTTGATATTTGTCGTAGCAGATAAATTGTTAATTAATTAACAATTAGGAGAAATAATATTAGTTGTTGAAATATGATTCCGGTTTACTGAATTTTTGCATGGTATGAGAGCACAGATGAACAGTCGAAGAGCTCAAAGGCGAAGAAGAAGGAACTTCGCTACTCAATGTGGGCACCGGGCCGAAATTCCCAAGGGCAATACAATAATTCTGTATGAGGGCCGAGTTGCTTGAGGAAAATAGATTTCGCTGAGAGGCAGAAAAATTCAAGTTTTCTAGATCGAGTGATTCTAGAGGTAGAAGGAGAAACTCAATTATTTTGTTGGGAAGATCTCTAGTTGGACGCGGAGGGTTTTGCTGCAGGCTGCAGAAGCAGAATCTTCGTCGGGTGGAAGAGAAAAGAACGTACAATAGAGGTGAAATTTCTCTGAGAGAACTGCAAGACTCGAAATTTCGAATTTCCAATTGCAGATTGGTAGTAGAAGCTAGCAAAGCTACACCTTCCATAAGGGAGTGTGAGTAGCAGAGTAGCAACCAAGCAGAGGGAAAGAGTGAGTTTTCGACTTGATCAGAGATGGCCACAGATGGGCAGGATCTGTGGAAGAGCATCAGATTAGATACAGTTACTGCAAATTTCTCACATGGATCAATATCCTTGCTATGGGAAGCCAATAGATTTAGTAGCAGAAGGATCATAGTGTCAACAGGTGCAGTCATTCATTTTGATGACAGCTGCATAGCTAGTTGTAGTCAGTACCCGAGAGACAGTTGCAGAACTAGTTGCACCGATACGTGAAGAGTGAATTTCCCAGTTGTAGGATGCAGGTGCAGTTCTAATGATCCAGGTGGATATTGGTGGCCACCCTCCTATTCCACTTGGGGCCCCACCATTGTCTTTATAATTTTTTCAGTTTCGACACAACTTACTATTTTTAGTAGTTTTTCAGGTCCTGAACTTCCAGAGCCGTTTTGAGGCCCTAAATGACGTTTTTTGTGCATCATTTGTCTGAGGAATATGATTCCAATCCAAAATTGGTATTTGCATCAACAGTTATATTCCTTGGATAGATATTTCTAATGATGTATCATACGCGTCAAATGGAGATTGTATGTCGAAGTTACGTCCCCGGGAAATTGAAACACAAATTTACCCAAACGGGGCCCATAGTTTTGAAGCTTCATCTCCTAGGGTTAGGTTTTTAGACGTTTAGAGTTCTCCATTGTTTCTCGATAATAAATAGGCCCTCGATCCTCATTGTCACACAGTTCAGAGGTCTGTAGCCACCACATATCTTCTCAGAGATTCGCTACCAGCACCCTAGCTAGTTTATTTCCATTCTGTGTGTAAGCAAATTTCAGTTCTTTGATATTAATGAAATGAAGTGTTATTTCTACTGCATATTTGTATTTATGGTTATATGTGTATTCTGTTGCGTTCCTGCATAAATCTGGATCAGTGGTATCAGAACGGTCTACTTTTTTTTTATCCTTCTTTTCATGTCCCCAAGAAGGTCGGGGTATAAGGAGTTAGGGCTCGATCTGGTGGAACATTTGCAAGATCAGCCTCGCAAACCCCGACGGACGCCCATGGGGGACAAAAAGAAAGATGAGGGAGTAGGCGATCCTATCAAAATATTTCTCGAGGAGGCCCTAGAAAAAAAAAGGAACACGGGGATGGATAACTTTGCCCAGATCCTTCAACGACTGCCCACCGGCGGCGCATCTGCATCCAGTAGCCACTTTGGAGGCGCGACTCCCTTTAAGGTACAAGTAAACTTTGACATTTCCATATTTGAGGGTCAAATATATGCAGATGTCGTAGATAGATGGTTGAATCTATTAGAATTATATTTCTCATTTCATGACTTTTCCGACCGGGAGAATATTATTTTTTCACTCCTCAAAGCTACCCCCCATGTCAAGGACTGGTGGGAAACCTACTGTGAGAAAAAGGATGAGACAGAACCCTCTCTGTTCTCAGTCGTACCCACTTGGAATTCTTTCTGAGATTCCATCAAGGAAAAATACTATCCCATGGGGAGCTATGAGGACAAGTACATACAATGGACCACACTGCAGCAACAAAGGATCAAGATGCGCATGAGCTGACGAATCTGTTCCATACCCTGTGCACAATGTTGGGTA
Organism: Pinus albicaulis; assembly: GCA_034641835.2. Classification (NCBI taxonomy): domain Eukaryota; kingdom Viridiplantae; phylum Streptophyta; class Pinopsida; order Pinales; family Pinaceae; genus Pinus; species Pinus albicaulis. The sequence continues at coordinate 1,265,710,032 of CM076574.1, read as the reverse complement.
TCAAATATTCAGAGAAACATTTGGTGCTAAAGTATCGTGGTTGTCTGCATAGATACATTCAGGAGGAAATGGAGTTCCTCGACATCTCCTCACTTGGTATGGCATACCGGTACGCTGCCAAGATTGAGCAAAAATTTAAACAGAAGAAGCGAGACTTTGGATCTGTGAATCAAAAGCAAGGGAAAGGTGCCCCCAAACCGCAAACCAAAGGACAAAGCCAAGGCATGGCAGCCCAAGATAACTTGCCAAAGCCACAAGCAAAGAACAACACTGCAAATCCAAAGAAGGACATGGGAAAGTGGTGTGAGTTCCATAAGATCTCCTATTACAACACAAGTGAGTGTTGGGCCAACCAGTCGTTGGTGGCCGAGATGAGGGCTTATGAATCAGATGCATGCTCCAACTCTGAATCAGAACATGATAAGGGGAATGACAAAGGGAAGCATATTATTGATGCGGAGCCCAACGCCATTGTTGCCACTATGAAGATACAGAAGGATTAACCAGAAGATCCAAAGGAGGCAGAGCGTCTCTTCCACTGCCAGATGTGGGTAAAAGGTTACCCGCTACAGTTCATTGTCGACAATGGGAGCCAAAAGAACCTCATTTCAGCAGATGTCGTGAAGCGGTTGGGCTTGCCGACCACAGCGCACCCACAACCATACACCATCGGGTGGCTTCACCAAGGACGGGATCTCCGCGTCAGCTAGCAATGCCGCCTTCCCTATAGCATCAATTCTGTCATGGATGAGGTATTTTGTGACATTGTTCCTATTAATTTTTCTGATGTATTATTAGGCCAACCATACTTGTGGAAGCGACATGTTGTGTATGAGTCTCGGCCTTGTGCTGTTATTGTTACTTTGGGAAATAAGTTGTACAGGATATCAGAGGTACCACCGCCTCCCACTATCTCTTTGCACTGCAAAACAATGAAGTAAGCTCATTTCCCAAACCAGGAAATTTTTTTTCCTGATGATCCACCCCCAGGGCAAGAAGAAGATTGTGGCCACGACCTCCATATATGGCTCCTTTGCACGACAAAAACAAATGGACAAGGTTGTGGAGGAGTACGGAGACATCTTCACCTCACCCTCAAGGGTGCATCTACATTGTCAGGTCAGGCACCCCATTGACCTGACCCCAGGTGCGCTGTTACCCAATGGACCGATCTATAGGTGCTTTTTTCTGGAGAATGATGAAATCAAGAGGCAAATTCAGGAGCTACTACAGAAAGGTCACATCCGGCCAAGTTCATCGCCCTGTGGGAGCCCGATCATATTGGTAGAGAAGAATGATGGGACTTGGAGACTTTGTATTGACTATCGAGCGCTAAACAAGATCATTTGCCAGAATAGGTACCCAATCCCACGAATTGATGACCTTCTGGACCAACTCAAAGGGGAAAAAAAATTCAGCAAGATCGACTTGAAGTCTGGGTATCACCAGGTACCAATCGAACCCTCTGATGTGTGGAAGACTTCCTTCAAAGCCAAGGAGGGCCATTTTGAATGGCTCATATTGCCTTTCGGGTTGACAAATGCTCCCGCAACCTTCATGAGGTTGATGGATGACATCTTGCGTCCATTCACCAACTCATTTGTAGTGGTGTACTTGGATGACATTCTGATCTTCAGCCAGACTTGAGAAGAGCACCTCCACCACATCCGATAAGTCTTCCAAAAACTACGGCAGCACAAGTTGTGTGCCAATTTGGAGAAGTGCAATTTTGGAATGACGCAGGTTGAATATCTGGGATACATTATTGATGAAAGGGGGGTGCATGTGGATCTAGCCAACATCTAAGTCATTCAGGATTGGCCAGCCCTAATCACTCTAACAAAGTTTCACATCTTTCTGGGTCTTGCTAATTTCTACCGTAGGTTCATGTTGGGATTCTCTCATATCACTTGGCCTTTGAGTCAAGTCACCAAGGGAGGAGCGAAAGAAAAATTCTTTTGATCGAAATCTCAACAGAAGGCGTTCGTAGAATTGAAACATTGCCTCTGTTCTGCCCCAGTGCTGACATTACCAGACTTGCAACAACCATTTGAGATCGAGACAAATGCCTCTGATTATGCTATTGGGGCAGTTCTTACTCAACAGGGGCATCCAGTGGCATATCCCAGTGAGACATTGTCTGACACAGTTCGCAAGTATCCCACTTATGAAAAATAAATGTATTCCAATGTGCAGGCTTGTTGACAATGGAAGCATTACATTTTGGGGAAGGAAATAATAATCCACATAGACAACCGACCCCTGCAGTTCATACAGACACAAGGGAAGTTGCAGAATGATTGCCATCAGAAGTGGTCCACATATCTGCAACAATTTCATTTGAACATCAAGTACAAGAATGGTAGCACCAATAATGCTGCTAACTGCCTCAGCTGACCACCGATTGTGGCCATAACCACAGTTCTCAACTCTTGTGGGCACGATACTTTTGATTGGCCGCTTCTCTACAAGAGCGACCCAGAATTCAACCACACATACACGGCACTCTTGGGGGGTACACAAGTTCCAAATTTTCACCTCCAAGATGCAATGTTATGTCACCTGGGACACATTTTTGTTCCTTCAAGTGAGCATGCCAATATGATATGGGAAGCACACTACAGTCGAGTCATTGTGCATTTTGGCGTCGAGAAAACAATAGCAGTACTGCAGAATTATTTCTATTGGTCGAATCTTCAACAGGATGTCGGGAAGTACATCAGATCCTGCACTGCTTGTGCCATTGCCAAACCAACCATCAAAAATCAAGGGCTCTATACTCCACTACCTACCCCTAGTCAACCTTGGGAATCCATCTCCATGGATTACATGTCAAGCCTTCCTTATACTAAGCATGGAAACGACTGTGATTTCATGGTCGTCAACAGATTCTCAAAGATGGCCATTATGGCAGCCTGCAAGAAGAATATCACAGCAGAAGCCACTTCTAAACTCTTCTTTGAACGAGTGTGGGTTCACTTTACATCCCACAGTCTATCATATCAGATCGCGACAGAAAGTTCCTCATCAAATTTTGGTCCAGCCTCTCGTCAATGTTGGACATGAAGCTCACCAAGTCCACAGCTTTCCATCCCCAAACTAATGGCCAGACAAAGGTCATCAACAGGATGATTGTACACATTCTGTGCATGTACAATTCAAAGCATCCACGCACATGGGATGAGAGCCTCCCCTATATACACCACAGTTATAACCGGGCTCTCCACAGCTCAACCGGCCACAACCCCATTCAGGTGGGCAACTCATGCATGATTTTTCCTGCATCATCTTCAAGTAAACATTTAAGAAAAATTCCAACAGCATTTTTCTAATATAATACCCCATCTAAGATGCAAAAACTCAAAGCTTTTTGTTTCAAAAATCTAGCTTTAGTCTTGGACAAAGAAGGAGGGGCATTCAAATATAAAAGCACATAAATAATGTCAGCATACCAAGGAGAATTCAAAAATGCTCCTTCAATGAAAGGAGGAGTAGATTCTTCTATTTCTTCCAACACATCTACCATATTCATGTCTAGTGCTTGGAAGTTAGACTCAGCCATAAGTTTCGCTAATCCTTTCCCTTTAACTAGTTTGGTGGGCCTGATTTCTAAGTCATACTCAAGAATAGTTGCAATCCATTTTCCCCTTTTTCCATTAGGTTCTTGACTTAGAATGTCCTTGACAACAGTATGTGGAACAAAAGCAATTATGTGAGAGTGTAAAATGTAGACTCTAAAGTCCTTTAAAGCTTTCATTAATGCTAAGGCTTGCTTCTCCATGATATTATATTTGAGAGGAGCATCTCATAAGGCCCTACTAAAGAATGATATTGGTTGTTCTTGCCCCAAGTCATTATTTTGAAGTAACACTACAGCTATTGTATGTTCAGATGCAAAAGAAAAGATATAAAATTCTTTGGTGAAATCTAGACTAATCGGAACTGGTGTTTGAGTAAGAGCTTGTTTGACCAGTTCAAACGATTGTTTAGCTGGTAAAGTCCATTTTACACCCACATATTTCTTAAGCATGTTTGTAATGTTTTTTAATAGCTCAGCAAGGTTGGGGATTCCTCGGAAAGTGTCTTTCAGAAATGTTGGTGCAGGCTTCTTGGTCGCCGATCTAAAATATGACATCTATCTTGTGGGATCTGATTCCTCTTAAGTGTGGTTTACTCTTGGAGACCAAGAGTGTCTTGGATTCAATGACAAGCACTTCCAGCTTTCTCAAGTGATCAAATGTTTCTTCATCGGTTTTAGAAAAACGGTTATGTCATGAGTAAATGATTATGAAATATCTTTGAGAAAGGCTAGGCTAGCAGCTGGAGAGAGTGTGCATTCATTAGTCACGGCACGACATGCAAAAGGTGCCCCAAGGTGTGGTAAAAGCGGTTTTGATTTGATCACTTGGGAGCACTAACACCTGGTTGTAACCCAAGAACCCATCTAAGAGGGATATCCTTTTTGACCCAACTACCCTTTGAAGTATATGGTCCATCTTGGGTAAGGGGTAGTTTTCTTTTAAAGAGGCTCTATTTAAATTTTTGAAGTCAATACAGAGCCTGATTTCCCCTGCTTTCTTTCTAACAGAAACTAAGTTTGATACCCATTCTGAATATCTAATGGGTACTATGATCCCAGCATCATGCATCTTTTCAATTTTTGCTTTGACTAAAGGTAGTAAAACAACGTTTATTCTCCTTAGCTTTTGTTTAAAAGGCTTTTGATTTTCCTTCAGGGGAATCTTGTGCTGGATGATGCTGGTATCATAAGACTTCAGATCTGCGTATGCCCAAGTGAAAACATCTTTAAACTCTTTAAACAGCTCTATGTATTGAGATTTTATGTGAGCTAGGAGAGTGTTGGATAGTTTAATCATCTTGGGTTCTGCTAGGCTGCCTATGTTATGTTCTTCCACGTTTGTTTCCACAGGCTCTATTTTTTGTTCTTTGGCTACATCGTTAAAATCAAAAAGGTGTTCTAAAGGTGTGAGACCTCTTGGAATTTTATCATTTTTTCATTGTAAAACTTCCAAGTCTTCTTGGTATGAGTTTTCAATTATCTCTGCTTCAAAAGGATTCTCATAATGATTTACATCAGCAGAATATGTCATTTCAACTTGTGGGATTTGTTCAATATACAAACAATTTTCTTTATGGCTCGTTTTTGATATTGGTATGTCGAAATCGTTTTCTGATTTTAAGAAATCATCTATGTGTTTGTTAGAGTCAAACACTTTCCCGTTATCTTCGTTATCAGACACAGCAGGTCTTTGTTTTACCTTTATGCTAAGCTGTTCATTTATATTAGTTATTTGGCAATTGCTAGCATTGAAGGCGAGTTCATTTGCTAGATGATTTAGTGATCTAGGAATGAAAATAAGTTCATACTTTTCAAAGGTTTTTAATAAATCAAGGGCAGTGTTCCGATATTCCCTAAGCCTTGGATTTCTAGCTGAGTATTCTCCTTTTATTTGTCTTATGATAAGTTCAGAATCTCCTAAGATGGATATCTTTTGGGCTTCTAATCGTTTAAGCAACTGTAAGCCTAGGAGAAGTGCTTCATACTCAGCAATATTATTAGTGCACGGAAAATCTAATTTATATGAAAAACTATGATTCGTATTTTGAATCCAAACACCTGCCCCTACACTTGTTTTATTACAGGATCCATCGAAGTTTATTGTCCAAATTATGTTTGCTTCATTTTCATTTTCTTGTTGCTGTTGATTTTCAATGTTTTGAATTTGATTCAAGGGAAGATTTGGTTGTTGTGGTGAACTGATTGGGTCTATGTTTTCCTTATCTTGTTGAGTAATTTCATCTTCGTTGCATAAGATAAAATAATCTAAACTTGATTGAATAGAATAGATTGGAGAATTGTTTGGTTTGTCTATGTTGCTCACCATGTACTTCATGTGGGATTCCCTGTATAGTCTTCTGTTTTGATTGAAAACGGGGATGGTGGCATAAGACATGTCCATTTGAAGGGCTCCCTGAAGTTTGGCTCCCCAAGATCTTGATAAGAGCATGTCATACTTAGGGGGAATGTCAGCTACAACTATATCCATTACTAGACTCTTAGCAGGGATTTGAGCTAAATTAACGTCTTTGATTAAACCCAGACATTTGACGAGTCAAAGATACAAATCTTTATGGTTTAGTAATTTCTAAGCCTAAGCTTTCCATTTACTTGGGCATTGGGTGTGCGAGCTCAAAATCTAACAGCATTGTGTAAAATTTTCTCATGTATGTTCAAGCTAACATAGAAGGGAGGGACAACCCCTTCTTGGTATTTTCCTTCAACTTCTGGGCCAAACAACAACTCAGGCTTGTCATCTGTCAAGTTTAAGGTGTCAGTATCACTTCCTAAATTCAAAGCTTTTAAAACTTGGTTTTTGTAAACTTCTTGGATTACTAGTTCAGCTAGGGGGATGGTAATTTTTATCTTTGCAATCTCTCCCTCAAGGCGGAAAGGAACCATTGACTTGTTCATATTTACATCTGTCTTTTCTATTGAATTATTTTCAGCAATTTTGATTTGCTAAACCTTGTTTGGACTGGTAATTGGGACAATTTTATTAAGACCACTAGCTGAAGTGCTAGGGGTACTCTGTTCAACATTTGGCTGGCCAATTTTGTCTTTGTTTAAGTCTAGTTTCTTGGCCAAAATGTTGGTTTTATCTGCTGTCTTTTTGGGCTGAGTTTCTGTGTTTTTCTTGACAAAGTATTAGTGTTCTTATCCTTTGAATTATCTATCTTCCCTTTGCTCCTAAGATCGTATTGTTTATGCACCTCCATGATTGCATTTTCAAACCCCAATCTATAGTCATCAGAATCTTCATAGGTGTTTGTATTTTGATCATAAGAGAAAAAACCTTGTTCTTCTTCAGTGAGGAAAACATCATCCCCATTGTCTGATCCAATCAAGTTTACATGAGCTTCTCCCAACCTTTCCATCTCCCTATCTTCCTCATATTGATCCACATAGTTCTGTTGGAAGGGAGGTCTAATCTGTTGGTCACTTTCCTTTTTCTTATCTTGATTGTTTTCTCTTCTATAATTCTAATTTCTATTTCTGTTTTGGTTATTTTGAGGTTCTCTTGGTGGCACTCTCTCACTCAGATTTATCTTTTTAAGCATCCTCTTCATCACCTTTACTAGGTTGTCGATTTTTGTGTCAGAAGTTGAGGTTGAGGGCAGTAGGTCATATTTGTAAGTTACCCTCTTCTCTAATCTCAACCTATTTATTTTCTCAATTATGTTTGCTTCTACGCTCACAGCTCCTTTCTGCATGTCTTCTAAGGTTAAGTAATATCTCTCCCTTAACTGATAATTCATTTCAGCATCAAGGCCTTCGGGATACCTTACCAAGGCCATGCCTTGAGGAGGTTTCATGTGAGGTGGAAGAGCATTGTAAACGCTATTGAACCTAGTGGAGTAATCATGAACACTCTCCCCTTGATTTCTCTTGAGGTTGCTATACTCTACTAGTATTTGGAGAGGGTTCTTTTTTAGTCCCCATTTGTTGATGAATGTTTGATGCAAAGCAGAGAGATCATTTATGTTGTTAGGAGGTAGGTTCTTAAACCATTTCTTTACATCTCCTCCTAAAATTTGGGCGAAGATCCTCATCTTCATGGTTTTTTCTTCTATCTCCATGTAATCGAATGCATCTTCCATCCTATCTGCATGATGTTGAGCTATTGTAGACTCTTTTCCAGTGAAATGATGGATTTTGGATTGGTAATCATTTGGTAAGGGAAGCATAGGTTGTGGTAACACTAATGGGGCATACCATGTTTCCATGGCTGGAAAGAAAGGTGGATTTACAAGGGTTGGGTTTGCGAAAGGGAAAGTGGGCTGCAATGAAGTGGTTTGGATAGTGGATGTTGGATGGACAGATGTGGATGTACCGGGGATAGATTGTTGAGATGATCTTGGATGAGAGACACCTAAATTGAGAAGGAAATGTAAATCAGGTGGTGTGGTTTCTCTACTACCAGGATGTTCACTTTGGTCTGGGGAAGAAAGTGAAGACTCAGAGTCTATCTGAATTATATCATCAAGCAACCTAGTTCTAAAATGATTTCTTAAGTCAACTTGTGATTGGTGTAGAGCTGCAAGATTTTCAAGAACTGAATTAGCTCTCAACGGTGATCTGAAAACAGTTGAAAATTTAATCTTAGGAGACTCCCTAAGTATACTTTCAGGGTTTTCAACTATTTCCAGTGGGTTTGGGTCAGGGAAGGCTCTAGTATGAATCTTTCTAGGAGCCACTATGCTGTGTTTTTCAAACCCAGCTAAAAGAAAAGTTTAACCAAATATGACAATCTTTAAGAGGCTAACTGATCTTTTAAAAAGAAGAAAACTTTAATCCTAAAGCCTTCTAACTGAGTTTGTATGATGTTACAAAGATTATGGGTCTTCCCAGTGGAGTCTTGAGGTCTGTTTAGTATTGTGGAGTCACCAGGTGGAAATTTTTAGCTCTTTTGGAGGTAAAAGGTTTTATGGTCCACCACCAAGTTTATTATGAAGCCAAACTGAAATGTTTTTGGGTTTTTCTAAGTTTCTCGGTCTTATAGGTTATGAGAGTGTCCTAAATGTGACTTAACACTTAGCTAAGGTGTCAAAACATACAGAGTTCACTCTTATGGCTTGGTAACTGATTCCTTCAAGGTTTGATAAGGTTCTATGAGAATCCTAAGGGTTACTTAGTTTGTCATTGATTCAAATAAGTCCTATCAGGATTACCGTTATGCTTGGTAGTGCTTGAATAAGGTTACTTATGTTATACTAGACAGTGAGTGTTTAATTTCAAATATTTTACTCAAGGTCCCACCATGATCGCCATTATGTTGGGGTCCCGTGTTTTGATAGTTTGGCAAATCAAAAGACAAGGCAACATCAGAACCAATATTTAGAGTTACAGGATCTAGTCCTCCTATTCTCAAAGAGGGATCTCTCAAATATTTATCAAATATATGTCTTTTTTGCTTGGATATTGGTTTTTAGACTAGTAATTAAGTGCAAGTGTTTGTGTGTTTGTGTGTTTGTTTGGTTGAATGACACAACAGAACCTAAAAGGTCTAGGAAGGATAGATAGAAAGAGGAAATGTTAGCTTCGTTGGGAAATGGAGTCAAAATAAGGTTATGACAAACTTATCAATGGATATGAGATATCAGAGGGAAAATCTAACTTGGCCGCAGGATCCTTTGGTTTTGGAATGAGATGGACATCAATGATTTGGAAAGAGAAATTTAATCCTCAATGAAGGGAATTTGAAAACACAATTTGAACAATAAAGAGCTATTTGATAGACAGGGCTAACCATGAATTCTACAAATCACACTTTAAGCAAATAATGACTTTAAAACAACTTTTAAAATGAAATCTAAGATTCGGGGAACACCCTATTTCCTCAAAGATTTTATTTCAAATGACTTAGAAAACATAAAAGATTCACTGATAATTATGTTCATAGAAGAGGGAACACCTAAATACATCTATGATCACAACTATAACGACCTTTAAGCCAACTATTCAAGCAAGGACAAGGGGCAAGATTAGAACAGACCTCCTTGGTTCACTGTAAACAAAGGGACTTCAAAGGGAGACTTCAATAACAACCTTTATGTGGTAGCAGACAAGCAGGGAGAACCATAAATCATGTTGAAACCAACTATTTCGAACTATTAAGGAAATAAACAAGCATGAAGACTAAAGAGAGATATTAAAGACTCTAAAATACTTCAGCAGAAGAAAACAGAAAACAGTGAAGGATGAACAGGTCTAAGGTGCTTCTAGGAGTCATTTCTTAGCCTAATAATTTCTATCCTACTGTAGTAAGAAATTATGGAACAGAATGAAAACAGGAGAAAAAATTAAATAGTTCAGAATACTTCACCAATAGCCAAGCTCATGGATCCAATGATAGAGCCTTCTCAAGAACAAGCATGCAACAACATCGTCAAGGCTTCCAAGACTTCAATTTCTTCTTCGACTTCAACAGACTATGTATTTATTTCAGAGAGTTTCAGTATTAAAACTAGTAATCAAACAACCAACCAACAACTTCTCATCTTCTATAGAAGTATTTATAGAAGAATGAGGAGGTGAGATCTGATAAAAGATCTCCCAAGATAATTAATACAGATCAATGACTTCTTGGCCTTTGAGGGGCTCGATGGAGAAGTTTACAGGTGTTTGTATGTATTAATATTCTACATTTAAGATTTAAGCTCGGTGGGAGCTTTTTTTTACTTTTGAGGCTCTGTGTTACGTTATAGTAACTCTGCAAATATTTTTACATTAATTTCATTTGGTAGAATTAATTGTTTAGTTGCGTCGAGGCAAATATATGGTTTTGATCAATAACTTCGGCCTCTGTTTGAACACTTTGAGGCACAGGTGGCTTTGTGGTAGCTGGGAGGAATCAATTGGCCTCTGAGGTGGCGGTGGAAGCCTTCTGTCTGATAAACACTTATGATTCACCTTTAACTGTGTTTTAATTTGGAGGATTAGACTTTTGATAATCATTCTTAACCGTAATCCCCCCAAATTTGTCTTCAATCTTCTGTTTTGTTGCATTTCGTCTTCGACCCTGATACTCTTTTGTTTTTATTTAACTTTATGTGTCTTGTTGATGTGCAGTGCTGCGCAGGGCTCACAAGGCATCAATGCCCATGAAGCATCGACGAGACGTGGAGTTTGAACCCTGCGAATGGTTTCTTTTTATGAATCAAAGGCATGGGAATAGTCATTCACGGCCTTCGGCCTTTCCCTAACACAATGGATAAACCATTTAAACACCTGCAAAATACAAAACTAATTATGAAATCCTGCACTATTTGGGTTTTATTGCTTCAGAAGGTGTGGGGAGGAGCGTGGTCGTTGGATGGAAACATCCAACGGTTGGGATCTGTTTGCAGAGGTTAAAGGAGAGCAGAGGGATAAAATAAGTTGAAACCATGGATCGCGCAGAGATCGACGGTCGGTATTGGTTGTGACTACATAAAGCGAATGAGTCACTTTTCTTGGAAAATGGAAGAAATACGAAGAAATATGGTTAAAACCTTTATTTCGGAGGAAAAGTATTAAAAATATCCTTTTGGAGTTCGGGATAATCGTGGGCCATCAGATGAGATCGGCCCACGAGATTAACGGTGGAGATCACGCGTTAAAACCCTTGGTAGAGGTGGAGGATGATAAAACCATGAGGGAAAAATCTAGGACCGTCCGATCTGGACACGTGGACGGTCCAGATCTGATTGGAGGATCGCAATCGGCAGGGTAAAAAACCAAATTTAAAAACACACCCGATGAAAAAGATCCGATGCGATTATTTTGAGGCCGTCGATCTGCAGATCAGATCAACGGTGGAGGATGGATCGGGGACCGCCGATTGGAGGTGGAATGAAACAAATGCACTCAACAAAAATTGCGATGTGATGTAGCACAGGTCGTGGATCGGTCCAATGATCAACAACGGATATTGTTTTATATCACGTACCGGCGGAAACCCTTAATACTTTATGAAAAACCCAAAGTTTTAATAAAACATAGATTTATCGGGGCGGAATGTATATATATGAGATGGTTGGCGCCCGACTGCGGGGCCCGTGGTCTTTATGAAATGTAACATGCCCGGGGCGTATATATAATAAAGGGCCAATCGCAATCGGAAGGTCGGGCCCGGTCTTTCAATCTACCCTTTGGAGTTTTGCGATGTGAATAGCGCCTTGGGACTTAAACTCTTGGTCCCGGGTGCAGGCTATATGGAATGAAAAGCGGAGGGGGTTATAATACGCAGGGCTAAACCCATCGGAGCTTTGATTTAATCAAAAAGACTTGTGCGCTCGGTCTTTGCGATGCGATAAGCGCCGAAAAGGACTTAGAGCTTGGTCTTAGCACCATGGGCATACGGTGGGGGAGTGGTTTAAGACTTAGCCCAAGGGGGTTTAAGTCTGTAATAATAAAAAGTATTTTTCAAGAAAATTTTCAAGTTTTTCAATGGATTTGAGGGTTTCGGCAGACTTTAAAAAGGAGTTTTAAACTATGTAAAGAGGATTCTATGAAGGGGAAATGGGAAACAAATGGAAAATAGAAGAATTCCACGGGAATGAAAGGGGTAAAAATGAAGGTTATTTTGAAGTGAAAAAAAGGGAAAAGGGTGTTTTGTAGCAGTCTTTCTTCTATGGAATCAACAAAATTTCTGAGTTTTAAAATGGAAACAGCAGTGAAGATTTAGACAAAGGGCATGAGGCCTTCAAGAGACTTTAAGAGATAACATTTTTTAGCAATAAGACTTGTTTCTTGAAGGCTCCAAAAAATGATTTAGCCAGCATTGGATATGACAAATTTTATAGCTAATTAATAGCATCCACGCACATGGGATGACAGCCTCCCCTATGTACACCACAGTTATAACCGGGCTCTCCACAGCTCAACCGGCCACAACCCCTTTCAGGTGGGCTTCAGATTCTAGCCACTATGTCCCATTGGCGTAGCCATGCCATTTGCGGCTACTCAGGCTGATTCAGCTCATGACCAGTCTGAAGTTGACAAAGAAAACAACTCCATCAAACGCATTCAGCACATCTTCCGATAGGTTCATGACATATTGGATAGATCCAATGCTAAGTACAAGCAACGACATGATCAACATCGGGTAACTCACAACTTCCAGGTGGGCGAAAAAGTGTGGCTACATTTGCAGAAGGAGCGCCTCACTGGACCCTACCGCAAGCTTCACCCGCTCTGATATGGGCCATACACCATCACTAAGGTTGTAGGGAAAAATTTCTTCGAGCTCAGTATTCCACCATTCCTTGGTCTGCACCCAGTATTCAATGTAGACTGCCTTCGTCCCTACTTCCCACCTCTACTGGACACCTCTGACATTGCAGAAGAACTCACACCAAAATAGTTAAACACAGACTGCATGGAACAGGCCACCACAGATTATATCATGGACATTCAAATCAAGAACACTCACCAACGGAAGATCCAACTATATAGAGTTGTCAAAGCTGGCCATCTCCTGCACCAAGGCAAGTGGTTCATCAAGGACCAATTTCATTAGAAGTTTCCTCATCTCATGGAGGAACTCAATGCAATGGGGACCATTGCTTCCTCAGGGGGGAGGAATGATCCAGGTGGATATTGGTGGCCACCCACCTATTCCACTTGGGGCTCCACCATTGTCTCTTTCAGTTTTTCAGTTTTGGCACAACTTACGATTTTTAGCAGTTTTGCGGGAACTGAACTTCTGGAGCTGTTTTGAGGCCCTAAACGACGTCTTTTGTGCATCATTTTTTCGGCAAATGTGATTCCATTCTATAATTTATATTTTTGGAAACAGTTTCATTCCTTGGATAGATATTTCTAACGATGTATCATACGCATCAAACGGAGATCGTATGCGGAAGTTATGTCCTCGGGAAGTTGAAACACCAATTTACCCAAACAGGGCCCATAGTTTTGGCGCTTCATATCCTAGGGTTAGGTTTTTGGACGTTTAGAGTTCTCCATTGTTTCTCAATAATAAATAGGCCCTCGAGCCTCATTGTAACACAGTTCAGAGGTCTGTAGACGCCACATCTCTTCTCAAAGATTCGCTACCTGCACCCTAGCTAGCTTATTTCCATTATGTCTGTAAGCAAATTTCAGTTCTTTGATATTAATGAAATGAAGTGTTATTTCCGCTGCATCTTTGTATTTATGGCTATATGTGTATTCTTTTGCGTTCCTGCATAAATGTGGATCAGTGGTATCAGAGCGGTCTACTTTTTCTCGATCCTTCTTTGCATGTCCCCAACAAGGTCGGGGTATAAGGAGTTAGGGCTCGATATGGTGGAACATTTGCAAGATCAGCCTCGCAAACCCCCACGGACGCCCATGGGTGACGAAAAGAAAGATGAGGGAGCAGGTGATCCTATCAAAATATTGCTCGAGGAGGCCCTCGAAAAACAAAGGAACACGAGGATGGATAACTTTGCCCAGATCCTTCAACGACTGCCCACCGGCGGTGCATCTGCATCCAGGAACCACTTTGGAGGAGCGACTCCCTTTAAGGTACAAGTAAACTTCGACATTCCCATATTTGAGGGTCAAATAGATGCAGATGTCGTAGATAGATGGTTGAATCTATTAGAATGTTATTTATCAGTTCATGACTTTTCCGACCGGGAGAATATTATTTTTGCACTCCTCAAAGCTACCCCCCATGTCAAGGACTGGTGGGAAACCTACTATGAGAAAAAGGATGAGACAGAACCCTCTCTGTTCTCAGTCGTACACACTTGGAATTCTTTCCTAGATTCCATCAAGGAACAATACTATCCTTTGGGGAGCTATCAGGACAAGTACATACAATGGACCACACTGCAGCAACAAAGGATCATGATGAGCATGAGCTGACGAATCTGTTCCATACCCTGTGCACAATGTTGGGTATCAAAGATTCAAAGAAAAATTTGGTGCTAAAGTATCATGGTTGTCTGCATAGATACATTCAGAAGGAAATGGAGTTCCTCTAAATCTCCTCACTTGGTATGGCATACCGGTACGCTGCTAAGATTGAGCAAAAATTCAAACAGAAGAAGCGAGACTTTGGATCTGCGAATCAAAAGCAAGGGAAAGGTGCCCCCAAACTGCAAACCAAGGAAAAATCCAAGGCATGGCAGCCCAAGATAACCTGCCAAAGCCACAAGCAAAGAAAAACACTGCGGAGCCAAAGAAGGACATGGGAAAGTGGTGTGAGTTCCATAAGATCTCCACTCACAACACAAGTGAGTGTCGGGCCAACCAGTTGTTGGTGGCCGAGATGAGGGCTTATGAATCAGATGCATGCTCTGACTCTGAATCAGAACCTGACAAGGGGAATAACAAAGGGAAGCATATTATTGATTTGGAGCCCAACGCCATTGTTGCCACTACGAAGATCCAGAAGGAGGAACCAGAAGATCCAGAGGAGGCAGAGCGTCTCTTCCACTCCCAGATGTGGGTAAAGGGTTCCCCGCTACAGTTCATTGTCGACAATGGGAGCCAAAAGAACCTCATTTCAAAAGATGTCGTGAAGCGGTTGGGCTTTCCGACCACAGTGCACCCACAACCATACACCATCGGGTGGCTTCACCAAGGACGAGATCTTCGCGTCAGCCAGCAATGTCGCCTTCCCTATGGCATCAAGCCCTTCACAGATGAGGTATTTTTTGACATTGCTCCTATTAATGTTTCTGATGTATTATTAGGCCAACCATACTTGTGGAAGCAACATGTTGTGTATGAGTCCCGGCCTCATGCTATTATTGTTACTTTGGGAAATAAGTTGTACAGGATACCAAAGGTACCATCGCCTCCCACTATCTCTTTGGTCACTGCAAAACAATGCAGGAAGCTCATTTCCCAAACCAGGAAATTTGTTTTCCTGATGATCCACCCCCAGGGCAAGAAGAAGATTGTGGCCACGACCTCCATACATGGCTCCTCTGCACGACAAAAACAAATGGACAAGGTTGTGGAGGAGTACGGAGACATCTTCACCTCACCCTCAGGGGTGCGTCTACACTGTCAGGTCAAGCACCCCATTGACCTGACCCCAGGTGCGCCGCTACCCAATGGACCGATCTATAGGCATTTTGTTATGGATAATGATGAAATCAAGAGGAAGATTCAGGAGCTACTATAGAAAGGTCACATCCGGAAAAGTTCATCGACCTGTGGGAGACCGATCATGTTGGTACAGAAGAAGGATGGGACTTGGAGACTTTGTATTGACTATCGGGCGCTGAATAAGATCACTATCCATAATAGGTACCCGATCCCACGAATTGATGACCTTCTCGACCAACTCAAAGGGGAAAAATATTTCAGCAAGATCGACTTGAAGTCTGGGTATCACCAGGTACCAATCGAACCCTCTGATGTGTGGAAGACTGCCTTCAAAGCCAAGGAGGGCCTTTTCGAATGGCTTATCTTGCCTTTCGGGTTGAAAACTTCTCCCGCAACCTTCATGAGGTTGATGGATGACATCTTGCATCCATTCACCAACTCATTTGTAGTGGTGTACTTGGATGACATTCTGATTTTCAGCCAGACTTGAGAAGAGCACCTCCACCACATCCGAGAAGTCCTCCAAAAACTACGGCAGCACAAGTTGTGTGCCAATTTGGAGAAGTGAAATTCTAGAATGACGCAGGTTGAATATCTGGGATACATTATTGATGAAAGGGGGGTGCATGTGGATCCAGCCAAGATCCAAGTCATTCAGGATTGGTGAGTCCCAACCACTCTAACAGAGCTTCACATATTTCTAGGTCTTGCTAATTTCTACCGCAGGTTCATGTTGGGATTCTATCATATCACTTGGCCTATGAGTCAAGTCACCAAAGGAGGAGCGAAAGAAAAATTATTTTGGTCGGAATCTCAACAGAAGGCGTTAGTAGAATTGAAACATCGCCTCTGTTCTGCCCCAGTGCTGACATTACCAGACTTGCAACAACAATTTGAGATCGAGACAGATGCCTCTGATTATGCTATTGGGGCAGTTCTTACTCAACAGGGGCATCCAGTGGCATATCACAGTGAAACATTGTCTGACACAGTTTGCAAGTATCCCACTTATGAGAAAGAAATGTATTCCATTGTGCAGGCTTGTTGACAATGGAAGCATTACATTTTTGGGAAGGAAATAATCATCCACACAGACCACCGACCCCTGCAGTTCATACAAACACAAGGGAAGTTGCAGAATGATTTCCATCAGAAGAGGTCCACATATCTGCAACAATTTCATTTGAACATCAAGTACAAGAAGAGTAGCACCAATAATTCTGTCGACTGCCTCAGTCGACCACCGATCGTGGCCATAACCACAGTTCTCAACTCTTGTGGGCACGAGACTTCTGATTGGCCGCTTATCTACAAGAGCGACCCAGAATTCAACCACACATACAAGGAACTTTTGGGGGGTACGCAAGTTCCAAATTTTCACCTTCAATATGCACTCTTATGTCACCTGGGACACATTTGTGTTCCTTCAAGTGAGCATGCCAAGATGATATGGGAAGCGCACTACAGTCGAGTCGTTGGGAATTTTGGCGTCGAGAAAACAATGGCAGTACTGCAGAATTATTTCTATTGGTTGAATCTTCGACGGGATGTCGGGAAGTACATCAGATCCTGCACTGCTTGCGCCATTGCCAAACCAACCATCAAAAAGAAAGGGCTCTATACTCCGCTACCTACCCCTAGTCGACCTTGGGAATCCATCTCCATGGATTACATGTCAGGCCTTCCTTCTACTAAGCATGGAAACGACTGTGATTTCATGGTCGTCGACAGATTCTCAAAGATGGCCATTATGGCGGCCTGCAAGAAGAATATCACAGCAGAAGCCACTGTTAAACTCTTTTTTGAACGAGTTTGGGTTCACTTTGGGATCCCATAGTCTATCATATCATATCGCGACAGTAGGTTCCTCATCACATTTTTGTCCAACCTCTGGTCAATGTTGGACATGAAGCTCACCAAGTCCACAGCTTTCCATTCCCAAACTGATGGCCAGACAAAGGTCATCAACAAGATGATTGTACACATTCTGCGCATGTAAAATTTAAAGAATCCACGCACATGGGATGAGAGCCTCCCCTATGTACACCACAATTATAACTGGGCTCTCCACAGCTCAATCGGCCACAACCCCTTTCGGGTGGGCTTCGGATTCCAGCCACTATGTCCCATTGGCGTAGCCATGCCATTTGCGGCTACTCCGGCTGATTCAGCTCATGACCAGTCTGAAGCTGACAAAGAAAACAACTTCATCGAACGCATTCAGCACATATGCCAATAGGTTCATGACATATTGGATAGAGCCAATGCTAAGTGCAAGCAACGACATGATCAACATCGGGTAACACACAACTTCCAGGTGGGCGACAAAGTGTGGCTACATTTGCAAAAGGAGCGCCTCACTGGACCCTACCACAAGCTTTGCCTGCTCTGATATGGGTTGTACACCATCACTAAGGTTGTACGGAAAATTTTCTTCGAGCTCAGTATTCCACCATTCCTTGGTCTGCACCCAGTATTCAATGTATACCTCCTTCATCCCTACTTCCCACCTCTACTGGACACCTCCGACATTGTAGAAGAACTCACACCAAAAGAGTTAAACACATACTGCATGGAACAGGCCACCACAGATTATATCATGGACATGCAAATCAGGAACACTCACTAATGGAAGATCCAACTATATCGAGTTTTCGAAGCTGGCCATCTCCTGCACCAAGGCAAGTGGTTCATCAAGGACCAAGTTCAGCAGAACTTTCCTCATCTCATGGATATACTCAATGCAATGGGGACCATTACTTCCTTAGGCGGGAGGAATGATACAGGTGGATATTGGTGGTGACCCGCCTATTCCACTTGTGGCTCCACCATTGTCTCTTTCAGTTTTTCAGTTTCGGCACAACTTACGATTTTTAGCAGTTTTTCGGGAACTAAACTTCTGGAGTTGTTTTGAGGCCCTAAATGACGTTTTTTCTGCATCATTTTTCCAGCGAATATGATTCCATTCTAGAATTTATATTTATGGCAATAGTTGTAGTCCTCGGATAGATCTTTCTAGCGATTTATCATACACGTCAAATGGAGATCGTATGCATAAGCTACGTACCCGGGAAGTTGAAACACTAATTTACCCAAACGAGGCCCATAGTTTTAGCGCTTCATAACCTAGGGTTAGGTTTTTGGATGTTTAGAGTTCTCCATTGTTTCTCAATAATAAATAGGCCCTAGAGCCTCATTGTAACACATTTTATAGGTCTGTAGCCGCCACATCTCTTCTCAGAGATTCACTACCAGCACCCTAGCTAGTTTATTTCCATTCTATCTGTAAGAAAATTTCAGTTCTTTGATATTAATGAAATGAAGTGTTATTCCCGCTGCATCTTTGTATTTATGGTTATATGTGTATTCAGTTGCCTTCTTTCATAAATCTGGATCAGTGGTATCAGAGCGGTCTACTTTTTCTTGATCCTTCTTTGCATGTCCTCAACAAGGTCAGGGTATAAGGAGTTAGGGCTCGATCTGGTGGAACATTTGCAAGATCAAAATCGCAAACCCCGACGGACGCCCATGCAGGACTAAAAGAAAGATGAGGGAGCAGGAGATCCTATCAAAATATTGTTCGAGGAGGACCTCGAAAAACAAAGGAACACGATGGAAAACTTTTCCCAGATCCTTCAACGACTGCCCACCTGCAGCGCATCTGCATCCAGCAGCCACTTTGGAGGCGCGACTCCCTTTAAGGTACAAGTAAACTTTGACACTCCCATATTTGAGAGTCAAATAGATGCAGATGTCGTAGATAGATGGTTGAATCTATTAGAAGGATATTTCTCAGTTCATGAGTTTTCCGACCGGGAGAATATTATTTTTTCACTCCTCAAAGCTACCCCCCATGTCAAGGACTGGTGGGAAACCTACTATGAGAAAAAGGATGAGACAGAACCCTTTCTGTTCTCAGTCGTACCCACTTGGAATTCTTTCCGAGGTTCCATCAAGGAACAATACTATCCTGTGGAGAGCTATGAGGACAAGTACATACAATGGACCACACTGCAGCAACAAAGGATCAAGATGCGCATGAGCTGATGAATCTGTTCCATACCCTGTGCACAATGTTGGGTATCAAAGATTCAGAGAAACATTTGGTGCTAAATTATTGTGGTTGTCTGCACAGATACATTCAGGAGGAAATGGAGTTCCTTGACATCTCCTCACTTGGTACGGCATACCGGTACGCTGCCAAGATTGAGCAAAAATTCAAACAGATGAAGCAAGACTTTGGATCTGTGAATCAAAAGGTTGATGGATGACCTTCATGAGGTTGATGGATGACATCTTGCATCCATTCACCAACTCATTTGTAGTGGTGTACTTGGATGACATTCTAATTTTCAGCCAGACTTGAGAAGAGCACCTCCACCACATCCGAGAAGTCCTCCAAACACTACGGCGGCACAAGTTGTGTGCCAATTTGGAGAAGTGAAATTTTGGAATGAGGCGGGTTGAATATCTGGGATACATTATTGATGAAATGGGGGTGCATGTGGATCCAGCCAAGATCCAAGTCATTCAGGATTGGCGAGTCCCAACCACTCTAACAGAGCTTCACATCTTTCTAGGTCTTGCTAATTTCTACCGCAGGTTCATGTTGGGATTCTCTCATATCACTTGGCCTGTGAGTCAAGTCACCAAGGGAAGTTGCAGAACCATTGCCATCAGAAGTGGTCCACATATCTGCAACAATTTCATTTGAACATCAATTACAAGAAGGGTAGCACCAATAATGTTGCCGACTGCCTCAGCCGACCACCGATCCTGGCCATAACCACAGTTCTCAACTCTTGTGGGCACGAGACTTCTGATTGGCCGCTTCTCTACAAGAGCGACCCAGAATTCAACCACACATACAAGGCACTCTTGGGCGGTACGCAAGTTCCAAATTTTCACCTCCAAGATGCATTGTTATGTCACCTAGGACACATTTGTGTTCCTTCAAGTGAGTATGCCAAGATGATATGGGAAGCGCACTACAGTCGAGTCGCTGGGCATTTTGGTGTCGAGAAAATAGTGGCAGTACTGTAGAATTATTTCTATTGGTCGAATCTTCAACAGGATGTTGGGAAGTACATCAGATCATGCACTGCTTGTGCCATTGCCAAACCAACCATCAAAAAGCAAGGGCTCTATACTCCGCTACCTACCCCTAGTTGACCTTGGAAATCCATCTCCATGGATTACATGTCAGGCCTTCATTCTAATAAGCATGGAAACGACTGTGATTTCATGGTCATCGACAGATTCTCAAAGATATCCATTATGGCGGCCTGCAAGAAGAATATCACAGTAGAAGCCACTGCTAAACTCTTCTTTGAACGAGTGTGGGTTCACTTTGGGATCCCACATTCTATCATATCAGATCACAACAACAGGTTCCTCATCACATTTTGGTCTAGCCTCTGGTCAATGTTGGACACGAAGCTCACCAAGTCCACAGCTTTCCATCCCCAAATTGATGGCCAGACAAAGGTCATCAACAGGATGGTTGTACACATTCTGCGCATGTACAATTCAAAGCATCCACACACATGGGATGAGAGCCTCCCCTATGTACACCACAGTTATAACCGGGCTCTCCACAGCTCAACCGGCCACAACCCCTTTCAGGTGGGCTTGGGATTCCAGCCACTATGTCCCATTGGCGTAGCCATGCCATTTGTGGCTACTCCGGCTGATTCAGCTCATGACCAGTCTAAAGCTGACAAAGAAAAAAACTTCATCGAACGCATTCAGCACATCTTCCAATAGGTTCATGACATATTAGATAGAGCCAATGCTAAGTACAAGCAACGACATGATCAACATCGGGTAACACACAACTTCCAGGTGGGCGACAAAGTGTGGCTACATTTGCAGAAGGAGTGCCTCACTGGACCCTACCGCAAGCTTCGCCTGGTCTGATATGGGTCGTACACCATCACTAAGGTTGTAGGGAAAAATTTCTTCGAGCTCAGTATTCCACCATTCCTTGGTCTGCACCCAGTATTCAATGTAGACCACCTTCGTCCATACTTCCAACCTCTACTGGACACCTCTGACATTGTAAAAGAACTCACACCAAAAGAGTTAAACATAGACTGTATGGAATAGGCCACCACAGATTATATCATGGACATGAAAATCAAGAACACTCACCAATGGAAGATCCAACTATATCGAGTTGTCAAAGCTGGCCATCTCCTGCACCAAGGCAAGTGGTTCATCAAGGACCAAGTTCAGCAGAAGTTTCCTCATCTCATGGAGGAACTCAACGCAATGGGGACCATTTCTTCCTCAGGGGGGAGGAATGATCCAGGTGGATATTGGTGGCCACCCGCCTATTCCACTTGGGGCTCCATAATTGTCTCTTTCATTTTTTCAGTTTCGGCACAACTTACGATTTTTAGCAGTTTTTCGGGAACTAAACTTCTGGCGCTGTTTTGAGGCCCTAAATGACGTTTTTTGTGCATCATTTGTCCAGCGAATATGATTCCATTCTAAAATGTATATTTGTGGAAACATTTGTATTCCTCGGATAGATCTTTCTAACGATGTA
This sequence comes from Pinus albicaulis, assembly GCA_034641835.2. Lineage (NCBI taxonomy): Eukaryota > Viridiplantae > Streptophyta > Pinopsida > Pinales > Pinaceae > Pinus > Pinus albicaulis. The sequence continues at coordinate 1,265,687,866 of CM076574.1, read as the reverse complement.
TCATACGCGTCAAACGGAGATCGTAGCGGAAGTTACGTTCCCGGGCAGTTGAAACACCAATTTATCCAAACGGGGCCCATAGTTTTGGCACTTCATATCCTAGGGTTAGGTTTTTGGACGTTTAGAGTTCTCCATTGTTTCTCAATAATAAATAGGCCCTCAAGCCTCATTGTAACACAGTTCATAGGTCTGTAGCCGCCACATCTCTTCTCAGAGATTCGCTACCAACACGCTAGCTAGTTTATTTCCATTATGTCTGTAAGCAAATTTCAGTGCTTTGATATTAATGATATGAAGTGTTATTTCCACTGCATCTTTGTATTTATGGTTATATCTGAATTCTGTTGCATTCCTACATAAATCTGGATCAGTGGTATCAGAGCGGTCTACTTTTTTTCGATCCTTCTTTGCATGTCCCCAACAAGGTCGGGGTATAAGGAGTTAGGGCTCGATCTGGTAGAACATTTGCAAGATCAGCCCAACAAACCCCAACAAACGCCCATGGGGGACTAAAAGAAAGATGAGGGAGGAGGAGATCCTATCAAAATATTTCTCGAGGAGGCCCTCGAAAAACAAAGGAACACGAGGATGGATAACTTTGCCCAGATCCTTCAACAACTGCCCACCAGCGGCGCATCTGCATCCAGCAGCCACTTTGGAGGCATGACTCCCTTTAAGGTACAAGTAAACTTTGACATTCCCATATTTGAGGGTCAAATAGATGCAGATGTCATAGATAGATGGTTTAATCTGTTAGAAGGATATTTCTCAGTTCATGACTTTTCCGACCAGGAAAATATTATTTTTGCACTCCTCAAAACTACCCCCCATGTCAAGGACTGGTGGGAAACCTACTGTGAAAAAAAGGATGAGACAGAACCCTCTCTGTTCTCAGTCATACCCACTTGGAATTATTTCCGAGATTCCATCAAGGAACAATACTATCCCATGGGGAGCTATGAGGACAAGTACATACAATGGACCACACTACAGCGACAAAGGATCAAGATGCGCATGAGCTGACGAATCTGTTCCATACCCTGTGCACAATGTTGGGTATCAAATATTCAGAGAAACATTTGGTGCTAAAGTATCGTGGTTGTCTGCACATATACATTTAGGAGGAAATGGAGTTCCTCGACATCTCCTCACTTGGTATGGCATACCAGTACGCTACCAAGGTTGAGCAAAAATTCAAACAGAAGAAGCGAGACTTTGGATCTGCGAATCAAAAGCAAGGGAAAGGTGCCCCCAAATCGCAAACCAAAGGACAAAGCCAAGGCATGGCAGCCCAAGATAACCTACCAAAGCCACAAGCAAAGAAGAACACCGCGAAGCCAAAGAAGGACATGGGAAAGTGGTGTGAGTTCCATAAGATCTCCACTCACAACACAAGTGAGTGTCGGGCCAACCAGTCGCTGGTGGCCAAGATGAGGGCTTATGAATCAGATGCATGCTCAGACTCTGAATCAAAACCTAACAAGGGGAATGACAAAGGAAAGCAGATTATTGATGCGGAGCCCAACGCCACTGTTGCCACTACAAAGATCCAGAAGGAGGAACCAGAAGATCCAGAGGAGGCAGAGCGTCTCTTCCACTCCCAGATGTGGGTAAAGGGTTCCCCGTTATAGTTCATTGTCGACAATGGGAGCCAAAAGAACCTCATTTCACCAAATGTCATGAAGAGGTTGGTCTTGCCAACCACAGCGCACCCACAACCATACACCATCGGGTGGCTTCACCAAGGACGAGATCTCCGCGTCAGCCAGCAATGTCGCCTTCCCTATAGCATCAAGCCCTTCACGGATGAGGTATTTTGTGACATTGCTCCTATTAATGTTTCTAATGTATTATTAGGCCAACCATACTTTTGGAAGCGACATGATATGTATGAGTCCCGTCCTTGCACTGTTATTGTTAATTTGGGAAATAAGTTGTACAGGATACCAGAGGTACCACTGCCTCCCACTATCTCTTTGGTCACTACAAAACAATGCAGTAAGCTCATTTCCCAAACCAGGAAATTTGTTTTCCTGATGATCCACCCCCAGGGAAAGAAGAATATTGTGGCCACGACCTCCATACATGGCTCCTCTACACGACAAAAACAAATGGACAAGGTTGTGGAGGAGTACGGAGACATCTTCACCTCACCCTCAGGGGTGCCTCTACACTGTCAGGTCAAGCACCCCATTGACATGACCCCAGGTGCGCCGCTACCCAATGGAGTGATATATAGGCACTTTGTTCTGGATAATGATGAAATCAAGAGGCAGATTCAGGAGCTACTGCAGAAAGGTCACATACGGCCAAGTTCATTGTCTTGTGGGAGCCTGATCGTGTTGGTACAGAATAAGGATGGGACTTGGAGACTTTGTATTGACTATCGAGCGCTGAACAAGATCATTGTCCAGAATAGGTACCCGATCCCACAAATTGATGACCTTCTAGACCAACTCAAAGGGTAAAAATATTTCAGCAAGATCGACTTGAAGTCTGGGTATCACCAGGTACCAATCGAACCCTCTGATGTGTGGAAGACTGCCTTCAAAACCAAGGAGGGCCTTTTCGAATGGCTCATCTTGCCTTTCGAGTTGACAAATGCTCCTGCAACCTTCATGAGGTTGATGGATGACATCTGTCCATTCACCAACTCATTTGTAATGGTGTACTTGGATGACATTCGGATCTTCAGCCAGACTTGAGAAGAGCACCTCCACCACATCCAAGAAGTCCTCCAAACACTACGACAGCACAAGTTGTGTGCCAATTTGGAGAAGTGAAATTTTGGAATGACGCAGGTTGAATATCTGGGATACATTATTGAGAAAAGGGCAGTGCATGTGGATCCAGCCAAGATCCGATTCATTCAGGATTGGCTAGCGCCAACCACTCTAACAGGGCTTCACATATTTCTGGGTCTTGCTAATTTCTACCATAGGTTGATATTGGGATTCTCTCATATCACTTGGCCTTTGAGTCAAGTCACCAAGGGAGGAGCGAAAGAAAAATTCTTTTGGTCGGAATCTCAACAGAAGGCGTTCGTAGAATTGAAACATCGCCTCTGTTCTGCCCAAGTGCTAACATTACCTGACTTGCAACAACCATTTTAGATCGAGACAGATGCCTCTGATTATGCTATTGGGGAAGTTCTTACTCAACAGGGGCATCGAGTGGCATATCACAGTGAGACGTTGTCTGACACAGTTCGCAAGTATCCCACTTATGAAAGAAATGTATTCCATTGTGCAGGCTTGTTTACAATGGAAGCATTACATTTTGGTGAAGGAAATAATCATCCACACAGACCACCGACCCCTGCAGTTCATACAGACACAAGGGAAGTTGCATAACGATTGCCATCAGAAGTGGTCCACATATCTGCATAAATTTCAATTGAACATCAAGTACAAGAAGGGTAGCACCAATAATGTTGCCGACTGCCTCAGCCAACCACCAATCATGTCCATAACCACAATTCTCAACTCTTGTGGGCAGGAGACTTATGATTGGCCGCTTCTCTACAAGAGCGACCCAGAATTCAACAACACATAAAAGGCACTCTTGGAGGGTACGCAAGCTCCAAATTTTCACATCCAAGATGCATTGTTATGTCACATGGGACACATTTGTGTTCCTTCAAGTGAGCATGCCAAGATGATATGGGAAGTGCACTATAGTCGAGTCGCTGGGAATTTTGGCGTCGAGAAAACAATGGAAGTACTGCAGAATTATTTCTATTGGTCGAATCTTCGACAGGATGTCAGGAATTACATCATATCCTGCATTGCTTGCGCTATTGCCAAACAAACCATCAAAAATCAAGGGCTCTATACTCCGCTACCTACCCCTAGTCGACCTTAGGAATCCATCTCCATGGATTACATGTCAGGCCTTCCTTCTACTAAGCATGGAAACGACTGTGATTTCATGGTCGTCGACAGATTCTCAAAGATGGACATTATGGCAACCTGCAAGAAGAATATCACAGCAGAAGCCACTGCTAAACTCTTCTTTGAACGAGTGTGGGCTGACTTTGGGATCCCACAGTCTATCATATCAGATCGCGACAGTAGGTTCCACATCACATTTTGGTCCAACCTCTGGTCAATGTTGGACATGAAGCTCACCAAGTCCACAGCTTTCCATCCCCAAACTGATGGCCAGACAAAGGTCATCAACAGGATGATTGTACACATTATGTGCATGTACAATTCAAAGCATCCACTGTTGGGAAAAATACTGAGAGGGGGGGGTGAATCAGTATTTACTGCATATTCAAAGCTTTTTACTTTTTCATTCCTTAAAACCCATACGCTACTTTGCTGAAGCCAAGTGGCATATACACGCGGATATCCATCATAAAACTCGCGTATACACAGAGATCTAATTATGCCATTAGTTCTTCACTTATATCATTCCATCATTTATTCATTAGATGTTCTATAAACAGTAAACATGTGCAGTAAGAACATAATAAACCATCACACAAAGCATCACACATGAACACCAGGATTTTTAGGTGGAAACCCAAGTCGGGAGAAAACCACCGCTGCAGTTGCTCAGCCTTCAATATTTTATTATAGAGAAAACATCTTACAACATATGTGCTGGCGCAGACTTGACCAGCACGCAGGCATCCACCTGCGCTCGTTTACCAGCCTCTCCTGGAAGGGAGCTACGACCCCCTGACTCGTTTACCAGCCTCTCCTGGAAGGGAGCTACGACTCCCCGATCTCGTTTACCAGCCTCTCCTGGAAGGGAGCTACAACCCCCTGATCTCGCTACCAAATTTCACCGGGAAAGGAGCTACCACCCCGACCAAGGCTGGCAACCTCAAGACCTCTATGGACCACGTTTTCATCAATTTTCACACCGGATCCAAAGCTCTTTAGGACACCACTTGCAGGCCACATTTCATCATATTTTCAGACCGGACCCTTTCCATACTTTTAAGCACAAACATACATCACCAACAGATACTTATCAACACAGACTGGGCAGCGTAAACACAAAGCAGAACAAATCAGATATTTCATACCCCTTGCTTCAGCAAACCCTAGTTTGCATACGCGCTTTCCTTTTACTGATGTCGCGTATATACGCGCTTCCGTCCACACAAACCAACGTATACCTCTGTGTATATTTCATTGTGCATACGCGCTTTTTCTTCAGCGAAGCCGCGTATATACGTGCTTCCTCCGCGACGAAGTAGCGTATAGATCTTCAATCATTACAGAGCAGCATACTTCTTCAGATCAGATATTCAGTTCAGATTTACCCTTTTACTTCAGACAGATGTTCGCCTCATCTCAGATCTAAGCCTTCCATAAACAGATCTAGCAGATACAAATACATTCCAGATCTAGATATTCCGTTTCATCATTTCTTCATAGGTGCATCATAGATTCAGATCTATCATCCAACCTTTACCCTTTCCATACAGATATACTTCACAAAGAAGTATTCATTCAAGCTCAGACATCTTGCTCCCACACTCCTAATTTTCACAATGAATTGCTTCTCTTTATATAGGTTTACCCTTTTTCAATACCACGGGCCCCCTTTTTTAATACCATGAGCCAAAAACAATACCATGAGCCTTTAATACCACGGGCCCCTTTTTCAATACCATGAACCAAAACAATACCATGAGCTTTCAATACCACTTTGCCTTTTTCAATACCATGAGCCAAAACAATACCATGAGCCTTCAATACCACGAGCCCCTTTTTCAATACCATGAGCCCAAAACTACATTAACTCCCGATGGTATTCCCGGACTCGGGTCATTTAGACGGCACCTATTACCCAATACAATGGGTCAATACCATGGTGGTTACCCCCGGCTTTGTAAATTCTTTTGAGCGCTAATCTATGCGACTGTACACGGCTGCTTTCTCACAAGGCATACGCGACTTCCCCTAGGCAAATCCGCGTATGCCTAGAGACATACTCTTTTCATCATAGATCTATCACATGCTGAATTCCTTTCTTCATTGCCTTCTGTACTCACTATAGATGCATCGGATTTAGTTCATCAAGATATATTCTATCAAGCATAACTTCATCAGGTGGATTTCCATCAAGGACAATACATGTCAACAGCCGCATGTCTTCATCTTCATTTAGTGGGTTGCCATCAAGGACAACACTCTGCATCATATTTCCAACAATCTCCCCCTTTGGACTTGATGGCAACCATGATGGTGTTTGGTTACCACAACAGATAAGTACATTGACACCATGTCACTCTCCCAATTATTTGACACCATTATCTGCATTCAAACACCATGTCACTCTCCCCCTTTGTCATCAAGGGCAAAGGGCGGACCAAAAGCCAACATACTCTCCCCCTTTTCTCCTCATGTGGAAGAAGCGTTCTGCAGATCTGATATATACTGAAGTGACCAAGCTCCCCCTGAGTTCATGCTGAATATTTTTCAATGAAGTACATGACTCTATGAACTTCCTACCAAAAGACTCATACTTACATCAAATATCCAACCAAGTGGATTTAGATATAAGACTCAAGTACCCAACCAAGTGGGTTTACACATTTCAACTCAGCTACCCAACCAAGTGGGTTTACAAAAATTGACTCAGCTACCCAACCAAGTGGGTTTACAAATTTGACAAGTCCTTACATGACTGAATATTACAATTTTACAACATGAGTCTCAACAAGACCTTTTCATAAAACTACAGATATAACTTTTAAGACCAACACCAGAAAGTCCTCAAGAAAGAGAACATATTTCAGAACCATCATAATGCCAACACCGCATTATACTAAGCAAAGCTAATGTTCCCCCTGAATCTGTGCAACCAAGCAATCTTTCCAAATGACTAAGGCTCCCCCTTAGTTTGTGCATCCTGAAAACTTCCACCAACAAATCATCAAGGCATCTTCATCAAAACATTAGAAATAGAATTATGAGAACTGGAACACCACCAGAGATACCAAACAGTATCAGAGATACCAAACAGCACTGCAGCTGTGCTGAAGAGAGCTGAACCAACCAAAAATTGCCAGCAACCAAACATACGCGGTTTTCTGTGTAGGAACTCGTGTATATACGCGACCGTGTTTCATGAAACCCGCGTATCCAATGCCATCTTCTAAATTTCAACCAGATCTGATTCTCTGTGAGGCAAAGACAGTGTTCATCTTCTTTCTGAGATATTTGAATGCTTCCCTGGACTACAGATGGATAGAACAATGTAGTTGTGTCTTCAAGCGTCATCCAATGGTGGTAGCATAAGCACATTAGTATCCAAGTCTTCAGATTCTTTGCAGCATCAATACATTCTTTCCATACCAGAACAGCATCTTCACATAAGTGTCAAGCAATCATCCATGTGGTCCAACATCACCATGATCTTTAAGATTTAACATGAAGTAACATATGTAGGCAAAAGATCTCAACCATAGTAACAAGCTCTGCATGAGCTATTCTTATCTCTGAATTATAAGACTTCCAATTTCATCCAAGTGTGAGCACAAAAGATACTTATCAGCAACCAGGGCTCAAAATCTCATCATAATAATCCATGTACCAAGTCATCATCATTTGAGCATGAGTATCATAAAGACCAAAGAATAAGCAATCATATTGCCAACAATGCAATCATCAACCTGCTACTCCTCCTAAACCAGTGCTATTGCTTAACTTGTGCAATCCTGAATACCTTTATCAGCAAGTCATCAGCAACCATCTTTGCATGATCTGTCCTTATCTCTGAATACTAAGACTTTCATCTCAACAACGAATGCTCTTCATCATAAAGCAACCAGGCTTCATCCATAATCTTCAACACAAGAACCCATGTATCATTTCATTATCATGAGTATAACCAGAATAATGCTAACAGTGCAATCATCAGCAGTCAGACTGATGCTCCCCCTGGACCTCTGCTCCAGATCTTCAGCTATCTGAAAAATTTTCTCATCATCAATGCATACGCGGCTGTATCAACTGGAACTCGCGTGTATACGCGACTATGTTTCATAGAACCTGCGTATGAAAAGTGGAGCATAGAAAATTTTCATCTTCCTTCATTTCCTTCTGAGCTTGTACCTCCTGTACCTGTCCTTTCCACATCAGAAGCGCTGTCAGAAGTAAACATAACCAGAATAATCAAATCAACCTTGAGAGTCATCATGCATTGCTCCCCCTGTGACGATACATTACTAAATCTCATAATGTATCCCACATCCTTCCTGCAGTCAATAAGAAAAGTCAGCTTCAGAAGCGGATGACTGCAGTAGGGTCAGAATTCCCTACGTTTCTGATCGGTCCTCCTTCTTTTTCCAAATTTGCTTGAGCTTTCCAACTGTGTGCTGAAAATTGTCCACTTTCCTAGATCTGTTCATCCTGCATTATTTTTCTACATGTCCATACTTGTTACAAGAATAACATCTCATGTGTCCAGAGAAATAAGCATAAGAATCATAATGAGTATTTCTAATCTTACTCCTTTTGCAATCAACTGCTTTATGTCCATACATGTTACATGAGAAACAATATCCCCTGAAGAAATTAGAGTACCTTTCTGAGTAGAACCTGTTTGTTTGTGGCTGAAATGATCTGCTCTGGCAATTTGCTGCAACATGCCCATAATTATGACATTTAAAACATTCAACGTTCTTGAATGAATTCCTTTGAGAATTCATGATTGTTGGTTGATCTTTTGTCTCTTTCAACACTTCAGGTTTTGCATTGACATTCTCTGAATTTTTGGCACTTCCTTGTGAGCTAGATTCTCCTTTAACAGTTTCATGGAAACCAAGACCAAGTTTGATAACAGGAGACCTTTGATTACTCAGAATATTGTCCAAAATATTAGTACTATCTTGAAATCTCAAAAGTTTAACCTTTTCTTCTAATTTACCTTTGAGAATGTTTACCTCAACCTCCAAGGCTTGACATTGCTTTGTCATGCTTTCTTCTTTCCTTCTTCCATCTTCTACTTGGTCCTTTAGATTTAGAATCTCTTCTTTCAACCAATTTTCATTTTCTTCACATGTTTGTTCCAGCGCTTCATTCTTCTTCTTTGATGCTTCAATATTTGCTTTCAGAGAGATGATTTCTGCTTCAAGTCCTTCATTCTTCTTATTTGATATTTCTGGATCCCTTTTGAGAGAAATGATTTCAGCCTCAAGTTCTTCATTCTTCTTATTCGAGTCTTCCAGATCTTCTTTGAGAGAGACGATTTCTGCTTCAAGTCTTGCATTCTTCTTGTTTGATTCTTCGAGATCTGCATTTAGATCGTTGACTTCTACTTCTAGTCTTTTAATTCGAGCAGATGCATAAGCATGAAATCTTTGGTACTTTTCTGTCTGTCCATTCAGCATTTCCATTTGTTCTTTCATCCCTTTGTACAAAGCTTCGCTTTTAGAAATTGATCTTCGTTGATCTTCAATTTTCTTGATAGCTTCCTCTAGATCCAAAACTTTTCTTACACTATCTTCATCATTACATGCACCAGAAAGAGAGTCACAAGAACAACTATCAATACCTGATTTATCTTCTTCATTTTCTGCTGCACATGTTTTCTGAGATATCTCCTTTTCAGTGGCCTTCTTCTTTTGCTTTTTCCCATTGCGACGGATCTCCTTCAAGCGATCAAGCTTCTACAGAAGAACCTGCTCTGATACCAATTGTTAGGAAAAATACTGAGAGGGGGGGGTGAATCAGTATTTACTGCATATTCAAAGCTTTTTACTTTTTCATTCCTTAAAACCCATACGCTACTTTGCTAAATCCAAGTAGCGTATACACGCGGATATCCTTCATAAAACTCGCGTATACACAGAGATCTAATTATGCCATTAGTTCTTCACTTATATCATTCCATCATTTATTCATTAGATGTTCTATAAACAGTAAACATGTGCAGTAAGAACAGAATAAACCATCACACAAAGCATCACACATGAACACCAGGATTTTTAGGTGGAAACCCAAGTCGGGAGAAAACCACCGCTGCCGTTGCTCAGCCTTCAATATTTTATTATAGAGAAAACATCTTACAATATATGTGCCTGCGCAGACTTCTTGACTAAAGACAGTAATTCCACTGGCGTCGTTTTCTACTCTCAGCCTTCCCGGAAGGATGCTACGACCCCCTCGACTGCTTACCGCCTTCGGAAGGGGAGCACACCCTCGTTCGTTACTCGCCTCACTGAAGGGAGCTACAACCTGATTTCTGATATCACTTTCACTGAAGGGAGCTGACACCTCTCGATCAAGGTTACATTTTCCACAACTCTCAAGACTCCCATGTTTCCTGGTTCATCAATTTTCACACTGGATCCAACAACTTCAATAGAACACCACTTGCAAGCCACATTTCATCATACTTTCAGACTGGACCCTTTCCATACTTTTAAGCACAAACATACATCACCAACAGATACTTATCAACACAGATCAGATAGCAGAAACACAGCAGAACAGATCAGATATTTTATACCCTTTGCTTCATCAAACCCTTGTTTGCATACGCGCTTTCACTTCACTGATGTCGCGTATATACGCACTTCCGTCCACACAAACCAGCGTATACCTCTGTATGTATTTCATTGCGCATACGCGCTTTCTCTTCAGTGAAGCCGCGTATATACGCGCTTCCTCTACGGCGAAGTAGCGTATAGATCTTCAATCATTATAGAGCAACATACTTCTTCAGATCAGATATTCAGTTCATATTTACCCTTTCACTTCAGACAGATGTTCGCCTCATTTCAGATCTAAGCCTTCCATAAACAGATCTAGCAAATACAGATACATTTCAGATCTAGATATCCCGCTTCATCATTTCTTCATAGGTGCATCATAGATTCAGATCTATCATCAAACCTTTACCCTTTCCATACAGATATACTTCACAAAGAAGTATTCATTCAAGCTCAGACATCTTGCTCCCACACTTGTGATTTGCACAATGAATTTCTTCTCCTTATATAGGTTTATCTTTTTTTCAATACCACGGGCCCCTTTTTTAATACCATGAGCCTTCAATACCACGGGCCCCTTTTTCAATACCATGAGCCAAAACAATACCATGAGCCTTCAATACCACGGGCCCCTTTTTCAATACCATGAGCCAAAACAATACCATGAGCCTTCAATACCACGGGCCCCTTTTTTCAATACCATGAGCCAAAACAATATTACTTCCGATGGTATTCCTGGACGGGGTCATTTAGACGAATCATTACCCAATACAATGGGTCAATACCATGGTGGTTACCCCTGGTTTTGCACTTTATGAGCGCTTTTGCCCATACGCGACTTGGAACGTTATTTTCTGCGTGCATACGCGACTTCCCTTAGGCAAATCCGCGTATTCCTAGAGACATACTCTTTTCATCATAGATCTATCACATGCTGAATTCCTTTCTTCATTGTCTTCTGTACTCACTGTAGATACATCAGAATTAGTTCATCAAACCATATTCTATCAAGCACAACTTCATCAGGTGAATTGCCATCAAGGACAACACATGTCAACAGTCGCATGTCTTCATCTTTATTCAGTGGGTTGCCATCAAGGACAACACTCTGCATCATATTTCCAACATCCACGCACATGGGATGAGAGCCTCCCCTATGTACACCACAGTTATAACCGGGCTCTCCATATCTCAACCAGCCACAACCCCTTTCAGGTGGGCTTGGGATTCCAGCCACTATGTCCCATTGGCGTAGCCATGCCATTTACGGCTACTCCGGTTGATTCAGCTCATGACCAGTATGAAGCTGACAAAGAAAGCAAATTCATCGAACGCATTCAGCACATCTGCCAATAGGTTCATGACATATTGGATAGAGCCAATGCTAAGTACAAGCAACGACATGATCAACATCGAGTAACACACAACTTCTAGGTGGGCGACAAAGTGTGGCTACATTTGCAGAAGGAGCGCCTCACTGAACCCTACCGCAAGCTTCGCTCGCTCCGATATGGGCCATACACCATCACTAACATTGTAGGGAAAAATGTCTTCGAGCTCAGTATTCCACAATTCCTTGGTCTGCACCCAGTATTCAATGTAGACCGCCTTCGTCCCTACTTCCCACCTCTACTGGACACCTCTGACATTGCAGAAGAACTCACACCAAAAGAGTTAAACACAGACTGCATGGAACAGGCCACCATAGATTATATCATGGACATGCAAATCAAGAACACTCACCAACGGAAGATCCAACTATATCGATTTGTCAAAGCTGGCCATCTCCTGCACCAAGGCAAGTGGTTCATCAAGGACCAAGTTCAGCAGAAGTTTCTTCATCTCATGGAGGAACTCAACGCAATGGGGACCATTACTTCCTCAGGGGGGAGGAATGATCCAGGTGGATATTGGTGGCCACCCGCCTATTCCACTTGGGGCTCCACCATTGTCTCTTTCAGTTTTTCAGTTTCGGCACAACTTACGATTTTTAGCAGTTTTTTCGGGAACTGAACTTCTGGAGCTGTTTTGAGGCCCTAAACGACGTTTTTTGTGCATCATTTGTCCGGCGAATATGATTCCATTCTAAAATTTATATTTTTGGCAAAAATTGTAGTCCTCAGATAGATATTTCTAACGATGTATCATACGCGTCAAACAGAGATCGTATGCGGAAGTTACGTCCCCGGGAAGTTGAAACACCAATTTACCCAAACGGGGCCCATAGTTTTGGCGCTTCATATCCTAGGGTTAGGATTTTAGACGTTTAGAGTTCTCCATTATTTCTCAATAATAAATAGGCCCTCGAGCCTCATTGTAACACAGTTCAGAGGTTTGTAGCCGCCACATCTCTTCTCAGAGATTCGCTACCAGAGCCCTAGCTAGTTTATTTCCATTCTGTCTGTAAGCAAATTTCAGTTCTTTGATATTAATGAAATGAAGTGTTATTTCCGCTGCATCTTTGTATTTATGGTTATATGTGTATTATTTTTCATTCCTGCATAAATCCAGATCAGTGGTATCAGAGCAGTCTACTTTTTCTCGATCCTTCTTTGCATGTCCCCAACAAGGTCGGGGTATAAGGAGTTAGGGCTAGATTTGGTGGAACATTTGCAAGATCAGCCTCACAAACCCCGACGGACGCCCATGGGGGACGAAAAGAAATATGAGGGAGCAGGAGATCCTATCAAAATATTTCTCAAGGAGGCCCTCGAAAAACAAAGCAACACGAGGATGGACAACTTTTCCCAGATCCTTCAACGACTTCCCACCGGCGGTGCATCTGCATCCAACAGCCACTTTGGAGGCGCAAGTCCCTTTAAGGTACAAGAAAACTTTGACATTCCCATATTTGAGGGTCAAATAGATTCAGATGTCGTAGATAGATGGTTGAATCTATTAGAAGAATATTTCTCAATTCATGACTTTTCCGACTGGGAGAATATTATTTTTGCACTCCTCAAAGCTACCCCCCATGTCAAGGACTGGTGGGAAACCTACTGTGAGAAAAAGGATGAAACAGAACACTCTCTGTTCTCAGTCATACCCACTTGGAATTATTTCCGAGATTCCATCAAGGAACAATACTATCCCGTGGGGAGCTATGAGGACAATTACATACAATGGACCACACTACAGCAACAAAGGATCAAGATGCGCATGAGCTGACGAATATGTTCCATACCCTATGCACAATGTTGGGTATCAAATATTCAGAGAAACATTTGGTGCTAAAGTATCGTGGTTGTCTACATAGATACATTCAGGAGGAAATGGAGTTCCTCGACATCTCCTCACTTGGTACGGCATACCGGTACGCTGCCAAGATTGAGCAAAAATTCAAACAGAAGAAGCGAGACTTTGGATCTGCGAATCAAAAGCAAGGGAAAGGTGCCCCCAAACCGCAAACCAAAGGAAAAAGACAAGGCATGGCAGCCCAAGATAACCTGCCAAAGCCACAAGCAAAGAACAACACCGCAAAGCCAAAGAAGGACATGGGAAAGTGGTGTGAGTCCCATAAGATCTCCACTCACAACACAAGTGAGTGCCGAGCCAACCAGTCGCTGGTGGCCGAGATGAGGGCTTATGAATCAGATGCATGCTTCGACTCTGAATCAAAACCTGACAAGGGGAATGACAAAGGGAAGCATATTATTGATGCGGAGCCCAACGCCATTGTTGCCACTACGAAGATCTAGAAGGAGGAACCAAAAGATCCAGAGGAGGTAGAGCGTCTCTTCCACTCCCAGATGTGGGTAAAGGGTTCCCTGCTACAGTTCATTGTCGACAATGGGAGCCAAAAGAACCTCATTTCAGCAGATGTCGTGAAGCGGTTGGGCTTGCCGACCACAGCACACCCACAACCATACACCATTGGGTGGCTTCACCAAGGACGGAATCTCCGCGTCAGCCAGCAATGCCTCATTCCCTATGGCATCAAGCCCTTCACGGATGAGGTATTTTGTGACATTGCTCCTATTAATGTTTTTGATGTATTATTAGGCCAACCATACTTGTGGAAGCGACATGCTATGTATGAGTTCCGGCCTCGCGCTATTATTGTTACTTTGGGAAATAAGTTGTACAGGATACTAGAGGTACCACTGCCTCCCACTATCTCTTTGGTCATTGCAAAACAATGTAGTAAGCTCATTTCCCAAACCAGGAAATTTGTTTTCCTGATGATCCACCCCCAGGGCAAGAAGAATATTTTGGCCACGACCTCCATACATGGCTCCTCTGCACAACAAAAACAAATGGACAAGGTTGTGGAGGAGTACGGAGACATCTTCACCTCACACTCAGGGGTGCCTCTACACTGTCAGGTCAAGCACCCCATTGACTTGACCCCAGGTGCACCGTTACCCAATGGACCGATCTATAGGCGCTTTGTTCTGGAGAATGATGAAATCAATATGCAAATTCAGGAGCTATTGCAGAAAGGTCACATCCGGCCAAGTTCATCGCCCTATGGGAGCTCGATCGTGTTGGTACAGAAGAAGGATGGGACTTGGAGACTTTGTATTGACTATCGGGCGCTGAACAAGATTACTGTCCAGAATAGGTACCCGATCCCACGAATTGATGACCTTCTGGACCAACTCAAAGGGGAAAAATATTCCAGCAAGATCGACTTGAAGTCTGGGTATCACCAGGTACCAATCGAACCCTCTGATGTGTTGAATACTGCCTTCAAATCCAATGAGGGCCTTTTCGAATGGCTCATCTTCCCTTTCAGGTTGACAAATGCTCCTGCAACCTTCATGAGGTTGATGGATGACATCTGTCCATTCACCAACTCATTTGTAGTGGTGTACTTGGATGACATTCTGATCTTTAGCCAGTCTTGAGAATAGCACCTCGACCACATCCGAGAAGTCCTCCAAACACTACGGCAGCACAAGTTGTGTGCCAATTTGGAGAAGTGAAATTTTGGAATGACGCAGGTTGAATATCTAGGATACATTATTGATGAAAGGGGGGTGCATGTGGATCCAGCCAAGATCCAAGTCATTCAGGATTGGCCAGCCCCAACCACTCTAACAGAGATTCACATCTTTCTGGGTCTTTCTAATTTCTACCGCGGGTTCATGTTGGGATTCTCTCATATCACTTGGCCTTTGAGTCAAGTCACCAAGGGAGGAGCGAAAGCAAAATTCTTTTGGTCGGAATCTCAACAGAAGGCATTCGTAGAATTGAAACATCGCCTCTGTTCTGCCCCAGTGCTGACATTACCAGACTTGCAACAACCATTTGAGATCGAGACAGATGCCTCTGATTATGCTATTGGGGCAGTTCTTACTCAACAGGGGCATCCAGTGGCATATCACAGTGAGACATTGTCTGACACAGTTCGCAAGTATCCCACTTATGAGAAAGAAATGTATTCCATTGTGCAGGCTTGTTGACAATGGAAGCATTACATTTTGGGGAAGGAAATAATCATCCACATAGACCACCGACCCCTGCAGTTCATACAGACACAAGGGAAGTTGCATAACGATTGCCATCAGAAGTGGTCCACATATCTGCAACAATTTCATTTGAACATCAAGTACAAGAAGGGTAGCACCAATAACGCTGCTGACTGCCTCAGTCGACCACCGTTCGTGGCCATAACCCCAGTTCTCAACTCTTGTGGGCACGAGACTTCTGATTGGTCGCTTCTCTACAAGAGCGACCCAGAATTCAACCACACATATAAGGCACTCTTGGGGGGTACGCAAGTTCTAAATTTTCACCTCCAAGATGCACTGTTATGTCACCTGGGACACATTTGTGTTCCTTCAAGTGAGCATGCCAAGATGATATGGGAAGCGCACTACAGTAGAGTCGCTAGGCATTTTGGCGTCGAGAAAACAATGGCAATACTGCAGAATTATTTCTATTGGTTGAATCTTCAACAGGATGTCGGGAAGTACATCAGATCTATGCACTGCTTGAGCCATTGCCAAACCAACCATCAAAAAGCAAGGGCTCTATACTCCGCTACCTACCCCTAGTCGACCTTGGGAATCCATCTCCATGGATTACATGTCAGGCATTCCTTCTACTAAGCATGGAAAGCAGCGCGATTCATGATATAATCAAACTGATTATAAGATAGCCGTATGTTGAAAATGCAACAAGATGATGGAGCTTAGTGAAAAGAAGTCGCCTTCACTAAGTGGGCCCGCAGGCTATTTTTGGCGCAAAGTCTATTTTTAGACTATGTCTATTTTTAGACATATGGATCATGGTCTATGAGTTGCAGGATGCTATTTATGGATGATTGGTTGAGTTTGTAAAAATATATGGACCTCTATTTTTAGACATTGGGCGGTTTCTATTTTTAGACTGCCGGGCTAAAAATAGAACAGTCAAATATTATTAACCCTTAATAATATTTAGACTATAAACATTATCTTATCCTCTTGGAGCACTTCGGTTTGATGCTTGGATGTGGCACATGCAGCTGAAAAAAGGAAATACACTTTTCCTAAGGTTTAGTTGAGCTATTGCATGGTTGACTTCAGTTAGAACTCATGTGGCAGAGTTTGGTGGAGTTGATGAGACAGTTGGTGGAGTTGTGTTCTGTTTAACTTAGTTGAACTAGGTGTATTTAGTCTAGCTGACAAATACACTAGTGATGAGTGGTGTGAATTAATTATTAATTAATTCACTAATTATTAACTCATAAATCAACTAAAGAACACATCAGTTAACTGCAATGCATGGACAGTTCAGTGGAGACCAGTGTTAGAGGTGGGTGAAAGGGTGAGTCTACTATCAGTTGTGACTATTGGTTGTGCATGAGATTTGCACACACATTGATGGATATTTCCAATGAGGATTGCGCAGTTGGAGCTAGTGGGATTCGAACTTGGATCTCATCATTAATCAACTTGGATTGCGCAGTAGAGGCAGGCAGACTTGTGGAGGAGATTTGAACCCGTGACTAGTTCACTTTCCATACTAGTTTTGTGTGTAGCATTGAGATAGTGCTGAGAGCTATGAGAGCTTTGTGCTATGTATTGTTACATGTTCTCTATCATCATAATATACAGATAGTTGGGGGTTTTCAGCTATTGCTTTCCCCATTACATACTGTGTTGATATGTGTGCTTGACTATTGTGTTTATGTGTGCATGCGATTGTTTCTATTTCCGCATATTGATGATCAATTGTAGAAGAGGTTATGTATTATGCATGAAGCTTAAATAGTGTGTAATCAGGATAATCTCGGTGAATAATTCAGCAAATTATTCAAATTTCTACATGGTATCGGAGCGAGATTGATCATCGGATCTATTACAGTGATTACAATTATTTCGGTAGATAGAGTCTGTAACGGGCCAGGTAGCCTCTGGATCCATCCTTTCTCTGAAAGGTGATATATCCAGTAAACGCCCCTACATTCGATCTCTGTGCTAGAAATAATTTGTTCTCACAGATCGGAAGCAGTTGAGTTTTGAGATGGTGAAATTCGAATTTGCAGCAGAATTTGGAATTCGAATTTGTAGCAGTTTTCTTGGTGTCGAAGTCAAAATGTCTTTCAACGGATTGCGACTGGAATATGCCCTTGAGGGTAGTTCGAATTATGTTGCATGGAAGGACCGGATGGAGGCGGTATTAGATGATAACGGGCTGAAGGAGTTCATAGATGCTGAGATCCCAAAGCCTACTGATGTTGCTCAAGTTGAGGCTTGGCAAAAGAAGATGGCGAAATGTCGAAGGATTCTGTTGGAGGGCGTGAAGGATCACATTGTATCCAGCATGCATGGAAAAGCTTCTCCATACTTGATGTGGAAAGCGTTGACAGATTTATTCCAAAGCAAGAGCGACTAGAGGAAGTTGGCGCTCAAGGATAAACTCAGACATATAAAGATGGAGAAAGGCGACAATATGCCGAAGTACCTCACGAAGTTCATCCAATGCAGGGATGAGCTGGGAAGTGTGGGGGTGACTGTCGATGATGAGGAATTGGTGAGCTTGGCTCTCCTTGGTCTTTCGAAGAGTTGGCATGCCTATCAGGATTCTTTCAATGGTCGGGAGAAATTGCCAGGATGGGAGCGACTTTGGTCAGATCTTGTGCAAGAGGAGATAAGGCGGAATACTAGAGACGGATCTTCATCAAAGGCATCTGATGAAGAAAATTGCGCTTTGGCTGCCAAAGCAAAGAAGGAGAAGAGCAAGAAAGCTTCTCATTCCGGTGCGAAAGGAAAGAAGCAAGACATGTCCAAGGTGAAGTGCTTTCACTGTCACCAACACAGACATTATGCCACAAATTGTCCGCAGAAGAAGAAAAATAAGCAAGCTGCTGGATCTGCAGCTGGAGAGGCCTTAGCCTCGCAGTTTGAGCTGGATTTTTCGTTGATCGCATGCTTGGTCTCAAGTGTGATGGGATCAGTATGGTTCTTGGACAGTGGTGCATCTTTTCACATGACTGGAGATCGAGATTTGTTTTCAGATCTGGATGAGAAAGATCTTGGAGTGCACATCGAGATGGGCGATGATGGTAGATACAGTGCGACCGGTATCGGTACCATTTCCTTTAAGAGGGAGTCTGGTAAACCCTTCGTATTGAAGGATGTGATGCATGTTCTAGGATTGAAGAAGAATCTGATCTCTGTGGCGATGTTAGAAGACAAGGGGTACGATGTTGTCTTCAGCGAAGGAAAGGCTTTCCTGCGCAGTAAGACAACTGGAGAAACCCAGAAGATAGGGGTTCGAGTCAAGAACCTTTATCAATTGCATGTAGATGGCGGTGCAGCAATGGCATGCAAGGCTGAAGGAGTGGTGAGCCAGGATGATGGCGAGCTGTGGCACCGGAGATTGGGCCACCTTCACCATGGAGCTTTGAAGATACTACAACAGATTTCTACTGGGCTTCCTAAGGGCACTCTTGCGCAATCAGATCAGTGCAAGGGGTGTACCTTGGGAAAATTTGTGAAAGCCACCTTTCACGAGAAGGATAGTCGTGCCATGACGATCCTTGAGAGAATCCACACAGACGTGTGTGGACCTTTCTCAGTAGCTTCGACAGCAAAGCACAAGTACTATGTGATCTTTGTTGATGATTTCTCTCGGAAGTGCTAGATCTTCTTCATGCAGAAGAAGAGCGAGACATATTCAAAGTTCTGTGAATTCAAGGCGCTGGTTGAGAAGGAATCGGGAAAGCATGTGAAGGCTCTTAGGAGCGACAATGGTGGTGAATTCATCTCTACTGAATTCAAGGACTTTTACAGCGCAGAAGGGATTCGGAGAGAGCTCATCGCACCCCATAACCCACAGCAGAACGGGGTTGCTGAGCGGAAGAACAGAACGATCGTGGGTGCTGCACGGGCGATGTTGCATGATCAGGGCCTACCCCTTCACTTGTGGGCGGAGGCATGCAATACTGTAGTATATGTGCAGAACCATTGTCCTCACAAGATACTTGGCATGAGTACACCGGAGGAGGCGTTTTCTGGTAAGAGACCTGATATTTCCCATTTGAGGATTTTTGGTTCACCTGTCTACTTGCATGTGACGAAGGATGCCAGAAAGAAGCTGGATCCGACCGCAGAGGTTGGAATATTTGTAGGGTACACTGATACGCCCCACAACTACCGTGTGTATTTGCCAGACAGTCGCAAGACTGTTGTGCGACGGGATATCAAATTTCAGGAGGAGAAAGCCATGCAGTGTTTGCTTGAGAGGGAGCCACACTTGCATGCAGATGAGGATCTATTAGTTCCTAAGGATGAGCTTCAGGATGTGGATCAGCCACAAGAGGAAGTTCATGGAGTGGAAGAGACCACTCATGCAGTGCCAACCATTAGAGGGCGCAAGCGCACTACAGAAGCTGAGCGACTGGCTCAAGATGCAGAGAAGGTTGTAGGACCACCTACAGCACAGCGCAGACAGAGACAGTCACCGGACCGGTACACTGGATACATGGCTCTTGTGAGAAAATGTGTCGTGACAGAGCTATCCTATTTCGAGGAAGCTGTGGAGGACCCCGCATGGGTAGATGCCATGGTGGAAGAGTATGATTCTATTGTCAGAAACAGTGCATGGGAGATTGTCCCGCGACCGGAGGGGAAATCAGTGGTGGGTTCGCGATGGATCTACAAAGTGAAGCAGGCAGCTGACCGGAGTGTGGAGAAGTACAAGGCAATATTTTTTGCCCGTGGCTTCTCACAGATCGAGGGGATCGATTATGAGGAGACCTTTGCACGTGTCGCAAGGTACTCTTCCATACGGACGATCCTAGCTCTCTCAGCGCAGATGGGGTGGCACATCCATCGCATGGATGTGAATGCTCGCGTTCCTCAACGGATTCATTGAGGAGGAGGTGTACATAGAGCAGCCTGAAGGTTTCGAGATCTTCAATAGTGAGTCGCATGTGTGCAGACTCAAGAGAGTACTGTATGGGTTGAAACAATCACCTCATGCTTGGTACACACCGATAGACAATTATTTCACCAGACTTGGATTCTCCAAGAGTGAGGCGGATCCTAACCTGTACCAGATTGTGGTGGAGGGGAAGTTGTTGATAATTTTACTGTATGTAGATGATCTGATTTTGACAGGTGATGAGTTGTTGATACTTTCATGCAAGGAGGATCTTGCTAGAGAGTTTGAGATGAAGGACTTGGGCTCTCCTTCATTTATTCCCGGGGATTGGAAATTTGGCAGCGTAGTGATGGATCGCGAGCCAGGTAAGTATGCTCCGAGAAATATTGGAGAAGTTCAACATGGCGGCCGCAAGCTCGTTGATACTCCTCTCTTCCCGGAGGTTGGAGGAAGGAGGATACTTCCACAGTAGGTAGTGGATGCCACTGTTTATCGACAGTTGGTGGGGTCGCTTATGTATCTGGTCAATACATGACCCGATATATGCTATGCTGTTAACCAGCTTTCGCAACCTATGGTTAAGCCTACCAAGCTCTTCTAGAAGGCAGGCAAGCATGTATTGCATTATCTTAGAGGCACATCGGGATATGGCTTGTGGTACAGACAGGAGGATGAGGTGAAGCTGTCTGGCTTCACGGATGTAGATTGGGCAGGGAGCCCAACGGACAGAAAGAGCACATCCGGAGGGATCTTTAGTATCGGGTCGACAACAGTTTCTTGGTAAAGTAGGAAGTAGAGATCCATGGCACTTAGTTCAGCAGAGGCTGAGTATATGGCAACAAGCTTGGCTGCATGCGAGGCCATATGGATGAGGAAGATCCTGGTCGGGTTGTTCAGTTCGCACTTGGAGCCTACTGTGATTTATTGTGATAACCAGAGTTGCATTAAACTCTCAGCTAATCCAGTATTTCATGATAGATCCAAACACATCGACATCAGGTACCATCATATCATAGATTGTGTGCAGTGGAGAATCATGTTACTTTCATATATTCCCACGGAGGATCAGGATGATGATATCTTGACGAAGGCGCTCACCAGGAGAAAATTTGAATACCACAGAGGGGCAAATAGGGGTTGCGTATAATCCATATCTTGTTGAGAGGGAGTGTTGAAAATGCAACAAGATGATGGAGCTTAGTGAAATGAAGTCGCCTTCACTAAGTGGGTCAGCAGTTATTTTTTGGCGCAAAGTCTATTTTTAGACATATGGATCATGGTCTATGAGAGTTGGTGGATGCTATTTATGGATAATGGATGATTGGTCACTAAAATAGATGGCCTCTATTTTAGACACAGGCTAGTTTCTATTTTAAAGACGAGCCGACAGAACACAGGGCTGAACAAAGTTGATGATGTCCTTGTACATATTTAGATCTATAAACATCTTATCCTTGAGCCTCATTGATTGATGTGGCACATGCAGCTGACAGAAGGAACTACGCTATTCCTAGGGGTTAGTTGAGCTATTGCATGGTTGACTTCAGCTAGAACTCATGTGGCAGAGTTTGGTGGAGTTGATGAGACAGTTGGTGGAGTTGTGTTCGGTTTAACTTAGTTGAACTAGTTGTATTTAGTCTAACTGAAATATACACTAGTGATGAGTGGTGTGAATTAATTATTAATTAATTCACTAATTATTAACTCATAAATCAACTAAAGAACACATCAGTTAACTGCAATGCATGGACAGTTTAGTGGAGACCAGTGTTAGAGGTGGGTGAAAGGGTGAGTCTACTATCAGTTGTGACTATTGGCTGTGCATGAGATTTGCACACACATTGATGGAGATTGCCAATGAGGATTGCGCAGTTGGAGCTAGTGGGATTCGAACTTGGATCTCATCATTAATCAACTTGGATTGCGCAGTAGAGGCAGGCAGGCTTGTGGAGGAGATTTGAACCTGTGACTAGTTCACTTTCTATACTAGTTTTGTGTGTAGCTTTGAGATAGTGCTGAGAGTTGTGAGAGATTTGTGCTATGTATTGTTACATGTTCTCTATCATTATAATATACAGATAGTTGGGGGTTTTCAGTTATTGCTTTCCCCATTACATACTGTGTTGATATGTGTGCTTTAATATTGTGTTTATGTGAGCATGCGACTGTTTCTATTTCCGCATATTGATGATCAATTGTAGAAGAGGTTATGTATTATGCATGAAGCTCAAATAGTGTGTAATCAGGATAATCTCGGTGAATAATTCAGCAAATTATTCAAATTTCTACACATTATGGCGGCCTGCAAGAAGAATATCACAGCAGAAGCCACTGCTAAACTCTTCTTTGAACGAGTGTGGGTTCACTTTGGGATCCCACAGTCTATCATATCAGATCGCGACAGCAGGTTCCTCATCACATTTTGGTCCAGCGTTTGGTCAATTTTGGACACGAATCTCACCAAGTCCACAGCTTTCCATCCCCAAACTGATGGCCAGACAAAGGTCATCAACAGGATGATTGTACACATTCTGCGCATGTACAATTCAAAGAATCCATGCACATGGGATGAGAGCCTCCCTTATGTACACCATAGTTATAATCGAGCTCTCCACAGCTCAACCGGCCACAACCCCTTTCAGGTGGGCTTGGGATTCCGGCCACTATGTCCCATTGGCGTAGCCATGCCATTTGTGGCTACTCCGGCTGATTCAACTCATGACCAGTCTGAAGCTGACAAAGAAAACAACTTTGGGATTCCGGCCACTATGTCCCATTGGCGTAGCCATGCCATTTGTGGCTACTCCGACTGATTCAGCTCATGACCAGTCTGAAGCTGACAAAGAAAACAACTTCATCGAACGCATTCAGCACATCTGCCAATAGGTTCATGACATATTGGATAGAGCCAATGCTAAGTACAAGCAACGACATGATCAACATCGGGTAGCACACAACTTCCAGGTGGGCGACAAAGTGTGGCTACATTTGCAGAAGGAGTGCTTCACTGGACCCTACCGCAAGCTTCGCCCACTCTGATATGGGTTGTACAACATCACTAAGGTTGTAGGGAAAAATGTCTTAGAGCTCAGTATTCCACCATTCCTTGGTTTGCACCCAGTATTCAATGTAGACAGCCTTCGTCCCTACTTCCCACCTCTACTGGACACCTCTGACATTGCAGAAGAACTCACACCAAAAGAGTTAAACACAGACTGCATGGAACAGGCCACCACAAATTATATCATGGACATGCAAATCAAGAACACTCACCAACGGAAGATCCAACTATATCGAGTTGTCAAATCTGGCCATCTCCTGCACCAAGGCAAGTGGTTCATCAAGGACCAAGTTCAGCAGAATTTTCCTCATCTCATGGAGGAACTCAACGCAATGGGGACCATTGCTTCCTCAGGGGGGAGGAATGATCCAAGTGGATATTGGTGACCACCCGCCTATTCCACTTGGGGTTCCACCATTGTCACTTTCATTTTTTCAGTTTCGGCACAACTTATGATTTTTAGCAGTTTTTTGGGAACTGAACTTCTGGAGTTGTTTTGAGGCCCTAAACGACGTTTTTTGTGCATCATTTGTCTGGCGAATATGATTCCATTCTAGAATTTATATTCATAGCAACAGTTGTAGTCCTCGGATAGATCTTTCTAACGATGTATCATACGCGTCAAATGGAGATCGTATGCGGAAGTTACGTCCCCGGGAAGTTGAAACACCAATTTACCCAAACGGGGCCCATAGTTTTGGCGCTTCATATCCTAGGGTTAGGTTTTTGGATGTTTAGAGTTCTCCATTGTTTCTCAATAATAAATAGGCCCTCGAGCCTCATTGTAACACAGTTCAGAGGTCTGTAGCCGCCACATCTCTTCTCAGATATTCACTACCAGCACCCTAGCTAGTTTATTTCCATTTTGTCTGTAAGCAAATTTCAGTTCTTTGATATTAATGAAATGAAGTGTTATTTCCGCTGCATCTTTGTATTTATGGTTATATGTGTATTCTGTTGCGTTCCTACATAAATCCAGATCAGTGGTATTAGAGCGGTCTACTTTTTCTCGATCCTTCTTTGCATGTCCCCAAGAAGGTCAGGGTATAAGGAGTTAGGGCCCGATCTGGTGGAACGTTTGCAAGATCAGCCTCGCAAACCCTGACGGACGCCCATGGGGGACGAAAAAAAATATGAGGGAGCAGAAGATCCTATCCAGTCTGAAGCTGACAAAGCAAACAACTTCATCCAACGCATTCAAGACATCCGCCAACAAGTTCATGACATATTAGATAGAGCCAATGCTAAGTACAAGCAACGACATGATCAACATTGGGTGCCACACAACTTCCAGGTGGGCGACAAAGTGTGGCTACATTTGCAGAAGGAGCGCCTCACTAGACCCCACCGCAAGCTTCGTCCGCTCCTATATGGGTCGTACACCATCACTAAGGTTGCAGGGAACAATGCCTTCGAGCTCAGTATTCCACCATTCCTTGGTCTGCACCCAGTATTCAATGTAGACAGCCTTCATCCCTACTTCCCACCTCTACTGGACACCTCTGACATTGCAGAAGAACTCACACCAAAAGAGTTAAACCCAGACTGCATGGAATAGGCCACCACAGATTGTATCATGGACATGCAAATCAAGAACACTCGCCAATGGAAGATCCAACTATATCGGGTTTTCAAAGCTGGCCAACTCCTGCACCAAGGCAAGTGGTTCACCAGGGACCAAGTTCAGCAGAAGTTTCCTCATCTCATGGAGGAACTCAACGCAATGGGGACCATTGCTTCATAAGGGGGGAGGAATGATTCAGGTGGATATTGGTGGCCATCCGCCTATTCCACTTGGGGCCCCACCATTGTCTCTTTCAGTTTTTCAGTTTCGGCACAACTTACTATTTTTAGCAGTTTTTCGGGTCCCAAACTTCTGAAGCCGTTTTGAGGCCCTAAACGACATTTTTTGTGCATCGTTTGTTCGGTGAATATGATTTTGTTCCAAAATTAATTTTCACGACTCCAGTTGTAGTCCTCGAATAAATCTTTCTAACGATGTATCATACGCGTCAAACGAAGATAGTATGTCGAAGTTACGTCCCCGAGAAGTTGAAACACCAATTTACCCAAACGGGGCCCATAATTTTGGTGCTTCATCTCTTAGGGTTAGGTTTTTGGACGTTTAGAGTTCTCCATTGTTTCTCAATAATAAATTGGCCCTCGAGCCTCATTGTAACATAGTTCAGAGGTCTGTAGCCGCCACATCTCTTCTCAAAGATTCGCTACCAGCACCCTAGCTAGTTTATTTCCATTTTGTCTGTAAGCAAATTTCAGTTCTTTGATATTAATGAAATGAAGTGTTATTTCTGCTACATCTTTGTATTTATGGTTATATGTGTATTATGTTGCGTTCCTGCATAAATCCGGATCATCTAAGCAGAGGATTACAACGCAGAGCTACGCAATCCAATTTCTAGTACAGGAGGACAATGCGAATTTGTAGGAGGGAGCATAGAGATTTCACATAGGGAAATCGAGACTCGGAGGGAGTCTAGTTTTAGAGGAGGAGCCCTATGGAAACTAATACTGCAAGATCTGAGGAGATCAAACTCATTATTGTAGTAGTTGCAGCGGCAGTGCAGAAGCATCAGCAGAGCAGTAGCAGCAGCAGTGCAGAAGCATCAACAAAGCAATAGCAGCAACAATATAAGTAGATCATATTTCGCTATGTTCGTCGATATACCTCCAGGAATGAGGTGCGGTGACTTGGTGTTGTAGCCCTAGAGAGTTACAGATGGGCAGGATCCTTGAGTAGTCCACCTCTTGGATCAGTACCTGAGTACAAGGGCCCACAGTATTCAATAACAAGATGGACCAGTGGCAATTGGTACAGTCAGATACCAAAGTGACAGTTGCAGTCAGAGGTTGGAGAACACAATGCAAAGTTGGCAGTAGCGCAATTGGCACAATGCAGAGTCAGCAGCAGTGCAGAGCCTTTAATATATACTACAGAGGCTAGTAGCAGTTAGGACTCGGGTGACAGATGCATCATACTGAACACAGTTGTTCAGTATTTTCGATATTTTTATGTTGCGAATGTTGCAGTTGCAGCAGCGATAGATAAGAGGGAGTTGCAGTGCAGATGCAGTGTTGGAAACAGTTCAACAAGGTCAGCAACAACACAAATGCATCGCATGTCAAAGTTGCGCAGTGCTTGGTGCGCAACAGTAGCCAGACATCAACAACGTGACAGGAGATGATGCAGAGACAGGGTGTTGTGGCAGCATGTGCAACACTAGAACATATTCCTCGCTAAGAGGGAGTATTATTTTTTGTAGCATCAAATGTGTTCTAGAAATGAAATTTTGTGGAGAGACTATAATAAATAAAGATCTCCAAAACTCAGAATTCGTTTCCGGAAATTCCACCTAGAAGTGTCTCAATTAGATTATTAACCATTTTTTAAATATTTCTGAAGTATAAATGTAGGGAATATGGTTAATTAATCAGTATTAATTGAGATAATGCGAGAATAGTCTAGAAACTCACACGAATAGACTCCAAGATGATCCTAGCCATCGATTATGTTTTAATCTTGGCCGTTGGTGCTCCAACAGATGATTATAAGAGGAGATCGATGTGTTGATGGAGAAAACACTTGAGAGGTTAGATTTCACGAGCAAATTGATTTTCAGAGTAGCAGTAGTTAGTTGCCGGAGACAAAGCTATTGAGATCGAAGTAGTGAGGAAGAGGGGCAGAGACAGTGAAGTCGGAGGAAGAATTCCATATTCGGTGAGTGCATTTGCAGAGAGGCAGAAAAGCCATATAAAGGTTGACACAGAGGCAACGCGGTAGCCTCTAGAGGCAGTTTCGATTCTGCTAGGGAAAGACGAGTTTCAATGCCAGAGGCTGGACACAGGTTCTGAAGGCCAGGAGAGAATTTTCCCACACAACAGCAGACCGAATTGCTTGAGGAGAAGCTGGTTCGAACTAAGTGTAGAAGGGATTATGTTGGTGTGACACAGTATTTGCATAGAGCCAGTTTGGATGGCTCGCTTGGAGCTGAGGTCAGAGCCCAAATTTCCCTGTGGAGTGAGGAAATTTCCTCACTAGATTTCTCTTGCCAGTATTTCTCTGTAGGATTGACAGTTTCGACATCCAGTTGTACTTGGATTATTTCACTGTTGCTTAATAGTAAAACCCTCATCTGCTGCACCAGTTTTCCCCAGTTAGATTTTTTCAGAGACTTTCGTCCAAAAATAATTATGTTATTTTATGTGTATGTGCTATCATTTCTTCCAGTGTTTATTCTTCCACAGCTTTTTGTGAAAATTGCAATACATTTACTTAGATATTTTCCATAACAAATAAATTATTAATTAATTAACAATTAAGAGAAATAATATCAATTTATACAATAAGATTTCAGTTTACGAAATTTTCACACTTTCCATAAATCAATGTACGCAATCAGGGCATCCCTGATGTATTATATAACATATGTAGCCTTTAAAAAAATTCAAACCATGCCACTGAATTAAGTCCCATACTACCACTCATGCATGCACTTTCCATATCATATATATGTCATAGGTAGCCTTTAAAAAAAAAATACCATTCAAACCATATCATAAGCTCCATGGAAACATATTTGATCCAACACAATGTTCAAAAAATGGATTCAAGTCACAAGGTAACACAAGGGATATATGTACCCAACACTAAAGTGCATCTCACGGTCTTCAACGCACACTTGAAAAAAAATGCTTCACATCACAGGTATCTATATTCAACGCAGAAATTCGGCAACGCACAAGGGAAATGCCAAACGCAATTATTACCATACCCAAAACCATTGCTCAGTCATTTAAGCACATGTACCCATAGCATATCATTTGCAAACGCAGGGAGTGTACAACACCATGCATACGCGGTTTCAAAGTATATTTGACATCATCACACGGACAAAAAATACATACCATTTTCAATGAACAGCCACCATGGTCACGGTTAGCGCCGACTTTAACGCCCAATTTAAACGATCAAACGCACAGACAGCTTACAAATGCATCACGACACACAGCCTATCGGCCTTTACATCCAGCAGAGGTTTTTTCAACGCACAAAGCCATCAAGCAACGATGCACAGTCGCGCAGCCTTCAAAAGCATATACACTCTCACCAAACGCAAGGAAACGAACAGTCAAGGAGCCCACGGTCTTCACAACGCTCACCAAGGGACACAACTTCTCATTAGCAAATAGACAGAGGATACAAAGAATAAGGCAGAGAATTTGCACGAGTTACGATGCAGAAAACTAATTTAGGAGTGGGCTCTGATACCATCTCAGGGCAGAGTAACTCTGAATGAAATTTTTGCTTTTGCATTAAGATAGAATATGACACAGTAATTCTGAATGAAATTTTTGCTTTTATATTAAGATAGAATATGATTATATACATAGAGATATAAGGAGAGAGATTATAGGGTTTTATTTTCTAATGTCTTACTTTTGTATTAAGATAGAATATGACTATATACAAATTGAGAAAGACTATTGAGTGTCATTTTTCAATGTTTTTTTTGTCTTCCAACTTTAGCTATTTACAATATTTATCTAAAATTTCTAAACCCAAAAATTTGATATTCAACAGACAGTTATAAAACAAATAGGTCTTAATACTTTCAAATTTAACCTTACAACGTATCCATAACTTGAGAAATGTTAACAAATTGAAATTGTTCTCATGTTAACTGAAATTGTATGAATCACTTCAATTGAAGGAATTTGTTACAACCATTTTTAACCATTTTTAAGAGACCACAATTCCAAAGTTTCAATTTCTTGAAGTTATTTTTTCTTTTCTATACCATACTCACTATGCAACCTCAATCATCACTTTGTAAAACACAAAATATCTTTCACTTTGCAAAACACAAAACATCTTTCCTAGCCAACCCAAGTGGTTGTCCCACACAACATTTGAACTTTACTTTCTTTTGTTTCAATAGAAATTGATAACAATATTTTTCCAACATCAAGAATTGATTATACCAAATCTACTAAGCATAGATCATTATTGTTTAATACAATATAATTTATTTTTATTTCTTTCAAGTGGTTTGGTATAAATTGATCATTCACCTATTTTACTGAATTTATTGGAAATTTACTAAACTTTGATAACTCTTCCCATAATTTTATTTCTAACAATCTTCTTTAATGTTTTTTATTTGTTCTCTTATACTTTATTTGTGAGTATTTTATTGGCATTGTTACTAGTATCAAACAAATATTTGTGAAAAGACTCTTAAACATACAATATTTGAGTGGACCAAAATTGGTTTAAGGGACGCTTGACCTTATAGCCCTTATCAATGACCCCATCACACCCTTTAAGGGAACTAACATAGACCAATACAATGACAACCCTTGAGCCAGCTGCTCTACCACTAGTCTGGTTCTACCACTAGTCTCCTGATCCAAATGCGCTGCTCCTTTGATAAAGGAAAGGTGAGACAATTTTTTGGGATAATTTGGAGTAAAAAAGAAAACCAATGCAAAGACTTTTTTTTTTTTTTTTGATAATTTGGAGTTAAAAAAAACCAATGCATAACCTCATCGGATAATAGGTAATTAGCATTTTTAAATCTCCAATACTGCACTTGTTTAATTGAAATAGAAAAAGAAAAGAAAAAAGGGTAACATGTCAATGCACGTTATCCTCAAACTCAAGAACTAGGAGAATGCCCTTTTTCAAATTTTGTAAGCAACCAATTTAAATTTAATATGTTGTCTACATATGAAATAGATAATGAATCATTTAAACAATACATAATGTATAAAATAATAAACAATGTTGAATATTTAAATTTATATCTAAATTTTAATTATAGAGATCAAATCACATAACATCATATCCTAAACATTATGTAATAACATATAATATTTTCATTATATTATATTATATTTATAAAAAATGAGATGTATAGTCAATTCTTTCTAGAAAATGGTGAAATCAATTGCATTTTAAATAGCCAAAATTGTAGAGGCTAATATTGGTATATGTGTTATTTTTCAATGTTTTTTTCAATTTTTCCATGTAGAAAATGGTGAAATCAATTGCATCTTAAATTAGCCAAAATTTTAGGGGCTAATAGTGGTATATGTGCTATTTTTCCATGTTTTTTTCAATTTTTCAGTGTTTTTTTCCAAAACAATAGATTCACCGATTTTCATATTTTCTAAAAAATGATTTGTCCAAATTTTATAATATAAAATTATTTGATCTTAAATCTCACCAAAATTTATAGAATTTTATAAATACCATACAAAATCATTAGAAATTTAAATATTTTACAAAAATATGCCCAAGCAATTTACATTTTACATATTAGAGACTAGTAAAATTCACTAAAATCTCTAATTTCCATCCTTAAAATTTCCACTGATCTATATAAACACTAGAGTGACAACACATCATTGCTTACATATTTGATAGTGATCTATATAAACACTAGAGTAGTGACAACACATCATTGCTTACATATTTGATAGTGATCTATATAAACACTAGAGTAGTGACAACACATCATTGCTTACATATTTGATAGTGATCTATATAAACACTAGCCTAGTGACAACACATCATTGCTTACATATTTGATAGTTGTTATATGAAAAAATCATTTAAATATTTTTACAAAAATATCCCTAAGTAATTTACATTTTGCATATTAGTGACTAGTAAAATTCACAAAAGTTTCTAAACATTAAAATAAATTTCCATTTCCATCCTTAAAATTTTTTGTGATCTATATAAACACTAGAGTGACAACACATCATTGTTTATATATTTGATAATATAAACACTAAAGCGATAACACATCATTGTTTACCTATTTGATAGTATAAACACTAAAGTGACAATGCATCATTGCTTACATATTGATAGTGATCCATATAAACAATATAGTGACAACACATCATAGATTACATATTTGATAGTGATCTATATAACCAATAGGGTAGTGACAACACATCATTGCTTACATACCAATAGGGTAGTGACAACACATCATTGCTTACATGTTTGATAGTGATTAGATGAAAAGCTCATGTTCCTAGGGTAGCACTTTATTTATGTGGGATATCATGAAGAAATTAAGGGCTCCAGATGGTATAGGTGGCTTTAAAGCCACCTATACCTAGTCGTAATACAGTCTTCAATGAAATTTTAGACTATAATTAAAAGACCGAGTGTAACCAATGAATTTTTTTTATATAAACTTTAATTGAATATTCCAACTTTCTTTTCTTTACAAATTTTAATTGAAGGATCCTCGTTACAGTAATTTTAATTGAAGGATCCTCGTTACAGTTGTCAGTAATTTTAATAGGAGAATCTCGTTATAGTGGTCGAAAGATTATAAAAGATGAAATATGGAGAAAAAAATACAAGATCAGAGTGCATTCACAGAACCAATCATCAAAGCAGTTATCAGTTATGTAACACCAAACCTTGAAGGCATACTTAGACACTTCTAAGAGTGATAAGCAGCACTTATGAAGACAAGTTTGAGTACTTAAGAAAATTCGAAGTCATTCAATTTATCTTCAAAGACGATGGAATGTATATTCATAATTAAAAAAAAAAAAAAGCAAACGAAAAGGGTAGTGACTGGAGTATAATGAAACTGATAACTATTTAAATTGATAAGCATTAAATTGTGTTAGCATATTAAAGTTATTAACTGGACTATAATAAAACTAAAATCTGATAGCTATTTAAGTTGATAGCCATTAAATTTTGTTAGCATATTGAAGTTTTGTTAATATTTTCAAATAGTATATGATTCAAAATGCACCAGGTGAATGTGAAGACATGTTTTTTTAATAAAGTAAATTTAATAGGCAAAGTTCAAAGTTCATTACATAGAGGAGAAGGTAGATAGCTTTTTCATTTCAAAAAGATTTATAAGGTGCTATAATTATAACATATATGTAAGGCCTATTGAAGGGAAATTCATAATAATATAATAATTTAAACATCGTGCCACTTTCCAACAGAGCAATTTTCAACCACATGAGATTAGCTGTCATTTCATTATTCTCTTGGAATTAGAGTCTTAATGTACATAGACAATATTCAGACAATACTAACTGCAAGGTTGTATGCCCATGAGAATATTTTCTGTTAGATATAACGAATATCCACATGGTTCTCTGTGCCCAAACAATGGAAGAAAATGATATTAGGAAATCAATTCAATATAACAGCGAGGTTGATAGTGCAATGTTTGTTATGGTTTATACAAAATGGACATTGCATATACAGCAGGAGAAATAAGTCAATATACCAGTAAACCAGGGCCACATCATTGAGCGAGAGTACACATATGTAAACATACTGAAGGTATATACATGTAATGATTCAGAACATCATGTACCTTCCAATAAAAAGAGATTTTACCAACCACAAGAGATTACCTGTCAATTATTTTTGAAATGAAAGATGTCGGAGCTATTCATTATTGTCCTGGAATCAGTTAATATACATACATAAATAATATTATAAACATAATATAAGTGTAAGGTTGTAAGCCCATCAGTATTTTTATTTTTAAATATAACAAATTTTCTAAAGATATATGTGCTCAAACAATGGAGAAAGAAGAGATTAAGCAATGAGTTCCAAACAACAGGATGGTTGACAGTTTAATGTCTGCTATGGTTACACAAGAATTGGCATTGAGAGTAATAGGCCAATATATGAATACACCAAGGAAACATCTTTCAGTGACAGTATAAAAGAGTTTTAGGTAAATCATAGGAACTTTAAGTTGTGCAATTCTTTGTTATGAAAACAATAGAAGCCCATGTTTTGATTGTTTGGCAGGATATAAAGATATGCAGACTGGAGTGGTAATATTGAGAATCACAGACCTACAACAGGACATGTCTTTAACCATTTGGTGTAGTTGTGAACTGGAGCAGCAAAAGAGTTGCACTGTCCTCCAGAGAGGTTGAATATATGGCAGCAACAGAAACAACAAAATCTGCAATTTGGAGTGAGGGGTTACTGGTGACAGGCATGACAACATAGATTATATGGGAGTGATGAAGTCATCTGACTTGAATCACGCCAAGTGGGTGTGCTGGAAGGGACCATAACTAATGTCAGTTACTCGCTGGCTTCTTGTAATACCTGGTAACTGAATGGACTCAGTTGTACATCATCACAATTACAGTTTTACTGCGCAGAAAACCATATATGTGATCAAACATATAAAATAGGAAAGACAACCGGTTCACATATGTACATGCACAAAAACACACGTTGTATTTGTGAGACGACATACATGAGATGCTTGCGTTCATTCTTTCATGCATTCAGCTGATTGGGTTTTCCGGTGCTTCCAGTAAAGGAAAAGTTTATTTTCATTTCAATTAGCATACCACATCCCACAATCAGAATTTTCACAAGTTTGCTACGTAATCGATTCACAAAAGTAGGGATAAATGCACAACCATTCATCTATTCCAATTTTTTTAATCAAGATTCAATATACATATGAACAACAATATAAGAGCCATGAATCTTCTATCTGCAATCAGCTGGAGCTCCACCAGTACTAACCAAGCAAAACTTCACACTATGATTGTAGCTTCTAGAAAGACAACAAATGAAAAGGCTACAAGCATGGTCAAGTCACAGCATATATGTTTTGAACTCTCAAACATCTACATTACAGTTTATGAACATTGATCAACATGAGATACACACACAGGAGAATGAGTCCCGAGACAAAATATTACACACAAGTTTTCCTCAGGTAGGAGCAGTTTGAAATGGCTAACTATGTGAGATATGCTCACCTATCTCAGTATAGTCTGTGTCAGCAAATCTACATGCGAGAATGCTTTGGGGAAACAACCACCATTCTTTGAGGCCCACAAAATTCTTATTATCAGTAACAATATTGTTTCGAATAGAATAAGTAGTGAGAACTAGAGAAACATGGATCTCCTGACTTCAAAGATTGACCTCCAAAAACATCCTAGACCCGGGGAACTAAAGAGGTAGGTGCTTTCCATGTTGTGGAAAATCTTTTACAAGATAATCAGAGTATATGATCTCTGAAATAGGCTCTGTAGTTTATGTTCTCTCTAGAAGTTCTGTGTGGTGTTGCGAGGCTAATCTCTCTGAGACATCAGAGAGAGACTTCAAATTGCATTTAACTAAGGCCTCAACAAAGAAGCGAGTTTCTTCCCTTGTGTTTCCTTCTGGGACATCTACCACGTAAGATTCTATGACCAATGTGCCTGGCCTTCCATCAATGATCTCTGGGTGAACAGTTATGATTGAAGAATAATTCTGCAGGCACAAACAAAAAATGTGTAGTCATTCAATGAAACCTGTAACATATTCACACAATACACAACATTACAAACAAACAAGAATGGTACTTGAAAAAAGAGGAAATATGTTTTTCTTCAGTTTTCAACAGCTTATCCTCAAAGAAAACAGAGCAGTGAGATTCTAAGATATTCCATCATTTTCTCTCGGGCCTGCATTGCAGAAGCAGTTTTATTGTTTCAAAGAGAAAAAAATAGTTAGGAGTTTCTTAAAGTTTTCAGGTCCGAGTTTTGCCAACTTTGCTGATTTCCTGAGTTAATGACCTCCACTAATTTTTTGCAATTGCCAAGATTTGCAACATTGTGAAATATAGGATTTGTCAGGACTGCAACCAGGTTAAGTGAATAGAAACAAATTTGTGAGATTCTGCACATCAAAGGAACGGGAATTCTGAAAATATATCCTTCAGAAGATAGCAGAATGCCTCCAAGGAGCACCATTAAATCGGAGGAGAATTCTAATTATTCTGAATCTGCACCCTTTACACGCATTTAGGGAGCTTGATAATATTTGGTGTATCTTTCAAAATAAAACATGGTCTCGGGCTCTGGTCAAAATTTAAGCAGCTTGCTAAGATCCTAATGCGAAGTTAAATCACTATTCACTACAAACTACATTTGACATGAACAAGTACTAGACAAAAGGATCACATTAAAATAATATAGAAACTTTTTAAGAAATCTGATAAATTGCAGGGCTTGCTAGCGAGACTCGGCTTAGTTTAAGCCACAAGTTTCAAGAAAAGACAACAATCATGCCCTCTACAGCTGTGCAAATAAGGAGACTCGGTTCACTGTTACAGAGTCCGAATTCAGGGCAGTGGATGAGCCCATCGACCTTATCTCTCACCAAAATTTCAGGCTACCAGAGACAAGCGCCGACGAGACACGCTTGACCAGCCAAAATGGCTGAGTCTCATCCATGCTTGCCCCCTCTAACTGCACTACAAAAGTGAAATAGATATCCCATCCAATAGCAAACTTGAAAAAGCTCTAGGCTACATTAAACTCAAAAAAATGTTTTACCATACCGGTAGCTTAATGCAAAGACTCATAATTTATAGTTGAACTGCTGAAAATTTGTAACATAAATCTCTATCCTGCAAAATTAAGCCAGTCCAAAGGGGTTACCTGTAGTCGATGATCGCCACCAAGGATTTTAATACTGAAAACATGCTCATTGTCATCCAGTATTTCTAATCTTTCTGTGCTTGCTGTAGCTGGCAGGCCAGATTTGACATTAACATTTCTTATGCTTCCTACTGTTACACCGCCCCTCACACTGCAGCTATGAACAAAAGGTTTGTACTTTTGTGGTTGGTCAAATGTTCTCACTATCGACCAAACCTGCAGATAACACACAGCTTGAGTGTCTGGCATCAGAATGAACACATGACCATTACAAAGACAAATAAACTACCAACTAAGATGCGGAAATGCTAGATATAAACAGTGCAAGTCACAATACAATGAGCAGAGGTTGAAAATGCTGTTTTATATTGTAGAGCCAAAACCAATGTAACCCCAATAGACTATTCATAAGTCAGTAGTATGTACTGTTTCTATGTCCGAAAGTTAGAGACATTGACCCTTCTGAATGTTAGTGGATTCCTTCGATTTTGTGGCTAGTTTACTACTAGACTGATGTGCAGATGTGTAGGTATCGAATCCCACTACAGCATGCTCCCCTTCGGAATAATCTCTTGGCAATGTGAAACTTCTTCAGGCATTTCAACAAATAATGGTGTGCCTGAAATCCAACTGATAACAATCTGACCCTATCCGCCAAACGCCAAAAACACGCACATGCAGCAAAGGAATGGCTCCCCAAAAGATCTGCCACGTCAATTACAAGACTAGGGTACTGACCCTAACCCTCTGAAATTCAAAGTGAAAGAACTGGCTACAATAACCAGAGATTTGTTTCTGGAAATTGATGCAAATCCAGCACAGAACAGCAGCTGCTGCCGCCTTAAAGCATAGCTTAAACAAAAAGCAAGCAACTATCATTTGCCACTTATCCCCAATGGATTAGTACCGATATCAACCAATATGAATGAAATGGTAAGCAATAGACAAGAGATGATAATTGAAAATTCGTAAGCAGCCAGTGTGAACCTCGCAAGCCAGCCACAGAGACATCATGGGCACCTAATAAGCCTGAAGCTATGCTTGACCCCTGCGCTTTACCAGCTTCAAAAAGAAAAATGACTATACGCGAAAAAATCCAATAACTTCCCCACAAGCATAGCTGGGTTTATGAGCATATCATGTCTTTCACATTACTGAAATTCAGAAGATGAGGATATGAAATCTCTAACGGGAACCTTTTGCAAACCCCTTGAATTTTAAAGATAATGCTCTGGTTACAATCCAGATCAAGGTATTAACAATCCACAGTCATAACCTATAAAACATATACACAGCCTAGAAATGAAAGGCGTACAAAAGCAAATCCAAAGGTTAGACAGGAGGACTCTTCCACACGAGTACTGTTGGGTTTCGGCCCTTGGTATTACATCGCCCCTACTTCACTCAGAGCGGAGACAGTGACCGGCTCGTTCGACTGAGAGAAGCGGGGTGCTCTACAACTCAGGATGGAAGTGGTGATTTATAACACTTGCGTGTCTGTCTGAAGGTGTAACACTGCATTTAATCTAAATAGTGCATTAGGTGATTGCATAGGGGCGCTAACACAGACCCATCTAAACTCAAGATTTGATATGCACCTTGAGATTGCAAAAGCTTGAGGATGCATATATCTTGAGTTCACCTAAGTATTCCATTGAATCATGGTGCGATTTCTCTAGCTTTGCAGCTTCGATGTGAATATCAGACCCGAGATTAGATGGGTTTGTGCTTCTGCTACCACCCATTAACAGTGTAGCTGAGTACATCGGAAGATGCAAACCCAGATATATAACACCAATTATATAACATGGGATCTATACTGATCTCCCCTAATCTCAGTTCAAGATAAAAGGAAATCCAGTGAGTATGAATTGTTTAGCATACCTAAGAATCCCCATTAAATCCAGTGAGTATGAATTGGTTAGAAAACCTATGAATCCCCAGAACAAATGGCTTTTTTTCCACAGATCTGCAAAGATGAGCTGACTATCATCTAACCAAAAGGGTTGAATGAATGAATAGCAACTACTAGTACTAACCAGATGTACAGGGGCTCTGATGTGCTTCACAAGGAAGGAGCTGCACTGATTCCCCTGTAACTCATGTCTGTGGTGTCTACACACCAATTCTGCCTCAGATGAAGGGTTTCCAATCCACAGGCCTCTACCCTCTCTCCAGCTGTTTAAATCCTCCATCCCTAAACAAAACTTTCAATCCCACTCTATGGACCACTACTCAACACAAGTACTCAGAAGACCAAGATAAGAACAGAACCAGTGTCCCAACAATTTATCAATCCCAGATCCAACAACCAGACACATATAACAGCAGAACACTCTCAGGCACAGGTAGTAATGTTCATAATTTGCAGTTTTATTTGATTTGAAGAGGCCCCTCTTATTCAGACACCATACTTTCAGGCACCCACAGATTGAACTGATTGATTGTCTGAAAGTCAGGCCGTCAGTCAATCATCCATTCGTCTCCTCCTTCTACTCCTCACTTTTGGCAATGGGTGCCTTGTGTTGTGCTCTGAACGCCTGAGGGGGGCTATCTATCGGTGCCTTTTACAACATGCCACGTGTGCACCTACGGAATTTTTGGGTGGACATTGTATTGTTTCTATCCCAAAAATTCGTTGCAATAATTTATGTAAAGCCTGAAAAAGGCAGAAGGGTTGCCCTTGCCTTTTCCAAGGGTTCCCCTTACCTTTTTGACTTGGGTTATTATATGATATTTTGGGGATGGGGTGCCTAAATTAGAGAGGAGAACCGGGGAGGAGTGACTAAAAGGACAAGTGGACGAAAGAGTGGTTGCAACTTGCAAGTTGAAAGTGTGGCCAAAGGCATATTCTCTCTCTGCATGTGACCACTTTTTTTTTCTTTTTCGATGATAAGTAAATGCTGGAGACTTTCACAGCCGACCATAAATGTCCTAATAAACAAAATAGATAAATCATTAAATCCAACCATATCATTAAATCCAACCATAAAAGCTTTAATAAACATGAAATTATTATACATTTGAAAATTTATTTAATTTACTTGTCGATTTGTGATCAATTTATACTAAGGATAACCATAGCAGGTATTAAAGAAAAATTTATGTTATTAAAAAATATATATATTAACATTTTATAAAGAGTAAGTATTCTCATGATATATATCTTAGAGTTTTGGATTTTTAATTTGTTTTTTAATATTGAAAAGAAATAATCTTTTATCCCATAAGAATGAATGTTAAATCTTATTTCCAAATTAAAATGCGGGTGGCTCATGATATATATTTTTGAGTTTAAAATTGATTTACTCTTTTTATATATATGAGGGTGCTCATTTGTGGTCAATTTAGAGTAAGGATAACTAGAGCCACTATTAAAGAAAAATTATGTTATTAAAATATATATTAATATTTTATAAAAGATTAAATATTCGCTTATGATATATATCTTTCAGTCTTATCTATTTAATTTAGTTGTCCATTTGTGGTCAATTTATATTAAGGATAACTATAAGAAATATTAAAGAAAATTTATTTTATTAAAAAAGTATTAATATTTTATAAAGGACAAAATATTAGTTCATGATATATCTTCTAATTTTGGATTCTTAATTTGTTTTCTTGTATTGGAAAGAAATAATCTCTTATCTAATGGGAATAAATGTTAAATCTTATTCTCAAATTAAAATGTGAATAAATGTTAAGTCTTATTCTGAAACTAAAATGTGGTGTGCTCATTATATATTTTTGAATTTTGGGTTGTTAATTTGTTTTCTTATATTTGAAAGAAACAATTTCTTATCCAATCGGAATGAAAACAACTTCTTATCCAATCAGAATGAATGTTAAGTCTTATTCCCAAACTAAA
Source organism: Pinus albicaulis (assembly GCA_034641835.2). Classification (NCBI taxonomy): domain Eukaryota; kingdom Viridiplantae; phylum Streptophyta; class Pinopsida; order Pinales; family Pinaceae; genus Pinus; species Pinus albicaulis. Next base: position 1,265,647,660 of record CM076574.1, on the reverse strand, counting down.
ATGTGGTGTTATCTCATTTGAATGAATGTTAGGTCGTATTCCTAAGCTAAAATGTGGTGTATATTATATGTAAAGGATAAGGATAAAGGTTATATAATTTGGATTTGTTTAGACAAACTTTTATCCAATTAGAAATAATTTTAGATTTTAGGTTTTCTGTTTTAAGTTTTATATGTAAATTAAAATATATTTTTTTTCCTGGCAAACTCTTATTCGATTAGAAATTTTTTTAAGTCTTGCGTCTAAACCAAAGAGTGTTTTTTCTTGGCAAACTCTTATATTTTTAAGTCTTACTTATAAGCCAAAATATGAATTTTTTTTGGCCAACTCTTATCCAATTAAAAATAGTTCTAAGTCTTATGTCCAAACCAACATACAATGTGTAACATATATAAAAATAAATTTAAATATTCTAAATATAATCTTATCCAATTAAAAAAATAGTTCTAAGTCTTATCTAAACTCACATGCAATGCATACAATGTATAACATATGTAAAAATAAATTTAAATATTATAAATTTTAGATATTTTCTAATATATCATTAAAATTAATTTTATAATTTTTTATTAATTTACAAATTTTCATTATTAAATTATTTTTTAAAATATATAAATTAATTAATTAATTCTATAATTTTAATAAAAATAGTTCTAAGTCTTATGTCTAAACCAACATACAATGTATACAATGTAAAAATAAATTTAAACATTATAAATTAACTCTTATCCAATTAAAAAATAATTCTAAGTCTAAGTCTTACATACAATGCATGCAATGTATAACATATGTAAAAATAAATTTAAATATTATAAATTTTAGATATTTTCTAATAATTATTATTAAAATTTATTTTTTTATTAATTTACAAATTTTCATTATTAAATTACTTTTCTAAATATATAAATTAATTAAATTAATTTTATAATTTTAATTACTAATCAAATAATATATTTTATATATTTGAAATTTGATTTTCTTTTAATTTAAAATTTCCTTAATCATATTTAAATACGGTTTATAAAAGTATATAAATCATAATCTTTAAATTAATCATCATTATATTCATTTTCATTTTATAAAATATGGTTACAAAGAATATATATATCACAATTACTATGTTAATAGGATATTTTACACATGTAGTACCTTGTTATATGATATCACAATTACTAGATTAATAGGATATTTTACACATGTAGTACCTTGTTATTTATATGATATTGAAATAGTTATGGAATAATAAATATTTATTTTATTTTATTTTTAAAAATATATATAATTTTAGATATTTCTTTTCATGATTTTAAAATTTGTTTCCACAATTTTTTTATAAGAATTAAGTGATTTATAAAAATATTTTTTAATTAAAAATATAATAATAAATAATTAACAAATTTATTTATTTAATTTTAAAAAATCATTGATAAATTGGAATAATGGAATATGCTTTTTATACACATTATGGTCAAAACAATCCAAATGCATCCAATTCCACAAGGAATCAATTCCACTTTTGAAGGGAAGGACTTAGTAATGTCAATTCTACTTGAAGCATCGTTGGAGAAGATGGACAGTGCATTTTAGAATAAAGTGGTCAAGATCTACAGTGTGAAGAAAGCTCTAGACAATTCTTATAGCCAGAAACGCTGCTCTTATTAACACGTCAAATGGATAAGGACAATGTAATTTGCCCATTATCTGTAGTAACTTGCCACGTGTATTAAAATGTGGCATGTACTATTGGAAGATTCCCCTTTCACTTAGTACAATAAGCAATAATAATGGCCCTGCTTTTTGTAAGACAGGTCATTTGGGGTTCAATATGCAATGTGAAACATTTGATGAATTGTTTCATAATATGTTTGCCATGAGCAAACTGATGTTATTTATTTATTTATTATATAATTCTATATGTTTTAGCAAATGTTTACTATTTATTTCTATTTATATGTTTAGTAATTTTTAGTATAATTCTAAGTACTTTATTTTTAAAACAAGTTTTTTTTCTTAATTGTGGTTGGACTTTAATTAAATAATCGTTGGTGAAACTACCATTTTCATTATCTAAATTATATTTTTAATAAATAAAATTTGAAATTTTGATTTCTAAAGTTTTGGATAAAATTTATCAAAAACAATTTCAAATGGTAAACTATTTTTTTAATATTGTAAATATTGTAGCATACAATGTTTGTTGTAAGGTTAGTTTAAGGTATTTGACAATATTTTAGTGTAATTATGAATTTTTGATTAATTTGTTGAAGTGCCAAAAATACTAATTGGTATTATGGCTAAGTATATACACTAAACATAATGGCTAAGTATATACACCAAAAAAATAACATGCATAAGAAGAGAAAAATCAACAAGTGCATAAAATGTTTTAACAATTAAATTTACATTTTTGTAATTACAATATATTTTTATGATGATGATGATGATGGTTATCGTATGTTAAGACTTATGCAGTCTATGAGACCTTAAGAGAGGAGAAAGAATCTAAGTTTGATTCTTCAAATTCTTGTTTCTATGGTCAAAGAGAAGGGAAATAAGTGTTCCTAGATCGTTATAGGTGGGTTGGCTTAATAGGTCAAGAAGATTAGAAGTGTGGTAGAGGGTAGGGAATTGATAGCAAATGTGAGTAAAAGTCGGGCAAACTAAAAGGAAGTGCTTTTCATCTTCCACCTGCTTAGAATCACAAATCTGACAAGTTCTATTGTTCCAAGGGCTCTTGGGAATAGACCACCGCCCGGTCTCACTCCGAAGCTCGTGGGAATTAGTTCTTATCTTAGCGATGTTCATTGTTTTCTTATTGTTGGACAACACATAGAAATAATTCTGATTTTCAAGGGTGGGGTTGATCACTTCCTTATAGTATCTTAGCTTCCTTTTACCCTCCAGCGCTTGATCCTCCCACAGCTTGTCCTCAAACTTGGAGGTCATAGTATTTTTGATATTATCTTTGCTTCCCATACTGAGCTCCTCCTTAATTCTCCAATGGTTGAGCCAAGACTGGGCATCCTTATGTCACCCACGCTTGAGGCGAAGGTGAGGGTTTTGACTATAGTTAGAAGTAATTTTAGGAAGCCTTTTTAATTCCATGTTCAAGCTTCTTCTTATACATCAGATATCTAAACATAGTAGTACTTTCAATGGGGGACAAACCAGATTTGATCAAGAGAATAAGATAGAGAATATTTCTCTTAAAAATTATTTTACAAAAATAATATTAGCATTAAAATGCAATTTTTTTATTTTTTTATTTTAATGTAATTTAAAAAATGAAAATTTAATTTGGTTGAGAATACATATAATTAATATAATAAATATATTCTAAAATTTAAAACTATTTATAAATTAAAAGTACATTTTATAAAAATAAAAATAAAAAATCATTATCAGTACATGTGTATATTTTGTATATCTATATATATGTTTGATGTACATTGCATGAAGACAAATGTCATCATCACAAATATCACTTTAATACTATTCTGGTCATCCCACGCCTCAACATTATTATATTTGATATCTATCTACAATGCAACGTGGATATCACAATGTCTAGACTTTCCATAACTTTTTTACGTGTTTAAGATATTCATTCTTAGGTATTTATTCTAAATGTTTTCGAAAATCAAAATAATATTGACAATGAAACCTTAAACTTTATTCCATGAGTTGTATTAAGTGGGTAAGCGATTTTCATAGGTTGCCGCTTAATTGAAAAACATTTTAATTCATCTTTCAATAGTTTATATAACTCATGCTTATCATCTTATTTCATGAAGCTTCAAAAGTAGTTGTAACTGATGAATGCGAGTGGAAAATACCATCCCTTCTCTTATTAAAAAAAATAAGAGCTTACTTAAAATTGAAGCACCGGTTGATTCTCAATAGTATTTCTTAATTTTAATTTTAAATTGTGCAAATGGTTAAGAAAATGAGGTAAATATTTTGTTGTCTTCTCAATTGGAATAAAGGGAAGAAAAGAAGAAAAGTCTAGGTCAAATTTTCACGGAGTTGGATATCAAACTAGTAATACAAATTAAAATACTAAGAGGTTTTAGATATTAAAATACTCATAAAATCTAAAAAACTGGGATGTATATCCAAATAAGATTGGAATACAAAATAACTATGGTCATAATAGAGATTAAGCAGAGGGATCAAAATTAATGGTGGTAACTTGTTATTTCTCCTTTTAATTCAATTTCTTGGAATCGCATCGTAAATAAGGCAAATTTTCAAAATACCTTGTAATAGAAGAAGGTTGCAGTAGGCTTAACTCAATCTCAATCAATAGCAGTATGATGGTCTCACTTACGTGGCTAAATTGAGACTTCATTGTTGTTGGGATTTTTCATAATTGGAGGAAGAATGCCTAAATGTTACTTGATATGATCCAAACTCTAGTCCAAGTCCTTTAGATGTAGATGGATGTGTTTCACAAAGTGATACATATGAGCTCTATGCTCAAATCAATCCATCAAAATGCGACCTGATAGAAACTTTAGGTGCCAATATACATGCACTAATTTAAATGACCTATATAAATATTCAAAAGTATTTTGAAAATAAATATAATTTTTTCACTATTTCTTCTTACTATTTTTTAAAAATGAGATTAAATTTATTTGTTTTTATTTATTTTATTAACATTATACCTATAATATTATATATAATATCATTTACTCTTAACTATAGAATTCTATTTTTTAATCTCATTAAATGTTGATATAAAAAAATGGAGATAGGAATAGTTTTTTAAAAATAGTTGGAGGGGTAATTTATCTCCCCGATGAAGAAATAGAAATATAATATGCACGAGGCTCGGGAAATGCTACTAATAATCAAGCCGAATTTTTAGCTTTATGGTAGGGGATGAAGTTGGCTATTTCAAGGAAAATTTGGCAAATAATGGTTTATGGAGATTCCATGATAGTCATTCAACATGCGTTGAAGCTCAAAGGGAATCCCAGCCAAGTACAATCTCCAATCTTGCAACAAATAAGAATACAAATTGCAAAATTTGAGACAATTGAATTTCATCATGTTAGTCGGCACCTCAACTCAAAAGTAGATACCTTAGCAAATAAAGGAGTATCCTTAGAATAAGGGATATTGACAAAAGATGAAGGCAATGGCATTTATTCTCTTATACCATGTAAATGTAGCCAAAGATCACGTCTCTTTTTCATGTTGAGCCTCGTGCAGGGTGGTTGGCTCCCATGTGGAAGTGGGAGGTGCCTTTAAAAATCAAATGTTTTACATGGTTGGTCACCCAAAATTGAATACTCACCTGAGATAACCTCATAAAGAGAGGTTTTCAGGGTTTGGGTTGGTGTCCTCTTTGTGGATCAGTCCCTGAGGAGGTTAGGCACCTCTTTCTTCAATGCCCTTTTGTGACTATTATTAGGAGGCGATCACAAACGCCCTTCAAGTAGATCCGAAGGTGGATAAATATTATATTGTAACATGGTTGACCAATTAGAGCTCTGGTCAGAAAGTAGCAAGAGCTCTCCCACTATACTTCCTATGGGGTGTATGGGTTTGCAGGAACAAATATATCTTTGAAAATATACCCCACTACATACATTCCACAAGTTTGAAAATCTTGGAGTATTTTCAGGAGGTGGGTCCTTGGAAGCCCAGAGCACATAGTTGAGATGCCTCTCTCATGGAAATTGATTTCTCCTCCCCTGTCAGACTTTTGATAATGCATCCTCATGAGGTGAATGTGGTTGTGGGGCTTACATTGTGATCAATAAATCCAAAGCATTTCGTTCCTTTTGGTCGGGGTCCTTTGGCTCCGGTTGTAGGGAAGAGGTGCTAGCCCTTTGGGGAGTGTTGAAGTCTGCATCTTGGCTTGCCATCGAGGATATACATATCATCGAAGATTCCAAATCTTTCATAGATTGGATACATAGTAGATCTTCATTGAATGTTCCTTCGTTATTCCATTGGTTTCAACAGATTTTTATTATGATGGATTCTTTCTCCCATATTTCATTTTCCCATATTTATCGAGAACATAACAACGCGGCTAACTATATTTCAAAGTGCGGTGCTTTGTCGACATCGAGCTTTTTTCATTACAACTTCTTGGTCAACAATGTGGTCCATGCATCAGGTGTCTTCTCTTTCTACTGATAGGTTCCAGTTTTTTCCTTTCTTCTTTCACTAGCCAAGTACGTCTTCCCTTTTGTTAGTTTTGGGTTGTTTTGGCAATTATTTTTCTTTCTATTTGGTTTCCATAAGGGGTTGCAATCTGTGTTTGTGGCAACGTAATCTATTAGTTCATGTTTTGATACATTTTGGGCCTTCATTTCTAGAGTGGGATTGGGTCTGTATTTTGTTTTTAGTTATGTATGGTTCTTTGACTTGGGGTTCACGTTTCTCTTGACTATGTAATGAATTTTATATTAATGAAAGTGGTTAGTTTTTTTCTCTTGAAAAAAAAAAAACGTAGCCAAAGATCATAGATTTGGTAAATCAATTGATTAAGAGGGATTAGTTGTGGAATTAATAGGAAGGTGCCTTAGTGCCCACACATCATCTCTTTTCCATGCCACCTGAATCACAAGAATTATTCTTCAGTAGTTTGGAGGCTCCTCCTTGTTGTTGGGATCTAGACCTATGTAACCACTTGGTTGGAACATGTAGTTGCAAGCAATGTCTAGTACAGATGGAGGATCACCCATCCACTACATAAATGCAAGGAGGATTTGAGGCTTCACACTTTCAATATTGAGGAGAGAGAAACATGCTTATGGTACAATGATTTAATGGTGAGGGGAGATATTCGTTGTGGTTTTAGCTATGAAATCGAATGTTTGGATAGTCAAATGTACATTTGAGTTTTGCGCATTGAAGCTTGTGAAAGGATTTGTGGTTTGGTGGGGGTATCTAAGAATGGTTATAAGGCAAGCTTGGCCACCTTTCTCCTTGTATAAATCTGAGTATGGAAATGTAGGCTTATTTTTTATATAAAGTTTTGTTGTGCGGGAAAAATCATGGAGGTTACACCTATTTCGGAGAAGGAAGAATTCAGTCGCCACCTGGATTATCTCACTGCCACGATGGAGCCCATTTGGACATTGTTGAACAAACAAGGAGAAATGGGGTTTAAGGAGGTTCAAGCTTAGCTATCTCACCTAAACTTAAAGAACAACCTATTGCAGACCAAAGTTGATATATTACAGGCACATATGGCTTTGTTGGACCTCCATCTATCAAGATATGAAGCTCTAAGAGGCAGTGATGCTAAAGAAGTTAATATGGGATATAAAGATATGAAGGGCACGAAACAACCCACATATCAAGAACAATTGAAGAACGGTGTCGAAGTGACAACCCATGTCCAGAATCCTATGCAACCAACGCAAGTTGACAAAGAAAAAGCTGAAGCCAACTCTGAATTATGCTCGAACAATATAGGATAGCCCTATTTTTGTTTTAATTCACGTGTTTGCATATATGTTTTAGTTCTAATATCTTTTGATAGATTTTTAGAAAATACCAATTTAGTTTCATAATATGCAGACAATGTAGTAAAAAAAAATGTCACATTTACTCAATTTTGAGCTCAGTAGTTGAAGATCTATTTAAAAATGTAAAAGTTCTAGTCTTAAAAAAAACTTATATTAATATAAAAACTCATATATATATATATATATATATATATATATATATATATATATATATATATATATATATATATATATATTATTTGCTAATAAATAATATTTAATTTCCATAAAAACGTTTTTAAAGTAATAAGTAAAATACAGAGTAAAAAAAAGATATTAAATAATTTTTATCACTTATGCACACATAAATATATAAAAGCCTATTCAAATGCTTTTAGAATTTTAATATCACTAAAAATAAATTCAAATAATCTTATATTATAGATTTAATTATTTTAATTTACTTAAGAGTATTTAAAATTTAGGAAATCATAACTTTATAGGTTTTGAAATTAGCCTTCAAAGCTATAAAACTTTATACATTAAATGTTTCTTGAAAAGAAATTAAATTTTAAATATTTATACTAATTTTTTTAATATATATTTAATTATAATTTTAATATTAAAAAAAATACTCACCCTTTCCCTGAAACATGTTCTTTACTTTCCTATATCTTTCCTCTCACCAAAACATGTTCCTTACTTTCTTATATCTTTTAAAAATACTTATGATGGAGACAAATGCTTTTTAAAATGGCATATATATCTATATGATTGTTGCAAAACAATACTCCATCATAATTTTATTAAAGATAAAATTATAGTTATCAGAAATCGGATTATTCATGGTATTATAGAAGACAAGTCTTCTATAATACCGTGGATAATCCGATTTCTGATAACAATAACTATAACCACGAAAGTTTAAAAAAGTAAAATTATATTAAATGTCAATATATTTTAATTTTTGGACATCTCTACGCTTCAATATTTGTAATACTTTGATTATCATGATATAGGTTCCTCAATCACTCAACATTATTAATTGGGTGGCAATACCTTTTTCCATATGCTTTCTCCCAGTACTCGAAAGTGTTTTAACAGTTTCTATCTTACTATTTCTTGATGTGATGTTACTAACAAAAATCCAAAATAATATCAATGATGTCACTAATAAGTCCAAAATACATCCTATGGTTGATATTTGGTGGTTGATTTTATTGTGTCATAGTCACCACTCCACTTTGAACCACCATTTTATGTTTAGGAAAAAAGAAAACCTAAATAAGTACAACTTTTTTGTACTTAGCACTTTTTTTTGGGTTGTAGTCCAATAACTTAGTCTTATATTCACCATATATTGGATTGGAGATTTTGGTTGTAGTGCTAAACATTTTGATATTTAAAGTATTTATAAAAATGGCAATGGTTGGTTTTTTTTTTTAATTAATTGCCAGGATAAATAAAATTTTGGATGGTTTATTGTGTAAGTTTATGATTATGTAAAATTTTGTGAGTGGTGATAGACTTATGTTCAATTTCCTTAAATTTTTTATAAGAGTAAAGCTGTGTACCTAAGAGTTAGCATAACTCTATGTTATGCAATTGGGAGTACAAGTTTGATCTAATTGTTAATTCCTTTAAAATAAAATAATTATGAATTGTTAATAAATATATATGGCTTATTATAATCATTTTAAGAAAATGATATTTAATTTTTAAGAGAATAAACTTTTTTGAGTGATAACTCTAAATTTTAAAGTTAAAGTATTAACATGTTTCTTTATGTTTTGAAAAAATATACTCCTTTTTAAATAAAAATAACTTCAAATCATACTTTAAAATTAATTTAAATATTATATAAAAAGGTATAAACATTAAATTATTTTTTAATATGATTTTAAATTTTATAATCGATAGTAATAAAAAAATGTAAGTGCCCATAAATGTGGAGTAAGCTGAGTTAATTAAGCTTTGCCAAACAAATATTAGAGAAGTCAACTTTGAGATTTCTGATATAATAATAGCAGCTTTGTAAATTGTTTATTATCCCATCATTGAAAAAATTTACTAAATATATAACAACAATAGCAGCTAACTTTGTAAATGGTTGGTGATTAGTCGTTGAAAAAGTTGACCAAGATTACTAAATATGTATATATACTTTTATCCATACAAAAGGTTCGGTAGAAAAAGTTTGCTAATTATGTTATGTGTTTTTATCAATATCAAAGATTCAACAGGTTCATGCCATAGTGCTTTTTTAGTGTTATTACTAGGTTTTTATTTTTGCTTAGACATATGGATTTATGTGAATGCATCATTACTATTAGGTTGTCCCATACGTCTTGTATGTATGGACTTTAGGTCATGACTTATTACATTATTGTGTGATGATGAGCGTTTTAATATTTATAATAATAAATAATAATGAATAAGGTAAATTATTAAAGGAATTTATGTATTTGACTCTTACATTGTATTTGGATATATTTGGTGTTTGAATGAGTAAATGATATTATATTACATTGTATTTATATTTATAATAACATGAATTGATTACAAGTTTTAGAGTTAGTTTAGTTGGTTATAGATCTGTCTGGTACAAATATTCATGAATGCGTAGAATAAAAAGAAAAAAAATGATGAATTGATTACAATTAGGGGGAGACACCTTTAAATACAAATCTTATACTAACAACTCTATTCTATTGTAAGGTTGGGGCATTAATATGTCTAACCAACATCTCTTCAATAACCTAGTGACATCTCATTAATATGGGTAACTAATAGCTCTCAATTAAATTATTAGTGAGGTATTCATGGGTTAAGAAACAAAATATGATGTGTATAGGTATAGAACACACCATTCCTTTAAATAAGTTGTATCCCCAACATTTTCTTTAATAACAGGTTTTAGATCGGATGGTTAGAAGTACAATTTGTTTTGATCTCCACTGGAGTTCAATTCCTAAAAAGGGACATGTTGGTATGTTGTGGTAATGCTAGAAGGGTAGGTGACTATTGGATAAAGGGTCACACCCCATGTGTGCCTTGGGACACCTTGTCCCTTGCTAAGTCATAAGTTTCTTGATGTACAAGCTTGCGAGCTATTCGCACTATCCTAGAGGTTATAGTGGCAACGCATTGGATTTGAACTTAGGCCTTTCTTAGATAATCCCAATGAGTTTTAGATCCCTCTTCATCTTTAAAATAAAAATAAAATAGAATTATTTTTTTAATCCTATTCCTTCTCAGTTATTCATTCTTATATAATAAAAGTAGATGTAGCTATACAAAATGAGATATATTACAATATTGGATCATTTATTAGTCTAAGGAATCTAGTCCCTAACAAACACAATAAGTACATGCAATACATCCATAATCCTTATAGTGATTAGTTTTCTTGGGGCATAACATGTCCTTCCTTTATTGAAGGTTTTAGGCTTTGAACTCAAATCCTTCAAGTATTCATCTTTTGCATTTCATTTTAATACAAAGCATTTGACCCGCTTCATCGCATAAATTTTTTTTGTTGACATACTTTGTTAAGCCCTATATAAGCACCATGTTAACCCTAAAATCCCTTATTAAGACTTATATATTAACTATTTTCATTTCTATTCTCATATTTTTATGTAGGCTAGAACCTCTCGAGGTTCCATTTTATCATAATTGTATCTTTTGTCTGTCTCTCTCTCTCTCTCACACATACACCAAGGAGACCTATTCTAATTAGGATCATCAAATATTGTCTTGTACATTGTATTCATTGTAAAAGGAGGTTCCCTCGTCAAAGAGGACTGTAGTTTTTGGTTTCCTATCATTTTTAAGGCATAAGGTTCATAACATTTGGTTTTAGAGCTTATGATCCTAGAGTTTTTGTGCTTCAAATAGGTCTTGCTTCACTATATTTTTAAAGATATGCTTTAAGGAAGTTATGGTTCCTAAATTCTCTTGAAATGGGCTTCAAACATGTACGTTTTGAATTTTCGTTATAATATTTGTTTGCTGGAATATTTAAGAAAGTGAAACTTGTACTGTAATAAGGAGAAATCCCAATGGACATTTACTTCAAATTTGAGATCTTGGTTCGCTATAATTTCTAATATATTCTCTAAGGATTTAAGGTTCTTGAACGCCCCTGAAATTAGTTTCAAATAGGCCATTTTGAAATTTTCACAATGACATTGTTTTCTTGGAGGTTTAAAATTGTGAAACTTGGATCATATCAAGAAGAAATAACTAGAAACGTCTAGTTCAAATTTCAAAATTTGGTTCGCTATAATTTCAGAGTTATCGCTTGTTAAAGTTAAGGTTTGTGAACAATCAACAATGTTACCAACTTAATGAGAGCTATAACCTCAAAATATGAACTCTAATCCAAAAAACCCTATTTTATGCGAAAACGTGAAAAAACACCCTGAGATATAAAAAAAATGATAATGCTCCATCACCCTTTTTTTAGAGGTTAAAATCCCAACATTTTTCAGCTATAGCGTTAAAAACCAAAATCATGATCATGAAAAGCATTAAAATTTCAATAATTTTCAACCATGTCATTAAAGATCAAATAACACATTTTTTTTTTTTTTTTTTTAACTGAGTCGGTTGCTATTTTATATTTGAAAAAAAAAATATAGGGAGAAATCCCTTTTACATTATGATGATGAAGAGGACAACCATGAAGGGGTAAAATGACAAAATACCAAGCCTCCATTGTGGAAACTATTAGTACTATACTGCATTATAGATTCATAATATATTCTAAAAAACTGCGAAAGCATAAGTGCAAATTTAAATAACATGAAAAAAGGAGAAAGAGGAGGAATAAGGATTAGTCAATGCTGATTGGACGACCAGTTGAAGCATCAGCGTTGTCTTGATTATCATTTGGATTGGAAGTTTTTTCATTGTTTGAGTTGGAACTTGGTGCAGAGTGTTTGTCTAGCATGTATTTCAAGATCAGGAGGGATTATTCCACTTGTGCACAACGATTTGAGGCATTCAGTAGCTGCTGCTGACAGGACTGAGCTTGTTGCTGGAGGAAGACAGTATCCACTTGATGTTTTTCTTCCATGATCTTCAGCTAAACATGAATAAGTGCCATCTCTGCTTGAAGGTCTGCACAATGGAAGCAATTTTCGCTTCTCATGTTGTCACAAAAGGTCTGAGCCAAGGATCGAGTAGCGTTCAGAAGATGAATTATTGAGCTGAGAAGGTGCATGAAGAGTCTGGGGTTGTGGGAAAACAATGCTGAAGAGGCAGTAAATAAATTAAATTCTCTGAACAGAAGAGGGGGAGGCACAAGAGGGTTGTCGAGACTATCACAAGATATGTTAGGAAGCGGAGTAAAAACGGGGGCAGGGGAGACCAGGGAAAACACTGCGAATGGTCACTCGAGGGGATGAGTCCCGGAAGAATAGGAGCATTGGCTCACCAAAGATAGAGAGAGAGGAGGGAAATGCGGAGTGTAGTGCAATCACATTTCCAAGATAACTGATGCATTGCAAGGAGTGAGGGAAAATAAATAAGGGAGGCACGAGGGATTAGCAGGAAGGTAGAAGACATGAGGCGAGCTTCATGAGGGGATAAGGTCATGGGTAAGGTGTTGTAGATAGTATGGGGAGAACTTAATTGCGCTGACAGGATCTTGCAGAGAATCATGTAGTCGAATATTGAGGCAGAGATAGATATCATGGAAAAGGAGAAAATGATGTGCCATCTTGGTAGAATAGTTGACCGGCTGGACTACTGCAAGATTTGTTAGCTAAGATATTTTCTTGCTTATTATTTGCTCTGAGAATATGAAAAAAGGAGAGATCTTTCATATCTTTGCTCAGAATACGACATTTGTCAATTATTCTGTAGAGAGCAATATTGGGAGTTTTCTTAGTACTTATCATCATATTAACGATAATTACGAAATCACCGAATATCATAACACTTTTCAGATTTAAGTTCTTGATGATTTGGAGACCTTTTAACAGAGTGTAGGCCTTAGCTCTATTGTTTGACAAAGAGGCAAGCCCCCATTCAAAGGAAGCCAAAATGTAGCCATGTTCATTGGTAATAAGACCTCCTGCCCCAACAATGCCTTGGTTAGCCTTTGAGGCACCGTTAAAGAAGAGCGCAGGTCTTTTACAACCATCCATCCACTCAATAAACTCTTTCTCCTTGAGTCATATCTTCCATTGCTCCTTTTGGGGGATTTGAATGACATAAGTTTTGCTATAGCTCGGATTGTCGAGAGCTCCCCCCAGAAAATTTCTTTCTTCAGCTTGTGGATCATTGAGATTAAGATGGCTGCTAATTTTGGATAAGATCGTCTCAACAGAGAGACTCCAGGTCTTATTTTGAGCTTTCCTTGTGCAAGGTTTTTTATCCTAGAAAATCGCCTTATTCCTAGCTAGGCAGATACTCCAAAGAAGCACATAGGGAAGGGTGTCCCAAAATCTTTTGGAAAATTTCTTTCTCTTTTTTCCCTAAGGATAGCCCTTTTTCTAATTTATTATCAACTTCGAGATTGAATTGATGGCTTCTAAGTCAATCTGGGAGGAGTTCGTGAGATCATTCCAATAATGATTGGAACTGGAACACCTCACAAAAAGATGGTAAGTCGTCTCTTTTTCTTTTTAACAAAGGGGGCATCTGGAAGGACCAAGAATGCCTCTTTTTTTAAATTATCAGAAGTCAATATATTACCTTTGAGCAGGATCCAAATGAACATTTTTACCTTTGGGAGGGCTTCAAATTTCCATACAAGCTTCCATATGGGCCATAAAGGAGTGGGGAACTGATCTTTAAGAAGGGACCCATAAGCAACTTTGATTGTGTACGATGATCCAGAGGGATCCCACCGAAAACTGTCTTGAATACCTTTTGAAAGTGGAGCTGCACCATGGAGCATTCCTTTCAAGTTTTCTAGATCAACCTCAAGGTGAGGGAGGATGATAGGAAATGCCCAACCATTCCAGGAATTGGAATGTTCATCCCAGTTGGAAATCTGGTCCATGGTGTTTATACCTTGATCCAGAGATAATTTTGAATACGATGAATGCTCGGGCTATTAGTGAGGGGAGGTTGTCCCATAATTTTATCCTCCGAAATGTTCATGCTGCTTCCTCCTTGAGGGACTTTGGAGATGTATCTGTTGATGAAAGGTATGGATTTTTTGCATAGAGCCCAAATTTTGGAGCAAGGCTTGTTAGGGATAGCCTGGACTCTAGCACTTGCTTCCACCAAGAGTGTTGTCCTAAGATAAGGTGCCACACTATTCCCCCCCCAAAGGCATTATTCAAAAGCTTGGGGATGTGAATACCAAGTCCACCATTTTCATGATTTTGAGTAACCTACCTCCATTTGACCAAATTGAATTTCTTCTTCTCATTTTTCCCACCTTGCCATAAGAATTTTCTTAAAACAACTTCTATTTTTTGTTGAATGCTGGAGGGAGAATAAAGAAAGGAAAAGTGATACAGAGGCAAGGTAGAGAGGACATATTTTAAGAGGATTGTGCGCCCGGCTAGATTGAGCTAGGGAGATACCCATTGTTGAACTCTCTTTTTCATTTTTTCAATGGTGATGTTCTAGACCTCTTTCTTCAAATTTCCAACACTAACAGGCATCCCAAGATAATTAAAGTGGGTCCACTTCCACTTGTAGGAGACCCCAAATATTTGAGCAATACTATGGATGGTGTTAATTGTAACATTCCACCCATAGATGCAACTTTTATGATAGTTAATATGCCCTCCTGAAGATAGCATAAATTTGTAAAGAAGTGATTTGAATCTCTGAGCAATAATGCAGGTGGTTCCACCCATCAAGAGGGTGTCATCTGCAAATTGAGAGTGATTCATATTCTTGGCTCCGTTGCTAAAATTGATACTAGTGATGAGACCAACTCTGCGCTTATGATCCAAGGCCCTGTTGAAGGACTCTGCCATGAGGATAAAGGGGAAGGGAGATACATGGCAACCTTGTCTGAGGCCATGGGAAGTTTGAAAGAATTTCCCAGGCCTTCCATTGACTAAGGGGGTGATCCAAGGATTGGAGATGTAGGCATTGATTAGAGATATGAAATCTACTTCAAATCCCATTTTCTGAAGGACAGAGAGGAGGAATGAGTGTCTCACTCTATCAAATGCGTTGGTAATGTCGAGTTTCAGGATAAATCCTTTCTATGATCTCATCATACTCGAGTGAATGGATTCTTGGAACAAAAGGATAGAGTTTGAGATTTGTCTTTGGGATATGAATCCCCCTTGATTTTTAGAAATGAGATTTGGGAGATGGGGTTTGAGGCTGGTGGTAAGGATTTTAGTAATGATTTTGTACAAAGAGTTGCAGAGGGAAATAGGCCTAAATCTGGAGAATAAGGAGGGACGTGTAATATTCCAAAATGGTAGCAACAATATAGCTCATAAAATGAAAGCATTAGCAAGTATTTAACACGAAATCATGAGACCAATATAAATCCATGTTATTGATCATATATGCAGCAAATAAGTACAAAAAAATGAGGCACCAAACATAGAATATGATCACACAAGCCTCCAATACACAAACACTCTCAAAGTGAGGTGTTGATGCAACACAAAATGCCGGAGAATTGCTACAATGCATTCATATGATGCATAGCTATAGCTAGAGATGATACAATGATATAAAAATACTGATATAGGCCCCAATGGAATCTAAACATACAGATCCGGGCACTAGATCAACTTTCCGAGACAACCCAAGAGGGTTTCCGGAAAATGCACACAATGTGCTAATGTAAGCTGCAGCCCTAGGGCTGAAGATATGCTGCAACGATAGAAATGAAATTATATGGCTGAAGCTGATGTAGAAATCTAAATCTCTTCTCCAATAGATCCTCCGGATGAAAGAATGGCTCCTCCACTGAAGAAATCTCCTCCCAAAACAACCACTGCAACTACCTTTGCAACTCCTCCCTAAAATAACGCAGATCTGGATTGAAAATACCCTATAGGGGATGAATAATGCTTGGCCTGGTGCCAAATGTGTGAAATAATCGCAAGGGGCTTCTTTACTGGCCTCCCAATGGATGGAAACCTTCCTCCACTGAAAAAATAGCTCTGAAGACACCTGATCTAATCCTCCACTGCTGCACCCTGCAACACAACACAATAACCTGCAGAAACTGCGCTGATGAAGAAGATGTAGCTTGGTCTGAAAACCTGAATGTGGAAATGAATGCAAGTCTCTCCCAAGAGGCCTCTCAAGGAAAGAGGTGGGATTACTGCTCGGGAACACCCGGTGCTAAACAACACAGCAATCTCAACTAAACAGCTGAAGAATGCAAGTAGTCTAAACAAACCATATACAAAATAATATTCCAAAACATAACCTCATATGGCTGCCATCCCCTTCCTTAAATAGATTATGAGCTTACTTGCCCTTGGCCCCACTCAATTAGGTCATTTCCTCCATGAGATCAATCTCCCTCCAAAATTGCATTATTCCTCATTTAGTCTCCACTCCTCCATAACAGCATTGCTGACTTGGTCAAAGTTGACTGAATCAACATGATCCAACCCATGTTCTCACTTGGAGGTGCTTTATTTAGCTGCTAAAAAGGTCTCCTTTCACACTTGAAGTGTTTTTACTACTGCTAAGGATACTTATGGGCCTCCCCACCCACTTATTCACCTACCTAGTGATAAAACAAACTATAATATTCCATTTAGCTGAAGGCTAAATTTTTAGAATATTACAGTCCTCCCTTCCAAAATGTTGCTTGTCCTCAAGCACCTGTAAAAGGGAGAGAAAAATTCCTCCCCTCCTCCTCTTTTGGCCTCCTCATCAATAGTCCCCACCACTGCACAAAATAATCTACAATAAATCTGCCCTCCAATGGTTCCTCCCAAGTATGCAAAACCAAGTGGCTCACATCTGAAAAGGTGGGAGGTGTAAGTGGAAACCTCATTTCTTTCCAATGGCCTCCTCAAGGTAGGAGTGATGAAAAACATGGGGAATATCATTCTCAATGAGATAATCTCATACCCATGCTATCATCCAAATGAAATTAGCCATCCTAGGTAGCTCATCAAAGAAATCCTCAATCGTTGGTTTATGCAATGTATTGGGGCTGCATGGAGAGATTATATTTTTCCACCCAAGTTGTTTCTCTCTCCATTTATGGTAAGTATGGAGTTTTTGATGATCTTGGGATGAAATTTCATGGCCTCCAATAATGGCCCAAGTTACCCCACCAAAAAAACATCCATGAAGTGTCCCCTCCAAGAACTCAAGTTCTCCAAATGGCTCCTCCCACATGAAGACAAGAGACATAGTGTGGAAATCATGGTTTGCCCATTGTTTCTCCTGAAACGTGCAACATGTAAAGTATGGAGAATCATACTCCCAATGGGCACCTTCAACTCTTGTGCCACTCTCCCAACAAAGCTTCCCATAAACATAAGAACACCATCAATATATGGAAGTAAAAACAAATGGAAACAAGTTTCCATATGACAACCGGGAGGTGGATCATAGTTCCACATATGGAACCAGCGCAGTGCATCCCCTGCCTGCCTCAAAACAAATAATAACAAGTGTCCTTTCAGCCACTTATTTTCTGCCACAATCATCCTACAAGATAGGATCATAAAAGTAATATGTGGTGCCAATGGTGCACACCAAGGATCATGTGGCTTCCTCGACAAACCACCAATAGAATAGCCAACCTCAATGTTGAAATTGGCCTCAAGTACATCATAATATAATATATAAGAAGGAATAATCCTCCTTGGTGCAACATGCTGCCCATAAAAAATAAAGGGGTACAAATCATAATGCATAAATGTACTTTCTCTACTATGTACTCTGGTAATTGAGCTGAAATGGTTCAAATGGAAGCTCTTCCTCACTCTCCATGAGTAGGGAAGTGGCTGTGACAACCTCTCCATCACCATCCGGGCTATGCATCTCTCCATATGCTGATATATATCCGGCTGGATGCCCTCCCAAGTGAACTCCTCCATCAAAGAATGAAATGCATCAAAGTGCATGGAAAGAAAGTCCACATGTGTTGCATGTAGTAGCTTCCTCTTGAGCTCAGAAAATTTGGTCAAGAAGACTCTGCCATAAGAATATATGACCTCATCAACCACCATGTATCTATCATCTCCCTCCGGGTCATCAAGAATCATGCAAGCACCAAGATCCTTGGAGTACTCTACCAAAAGTTGAGACCTGCAATATGGATCAACCCTCCTAAGAGACAGCACTGAAGATCTGAAATGTGAAGCTCCCCACATGTTGTTGTCTTCCCCTTTGACATCCCCCATGCCAAAGTCATCCTCCAAAGTGCCACCATGCTCATCATGCAGTTGCTCATGCTCAAATAGAAGTGGTGGCCTTTGGAAATTGGCCTCCCATGAGAAGCTACCATCCAAAAAGAACCTCCTGATCTTGGCCAATGTAAGCATGAGTGGCCTCCATCTACTCAAATGTATGGAGGATTCCTTCCTCAAGGGAAGCACCCTCTATTTATCCAAACCCCTGGAGCAGCTCCCTTGCAACATAGTGGTGCCATCCCCCATCACTGCAACAACTTTTGTCAGCGCAGAATATGTAGTGAGAGTGGGTAATGATGAAAATGGGAGAATGTCTCCCTCCTCCTTGAGTCTACCCTAGATTATCTATGATATAATAGAACCCTCCAAGACCTAAGAGTGGTGCAACCCCATGTGAAGCATCTCTCATCATCTTTTGATTCGGTGGTCTCCCTGGTGGAATGATTCCATGCAGTGAGACATCAATGTCAAGAGTAGATTGCTCATATGGATGGACAACTTTGTCTCTGCCCTCACTACGCAAATCAATTTGCCTCTTTTGTGCATCACCCTTCTGAAATAGATAGGGGTGTGTGCTCTTCATCATGTGATGTTGACCTTCCTCCCTACCTTCTCCTTCCATCTGCAAAGTTTCAAAATCATGATGTTCATTGATTGTTCCTTGACCTCCACATATGAAATCCTCAGGAACTTCTTGCAATGATACAAGAATTCCTTTTGTTGGAGAAAATGCTCCATCTACCTCTGCATGAGGTGCTAGATATACTCTAGATATGACAGCGTTGTTTCCCCCAACCTTCTCTTCTTCTTCAATATGAATGAGAGTCACTTTCTCAATCAGAGGATCCTCTTTTGAAAAAGGGATCTTCATGCCCTCTTGTCCAAGAATATGAGACAAAGATCTTGCCTCTAGCAAAGTATTATGCAAGATGTGAGCCTCTTCAACAATTTTCTGAAATGGAGTTGAGTTTATAGGTCCTTGCACCCCATGCAAATGTTTGGTTTCTTTTGGTTTGTTTAACTCCATCAAAGGTGTTTCAGAATGTTTTCTATCAAGCCTTTCCACTAGGCTCCTAGTGAACTTTTCATAAGTAGATGTATGTGCATTTTTTAAAGAAAAGGACTCAAATATCCACCAAGCATAGACCTTACCTCCAAAATGTAGCGCTGCAACTTTGATGGCTTCCTTCTCTGAAACTTCGTGCTACTGCAAATAGGTGTCTAGCTCCTCCACCCAAGCTCTTGCTGAACATTTCAGTGAACCATCAAAAGTATATAGAAAAAATATACCCATATCATGCTACTTGCTCCTCTCCACCTTGATCCTGCAAAACTCCTGGAAGGTGATATGATCTCTGAACCTCTTAGTTTGAGATTCATATTCTTGCAAATAATCACTAAGAGTTTCCCTCCTAGGCATTTATTCTTCTTCCATCTCCCTCATAGTAGATCTAGGCATATGACTGCGCTGTGAATCATAGTGTGTGGCTGCATGCTCACACTCATCATGTGAAAATCTAGAGTTTTCTTTAGATACAAACTCCTTTAGAGATTCTCTCTCCCTTCTCATCTTCTTGAGATCTCCCTTAATGCTCTGCATAGTTTGAAAGAGAAGCGTCTTTTTTCTTCTTCTTCTTCTTCTTTTTTTTTTTTCTTCTGTACATCTCCTCTTCTTGTGAAAAGCTTCTCCTCATGGTGACATTTTGGCTGAATGCACAGGCTGAGCCAAGATTATGCTCTGATACCACTATAATATTCCAAAATGGAAATAACAGCAATATAGCTCATAAAATGAAATCAACAGCAAGTATTTAACACATGAAATCATGAGACCAATATAAAGCCATGTTATTGATCATATATGCAGCAAATAAGTACAAAACAATGAGGCACCAAACATAGAATATGATCACACAAGCCTCCAATACACAAACACTCTCAAAGTGAGATGTTGCTGCAACACAAAATGCCGGAGAACTGCTACAACGCAATCATATGATGCATAGCTATAGATGGAGATGATACAATGATATAAAAATACTGATATAGGCCCCAATGGAATCTAAACATATAGATCTGGGCACTAGATCATCTTTCTGAGACAACCCAAGAGGGTTTCCGGAAAATGCACACAATGTGCCAATGTAAGATGCAGCCCTAGGGTTGAAGATATGCTGCAACAATAGAAATGAGAAGATATGGCTGAAGCTGATGTAGAAATATACAACTCTTCTCCAAAAGATCCTCCGGATGAAATAATTGCTCCTCCACTGAAGAAATCTCCTCCCAAAACAACCACTATAACTACCCCTGCAACTCCTCCTTAAAATAACGCAGATCTGGACTGAAACTGCGTTGTAGGGGATGAATATTGCTTGGCCTGGTGCCAAATGTGTGAAATAAGCCCAAGGGGTTTCTTTACTGGCCTCCCAATGGATGGAAACCTTCCTCCACTGAAAAATTAGCTCTGAAGACACCCGATCTAATCCTCCACTGCTGCACCTTGCAACATAGCACAATAACCTGCAGAAACTGCGCTGATGAAGAAGCTGTAGCTTGGCTTGAAAACCTGAATGTGGAAATGAATGAAATTCTCTCCCAAGAGGCCTCTCAAGGAAAGAGGTGGGATTCCCGCTCGGGAACACTCGGTGCTAAACAACACAACAATCTCAACTAAACAACCGAAGAATGCAAGTAGTCTAAACATACCATATACAAAATAATATTCCAAAACATAACCTCATATGGATGCCATCCCATACCTTAAATATATTATGAGCTTACTTGCCCTTGGCCCCACTCAATTAGGTCATTTCCTCCATGAGATCAATATCTCTCCAAAACTACGTTATTCCTCATTTAGTCTCCACTCCTCCATAACAACGTTGTTGACTTGGTCAAAGTTGACTGAATCAACATGATCCAACCCCTGTTCACCCTTGGAGGTGTTTTATTTAGCTGCTAAAAAGGTCTCCTTTCACACTTGAAGTGTTTTTATTACTGCTAAGGAGACTTATGGGCCTCCCCACCCACTTATTCACCTACCTAGTGATAAAACAAACTATAATATTCCATTTAGTTGAAGGCTAAATTTTTGGAATATTATAGGATGGTTCTCTTTGGGTATAAGAGCGAGAAAGGTTGAGTTTGTGAAGCCACCGATCTTCTTCTTTCTTTGAACCCAAAGGATCATTTTATTAAGGTCCTTTTTAATGACATCCCAAAAGGTCTAGAAAAAATTATGGAAAAGCCATCTGGGCCCGGAGACTTGTCGGGATGGAGTGCCCAAATAGCATTGAGGATTTCAGCCTCCTCGATATCCTTGGTGAGGGAAGTGTTGATCTCATCAGTTTGGGCATGTAGGTCAAGAAATCACTGTAATCCTCCAGCGCAGTTGTTTCGGTGAGCATATTTTTATAATGGCTGTTAGCAGATTCCTTTATAGCTTCCTGATTAGTGTGCACCTTTCCTTCATCATTATTTATGGCTAAGATATTGTTTCTTGAATTTCTGATAGTAGCTTGTTTATGGAAGAAAGAGGTGTTTTTGTCATCGGCCTGCAACCAGAGATTTCTTGATTTGAGCCTCCATTTTTCCTCTTCTTTCCTGTTTGCTCTATATAAGTTCCAGTATAGTTCTTTTTCCTGCTCTTGGCTCACTCCATGAATGTCGATGTTAATTTGGACTGCTTCCAGCTTCCCTTTGATTTCATTTCTGACTTTGTCTAGTTACCTATAGTGAAGTTTTACCCAATCTTTAAGTGCCATACACACCTTCTTTAGCTTTGTTTCCCAAATGTGCATTGGGGAGCCCTCAACGTGTTGTTGCCAAGTGTTGAGCATGATCTATCTGGCTTCAAGGATATCACTCCACAATGAATTGAATCTAAAAGGGAGGGGTCCAAGGAAGGACTCATCTCCTAAAGTGAGGGTGACGGGATAATCATCAAACGCGGATTAAGAAAGGATACTATAGGATGCAACAGAGCAATGAGAGATAAGAGGAACAACCACAATAAAATGGTCAAGCCTTTCCATTATGTTCCCAGCTCAAATTACTCGATTGATCTAGGTGAATTTTCGGTTTTTGGGAATGATGTCTACCAGATCATGATTTTGGATAATTGTTTCTAGCTAGTCTCTTGAAGGATCAATATTAAAATTGCCTCCTCTTTTTTCATTGCATTCAGGATCAAGTTAAGGTCCCCTCCAATGATGATGTTTATATTATCCTCACTGTCTATATTTTCTTTCATGGTGCTCCAACAAACTTCTTTATCTTTGTAATGATTTGGTCCATATATATTGTAAACAATTACCACAATGTTCTCTTGTGTATTCTGAAGATTAACTTTGATCCAGTCCTGGGTCTTGGCGACTGCCAACTATTTCCAAGCATTCTGATTCTAAATTGTAGCTATTCCTCCAGAGGCACCTCTGGATTCCACCACAGTGCCCATGTAATTCTTCATTTTATTTATAATGTTCCCCATGTATCTTTCTCCATGTTTGGTTTCTTGAAGGAGAATTATGTCAAGATTTTCCTGATTAAGAAGGTCTCTTAGAGCGGTGTTTTTAGAGGGGTGCCCTAGTCCCCTACAATTCCAAGAGATGGCTTTCATCATTTCAGGAATGCAAGTTGAGGACCTGTCTTCCCTCCTTATTCATGTTGATTTTATTCTTTGTTGATAAGCCCTCCAATGAAAGTTTCTATTGGGTGTTGGGTTCCAAGGGAAATATTCTTCTGGGCTGCTTCATCTTGATGCTGTTTGGATGATTTCCTTTCGGGCCTATTTTTTTAAGGGTTTCCAGAGTAACCCCATGCTCTTTGTCTGCATTCCTAGTGACAATCCGGGCAGAAGAAGGTTCAGCGGAGGAGGATGGAGGACAAGACTTGGATGGGTAGGTCTGAAGAGTAGATCCCTGAAGAGGAGAGGGGATGGAGGGCTGAGGAGGGTCCTCTTCAGAGGGGGCAAGGAAGGAGAAAGGGTTAGGGGAGATAAGGGAAGGGTTAGGGGGTGGGTTAAGAGGGGGATCAGGGATTTTAAGAGGGGTTGAGGAGGGTTTCGACAGGGGGGATTGAGGGGGAGGGCAGAATGGGAGGGTTGGGTAGATGAAGCTTTGATGTTTCTAAGATTCATCATTGTCTTCTTATTTTTTATGGTTCCCCATTGTGTTTCTGGATCTGAGTTTTAGACCTCAATAGCTTTAGTGCATCTATTATCAAAATGACCGTATTCATGGCATACCTTACACTTGAAAGGAATTTTTTCATAGTCCAGCTGTTGTATGTGAGTCCAATTGTCCACCTTTAGTTTGATTGCCTTCGGAAGTCCTTTCCTCAGATCCACTTCAATGCAGATTCTAGCACATGCTTGCATGTTATCCTTCGGCTCGCTTCTATCAATGAATTTTCCTACAACTTTCCCAATCGTTTTGACTGAATCATCGCCCTAGAAATGCAAGGGGAGGTGAGGGAGGCGAACCCAGACAAGGACAACATTGGGTACGTCAAGTTCCAAATCAAATTCTGGAGTCCATTTGTTTAGGTAGACCCGTCTGGTGTCCATGAAATATGGCCCATTCCTAATTATCAAATCCTTGTCTTCTTTTGTCTTGAAATGGAATGTGAAGTAACCCCTGCCACACAATCTAATTTTTCCCATTGATATTGTTCGTCTAGTTGCGTTCTACCCATTTCTGAACCGTCTTCAACGAGGGCCAAAGTCCTGTAAATTGACCAGTGAGACCTTTCTCGGCGAGCGAGAGAGCTTCCATTCGAGGGATCACAGGGGGAAGAGAGACTTCCTGGATGCCCTCCATTTTTTTAGCAAAATTGGAAATTGCTGGCCTTGGTCGAGGCAGATTCAATGAATTGATAAATGCTGAAAAGGCTAGGGCATGATGAGGCGGAGAGGTTACCTTCGGGATGTCCACCTGAGGGGCCATGCACACGGGATCGGGCTGCAGCAGCAACATGGAGGGGTGCCCCTGCGCCTAGGTCACCAGCGATGGTCACTTCGCTCCTCCAGATCGCGAAAAAAATATAAATAAATAAATAAATAAATAAATAAATAAATATATATATATATATATATATATATATATATATATATATATATATATATATATATATATATATATATATATATATATATATATATATATATATATATATATATATATAACTTGCTTTGTTGAATAATCAAATAACAGTACTCTTAAAAAGCTTAAAATTATGACTTTTTTCAACCACATACTTAAACCAAATATCATATGTACAACCTTAAAATTTCAACAAATTTCAACCGTTGTATTATAATCTAAATATCATGATTTAAAAACCTTAAAAATCAACACCTAAATTAAAGAGTCATTCTACAAAGAACATTTTTTCCCTAAAAGCTATCCTAAATTAAAGAGTCATTCTACAAAGAACATTTTTTTCCCTAAAAGCTAAAAGTATAGTTCTTTTGAAATCTTATCCTAAGACAACTTGATCCATTTTCAATAAAGCACTAAAATTGCAATTTTGTTTTTGTTACTATTTAAATATAGTTTACAAAATCATCATTAATTTATACAAAATCATGAAAAAATATTTTTAAATGAAAAAAGAAATAGCGTAATTTTTTATTTTTATTTTTTTATTTTTTATTTTTTTTAATTTAAAACATAAAAAATTTAATTAAAAACAAAAATAATAATTAAATAAACACTTTTTTTTCAAATGATACATAATTTGTTTTTAATAAAAATTGATTAAAAACCAAAATTTAAAGAAATTTTAAAAACAAATTTAAACCAAACAAAATGAAATACAATGCAATAAATTTTCTTTTAAAATAATTATTAAAAAACAAAGAAAAAACAATAATTAAAAATCTATATAAAATATAAAAATAAAACATATAAAAGGTCTATATAATTAATAAACTAATATTTAGTTGAAAAATATTTTGAAAAAATGAAAGAGTATAAAAACAACTATAATTAAAAAAATTATATATATATATATATATTAAAAAAAAATTGAAAAGAATAATAGTTTTCTCATTTAAAATATATAGTTAAAAAAAAAACTAAAATTACTAAATAATTTAAAATAATATAAGTAAATAAATTAAAAAAATAAAAAACAAAACGGTAATTTAAAAAAGAAAAAAAATGAATATCATATGTGTGATATGAAAACTAAAATTACTAAATAAATTAAAATAATATAAGTAAATAAATTAAAAAAATAAAAAACAAAACTGTAATTTAAAAAAGAAAAAAAATGAATATCATATGTGTGATATGAAGTGGTGGAGGGTGAAGCCATCATCCTCTCCACTCCTATCACACATTTGAATTATCTTTCTTTTTTTCTTCTTAACAAAGTAAAGATTCTATTAAAATTTGTGCTTAGATGTAGCAATTACACAAGAAATCAAATACACGGATTCTTCTTCCAGAGGGTCCTCACATGAGAGATTAATACATGTTACAAAAGCATTATATTGGAAACCAACTGCTACATGTGGTTGGCATACATAAACTTTGAAAAATTGTCCAAGACGTAAAATACGTTTACAATGCGAGAGCATCAGAGGAGAAATAGCGAATTCTAGAGGTCAACTGAGATCTAGCAACAAGTTTCCAGTGGGCCGGCTAGATGCACTATTATTTAAGTTCTAGTTTTCATTGACTGTGATTTGCAACTTTAAGTCTTCCAGCTGCTGACAAAGAGCTTTAATTTCATCCTCTTGATGGTTAATTTATCTTTAAGGGTTTGAATCCTATCCATGAGGGAAATGGAGGTTGTCATTTGTTGATGAAGTTTCCAACTAATATCCATGTGTTCCAGTTGAAGAGATTTTATTTGTTGAGTAAAATTTCTACAGTTGTTGTTACCGCTTGCTACACCAAATTTATCTTTCTTGGTCAACATTATTTCATTGCAGGAGGATTGGGACCGAGTATTAGCAAGGATAAGGCTTAGATGACTAAGAGGATCAATGGGAGGGTTGTTGTGGAAAGCAATAAGGATAACCATGAACCAAAGACAGAAATTTTTTAAATAGAGATAGTTAAAAAGAGAGGGCCAATGGAAGGCGGTTGATTTCCTTATCCGTAAATTTTCATTGATATTTGATCAGGGTAATTTTTTTCTACCCTTTTAACCAAGATGTTTTTCTTCGTCTGATGTGTGAGCATCACATTTTATCAAAACATTAATGAACACACATGCAGATATAATTAAGAGGAAAACATGCCAACAATCACACAAAAAAACACAAGACATTTAATAACGGAGTTTGTCCAGTGTGGACTACGTCTCTGAGCCTCGGTGTCTCGATGGTGTTGGCCGCTTCATTTGGTGCTGTAAATGGTTATGGTCTACATGGAAACTGTTGAATCTTCATACAAGGAAATGAGCCCTCAACATAAGTGTTCAAGTCTCTCCACGAGACGTTCCGTTGCAAGGAACTCTAACTCATACAGACCTCCTATCAGCATGAAAACTTCACACATGGTGACAAAGAGTATCTCACCATCAAGGCAACAAAGGGATCTCACAACATAAATCACCATCTATGATAAATACATACGATGTCAAATACACATAAATATTTTGCATCTTACATCAAGCAAGAATCAACAACAACAAATAAACATAAAGATTTTGCATCATACATCAAGCAGGAAACGACACGACATAAAGCATATCACAACAATAATCAATGAAGTACTTGGCAACAACACTTCATATACCTCAACTATGATGTTGTTTGAAAAATAAGCTGCTCGGTCACTGGATCTGAATGTACCATTGAAAACGTAGCATCAAATGGCATGAAATCGACTGTCTACATGCTAAAAACCATCATTGTCCTTCCATTTTGGAAAATGGCGGAGAAATCGAGACCTCTGTTGCAGAAGTTGACACCACCATCAAGTTCGTATCACCGAGAGGTATAAAATCCATATAAATTTTGTCCAATTTGGACACTGGGATAATTTCGCCCCTTTGGAAATGAGGCTCAATCATGGTTCCACCGCCTGTACTGATTCACACTCATGGTTCCATGCCTCGGCTTCCGTGCCCTAGTTCCGCTCCACTCTGACTTGCCTTGGGCGCACTATGAAAATGATGAGTTTTTGTAGACAAATGTCAGCGGACCTTACAAGGTTGCGGCTGTTGGTGGTTATGTTTGGAGGTTCGTTGGAGGGAGGTCGGGGGGTCAAATCCCAACCCCTCCATAATAGGCACATAATCATTTTAACCCAACACACATATGTTTTTTGGGGCGTCGGACCTACATCGGGCGACCTGCCCCACCGTTGCGATGGCTCAATATAGAGTGTGGAGGAGGGGTGGTGGGGATGACTGTTCACGCCCCACCCAAATATTCATGGGACTATTGTATGGTTAATGCGGTTTGGGGAGCCTTGGGGTCCAGTGGGGGTCATGGCCCACCGACCCTTTAATAATAATGTTTTGTAATGTGGTCCAATGGGGGTGGCGGGGGTCATGGCGCACCACTCTATTTTTTAATTATAATTATAATTATAATTATAATTATATATATATATATTATTATTTTTTTTTAAATTTATTATTATTATTATTATTTATTATTTTTTATTTTATTTTTTTCGTTTAAAAAAAAAACAACACCTTTTTAAAATACCCAATTTTAGACCGCAGGAGATAAATTATCGGTCCCACAAATTCGCCCGGAATCTGGCCAGAATTCGATCGCCAGATTTCTGTGATTTTTCTGCCTCCTTAAGCTTCCAAGTCATCTAGTCAACCCTAGAACTTTGAGTGCCTTTAACTTTCACATACGAGCTCGGTTTGACGAACCATTCAGTGCACCGCTGCGATCAGGTCGACGAGATCTTCAACTTGAAATTGGTTCAAGAGCAATTGAAACACTTTTAATTTTGACCTATCATCAGTCTTCTTGGTCTCCTGAGGGTGTCTAGAGCCACTTGGATCAATCCTCCCCACTGAGGAGATTTTGGTCCACCAAAAGCATGAATCATAATCTGTAACTACTTTGTACCTTGTTTGCACCACACGTGTCTTGAAAGGCCACCCTTCATTCTCCTTCACCTTTGTCCTTCAGAGCCATAAGCGATGAGCCGACACCTGCATGCTCTGCAAACCTGTAGTACAATATTTCACAAATTACATGCTTAACTAAGTGACCAATATATGACCCAAGCATCCCATACACTTGCCATGAGTTTATAACACATACTCGGTGGTCAAGTTTACATTAAAATGAAATCAATAATACCTTAGCTATCAATACAAGACCAAAAACATCATTGCTTCTTAACAAGCGATGGAAAAACACATCATCACTTTTATAGTTTAAAATGCAACACATGATTTACAAAACACGACCTGGACACACTACCACATCTAGAAAAACCATCTCTCACTTTTCAAAGTGAATGGATCATTTCCCCATGGCACGTTTTCTTGTCGAACATCTGTTTCAACTGGTTCATGCATCGACACTTCATCCTTGAGGTGTTGCTCTGGATGGAGCCTCGAACATGTGGCTCTTTGATGGCCACTTTGGTTGTAATGGCTGCAAAAGGTATTCTTTCTACAGACATGCTTAACCAGTTTTGTTTTCTGCTGTGGAGAAGGCTTTCCACGCCTCATCCTCCTTTGTGTTTCCATTCTTTTCCAACACTCAGCAATGACATGGTTATGTAAACCACAAAAAAAACAATTTTTCTTATGCCATGATTTGTGTTCATGATTAGAAACATGATTATAATCAAAATGAAATTGCGAATATCAAGACTTGTTATACCTTTCCTGGTGGTCTCTGGTGCGATCATGGTGATGAGAGCTTGCCTCAACTCTTTCACTGCAACATGCATTTCCATGGGATGATGGTGAAGTGTTCCCATCAATCTCTCTCCTTGACGGTTTCATAAATTTCATGGAAGCTTCAGACAACTTTGAGCATTCTCCTTCAGTGTATCCCAAACCTGCATACCGAGGTCTCTACACAACCTCCAATGCTGAGTAATGCCTTGGCCATGAATGCTAAGTCCTCCTCCTTTGTAACCTATCCTGGTAAGGAGTCTCATGCCAGTTCCTATAATGGGGATCTCCACATTTCCAACATAAATAATAGCATGTGAAGATGAAACTAAAGAATGATCACAACTGTTTACCTCAGATGTCGATTTTGAAACAGGTGAAGATGGCTGCTTCAGGCCTTTGTTGCGCTTCACTTCCTCTAAGGCCTTTGTCGTGGCTTGTAGCTGAAGCTGCAATTGTTGTTTCTCCTCCTTCTCTTCTTTTAGAAGTATCTTTAATGCATTATGATCTGTTTTAAGACTTTCATCATTGTGCTTCAATTCTTCCAATGCCTCTATTGTGGCTTGCAATTGAAGCTGCAATTGCTGCTTGTCCTCCTTCTCTTCTTGTAGAAGTGTCTTCAACTCAATGTTATCCACTGCTTGTTTCTCATAATCTTCATATAACATGTCCAACCTTTCATACATCCTGCGCATGGCCTCGTACATGTCTTTGACATCCTCCATTGCTGCGCGTTCAATGGTCCACACTTGCAATTCACATTAGCAAGAAGACCTGCTTCGATACCACTTGATCCAGTTAAATTTTTGCTACCCTTTTAACCAAGACCTTTTTCTTCGTCTGATGTGTTAGAATTACATTTTATCAAAGAATTAATGAACACACATGAAAATATAATTAAGAGGAAAACATGTCAACAATCACACAACAAAATGCAAGATGTTTAATAACGGAGTTTGTCCAGTGTGGACTACATCTCCGGGCTTCGTTGTCTCGATGGTGTTGGCCGCTTCATTTGGTGCTGTAAATGGTTATGGTTTATGTTATCACCAAATTGAGTCCTGTTGGGCTACTTCAATGGTCAACTTGTAGTAATTATTTCATACCAGATTTTGACTGAATATCAACCTCTTCAGTCTGAGAGGGCTCTCTCAAGATAACTTATGATATTTTCAATACAAACTCTATTAGATGGCTAACTCTATGATAATGACTTGATTGTATATGATTGCAGGTGGAAAATGGAGAAGATTTTCTACCATTGGGCTTATGGAGTAAGTGTTAGGGAAATCAATGAAAATGGCTCTCCATGTGGAAGTTGAGGTATGTATATATTTAAATGAAAGGAAAACACACATAGAATTTACTCAATAGATTAATGTCCAAAGGAAATGAGAGCATGAGACACACAAATTCTGAGTAATGAACATTAAGATATTGAAAGCAGGATATTGAGAAAAATATATAATAGTTTAATGCTTGAAGGAAGTTAGAGCATGAGAAGCACGAATTCTGAGTAATCAAAAATTAATATATTGAAATAAAAGTAGCAAGATACATAGGACAAGCTTTATGAAAACATCAAATGAATATCAGGTGAAGGAGAAAGCCCACAGCCACTGTCTATTACTGATCATAACAATTTACAATAGTAGTAGTCACAAGTAACATCTTCAACCCTTTCTAACTCTAAAAATCCTCTCATTATAGAATGAGAACTCATACAAATTGTTTTCCACCTTACTCACCTCGAATTCCCACCTCGGAGACCTATTTCAAACATGATTCTATCACTTGGAGACTTCCTAGGGATATTTCTGTTTTGCAGAGTTTGTATACAAAAAGGACACTTATTTCATTAATAGTTCAAAAAATCAATTTAATAACCATTATCAACTGCAAACAACTAATTTTATGAGTGTACTAGAGTGCTGATGTGTCATTATGGCACGTGGATGCTGAGTTGGATCTCCTCCAAGTCGAATTTTTACAATTTTTTCACAAATTTGGTTAGTGAAAATTCTGAAAGATAGGCTTCAAAGATGAGTGTATAATCTACAAAAACCTCTCTCAGTTTCTCTCAGTTTCAAATAACATTAACCTATTTCAATTTTCTCAAAGGTGCTACAAATTGGGAGATACAGGGATGTCTTTTGGCCCTATTTTCAGAAAACAAAATTTTCCTGTTTTATACATGTTTTTCAAATTCATATTCTGGATAGTTGGAGGTGTTATTTAAAAAACCAAGATATGTTTTTATTCAAAACATTTTGATCTACAAAAGCCTCCTCAAGTTTTTCAAAATATATCAAGGATTCAGAAATCTGAGTTCATTTCTAAACTACAAATTCTACCTTTTTTAGGCAGTTTCATAGCGTGCTTCAGGCTTGAAGCCAGAAAAATGCTACGAAATTTCTGAAGATGATTTTTTGCCTATAAAAACAATTTTTTGAAGATCCAAGGAGGGAGGTTGATGGTATTCACTCATTTTGACCTGAAAAACATTGTTTGACAAGCAAAGGTGGCAGAAGGAAAAGAAAAAGAATAAAAACAACCTTGCTACTAAACTACGCTAAAAAAATTTCTATACATGACTATTTTAGCAGTCAACTTCAAGTTTGATTTTAGACCAAATGAAAAAGAATTTTGGAAATCGGAAAGAAGTTTTTGTTCATCACAGGTCCATCTACAAAAACATCTCTTCGTTTCTGAAAATCCATTAGGGTTTGGAAATTATACACTCATCTTTGAAGCCTATTTTTCAGAATTTTCATTAACCAGATTTGTGAAAAAATTGTAAAAATTCGACTTGGAGGAGGTCCAACTCAACATCCACGTGCAATAATGGCACATCATCACTCTATTACACTCATAAAATTAGTTGGTTGCAGTTGATAAAGGTTATTAAATTGATTTGTTGAACTATTAATGAAAGAAGAGTCCTTTTTGTATTCAAACTCTGCAAAACAAAAATATCCCTAGGAAGTCTCCAAGTGATGGAATCATGTTTGAAATAGGTCTCTGAGGTGGGAATTTGAGGTGAGTAAGGTGGAAAATCATTTGTATGAGTCCTCACTCTATAAATGAGATAGTTTTATAGTTAGAGGGGGTTGGGAGATGTTAGGTATGCACTACTATTGTAATCATTCAGTATCAGTAATATACTTTTGCAGTAGCTTGTTTCAGACCCAAGATTCATTGTGTGTTCTTATCTATGCTTTTTTATCTTATTCCTTTTGATATTTATGCAGTGGCTCATGTGTAATCACTTGGAATTCAGTAATATGCTCCAATTTCCTATACACATGTAGTTGTTGTTTTGTCCTTTATGTGTGATTTGATAAGAATATAAGTGCCTTGGCTTCCATGATATTTGATGTTTTGTAATTGAGGTTTACAATGACTCCATAAGCCCAATGGTAGCAAATCCTCTACATTTTCCACCTGCAATCATATACAATCAAGTCATTATCATAGAGTTAGCCATCTAGTAGAGTTTTCATTGAAAATACTTTGATAAGTTGAGAGAGCCCTCTCAGGCTGAAGAGGCTAATCTTTAGTTAGAAGCTGGTTTGAAGTAGCTACTCCAAGTTGACCATTGCAGTAGCCCAACATGACTCAATTTGGTGATAACAATTTACATGGACGTTGTTGACTCGTCATGCAAGGAAATGAGCCCTTAACATGAGTTGGCAAGTCTCTTCACGAGACATTCCGCTGCAGGGAACTCTCACTCATACAGACCTCCTATCAGCATGACAACTTCACACATGGTGACAAAGAGTATCTCGCCATCAAGGAAACAAGGGGATCTCACAACATAAATCACCATCTATGATAAATACATACCACGTCAAATACACATAAAGATTCTGCATCTTATATGAAGCATGAATCAACAACATCAAATAAACATAAAGATTCTGCATCATACATCAAGCAAGAATCGACACAACATAAAGCATATCACAACAATAATCAATGAAGTACATGGAAACAACACTTCACATACCTCAACTATGATGTTCGCTGAAAAATAAGCTGCTCAGTCGCTAGATCTGAATGTACCGTCGAAAACGTGGCGTCGAATGGCAAGAAATCGACTGTCTACATGCTGAAAACTGACACCGTCATTCCATTTTGGAAAATGGCCAATAATTTGAGACCTCTATTACAGAAAATGACACTGCCATTAGGTTCGTGTTGCCGAGAGGTATAAAATCCATATAAAATTTGTCCAATTTGGACACCGGGAAAATTTGGCCCCTCTGGAAATGAGGCTCAATCATGGTTCCACCGCCTATACTGCTCCGCACTCATGGTTCCACGCCTCAGCTTCTGTGCCCTGGTTCCGCTCCTCTCCGACCTACCTTGGGCGCACTATAAAAATGATGAGTTTTTGGGGACAAATGCCGACATACCTTACAAGGTTGCAACTGTAGGAATAGTGGCTAAATTTGGATGTTCGTTGGAGGGAGGTTGGGGGGTCAAATCCCGAGCCCTCAATAATAGACGTGTAATTATTTTAACCCAACACACATATGTTTTTTGGGGGGACGGATCCGCATCGAGTGACTCACCCCACCGTTGCGATGGCTCATAATAGAGTGTGGAGGAGGGGCGACAGGGGTGACATCCCGCACCCCACCCAAATATACATGGGACCATTGTATGGTTAATGCGGTTTGGGGAGCCGTGGGGTCTAGCCCCCGCCACCCTATTTTTTAATATTTTTGTTTTTATTTTTTAAAACAAACAATACTTTTTTAAAATACACGATTTTAGACCGTAGGAGACAAATTATCGGTCCCCAAATTTGCTCGAAAACTGGTCTGATCTGAACGGAATCCGGTCGCTGAATTTCTGCGATTTTTCTGCCTCCTTAAGCTACCAAGTCATCCAATCAATCCCAGAACTTTAACTGCCTCTAACTTTCACATACGAGCTCGGTTTGACGAACCGTTCACACCGATGCAATTAGGTAACTTGAAATTAGTTTGAGAGAAATCCAAACAATTTTAATTTTGACCTATCATCAGCCCTCTCGGTCTCCTGAGGGTGTTTGGAGCCACCTTGATCAATATTCCATCATACAGTTCATAAAAAAAAAATATGATAAAATTATATTTAAAATATAAAATTCTACATTATTATAGTTTTATTAGATTTCTGAATTTGTAGATTGATTGTTAATAGTGCATGCATGTGAATTAAAATTATAGAGAACAAAAAAATAAAAGTCCCACACACACATTTGACACAAGATATGTTTTTGGAAACCCTTTCGGGAGATAATCTCAGCTGGAAGGTGAGACTGCTCCACTCTCTTTATGGAAATATGGCTACGAGTACAAATAAGTATGTCCTACGGCCTATGGGTTGGGAAAATGCACAAGTCCTCTCTATGTGCTCTACCTCCTATCCCTCTTGGATATTTTTTCTAAACTATGAAACATATTCACTCGAAAGAATGGAATCCATTTTCCTCCTATTAGCTTGGTTATAACACAACCTAATAGCCTACTAGCAGTTAAGTTTGACTACCTCAACTCTTAACTAGAGTTACAATATATAATCTTAGAGGGTCTTCTACATCATAATTATCTAGATATCCCATTTTTCATGAATAATGGGGGTTGACGTGGCATCATCTCAAATTATGGCGAAGAGTATAGGAAGGTCAACTTTTGAGTGGCATAACTTCTGTATACAAACTCTAATTGACGTGATTCTTGCACTGTTGGATATATGTCTACATGTGTAGAATAGAATGAAATGGTGTGGAACTAAAGTGACAAATTTTTACCCAAAAAAATGTCGTTTGATGCCTCAAAACACTCCTGGAAGGTTCCTACTCGTGAGGAATCAGCTGTCTCGTGAGCTGATTCCTCCACTTTTTTCACTCTAAAAACATCGGGATGGATGAAAAACAATATAATTATCCAATTTGTATAATCTTCATAGGGAGAGATTGGGCCAACACAATAATTCGCTAAGCCAAGGGCACCCATGCCAAAGGGGTAAAGGAGCAACAAATACTCCCAATTAAGTAAATGGAGCAACAAAGAGCAAATGAGAGTCAAATTAATAGAGGATACCACAAAGAGGGGAAGGGGATACTTGAGACTAGGAGTACCTAACAGAGGAAGGTTGATTTGCAAGGAAGAGCACTGGTGAACATGAACAGGTTGGCGAATGGAGCAACAATGGACCAAAATGATACTAATTTTTCCCTCACGAATAGTTTGGGAGACAGGGCATACCTAGGAGAGGGCTAGGCTAGCGAATTTTTCTTTTGCAGTGAATCCAAAATTCACACCAATTGGCATTGTGAAAAATTTCATTTATTCTGAAAGTGTTTCTAATAGAGCCAATTAGCCAATTAACATAGAAAATCTCTGAAAAAACTACTCGTCTTAGACGAGCCAACATTGGGCACCATTGAAGATTGTTGAGCATTATCTCACATTGATCAGGAAACATAAATCTATGAAGGTAGCAGCAGGCGAAGGCCATGAATTTAACCTGTAAAATAGAAATCCCACACTTGATGCTAATTTGGTTGCCATTAAACTTCATTATGGCTCCCATCCTTGAGATAATCAATGAGAAAGGTGCAAGGTTTGATCAAAACTTAGTTTGTCATCCAATATCAAATCTTGGTGCGTGTGAGAACATTGGGAGGAATTCCTTTGCATGGGCCACAACCTCACCAAGAGTAACAACACCCTGCATTAATCACCACCTATTTTTTATCATGATCTCTTATGTTTAGATAAAGACGTGGAATAGGGAGACTTAGAGTAAGAGTCCAAATCATGTTCATTAGAAGTAAGGGGAAGAGGGGAGAATCATGGGATGTTTCTCCATATTGAGTATCCATTTATGTTAGTCTAGCCCATTTTTAAAAGGCAAGCAAGATTAACGTGTCTATCTGCTTCTAAGTTTTGGCATCTAAGGATGTGAAAAAAGGACTTGAGGTGAAAGTAATCCATGGAACGCGTAATTCTTTGTAAAATAAGTTTGAGATTATTTTCATTTGGAAAGAACCCTTTGTACAAATTTTATATTGTAAGGAGAGAGTCCCCAAGTATTGTTATCTTAGAGATATCCATATGTTTCGCCAATTTTATTGCAAGCAAGAGGCCATACATTTCAGCTTAAATATTGGTGATCTTCCTAAGCCATCAGAAGTACTTGATAGTTGGTTTTACATTAGAAATATAAATAACCCCTCCCCTTCCTACCACCCATTTTTCTATTGTTTTAATTTTTTAATTATTTTTTCCCTTTTCAATTATTTTTATTGTTTTTTTTTAATTAATTTGTATTTATTTATTTTTAATTTTTTATTATAATTTTATTTGTAATTTTTAAAGTTCAAATTTTATTTTATTTTATAATTTTTAAACACACACGTGTGTGTGTGTGTGTGTGTTAAGATTACTATTACCTTTGAAATTCAAAGTACATCATTGATAATCACATCATCCAAAATATTACTGGCCTCAATCCATCACGAGGGAAACCATATCTATGGGACGGTAATTTAAAAGGAGCAATATCAAAATAGAGTAACTGAAACTAGCCATAACAAAAACTATACACCACAAGATTACATGATAAAACAAAATAACAATAAAGAAACTTAATCTGAAATCAAGAATTAGAAGAAGTCACAAGAACCAGGCCTTTGGCACTCGTACAAACTATAGTAGGGGGCTTAAGCTCAAATTAGAGATGTATATATAGATGTACTAGACGTGTATCCAATTGCTCCAAGTAGGAACATTGATAACGTTGCAACCTATAGGTCTCGTTCAAGGAAGACATAATATGATTATGATCTTTATTCTTCTTTTTTAGGACTTGACCCAAAATATTCTTCATTTGCAAGTAAAGGGTGATGGAATGGAGGTATTGATTTTGTCTTCCCTTGGAGTGACTAGGGTTAGGAGCTTAGTTAGAAAACTTCTCAAGAATTTCTGAGTATGAATATGCCTATCGATCATGATATGCATAAGCTTCCAATCGATAGATCTCCCCTCGAATACCTGGAGATGTCATTGAATGAAAAATGATAGCCGCTTCTTATTCAGGCTCCTCCTGTGTTAGTTTATTTTATCTTCAAAGAGTCACATACTGCCACAACATAGTGGTTCCAACTTCGAATTGAGGATCTCATTCAGTATCTCAAGCAATTAGAGTAAGAAACCAAGTCTGAAGTAGGAAAATATCTGACATGCCCACATGGTTCACTACCAATGCATTTTTTTAGGCACACCAATTGATCATCAATGTTGTACTCTTTTATGTAAAGCAAATGATAAGATAATCCCACCAACAACAAAGGAGGAGTTTGAACATGTCATACATGCAAAACACATTCCTGGAACATAGTAATAACGAGCTCTTGTGGGATATGAACCATCTTGAAGTGTGAGTTAATGGTTCACATGCATGTTTCATGAGAGGGGTGATACATGCCACCCTGCTCTTAATTATAACAGGAGCAGGGTGGCGAGCACCCCTCCCAATCTATGTTTATGCATTTTCATTCACCTCAGTTAGGGGAAATATATATATATATATTTTTTGTTTGCTAGGTAATTCGAGTCTTGAGATGGTTGACACACCTAACCTGTGGCTTGAGTAGCCACAACCCAGGGGCATGTATGCCGTCAAAATCACTCAGGTATCACACCCGGCTTGGGTCACACCAACCCTTAGCATGTCTATATTTTTTCCCATATAGTTTTGAACCAGTGACCTTTACACCACGAAGTGCCTTAATGAAACCCTCGATCACTATCTATTCTACACCCTGTGGGCATATATTAATAGTTTTTAAAATTATTTTTATTTTTATTTTTTGTTTCAATTTATTTTATAAATTTATTATTATTATTATTATTTATTAGTTTTTAGTTTTATTTTTTGTTATTATTTTTAATTTTAAAATCTTATTTTTATTTTTTGAATTTTTAAAGGTAATATTTATTTATTTTAATTTTATTTTGTATTATGATGTTTGTTTTTTTAAATAGAAAATAGTTTTTTTTTTTTAATCTTTTCTTTCTTTAATTAGCATTTTTTTCCATATTTTTAAAAAATACAAAAGACTATTTTTATTTTATTTTTTAAAAATGATTTTCCTCCCCTGTGCATACACACACCATTTCTTTTCTCAAAATTTTTAATGTAAATTATTTCAAAATATAAATAATTAATAATTAAACAAAAAATACATGTCATTCCACTTTTAGATTTGTAGTCAACTTTATGGTTTTATTTTTTATGGTAGATTTGTAGTCAACTTTATGGTTTTATTTTTTATGGTATCATTTGTCAAGATTGTAAGGTCAATTAATTCATAATTTTAACAACAAAAATAATAAAATAAAATAAACATTAGACAAATTTGAAAAACACTGGAAAGCAAGCATTTAGAAGAAAAAATGAAAAGAAAAAATAGTCAAACTTTAAGTAAGTTTTTTCGTAATCATGATACTTGGTCTTTAATGTGATGGTTGAAAAATGTTTGAATTT
Organism: Pinus albicaulis; assembly: GCA_034641835.2. NCBI lineage: Eukaryota > Viridiplantae > Streptophyta > Pinopsida > Pinales > Pinaceae > Pinus > Pinus albicaulis. The sequence goes on along the minus strand of CM076574.1, from coordinate 1,265,608,467 downwards.
TAACGACAAACAAATAGGTGATGTCACACCACCACTTTTGCATTTCGATGTGTTTTTTCATGTCTTTCGTAGTCATGATATTTATTCTATAATGCCATGAATGAAATATATTTGAATTTTAATTCTAAAAAAAAGAGAGGTGATGTTGCATCACTACTTTTTCCTTTTAGTTTGGTTTTTCAAGTCTTTCGTAATCATGATATTTGGTTTTTAATGCCACGGTTGAAAAATGTTGGATTTTTAACCTTAGAATGAAAAAACATGTGATGTTGCATCACCACTTTTCAAAATAAACATGAGAATCATGATTTGATGTGATCTATAAAGATTTTAAAACTTGGTATATTTCTCATTAAGTTGGTAACACTCTTAATTCTAAAATAAATTCTAAATGGGTCAACTTATTATTTTTACTTTAACTTCTTCTCTATGAAATTTTATATTGTGAAATACTCAGGGATCTCAAAAGACATACAAATATACTTCATGTATAGAATTCATAATTATATTTTAAGAATTGGACACATGACATGCTATACAAATTTGCTTGTAGGAGAGGCAAAAAATCAACAAGTTTTGGGAAAGTTACCATAACTTTCAAATAGCACATCAATTTTTGGTCACACTTGTGGAATTGTAAAAAAAAAAAAAACATAACATAGTGTTATAGAAAAAAGTTTCAAATTCAGAATGGCTCAAACCTCATAGATATATCAAGAAAAATTTCAATGATTATTGAAATCGTCTTTTGGACTAGTCACATCATTAGTTGTTGGCCAATGTTTCAAACCATCTAATGTGGGTCATCCTTAGGATAAATTTGAAAAAAATGAATTGATCAGTTTTTTCAACTTTGTCCTAAGGATGAACCACATTAGATGTTTCAAAACGTTGACCAACAACTAATGATTTGATTATTCCAAAAGATAGTTTCAATAATAATTGTGGATCACAAATTTTTGAGATCGTAGAGTTCAATGTGTTAGTGTCAGTCTAGTCATACTGCCATCAGTGATCAAATTGCTCTTTTGCATTTTCATATTAGGAGTCTCATACCGAATAAATTTCACCATTCCGCTAGGTCATGGATTCATTGATGGTAGTAATTTTTTATCAGTTTTCCCTCATGAGCTACTTGCTGATTTTCCTCCCTATGGTCTTTAGTCATTAGTCACTTTCATTCTCAAAAACTATATCAGTATGTCATACGATGGGTCTCATTAGTTTCTAGGGTCTCACCATGGTCAAATTAATGAGTCAAATGTCAATAATTTCAGCAAGGTAATGAGGAAGTAAATAAATTCAAAGTCACAGCACCAGGAAGATAAGAGATATCATTTATTCATTTTGATGCAAGATAAGAGAAAACATAATACTTTTCCCTTCAAGTCACAATTTAGGAGCTGCCATCTCCGACAAGATCATCACCCTGCCTTTCAGAGAAGTTTTTCGCAACATGTTTGGCATCAAATCATTCTCAAAGTAGATCCAGCAGAAAGAGCCCGGAAAGAGCTTTCCAACGGTATACTACACTCTCAGAACTAACTTCTGGATTGAAATTTATGCTTAAGTGAAGTAAAAGTCCTTATACCTTCGTATACCCCCTATTTCCCTTTTTTTTCCCCTTAAAACTTTGTGTTATTAAAGTTTTAATATTCCCCTTTTCCCCCTTTCTGATTATAAAATCTCATTATAAAAACATATGCGATTTATTTCTAACCACTTCCCCTCCATACGTTATGATAAAAATTTATAATAAAGTTTTATATCTTATAAAACATGCCCCGCTTCCCATCGCAATCGCAAATATTTTCGCGTCGCAACGTTTATTTATACCCTCCAATCACCCCAATCGCACTAAAGTCCAAAGCGATCAATCAAAAATCCTTCCTCCGATCTCCCGATCGCATTCCCTCCTCCGATCCTCCGATCTCCCGATCGTGCCCCTCCTCCGATCGCAAGTCTCGAACCGATCGCAAGTATTTCTCTGATCTCTTGATCACACCCTCCTCCGATCGCATCGCACATCCCTTCCTTCTGATGCGATTACCCCTGCTTCCCTCCGATCTCCAATGCGATTGAATGTTGGGCCCACCATCAGTACTTCCGCCCAATTCACATATAAAAGGCCCTGCCATTTGAAACTTTGGTTATATTTGTTACATGCAAAGGGGACCTCCCCCAAATCGCATCAGAGGATTTCATATGTATCACTCCGCCCATCTCCCGATTCCGATCCCCGATTGCGATTGTAACCCCCAGTCCCACCATTTAATTCCTCTCCGTTCATTACCAAAATGCCCTGCTCCTTTGTAAAATTTAAATTTATCCATTTTGTTATATTACAAAGGGCCAGTTCCCAATCACATCAGAACTTTCGTTCTCCGTTCAAATAATATCCTGCCTGACTCCGATTGCGATTGTGATTGCCCTCATTTTACCATCGCATCACATATTTTTATCGTTTCACTTTATGTCACTCCTCCCCGATCCCGATTGCGATTATGTGGGCTCCATCTCCCGATTCCGATTTATATGCGGGTACCGCCCATTTCCCTTCCCTTTTCCCATTTAAAATGAATTTTCCCTTCACTAAAGGAAAAGTTTCATTTCAAAGGAATGTTTATTAAAAAAGTTGGTTTTATTCAAATAACAAATGGAAAGCAAACAGTCAAAGGCCGAGAGCCTAAAATAAAATAAAATTATCTACAACAGCAGGAAAATAGGATTGGATTGCCTATTTTGTCTTCAATTATGATTCAAAGAGATCTGCATTACAGTGTTTCGCCTTCTCACTGACCGGATGTAACGCAACTCTCCCTTTACAGAGAGATTATTGGCTCTTGGTTTTCCATCTTCAGTTATGATTTCTCCTCTTCCCATTGATTTGTATTTCCGCGAAATCTGTCTATTTATTGTAAATGTTAATCATTTGTAAAGGGCTGAAAGTCTGAGGTCTGAAAACTCAGAAGTAGGGGAAAAGTGTGGCAGTGAGCTCTGCGCTTCGTTGTACAGTTTGGAAGGGAATTAATAAAGTGATGTAGCTCTGATTTGTGGGATTCATGTGGTATGAGTTTTAGCATATGTATCTTCTTTGTGTTTCATATGTACATTGTTATGTTGCAACATTCATTCATAAACATTTCCATTTGAATGTTTTCAAGTAGAAAGGTAGAATCCATTTTGTATGCTCTGCCTTGGGGAATCATTCATACTTTGAGTGTTTTCTTCTGTTTTAAAAGGATTCATTTATTATGCCCTTTTCAGCTTCTCAACAGTCTTTCCACTCCATCTTATTTCAACTTGATTGCTAGACCTCCTGCTTATCTTGCCCCATGAAATACTCTGTGTCTTTGATTTAATTCCCCATTTCATACTGTTCTTTTGTCCCATACATCCTTGAAATTTTAGTCATTTTTCAAAACTCCTTTTCCCATTAATATATCTAGCCTAAAATCAGTTAATTATTGTGTTATTGGATATCTATTCTATGGAGAGAGCCCTCTCTCCTTGTAGGGCTAGCTACAAGGCTGAGCGTGGTTTAGTTGTTACCCTGATTTGCCTTTTTCAGCCCGAGGTTCAGATTAGGTGCTAACATCTTTGGCGACCATACTGGGGAACTACAAACTTTTTGCATAGAATATTCATCACCCCAGTCAATATTTTTCTTGTAAAGTCTTGATGATGATATTTCAGAGTTTTCTAGGCTGATATAAATATTGTACAGTAGTAAGTTGACCACACTGGCTTCAAGAAGATATACAAGGGCTAATCCTGATCCAAATCCTCCCCCTGTGTTTTAAAATCCAAATCTTATCCCAAGAATAGTAAGAAGACAAGAGGGATCGCTAAGTCATACACCTATTTTCAGGTCCCATACTTGGCCCAGTGAGTGGTTTTTTGCAGAAGAGCTTTCTTTTGATGAGAGTTTTGAGCTTTCCTTGTTTAGAAATAAGTCTAAAACTGCACTTGAAGACACGGTTCTAGATCCAGAGTTCCTTGTGGATATTAAAGTTCAGAGAGAAAATTCCTCCATTGATGACTACATTTTGAACTCTCCTCAGTCCATCATTGTAACTAACATTCCCGAGGTTTCATAATCATCAGGGCCAAACCCTCCTGATTCATCAACATTCCCATCAGTCAATTCCCAGTTTTCATCTTCTCCATCAACACCTCCCTCAAATTCCAGTAATGCAAACGCTATGGTAAATCCTCCCAGAATCATGGCTGCCCGGTATGCACCCCTGGTTTTACCCCAGGTCCTCAATGATATGCCTGCTGACTATCAGAGTAAAATTCCAATCTTTGATGCCACTCAAAGCATCACAGCCCAGCAGCATGTTGACAAGATGAATGATTTTTTTGATCTTCATGAGGTAGAGGAAGAGAATGTAACCACTAGGTTGTTCATTCAAAGCTTTGGAGGCGAAGTTAGAAAGTGGTTTAGAGCCTTACCAACAGGCTCTATTCGCACTTTACAGGAGTTACACACACAGTTCTTAGACCGGTGGGAGGTGAAAAAGAACCCACTCCAAATTCTGTCTGAATATGAGAATATTAAAAGGAACGTGGGTGAAATTATGCAAGACTATTGTTTAAGATTCAATGCTGTATACAATGCTATTCCGGCTAACCTCAAACCTCCTGTAGATTCAGATTTGCCGAAGTTTCTGGATGGTTTTGATGCCGACATGGCATATCAGCTGCGTGAAAGAGATCCACCATCACATGAAGACATGAAAAAGATAGCAGTAAGCGTTGAAGCTAATCTGCTGGCTAGAAGAGCTCAAGCCAGAACTAAAAAGAGAGTCGTGATGAAAGAGGAGGCCTCCCCTTCAGATAGAAATATGGACACTCTGATTCATACAATGGAAAGGATGGTTGAGCGATTGACGATTTCCGACAGACCTGAAACTCAAATAAGAAATTCGAATTTTAGAGGATAGCAGCAGCCGCAATTTAGAATTAGACAGAGAGAATAGAGGGCGCAGGACCAAGCGACACAACAACAGTAGATCAAAACTCCATTGCAGCAAAACTACGTGCAAGGGTCCGAATCAGATGACGATGGTACCCTGTTTGAAACCAATCATTTTTTCACAGCTGATGGTGCGCCCATTTTCCTCACAGAAGACAAAGAATACATAGTGGCGACTCTAGACATTCAAGGGGACGAAGATTTCATTTTGGCCAATGAAGTGGTGTTAGAAGAAGAATCTGATGGCTACTAGAGAGGGTATATGAACGCTCTATCAGCCCAGCAAAGGCAGTATTCTCTGAGGAACATAAACGTCACAATCAGCCCCATTCAAAAGAGAAAAGAACTCCAAATGAAGGACGAGGCACAGAAGAAAGGAAAAGAGCCGACTAATCCTTCATCCACCAAAGCACCCACAGCTACTAACACATCAAATGGAAAAATCTAGCAGAGCATAGCGAAGGGGCAAACGGAGAAGAAAGACCCTCCTATTAAAGAGGTAGAAAAAGCTCCCTCCTTTAATTTAGAAAGTGAAATTTCCAAGTTGAAACTGTCCGTGCCCTTGACCGAGTTGGTGAAGAATAGTGTATATAAAATTCAGGTGTCTAAAGTCTTGCAAATAGACCCTCTTTCTGATATGGTTAATGTGGAAGATGACTACCCTGAACTTATTTTTGGTCCAGCCACAGAAGAATCTGAAGAAAATGAGGTACCTCCCTTTTACCTAAGTCTTAGGTTGCATGAGTTTGTCTTGCATAATGCCATGTTGGACTCCGGGGCCTCACATAATTTGATGCCCAAAGCTATCATGGAGAATTTAGGCCTTGATGTTACTAGAAAATACCATGATTTGTATTCTTTTGACTCAAGTAGGGTCCATTTTATTGGTCTCATCAAAGATTTAGTAATGTCTTTAGATCAAATCCCAGCCAAAAATGTCTTGATGGATGTAGTTGTTGCTGATGTCCCACCACGGTTTGGAATGCTTCTATCTAGGTCCTGGGGTGCAAAGCTTAAGGGAACCATACAAATTGACTTTTCCTATGCCACAATCCCTGTATTTGGCCAGTTGAGAAAGTTATATAGGGAAAATAAAATGAAATATATGATTACTAGCAAAGACAAGCCAGTAAACCATCCCATCAATGCAGTCCACACAGATTTAGAGTCTTTTGTCTTATATACAGATGGTGGTTTAAATGATGAGGATGTTCAGTTGATACAAGTGGATGAGATACCTGAGATTTCAAAAAATTTCAGAGAGGTCCTCAAACAGGAAAAGGACAAAGCGGCAAGTACTTCCGAGCCTCCGATCCCCCAGCACCGAAAAGACAGCGAACAGCCAGAAATCAGCCAAGGTAAAGAGAAGGAAGAAACTAAATTTTAGCATCTACAACAAGAAGAAGAAGGCCTATGGGGTATGGAATTTGATGGAGCTGTTGGTAAGGATGGAACAGGTATTGGAATATGGATTCGAAGCCCTGTTTTCTAGCCTAAGAAAGTCCCTAGTAATGTTAGGGTATGTGCTTATAAGTTGGCTTTTGACTGCTCTAACAATGAAGCAGAGTATGAAGCTCTAATTGCAGGCCTCAAAAACTTGAAGAAGTTGAAGGCAAAAATGATTTCTGTGTATGGTGACTCTCAGTTAATAATCAAGCAGGTGAAAGGATAATACCAAGCTAAAAATCCAAGACTGAGGGCATATAGAAATGTAGTTCTTGACATTTTGAAGAAATTCCCAGAGTACACTTTGACAACAGTGCCCAGGATGCAGAATCTTGTTGTTGATTCTCTTGCCACTACTGCAAGTAACATGATGATTCTGATGAACTCCAGCAACAAGTTTGAGATCCATGTCAAACATAGGCCTGCTGTTCCGGACAATTTAAGGTATTGGCTAGTATTTTGGGATGATAATGAGATCAATGCATTTTTGCAGGGTGATGGAAAATTCAAGGACACTCCCATAGAAGGTGAGTATGTGGTTGATGATCAAGAATTGGAAACAAACTAGATGGACATATTGCAGTTGAAAGATAATGTAATTCCTAGAGGTCTCATACCTTTAGAGGAGTTGTTTGATCAGGATGATGTGGCAAGGAAGCCAAGCTTGGTGCCCACGGAGAAATGAGTTGAAGCTGTGAATCTTGGAACACCTGATCAACCCAAGTTCGTGAAATTGTCAAAGACATTGTCCCCTGAAGCGAAGGAGAAGTATGTGAAGTTGCTTTCTGAATTTTCTGATGTATTTGCATGGGATTATTCAAATTTGAAGGTGTATGATAAGAACATAATCCAGCATACTATTCCCATCAATTCGGATCAAAAGCCATTCAGACAGAAGCTGAGAAGAATCAATCGGAAGCTGCTGCCATCCATCGAAAAAGAGGTAAACAAATTTTACAAAGCTGGTATCATAATCCCCATTAGATTTTCTGACTGGATTTCAAATTTGGTCCCGGTACGTAAGAAGACTAGAGAAATAAGATTGTGTATATATTTTCAGAACTTGAATAAGGCTTCCTTAAAGGATAATTATCCACTTCCGAAAATGGACCATATTCTGCAGAGAGTAGTTGGGGCATTCAGGATGTCACTACTTGATGGCTACTCAGGCTACAACCAAATCTTGGTGCATGAGAAGGACCAAGATAAAACTGCCTTCACAACACCCTGGGGAACCTTCCAGAATGCCAAAATTCCTTTTGGACTGAAGAATGCAGGAGCTACTTTCAAGCGTGCAATGGACATCGCTTTTTCCAATGAAAAAGATGTTTTTTCTGGTTATTTATTTGGATGATTTGACAGTGTTTTCAGGATCAAATGATGAGCATTTGCACCATTTGAGAGTTGTTTTTCAGCGATGCATAAATTTTGGAATTTCTCTCAATCCCAAGAAGTGTCTCTTTCCCATGGATGAAGGCAAGCTGCTGGGGCATATCATCTCCAAATATGGCATTCACATCGATCCAACTATAGTGGAGGCAATTCAGCGCATAGAGCTGCCACGAAAAAAGAAGGAGATTCAGGTTTTTAATGGTAAAATGAACTTTTTGCACCGATTTGTACCCAATCTGGCTGAACATCTGAGGGAAATGACTAATATGTTGAAGAAAGACAACACTGTTAAATGGAGTGAGGAGGCTATCAAATCATTCAATCTGGTAAAGTTTTCTTTGTCCAATGCCCCAGTTTTGATCAGTCCCGACTACACTCAAGACTTCATCATATTTTCGTTTGCATCGGAGCATACTTTAGCCACTGTTTTAATGCAAGAGAGAGACGAGATTGAAAATCCAATTGCCTTTTTTAGTAGAACTATTAGAGATGCTGCTTTGAGGTATAATATTATTGAAAAACAAGCATTGGCTCTTATCAAGGCATTGAAGGATTTCAGGGTCTATATTCTGCATTCACATACTATAGCATATGTCCCTAACACAGCAGTGAAGGATGTGTTGATGCAAACTGATCCAGAAGGCCGGAGAGGTAAATGGATAGCAGCCATGTTAGAGTACGATCTGAAGATCAAGCCCATGAAGTTGATCAAAGGCAAAGGCTTGGCGAAATTGATGGCCCAATCAAATCTGCGTGCTTTAGATATAAACCTCATAACAATAGTGGCAGAAGATGAAGGTTTGCTGGTTCCCATTGCAGATATTTTTCTACAGTCCCCGTGGTATTCAGATATCGTCTATGTCCTTCAGCATTTGTCACCTCCTACGGGCATGTCTAAGAGTAAAGGTAGATCTCTGAAGCTTAAATATGCAAAATACTGCATTTTAGATAGCACTCTGTATTGGAAAGATCCAGGAGGCATTCTGCTCAATTTCTTGGTTGAAAAAGAGGCGTAGAAGGTAATGCACGATTTTCATAAAGGCGACTGTGGCGGTCACTTGTTCTGGAAGACTATGGCTAACAAAGTATTGAGAGCAGGACATTATTGGCCCACATTGTTTTCTGATTTATATAAGACAATGATGAAATGTCATGAATGCCAAATCTTCCAAGGGAAGAAGAAATTTCTTCCACTCCCTTTGAAACTAGTTTCAGTGAACACACCCTTTCAGCAGTGGGGGCTTGATTTCATAGGAGAAATTCACCCCGCGTCCTTAGCACAACACCGATGGATATTTACAGGGATAGATTAATTTATGAAATGGATCGAGGTCATCCCATCTAGGCAAGCAATGGACTCAGTAATCATTCAGTTTCTTGAATCGAATATTTTATCTCGTTTTGGCTGCCTATGCAAAATCGTAACAGACAACGCAGCAACGTTCAGATCAAAGAAAATGATCGATTTCTGTGATAAATACAACATCATGCTGGGCCATTCAATAGCGTATTATCCACAAGGAAACAGCCTGGCTGAGTCCTCTAACAAATCACTGGTGAATATAATTAAGAAAATGTTGGAGGCAAACAAAAGAAATTGGCACCAAAAGCTCATCAACGCACTGTGGGCAGAAAGAGTTAGCAGTAAAAGATCAATAGGTATGTCACCATTTGAGCTGGTTTATGGTACTGATGCTGTCTTTCCCACATCCCTTACAGTCCCAGTTATGAGATTATTGCAAGAAGTTGGCAGCGAGGACAATGATAATCAGCGAAGGATCAATCAGATGATCCACCTTCAGCAGACGAGAGAGGAAGTGTCATAGAACGCCATTCAGTTGCAGGAGAAAATAAAGAAGATCTTTGACAGAAAGACCAAAGCAGAAAGGTTTCAGCTGGATGATGTAGTGTTGAAGTGGGATGCCAGAAATGAAGACAAAGGGAAGCATGGTAAGTTCGACAATCTGTGGAAAGGACCATACATGATTTCAGCATACAGAGGACAGAATGCCTTCTTGCTCTCAGAAATGGATGGCCAAGATTTCCCTGGAGGAGCAGTAAATGGTAGGCTTTTAAAGCACTACCATTGTTGAAAACAAAGGATCAAAATTTATGTCCTCATCATTGTATATACCATGTTATTTTTATCAGAGTTCAGAGTACACAATCATTGAAGTTTGGGGCCCGAGGTGAAGGCTATAAGACTTGAATGTTATGTGTATGGTTTGGTTTTATTGCAGCTTCTCAGTCTTATTCTTGAGTCAGTGTCAGTCTGCATTGTGTCAGTTTTTCAGTATTTTTGACTCCATGCCCAATGGATAAGGCTACTTGGTCTATGGTGTTCTTGGCACCTCCAAGGAGCTACCATCCCCATTGGAGCCAATTTTAGTGTCAGTCTAGTCATACTTCCATCAGTGATCAAATTGCTCTTTTGCATTTTCATATTAGGAGTCTCATACCGAATAAATTTCACCATTCCGCTAGGTCATGGATTCATTGATGGTAGTAATTTTTTATCAGTTTTCCCTCATGAGCTACTTGCTGATTTTCCTCCCTATGGTCTTAAGTCATTAGTCACTTTCATTCTCAAAAAATATATCAGTATGTCATAGGATGGGTCTCATTAGTTTCTAGGGTCTCACCATGGTCAAATTAATGAGTCAAATGTCAATAATGTCAGCAAGATCATGAGGAAGTCAATAAATTCAAAGTCACAGCACCAGGAAGATCAGAGATATCATTTATTCAGTTTGATGCAAGTTTCACCTCAAAACCATGTTTTGAGGTGAAAACAGAATACTTTTCCCTTCAAGTCACAATTCATGAGCTGCCATCTCCGACAAGATCATCACCCTGCCTTTCAGAGAAGTTTTTTCGCAGCATGTTCGGCATCAAATCATTCTACAAGCAGATCCAGCAGAAAGAGCCCAGAAAGAGCTTTCCAACGGTATACTACACTCTCAGAACTAACTTCTGGATTGAAATTTATGCTTAAGTGAAGTAAAAGTCCTTATACCTTCGTATACCCCCTATTTCCCTTTTTTTTCCCCTTAAAACTTTGTGTTATTAAAGTTTTAATATTCCCCTTTTCCCCCTTTCCGATTATAAAATATCATTATAAAAACATATGCGATTTATTTCTAACCACTTCCCCTCCATACGTTATAATAAAACTTTATAATAAAGTTTTATATCTTATAAAACATGCCCCACTTCCCATCGCAATCGAAAATCTTTTCGCGTCGCAACGTTTATTTATGCCCTCCGATCACCCCAATCGCACTAAACTCCGACGCGATCAATCACAAATCCTTCCTTCGATCTCTCGATCGCATTCCCTCCTCCGATCCTCCGATCTCCCGATCGCGCCCCTCCTTCGATCACAAGTCCCGACCTGATCGCAAGTATTTCTCCGATCTCCCGATCGCGCCCTTCCTCCGATTGCATCGCACATCCCTTCCTTCCGATGCGATTACCCACGCTTCCCTCCGATCTCCGATGTGATTGAATTTCAGGCCCACCATTAGTACTTCCGCCCAATTCACATATAAAAGGCCCTGCCCTTTGAAACTTTGGTTATATTTGTTACATGCAAAGGGGACCTCCCCCAAATCGCATCGGAGGATTTCATATGTATCACTCCACCCATCTCCCGATTTCGATCCCCGATTGCAATTGTAACCCCCGGTCCCACCATTTAATTCCTCCGCCGTTCATTACCAAAATGCCCCGCTCCTTTGTAAAATTTAAATTTATCCATTTTGTTATATTACAAAGGGCCAGTTCCCAATCGCATCAGAACTTTTGTTCTCCGTTCAAATAATATCCTGCCCGACTCCGATTGCGATTGTGATTGTGATTGCCCTCATTTCACCATCGCATCGCATATTTTCATTGTTTCACTTTATGTCACTCCTCCCCGATCCTGATTGCGATTATGTGGGCTCCATCTCCCGATTCCGATTTTCGATTGCGATTTATATGCGGGTACTGCCCATTTCCCTTCCCTTTTCCCATTTAAAATGAATTTTCCCTTCACTAAAGGCAAAGTTTCATTTCAAAGGAATGTTTATTAAAAAAATTGGTTTTATTCAAACAACAAATGGAAAGCGAATAGTCAAAGGCCAAGAGCCTAAAATAAAATAAAATTATCTACAACAGTAGGAAAATAGGATCGGATTGCCTATTTTGTCTTCAGTTACGATTCAAAGAGATCTGCGTTACAATGTTTCGCCTTCTCACTGACTGGATGTAACACAACTCTCCCTTTACGGAGAGATTATTGGCTCTTGGTTTTCCATCTTCAGTTATGATTTCTCCTCTTCCCATCGATTTGTATTTCCACGAAATCTGTCTATTTATTGTAAATGCTAATCATTTGTAAAGGGCTGAAAGTCTGAGGTCTGAAAACTCAGAAGTAGGGGAAAAGTGTGGCAGTGAGCTCTGCGCTCCGTTGTACAGTTTGGCAGGCAATTAATAAAGTGATGCAGCTCTGATTTTTGGGATTCATGTGGTATGAGTTTTAGCACATGTCTCTTCTTTGTGTTTCATATGTACATTGTTATGTTGCAACATTCATTCATAAACATTTCCAGTTGAATGTTTTCAAGTAGAAAGGTAGAATCCATTTTATATGCTCTGCCTTGGGGAATCATTCATACTCTATGTGTTTTCTTCTGTTTTAAAAGGATTAATTTATTATGCCCTTTTCAGCTTCTCAACAATCTTTCCACTCCATCTTATTTCAACTTGATTGCTAGATCTCCTGCCTATTTTGCCCCATGAAATACTCGGTGTCTTTGATTTAATTCCCCATTTCATACTGTTCTTTTGTCCCATACATCCCTGAAATTTTAGTCATTTATCAAAACTCCTTTTCCCATTAATATATCTAGCTTAAAATCAGTTAATTATTGTGTTATTGGATATCTATTCTACGGAGAGAGCCCTCCCCTGTCCTTGTAGGGCTAGCTACAAGGCTGAGCGTGGTTTAGTTGTTACCCTGATTTTCCTTTTTCAGCCTGAGGTTTAGATTGGGTGCTAACACAATGATTAAAATATTATCCAGATTAAGGTTTTAAAGGTATGTAACTTACAAGTGACCTATTTTTTATTACAAGATGTGGTAAAGAGGAGTACTATTATTATTTTTCAACTTGCCCCCAAAGAGAGCTACTACACCAACTAAAACTCCTTAAGGCTCATCTTGGACTCATGAAGAAAGTGAAGACTTAGAATTTAGGTTATCCTAATTAGAGAAGAAATTTATTGAATTTTGAAATGGATAGTAATATGTTGAGAAAAGTGGATTTATCAGGTTGACAAGAAAAAAATGAAAGATAATTTATAGATTAAATGGAAAAGAAGATGAATGAAAATAAGGGAGGAACATAAAAGAAGATGAATGAAAATAAGGAAGGAATAGAAAATAATATGAATGAAAAAAATGAAGAAATAAAGAATAATATGAATGAAAATAATGAAAAAATACAAAAATCCATGAATGATGGAAAATATTCTATGGGAGAGGCTTTGTAAAATGAATATTGAGATCCAAGGAAATAATGAAAAACAATCTTAAAATATTTCCCTAAAAAAGGTGGAGATCCAAGGATTTCATGAATGTAAGGAGAAACATAGTGTTTAAAATTAATATCATATGGGGAGTATGCTATCACAGCTGGAGAGTGCAAATATCGAATTTCAAAACCATAATCATGAATTTTCAATCCAAGATCCACATCATCATGGCTTCAAGTCAACAACAAGGAACTACTACATTTCAAAGATAAATATGAGGAATTTTGATGGTATTGATAACGTAACATGGATATTTCAGATGGAGAAATACTTTGATCTACACCAAGTGGAATCCTTAAAAAAGGTAGATATTGCATCTGTGTCTTTAAAACAATATCAAAATCTATGGTATCAATGAATTTGTGAAATAAAAAGGATTTGGTTATATTTCGTTACATTTTTACAAAGGAATTAATAGCACATATGGGGATACTAAGAATAATACATTATTTAGTCAATTGGTAAATCTTCAAAAAAAAGGTGTGGTTGCATAACACATTCCACAATTCCAAAATTTGAGTTTTAGAGTAAATAATATTTCAAAGGATAATTGTTAGACCTATTTATGGGGAATTTAAAGTAAATCATCCAACCTGAGGTACATCTCTTTGAACCTAGAGCTCTAGAGCATGAACTGATTTAGTCTGGCAAGGAAAGTTGAAACTAAAAATATGGCCACTCGAAAATTGGTCACTAATAGATATAGAGAAAATCATGCAACATATTCCAAATCAACAAGTTTTACTCCTCAAGAAATGGATTTAAAGAAGATCAAAGGGACTATGTTTCAACTATGACAACAAGTATAGTAAGGGAAATAAATCAAGACTGTGAAGTGGAAACATAAACTATGAAGAAGAAGAATATCAAGAAGTGGAAACTTCAGAAGATCTAGAGCTATAAGAGGCTACTCCAACAATCTATTGTCATGCATTGGCTAGCAACATTACTCCACAAACCATCATGCTAGAAGGATATATCAAAAAGCAAAAGGTAACAATATTAATTAATTTAGTAGTACCCATAACTTCATCAATTACAAATTGGAAAAACTTCTTAATTTCATTGTATATCTAGCACCAAAATTTCAAGTAATGATTGCAGATGGAGGTACCATAAAATTTTCAAGGAAATTCCATAATATTAAGCTAAATATGGTAGAGTATTTGTTGAATAGTCCCATGACTATAATCCAAATGGGTGGTGCTAATGTTGCATTATGGGTCCAATGGTTACAATCATTGAGAACAATGGCCCTTAATTTTCGAATATATTTTCATAATATTTTTATTAGAAGGAAAGGAAATTGAGCTTAGAGGTATCCAAGGGAATCCTAGTAACATGATATGCTCTAAAAGCATGATTAAATTGCTAAAAGAGGGACACCAAAGTGTAATTTCAAAATTTTGTTCATTAGATGTCCAATAATTTATATCATCTATTCTAGTGGATCTCCAAAAAGTTTTCAACAATAATTCTAAGGTATTTAGAGAGATGCCTAAGATTCTTCCACCTAGTTGAGATCATGACCATGCTATTCATTTGGAACATGGAATTGTACCACCTAACATTAGGCCTTATAGATATCCACATGCACAAAAGAGTGAGATTGAGAGTGGTTTATGAAATTTTAGAAGTGGGAATCATTTAACCTAGCCATAGTGCTTTCTCTTCACTACTAGTGACGTTTATATAAAACAAATGGTTCATGGCATATGTGTTCAGATTACAAATAATTCAACAAAATGAAAATCAAAGATAAGTTTCCTATTCCAATTATTGATGAATTATTCGATGAATTGCATGGATAAATTTTCTTTACCAAGTTGTATCTTCATTATGGATTTAATCAAATCATAATACCATAAGAATACATTCCCAAAATTTAACCTTTTGAACAAATGAAGGTCATTATGAGTTTTTAGTTATGCCATTTGGAATCATATGCACCTTTAACATTCCAAAGCTTGATGAATTCAATTTTAAAACATTTTCTTAGAAAATTTGTGTCAGTATTTTTTGATGACATACTAATCTACAAAAAAGATATTGGGAAGAGAATGTACACATGTTGATAGGGTCTTAACACTATTGGAAGAAATAAAACTATATGTGAAGCCTTCCAAGTATCCATTTAGGGTTCAAGAAATTAAATATGTGGGTCATAATGTTTTACATGAGGGTGCTAAGGTGGATCCTAACAAAATCAAAGCTATGAGGGAATGGTCGATTCCCGATACCTTGAAGAAAATTATAGGATTCATGGGATTGATAGGATATTATCACAAATTTTTCAATAATTATGGTCAAATAGAAAAACCTCTAACAAAATGATTGAATAATGAAGAATTTTCTTGGACTAAAAATGCAACTAAATATTTTGAATAGATTAAAGAGGCTAGGTGTACAATTCTTTTCTTAGGGACACTTGACTTCGAAAAAAAAATCATTATGGAGTGTGATGCCTTAGGGCATGGAATTAGTTCAGTTTTGATACAAGAAGGAATGCCCCTTACCTTTGAAAGTAGCAAACTTTAAGGAAGGGACTTGCTCAAACCCATCTGTGGAAAATAAATGTTATCCATACTACATGCAGTTAAGAAATGATTTCCATGCTTAGTAGATGTAATAACCTTGGTGAAAATTCCATGTAATAAAAGTTAATAAAGGCAAAATAATAACCATGGTTGTTGGGACACTTATTCCAAGCTGAATGTTGGGAAAAACATCCTAGTGGGTGTTCATTTTGGTTAATATGGCTAACGAAATTGATAAAGGCATTTGGAAAAGAAAAATGGCATTATTGGCACATTTATTTATGAAAATAATGGACATTAGGAGAAAATGGAGGTGAAAGGTCATAGGTTGCATGTGAGGAGGAAAATAATGGAAAATGAAGAGAATAGAGGCCTCATCAATAAAAAGGATTTTGAGGATTAGTTGTTACCTTTTGTTAGTTTAGTTTTGGAGCTCTCTCATTATTCTCTCTCTCTCCCTCACTCTTGAACACTTAGATTTTTCTTGGAGCACTTTGGAATTGGATCAGGAAAGGAAAAGAAGAAAAGAGGAAGGAAGGAGAAAGCAAGGAGGAGCAGGATCAACCAAATACAAAAAGATTCTTTTCAGGTATCGATTTGAATGTGTGATTTCCTTGTTATATTTGACATGCATGGTATTGCATGTGGTTCTTTTCTGTCATGGCATGGGTTTCGCCATGTGTGGCAGTGTTTTCAGCCTAGCCTTTCCATTTCCGGATAGCCATGGTGTGATGGGGTTCTCATGTTTTGGTTGAGATAGATTGTCGGATCGATTCAAAGATGAGTAATTTGGATCTTCGAAATGATATAACACATGGCCTAGTAACCCATGAACTAGACTGCAAGTTTTGGTAAAGCCAGATAATCTGTTGCCTTGGTGGGCCTAAGAGTACTCTACTGGTGGATGACATGATATAAGATAAATCCTAGAGGTGCAGGGTTTCTCTCCATCATGCCTAGGAATGTTGGGTTGGGATATACGGTAAATACTAGAGATTGTGTAGCGGTTTAGGGCCTAGTAATCCCTGGATCAGACTGTGGAGCGCGATAAAGCCTGAGAGACTAGGAGATAGGAAAATGACTCACGGTGTAGGTGGAGGAATCTGGTGGAATCCATGATTTTTTTGTCTTAGTGATTGGGTGGAGATCATGGTAAATCCTGTTATGCCATGTTTAATTTTTTGGCCTAGTGATCTAGTGTGGATTATGGTAAAACCTGATTTCTATTTATGAGGGTGAGGTGGTTTAGCCCTGGGATGCCCTGGTTGGTTCTTTCGGTTTGAGTCCCACATTTATGCTTGGAATATGGTATGAGGGTGATTGGTTGAAGAGAGATTTGGCTTAGCCAATCTATGGTCGGGTGGAACGTGGAAGTCCCATCCTGGGTTGGTTTTTGCATTCATTAGTAAGAGTTTATCTCCTTGACATTTTATGTGTAAATGTACTGGTTGATATGTGGATTCTATGGCTAATGTATCCTTGAGATTTATGTTGTTATTATGTTGGTTATAAGTATGTATTATGGCAATCATGATGTATAGCTCTCCTTATGTTTTTATTTGTAAATGAATAAGAAATGTATCTATGACCTAATAGATGGGAACAATTATTCTTAGCAATTCTCAAATAAGTATGGGACTCTTATGCTCAGATCTGTTGTTTACACCCATAGATTACATATTTGTGACATGTTTGATGAAATGGTTGTAATGGATAGCAAGGGTCTAGTACTTAATGGATGTATGGTTGAAGATAAAGGATGGTAAAGCCACGCGGAGAATGTGGGTTGAAGATTTATTTTATTTCTTTTTCAATCCATATGGAGCTGTAATCATAAATCCCAGATCTCACTCAAGCTATGCATAGGTCACGAGCTTACCCAAGACAAATATGTCATAACCAAATGCCAGAAAAATAATTTGAGATATATTTTTGTAATATCGCTGACATATAGCTAAGATCAAATCATTGAGTTCAGGATATCAAATTGTAAAAACATAATACATATATATATATATATATATATATATATATATATATATATATATATATATATATATATATATATATATATATATTGCAATCACTCGGTACTGGAGAGTTACGTAGGGGAAGAGAAGCATAACTACATCTACAAGATTTAATGGTTATTGTATATTATACTTTGTTTTTGGCTGAGTAAATAATGGATAATGAAGTTTTTGTAAGCTTTGGTGTCAATTTCGTGAGTTTAGGCTTAGACATGCGGCACATGGAAAGGAAGGGACCCCTGAAACCATTGTGTTTGCAGGGTTAATATAATTATGCAAGTGTGAATTTTATTATTTATTTCCTTTTATGTTTTATAATTTTTTTATTTCTTGCATTTATAATTAACAAATGGTTTGAAGTAATCAGGGCATCTGAAGGTTCAATTTTCTTTGTCAATTTATTTCTGCATTCACTTCCTCATTCTAGATTTTGTGTTTTCTTTCTTATTTATGGTATGACCCCGTGGATAGTTTTGTAAAGGAATATTGAGTAAAGTAGTTTATTTGAGTTTGATTTTAGAATCACTTATAACAGTTGATTGAATTCAGTACTTGTAGAAGTTTGAGTTAAGTTGTGTAATGGTGAATTCGATTATGTGTGATTTCTTTATTTAAGTCTAGTTTATCAGTGGAATTCTTTTGAATTAGAAACAAAGGATCAATACCTAATTATGTACTAATTAGTAGAATGATTTAGGAACAAAAATTCCATACTCCATTTAGTAATATATTCCAGAATTTCTAAGATGTTAGTTTAGGCCAAATGCTCTGATCCTACATTACATGCACTTGTGCCTCGAAGATTACGAGCCCCAGATTGATATGAAAGGTTAGTGAATTAGTAGCAATATATTTCCCCAAAATTTTGGTGCCATTGCTGGGGAGGTGCTAAAGGGATTAGAGCATAGTTTCTTTCACAAGTTTTTTTGCATGATCTTAGTTGAAGGGAAACTAGAGGGAAGATAAGATGGTAAGACATGAGTGAAGAGCCACACATTCGCTTTGGTTTGGGGTTGCTCCAAAGTATGGCTGTATCTAATTTATTTTCTATTTTCTTTTTCATATGCATAGAATTAAAGGTAGGATAAAGTTTGGTAAGTTTTATTGTAATTAGTATTTTTAATTCATTTAGATTAAAATTTAAATCTATGTAAAGATAAAAAAATTTTGGGGTGTTGTAAGAACCCTTGTGTACTGATTGATGTTGTGAGTTAGGGATCATCAACCAGTAGGATAAATTCAAGAATGATTGAGAGATTGAATAATGTCACTCGAAGTACTTTACCAAATCCTAGCAGTAGATGGGATATCTACCTCTCAGGAAGAGTTCATCCTGACCACATTCAATAAATTATCTCTCTCTCCACAGACATAAAAGGATTTGGAAGTCTCCCTTGATTCCTCTTACCTATCTACCAAGGAGATTGAGAAATCATATACCAAATATAATGGGGAGCATCCTACTGAACTTGAGATCGAGGAATTGCCACCATGCACATCGACAAGCCTTGTATGCATTCTAGAGACCAATCATCCAAGTTTTCCTAGCATGAACGAGAAGGAATTTAAAAGTGCTCCAAATGAAGAAATGGGCCAATACCACCAGGATTACATCGAGCATTGGTTCCAGATCACAATCAAGTCAAAGCACCAGTCTCATCTTCAAATACTCTTTGTATCACATCTTGCAAAAATGTTTATTTTTCATTTTTCATGCTCATTTACATTCTAAATTTTATATGTTAAATATGGGCATGAATATATCTTTGTACTTGATCTGCACACGGGTTAATTGGAAGTACTCTTTGACTTGAAGGAGGATGTATTTTCTACAATAGAATAGGAAATTTAGTATTGTAAGAAATACATAAATGAAAATAGTAAAGAGAAAAATAAGTCCTTTTGTGAAAACCAGCTTGTCTGGCGCAACTGGACAGGGAATTTGCTTGAAAACCAGGAAAATGGAGGGAAAAGTTCCCAATAAAGTTTGTAAATTTGTATGATTCTTCAAATCATGTATCTTTTAAGTCAATATGTTTATACTTGAGTTATTTGATGTGGGATCCCTTAAGGCCCACCTGCCAACAAGCCTTGTCCCATTGACATCAACACATTATCTAGGATCAAGGATAGAGTTAGATAAGGTACCTGGGAGCCTACATGCCTTAATGGCAGGTATCCTTGTCATCTACTAATGAAATACATGAATGTTTCTTGGTGGATGAATTTTGCATTCTATTTAGCATATTGGCCATTCATTTGCAACAACAATCACCTTTCCTGAGTTGTTTTGGGACATACAAATCCTCAGACATGGGGGAGAAGGGGACCTTCATTTCATTCTATACCCTTCTTCAATAGATCATATCAACGGTCACATCAACTCCATCCCGTCCATCCTCCACTTTATCCTATAACACCAAGAACATCCACAATAAAGGTAAAACCTGAGGTAAAGTTGGCTTAAGGTTCTCTAATTCATTAAAATATTTAAGAAACTTAATGATTAACCACTTCTTATTCCATATTTCATAAATCATTATCCTTATGTTTGTGTTCCATTCATTACACATATACTCTGATTACAATACCATGTAAAAGAAAATCCTTATGGTATATTAATAAAGGCAGTCTCTATAGTGTCTTCTCCTTTCATGATAACAAGCATTCTATTCAAAGGATGAAGTCATTAATGCCATAAAATGATACAGGAAACCACCTATAAGCATTAACCTTGAAATGACATAGTGTTAGCCATCTATAAATTATGTTAAACCTGATGATGGCTAAATAGGTTCCTTAAGTTTTCAAGAAACAAATTTTATGAAAAATCTGTGAGTTCTTGAAACCTCACTATGTTCAGTATCTTCAAAAGAATCATTTCACTGATAAACCTCACTCAAAGCCTCTAAGTTACCCTGCCAAGACAAAAAGGAACTGTTTTTAATC
This sequence comes from Pinus albicaulis, assembly GCA_034641835.2. NCBI lineage: Eukaryota > Viridiplantae > Streptophyta > Pinopsida > Pinales > Pinaceae > Pinus > Pinus albicaulis. The sequence continues at coordinate 1,265,587,552 of CM076574.1, read as the reverse complement.
CATTTTCCATCATTCCATAAACTCATTTCACCCACTTTTTCATTCATTTTTACCTATCCTAACCAATCATTTCTTCCTATGAAAAATCCCTCCTTTCCCTTCATTTACCATTCATTTTCCCATAAAACCCTTCAAAACCATGGAAAAATCCTTTTTCTTGGTTTAAATCCACTTTTTTATACCTATCGGAACCTCTAAAAGGGCCCAAAACCCACCTTTTAGTCCTATCTCCGACCCTTTTATTACAATTAGGCCTTAATCCCTTTCAAGCTTAAGCCCTCCACCCACTTTCCTTCATAAAACCACACCCTTGCGCTTATGTTCAGCCCCCTTCTCTTAATATTTTACCCTCCGCCATTTTCCTCCCCGATGTAATCCTCACCATCGATCTTAAAAGATCTGATGGTGATCAGGCTTTTTCTTTTTTCCCTTTGCAAAGCCATTTCCAAAACTCCTTTGTTTATTTATCCCTCCATTAACCACAACCGTTGATCTATTTTTATCCAACGACCACCGTTAAATCTCACGTTCTAACCCCGCGCATCGATCTTGTTCGCTACCCGACAGTTTAGCTGACGTCACCCCCCGGTCCCACCTTGTCTCCCGATCGATCAACTCTGCCGATCACATTCATTTCCCATCATAGATTTGGATCCCCCAGATCTGATGGCCCGCAGCTGATATCGCGCCCAATTCTCCACCGAGGGTTACCACTCCATTTCAACAAGATAAAAGTGGTTTTTCCCAAGACGCGTGTCAACACCTATATGGTATCGCGTTTGCTGGGGTTAAAACCACTTACCACTTAAACGCTGCACGAATACCACCCCGGTATTGCCCCAAAAACCACCTTTCACCATTCACGCCCAAATTCAAATTCATCCATGTTCTTCATCATTCTGCCATGAATTTCCCCCTCTGCACACTTTCCCCCTCTAAAAATCGCTCCATTGCCATCCCGAGCCTCTGAAAGTAGTTTTATTCGCAAAGCGCAGGTTTTATTAATATGTTTCATGTTGAGTTGCAGGTTTAATGATGACCTTAAGTTTGCAGGCCCGGCCACAGCCATATACCAGTGGCAGAAGCCAAGGATGACGATCCAGAGGCCGAATCAACAAAGAATGGGAGATTCAGGGTTTGGTCTTAATGTTTGACCAGTGCCTCGTGAACACTGGTTAATTGATAAAACCCTCCTGTGCAAAAAAAGGAACACCCGTACAAAAAAACAGAAGAAAGACAGTGAAGATTAAAAGGTTAAGAGTCAAATTCAGAAGATCTGAGAATTAACTAGCAGATTAAGGATAAAGACACAATTTAAGGATAAATGATTAAAGATAAAACAATCAGCAAAGTGACAGAGACAAAAGATGATGAAAGAAAGGCCGAAAAGAATTATCAAAGGCCTAAACAAAGTTTAAAGACATAATCAGATAGATCAGCAAGAAGGAATGCTTCGAATGAAAAATCACTGAAGCAAGTACTCCTCCAAAAGACTAAAATGCCACCTGCAGGCCTAATTTTCCTAAAAAAACACATAAAGTTATTACAGTCAGAGATGTTTCCAATAGATGTCTCATAAGTTATTGCCATCCTACCAAATAAGCCTAAAAGTCAACAAAAGCAACTAAGTAGTTCAAAGAGTTAATGTAATATTCATTGTGCAGAGTTAGTCTTAGATACATTTTTGCCTTGGGCCTTGCATGCTCTCAAAGGTCAAAAACATTTACTCTATCATTTATGAAACATTTAAGGACCCATTCTTCACCCCACCTCCTCATTTCATCTATAAATATCATAAGAGGAGCTCATTGAAAGGGTTGGTTGGATTATCATCAAAATGTAAGATATTTGCTGAAGTTGTTGAAGAGCTGTTGAGTAGTTAAAGAATACTAGGCTGAGAAGAGAAGTTTTGAGCTATAAAGACCTGCTGGACTTGAAGTATGTAGCTGGTTTGAAAATCAATAATACAAGCTAATTCATGGGATCCCGGTCTATGTTAATGGTGATGTTATTCCTCATCGTTTTTGTTTTACAAACTGTCCATTTTCTCTGATAAAGAACAAAAAATTTAGATTAGGATTTACTGTCAAAGTACCCCATTTCTGTCTGAAAGCTTTATCCTTATGTTTTCCTCTACTAAGGTCTGATTGGAGGATTCTTAATTTCCCTCCTGTTTTATCTAGCTTGTTGTTTTAAGAATTATTCAAAAGAGTATAACCAGGGAGAAATGTTGGTGAGCCCATGTCTGTCTGAGTATAACTTGAGATATTGTTTTAAAGATCTTTTTCAATGCTTGCTAAGTAGAGTCTAAACCAGGGAAGTCTATGGTTAGCCCTGTCCTCTGGTCAAATATTTAACAGTTTCTTTGAAAGATCCCTTGAGAGTATGCCAAAATTAGGCTAGATTAATAGTTTTTGTCTGATCATAGGCTATTTTCCTTGTTCTCTTATATGTTTTCTCCTTTCTAAAAGTAGTCTTAGGATTATTGGATTGTTGTCTTAAAATTTTTCTTTATTACAAGTCTGCCCAAAGAAATCTGTGGTTTTCCCTGTCCTTTGGCTTGCTTCAAACAGTTACTTTGAAAGGCTTTTCTTGTTTTAGTGGAGTTAATAGATTCTTAATTGATTATTAGCTTTGCTTCTTTCACAATATCTTAATTTTTCATATCACAATTCAATCTAAAAGATACTTTGATATAGGTGACTTTCCCTATGGAAACCCTTGAAGAATTGTTGTACAATTAAATCCTTTTGTGACTCCATAGCCCAATGGGTTAATACTGTTTCATGACCTATCTTTTCAGCCGAAACATTCTTTCAATTTATTCTCACCTTCACCCTTCAACTGACCTCTTCAGTTAATGATATCCATCCCAACCAAACAAACAAACAATTTCTTTGAGCTTCATAACTAGCCTAATATCATGAACAAAGCATAAAGATGTATCCTTTGAAAACACTTAATAGAGAGATCCCTCTCTGAATCCAAGAAGGCTAGGTCCTAGGATTCCAAAGTGGTTCTGATGTGGCCCCCTGCAGCGTTTATTCTTTCCATTCTTGTAAATCATAGGGAGCCAACACATAGTATGAAAGCACCTATTCACATACTTACAATCTCCATCACCACCTGATTTCATCCATCATCTCTTTCTCATCCATCCCTTTCTTGTCCTAAATTTGTATTGCTCTATAAATTAGTATGATATGTTAAATGTGAAGAGTGTTGCTCCACAAGAACCAAAACCTACAAATATTCAAGCAGTGTTTCTCCACAAGAACCAACACCTCCAAATATTCAAGAAAATTCGTCCCACAAAAACCAACATCTACAAAACAATGTCAAGAATCTGTCAATGAGCAAGGGATTTGTTTGCATGAGGACATGCAAATCCATAGGCATGGGGGGGTGTTGGGCCTCAAATATGCCCATTTTTCCACCATACAATATCACTATTCATAAGCTATATTCCTATACTTTTAACTCATTTCATACCATAATTGTTAATTTTAGTTAACGATGGTATGTTCTATGCTTAGATCAATTTACTTCAATCTTTCTTATTAGTCCAATTCAATTTCCTGTTTAGAAATCACATTAACGTTGAATGTAAATGCTGATACAACATAAATAAACAATTGGAAGAAAAGCCAAGATAAGAGGACACAATAATTTTATGCCAGGGAAAAACTCCAATGCGGGGAAAACCCTTTGATCAAATCTTCTTATTATTCTTCAAATTCAACAGAGAGAGAAAGTACAAATTTTTAGCAGTCAACAGGATGCCCTAGCTAGCAAAGTAAACATTGGTCAAACCAACAATCTACCTCCCAATGGAGCTCGATCAAATGCAGTCAAACTCTGTCTGAAGAAATAGTCAAAGTCAACACAAAATAGTCTGCAAATCCTTGGTCAAACCTGGTCAATGCTATAGTCAAACTATAGTCAAATTCATGGTCAACATTGCAGTTAAACAACCTAGAACTTATCGATTTCTGTGCCACCAAAATCGGCCTCCCAAACTCAGAATCTATCCTAAAAATCAAAGTCAAAATTTGTGAGTTGACCCAAGGTCAATGCTGTTGCAGAAACCCTTAAATAGTCTGAAAAACTCAACTGCCCTTTCACACATGCGAAGGAGAGAGAATATCTCCTAAGGCCGTACGAACCAATGGGGAGAGAAAATGTATGATGAGATGATTTCCAAATGAATTTTGAGTCTCTCCCTTTTGTATCCATCAATGAGGGTGTGTGAAACATCTTTTGGGGCTTGTGAGCCTACATTACAATTATGGACGACCTTGACAATTTGCACATGTGTGAGAAATAAATTCAAAATCTAACTTTTTCTCATCCAAAAAAGATGATATTTATATCAATATTTCACCTCTATGAAAGAGGAATCCAAAAAAAAAATCATCCCCATCATATGAGTAGTGAAAAGTGGAGTTTGGCCGTAGTTTCCAAATTTAACACTCCCTCTCAACTAGGGAGAACTCCACCCGTCAATCCATCTGTCAAACTGTGAAATCCTATCATCTAGTACCATCATGTAACATCATATATCATCCTCCGGCTATGATCTGATCTGCTATAGAATAAATAATGAAGAAGATTTGATTGAGAGTGAGTCACAAGACCTTTCCACTCTCCTCTAAACTGAAGTCAGTTTAGAGTTAAAAACCTCAAATAGACTTGATCCCAAATCAAGTGTTTGGACACAACCCATCCTAGACATAGAGAGTATGACAATACATGATGCATCCATTAGTAATTCTATGGTCTCTATCCTCATTTCCCAGCTCATTGGCCATATGAGAGGTACTTCCCATGAGTCCCAGACTACATGGATAGGATGTATGTGGGGCATAGATAAAGAGAGGGTGAACCAACTAAATATCATAACGGTGGGGAAATAGCACACCAACAAGGTAAGGTGAACCTAGCCCTATGGTTTATTATAGCTCCAAGAAGCTATCACCAATCCCCCTAGAGCTCCTAAAGCTCAAAGTCCAACTCAAGCGGGACCCTCATAAGAGGGTTTGTCCACGATTCTAAGATTCTCAAAGAAGGTTAAGAATTTGACCTTCCCTAGGGTTTCGTGAGAATATATGTGATTTTCTCATCGGTCCCAATGTGATGGAGCCTTACGACACCTCGTTGTACCATCTCCTAGATAAAGTGGTACCTGATATCAATATACTTGGCGCGGTCGTGGAACATGGGATTCTCTCAAGGACGAATCCCAATTTTGTTGTCACAAAGGAACACGATGGTATCCAACACATGCCCAAATAACTCACAGAAGAGATTTCTCAACCAAACAACTTCACAACAGGCCATACTTGCTACAATTTATTCGGCCTTGATGGTGCTCAAAGAAACTGATTTCTACTTCCTGCTCATCCAGGAGATCGTAGCAGAACCTAAGGTGAAGCAACACCCAGATGTGCTCTTACAATCCACTACACTGCCTGCTCAATCAAATTCGGTATATCCATGGAGCCTCATACTCTCGGCAGTGTATCTCAGCCCATGGTTGATTGTGCCCCAGAGATATCTCAAGAGATTTTTGGCACCAATCTAGTGAATGTGATGAGGCTCAACCATGTATTGACTTAACATGTTCACTATAAAACATCTGGATGTGAGTTCAGTAAGAACATCAAGTCCCCCACGAGTTGAAGATACTTGGTAGGATTTCCCAAATGGGGCCCAACAACACTTTCACATAACTTCTTAAAGTTGAGCTCCATCAGAGTAGTCATGGACTTGCAGTCCACAATCCCAAATCTTTCCAACAACTTCACAATATATTTTCCTTGATAAAGGAAAATATCACCTAGATTTTTCCAGACCTTCAGGCCTAGGAAGTAGTGCATCAATCCTAGGTCCTTCATCTCTAACTTAGAAGCTAACTCCCTCTTAAATTGATAAATAAGAGGCTCTACACCTGTCAATAAGAGATCATCCACATAGAGAACCAAAATGAGAGGCTTGTCACTATCAACCTTAAAGTAAAATTTTTGATCAACATCACTTCTAGTAAAGCCCGATTTCATCAAGTAGCTATCGTTCCTCTCATTCCAAGCCTTGGGGGCTTGCTTCAACCCACAGAGGGGTTTCTTCAACCTGCATGCATATGTATATCTATCTCAAACTTCAAATCCCAAAGGTTGTTCCACATAGACCTCTTCCATGATTGAGCCATGTAAGAAGGAAGTATTGACATCCATATTATGTATAATTCATCCTTGTGATGCATTGAGGGAAATGATCGAAAAGATGGTGGTGGGAAACATGTGCAAACATTTCATCATAGTCTATACCTTCCTTTTGAGAGAAGCCTCGGGCAACAAATATTGCCTTTAATTTTTGAGCACTTCCATCGGCTCCATGCTTGATCTTGTAGATTCATTTCATGGTGACAAAAAATTTGTCCTTCGGTATAGGGAACACATCCAAAACATCATTTTTCATGATTGACTCATATTCCTCATTCATTTCATCCTTCAAAACTTGGTGCTTCACAAATTCTTCAAATGTTCTAGGCTCAGATTGTACAATGGTGCTCATGGCTACTAAGTACCCTTGGTACCTATTCAATTTCTTACTTTCACAGAATGTTCCCCTTGGCGAAATATGTCTCTCGGCATATTCGAGAGTGTCTCTAAGCCATGAGGGTATTCTTTTATTTGAAGAAGGTGGATCTATCGGATCCACCATACCTTCAGCATCGGGAATCTGTTCATCCTTTGGTTCTTCCTGCTTTCTTGCTTCTTATGTTTTGTCTTCCTTTGAGATAAGAAGATCTCTAACCTTCCCGAGGGAAAAATCTTCATAGAAGGTGACATCATGACATATCTCCACTTCTCTTTGACCAAGCACATAGATTATATATGCCTTCGAGGTTTCACTGTAGCCCACAAAAATTCCCTTATTGCCATACAAATCCAATTTGATTCTCTTTTCTTTCGACACATGAAAATATATGGGACTTCCAAAAATTATAAAATGAGAAACATTAGGTTTCTTATACCTCTTTGGGAGTTTTGTAGTCCAATTCTGAATGTGGGCATATATTTTGAACATATAAAATGATGTTGGCAGCTTATACCCATAGGAACTTCAGAAGACCTTGGTCATGGAGCATGGCATGGGCAACTTGAAGAATGGTTCAATTCTTCCTTTCAAAAAATCCATTTTGTTTAGGAGTATGCACAGGAGTTGTCTCCCTCTTAATGCCAACTTCCCTGCTATAGTCTTTAAACTCATTTGACTCATATTCAGTTCCATTATTGGTCCTCAAAATTTTGATCTTCTTTACATGTTTGATTTTCAATCAAGGCCTTGAATATGCAGAACCATTTGATTAGTCCTTTATCTTCAAGAATTATATCCATGTCTTGCGGGAGAAATCATCTATGAAAGTGACATAATATAAGCATATCCTCCCAATGATGTTACGCGAAACATACTAGATAGATCAGAATGAATTAGTTGTAGCACATCATAAGTCTTGGTGACACTTGAGGGGAATGGTCCCCTTGTATGCTTTCCTCCAACACAACCCTGACATACACCTTCATGATCATATTTGAAGTTGGACATACCCGTGACCACCTTCATTGCTTCGGGAAGGGATTTATAATGAAGGTGTGCAAACCTCCAGTGCCATAGCTCAGATTGAAGAGTTGTGTTACATGTCATGACTCCCAGCAGACTTCCTCCAACCTGATAGAGTATCTCAACCTTGAATCCAAGAGTGAATTCTTCTTTGAATTTCCTCTTCCAAATGAGTACCTTTCCATCGATGAATTTCAAATTCAATCATTTATCTTCCATTATCGAGATAGACACTAGATTCTTCTTCAAGTCATGTACGTAAAATACATCTTGCAAATGGAGGACTTGACCTTGATTTAGATGAAGGGTCATAGTCCTTGTCCCTTTCACGGGATAGGTTGCATTATCTCCAAGGATAATTTCCAAATTTATCGTTTTCAATCAAATCATAGAGGGCCTCTTTATATCTAGTGAAGTGCCTTGAGGCACCATTATCAATCAACTAGTTATCTAGGGTGTAGGGAGGAGATGCAACAGAGAGCCGCAAGGAAAATTTTAGGGGCTAATATTCGTAGGTGGGCTAATATTCCATGCTTTTTCCAAAAAAAAAGATTCTCCAATTTCCATTTTTCTAAAAATGAATTTGCCCAAATTTTATAGTATAATATTATTTTACCTTAAAAATTGCCAATATTATATATCGTCTAATATAAAATAATTATAAATTTAGATCTTTTTACAATATTATCATCAAACATTTTAAAATTTGGATATTAGGGATTAGTAAGATTCACCAAGGTTGCTAAACTTTAAGATAAACTTCCATCCTTACAATTTTTGCTACAGAGAGGGCATATATAAGAATATATTAATTTCTCTTATTATCAACAACATTGGATTCATCATACATGGAATTCCTTGACCTCTTGAAAGGTTGACCATTTCCATTTTCATTTTGATCAGAGGGAGCCTTCCTCTTTCCTTTGAACCTATTGTTCCTTTGATTTCCATTCCCCCTGAATTTGTTGTAATCATCATCTCGAGGAGAGTCCCTTTTATTAGGGAACTCTCTAGCATAGTGGCCAAACTTATTACAATTGTAACATATTCCCTTCCTTTCCTTGGGACCTGCTCTTCCATGATTTTGATTTCTTGGACCAACATTGTTCCTCTTCTTTGCATGAGCGGTGAAGGCAGTAGGGTCACTTCCATTCCTATTTGATGGATTGTCTCTCTCTGTCATCCTTGTTTCCTCTTGTGTGCATCTCATCAAAAATTCATTAAAATTAGGAATTATATTATTATTGAGAATTGTGGTATAAAATACATACCATGGCTGGGGAAGTCCTCCAAGGTCAATGAGAATGAGCTCTCGGTCAGCTATGACCTCTCCAATAGCCTAGAGATCATCTTGATTTAAGTGAGCCTCATGAAATATGATTGGATGGAATCTCCCTTGTCCATATTGATGTTCTTCAACTTTTTCTTCAAAAAAACTATTTGATGAGCATTGCTAGCCCTAAATATGCCAACATAATTATCATACATCTCCTTACATGTGCCTAGCTCAGAGATATAAGAAACCAAGTACTTATGAATAGAATCCCTGATGATATTCTTCGCCTTGTTTTCCACTTTCTTATACTTTGTTTTAGTGGTAGCCGGTGCATTTGATAGAGGCTTAGTGATCTTTCCCTGCACATAATCCATAACATCTTGTTCCTCCAATGTAAGATCCAAGGATATTTTCCAAGCATTATAAGTAGACTTATCATTGAGCTTGTCATCAGATTTTAAGTATGATGAAGAAGCCATTGATCATGGTCCTTGTCTTTTCAAAATTTTAGTGATTTCACTTCTCACTCTTGCTTGGGCTTTGTCTTCACCTCATCTCTGATACCATGTTAATTTTAGTTAACGATGGTATGTTCTATGCTTAGAGAAATTTACTTCAATCTTTCTTATTATCCAACTCAATTTCCTATTTAGCAATCACATTAACATTAACAGTAAATGATGTTAGAACATAAATAAAAAACTAGAAGACAAGCCAAGACAAGAGGAAATAATAATTTTGTGGATGCCAGGGAAAAACTCCTATGCAGGGAAAACCCTTTGATCAAATCTTCTTATTATTCTTCAAATTCAATACAGAGAGAAAGTACAAATTTTCAGCAGTCAACAGGATGACCTAGCTAACAAAGTCAATGATGGTCAAACCAAAAATCTCCCTCCCAATGAAGCTTGGTCAAATCTAGTCAAAATAGGCCTCAATAAACAATCAAAGCCAGCCGAAAAAAATCTGCAAATACTCGATCAAACCTAGTCAACACTGTGATCAAACTGCGGTCAAAGCTACGGTCAATGATGCAGTCAAACAACCTAGAAATTATTGATTTTTGTGCCACCAAAATCAGCCTCCAAAACTTGGAATCTATCCCAAAAATGGAAGTCAAAATTTTTGAGTTGACCCAAGCTCAACATTGGTCAACACCATTGCATAAACCCTTAAACAGTCTGAAAAAATCAACTGCCATTTCACACACGTGCGGAGGAGAGAGAATGTCCCCTAAGGCTGTATGGACCAATGAGAAGGAGAGAGAATGTGTGATGAGATGATTTCCAAATGAAGTTTTAGTCTCTCCTTTTTGTATCCATAAATGAGGGTGTGTGACACATCTTTTGGGGCTTGTGAGCCTACATTACAATTCTGGTCGACCTTGACAATTTGCACATGTGTGAGAAATAAATTCAAAATTCAACTTCTGCTCATCCAACCAAGATGATATTTAGATCATTGTTTCACCTCTATGAAATAGGAATCCAAAAAAAATATCATATCCATCATATGAGCAGTGCAAAGTGGAGTTTGGTCCGACCCATTGCCAAAATTCTTCATAAGCCAAATAAGCTAGTTGCTAAGGGACTAAGTATCGAATGGCTACCAAAATTCCTGTAGTTAAAATATCAATTTGTGATCAAATGAAGAAGAATATCATGATTCTGAGATGTGGGTTTTGTTCAAAGTATCCTCATTCATGTAACCCAAAACTGTGTGTTAAAACTCATCATCATGAAGAAGTTATGGTTAGGGGAGTATTACAGTATAGAATTAAGTATCATAATTCTAGGTTTTAAATAATTCGAGTTAAGTACCAAAATTATGGGTTTGACGGTTTCAAATATTTCATACCAGTTCTTATCACCAAATTGATCTTGATTGGCTAGTCATCAATCAACTCAGTATAACTATTTCAAAGCACTTCTAACTGAAGATTAACCTCTTCAGTTTGAGAGGGCTCTCTCAAAGGGGGGTTTATGATTTTGAATAAAAATAGTACTAGATGGCTAACTCTATGGAATTGAAACTTGTTTTTGTATGATTGCAGGTTGAAAAATGCAGGCTTTCTACCATTGGGCTTATGGAGTCAACAATCAGTAGTCTTAGTGACAGTGGTTCTTCACATGGAAGTTGAGGCAGATAGAGGTTTTTAACAGAGGTAAATCACACACACAACATAGAAAAACACAATCATTTCACCACTAAATGAAGTCAGAGCATAATATTATGAATTCTGAGTAATTAGAGATGAAAAATACTGCAAGTTATTAAACATAAAGATACAGATCAATAAGACATCAAAAACCTCATAATAATCTCAGGTATGGAAGTAGAATGTCACTTTGTATTACTGATAATGGTAAAAAACATACAAGCAGCAATTTGGTGCAATATTCTCCAACATTTTGCTTCTTCGATGTTTTTTTCTATAAATATACATTCTTTACAATATGGATGATCTTCCTGGTGGCTAGATCCTTGAATTCTACTCTGACACCTATCACAATTGAAATCACTAACTTAAAACAAAAAACTGACAGCTATCCTTAAAGAAAAAAAAATCCTAATAGGAATATATCTCCTATTTATTACATTCCTTTATCCTATCTGTGAAACAATTACATAATGGTTACATCATGAATGTCACATGCTCGAAGGAAAAATCATCAATTCACTATCACTTTACATCTTTAAAGCAACCCTATATTTGTGGAACATAACCTTGCTTTTGAGGAATGGATGACCTTCATATTTAACACCTTTTGATTGATGAGATGGCTGCATGGCACTCCCTTCGAGTCATAAATATTTTCTAATTAGGTCCACTGACATGCTGGAGGTCTCCAGCTGGAAAAAAATGATGTTAAGATGCTTAAAATCCTTCAGCAATTGCTTGCTATGAAAACAGGGTAGTTTCGTAGCGATTTTTAGTAGCGTCAGAAAAATGGCTTTTCCATCAATCTTCTTAACGTCTTTGTTGTTCCAACATCTTTAGTATGCCATGATACTTTGAAAACCATCATTCTCCCTCCTTAAAACATGCCAAATCTAAGTTTAAATGCAAAATATCACCTACAAGAATTTTCGTAGCGTATTTTTGGCTTCCAGCCTGAGGTACGCTATGAAATTGTGTAAAAAGCCAGAAAATGTTGTTTTCAAGATGGTCTTCAAAAACTGTTCTCCACCTACAAAATTTGGGTTCTCTACATGTTATTACTCCTGTGGTGTTTCCTCCTCATTTACAATCAGTTGGCTAATGGGCTCCTCTACCATTGTCATTTTCAATCCTTTCTTTCCCAACTCCACATGAATCAGATCCAATTGCTCTTGAAGATCTTTCACTTTGTCCTTTAATACCCTGTTCTTGGCTTGCAAGTGCAAGTTTATCTTTTTGACGTGTTTGACATCTCCTCTTAGTGGATGAGTCCACTTTATCAACTTTTATGTATTGTCCAAGGTCTTTGAAACACTGGTGACTTGATCTTCCTAGATTTTTCTTATTTTCTCAAACTAAACTTTCTCAACTCTGTGTTTCTTTGCCTCTTGCTTCAAAACTGATATCTCCTCACATGCCAGCTTCAAATTCTCTTTAAGGGTTTCAATTTCTGATTTTTCACTAATTTTCTCTTTATCCTTTCTTTGTTTGATAACCAGGTCTTCTTTTGTAGGTGAAGACAGATCTACGATGCTTGGTGGATGAGTAGTTTCATTTATCTTCTTAGTCTCTTTCCTGCTTTCCATGAACTTTCTTGCATATCTGGTCATTGGATTTCTAGGTTGAAACATGAAACCAACATCATCACCTGGAAACTCTAATCTTTTAGTTGTCTTACCTTTCTTTAGCTTTCTTCCTCCATCTTCAATGTCTTCAGCTTGGACAATGGGAGTTTATTCAATGTCAATTGCATGCAAGATGTCCTCTAAGTTTCCTTTAGCCATTGTTTGGCTCCTAGTAACTCTCTTGCTTCCTTGTTTGCTGAATGTTTTCTTCTGTTTTGTAGGTGCCATTTTAGGTGTGTCAATCTTCTGCAAAGGCTCTACCTCTATACTCACTGGTTCTAGAGGAGATTATCTATTCCATTCTTCAACTTCCTCTACCATAGTTGGTGATGAAATGTTTCTAGGTTTGGAGGCTCTCTTAGGAGTAACAACATCAATTTCAAACCACTCATGAACAAAAGGAAGTCCAATCTCTATCTACACCAATAGCTTAATCAAATCATGATGAAAAAGAGAAGTTTCATTGCCTTATTTTTTTATTTCAAACTTATTTGACATTTTCCCTAGACTTCTGTATAAATAAAAAGACAAGTCAAGTGACCTCTTACCCACAAAATGTAGTAGAAGTCTAAGATGATTGGAGTAGACCATGTGAAACCGTCCTTCATAGGTAAAATAATTATGGATGATCATCAAAATCTTTGAACAATTGTCCTTCATAAAGACCCTAGGAATAGAATTTGTCAAATAAATTTCACTATGTTCTAGTTTGATGAAATATTTGCTGTCCTGCATTGTGAATTTGATGCTTTTAAACCAATGCTCCCCTCCTCTAGGGATTCCTGTTGCTGATGAAATGCTGTCTAGTGTCACTATAAGGTTCAGAATTCCCACTTTTGAATCTGTTTTTGTGAAGTTGTTAGAAAAATCCTTGGAAACCTATAGATGAAAACCCTGCAACCTTTGACAGAATTGCAAGCAATGAGTTCTTCTGAAAACCTCCATGGCAGTTGTGTCTTGATTGAGAAAATTCATGTCCATGGGCTCATACCTGTGGCAATTACCCCTTTTGTTTGTTTTCTTCCTTGAAACCATGGGTGCTTTATATCTTCACAACCTCGTTTTCTTGATGACACCTGCAAAGTTAAAATCTGCCAGCAACCTACTTGGCTCGATGAAGCAGCTCTTGAGAGATCCAATTACATGCAAAGATAAAGCGGAATATGACAAAAAGGCTAATTGGGGTAAGGTTTTATGGTTTAAATGATAGCTCATGCTTTAATCATGACACATGCATGCCAAAAAGGGTAATTATGACCTCAGACACGACTATGTACCTTTGAATTAACCATAACAGACTCGAATGACCACCACCCTAACTCCTCCAATCATGGAATGACATTTCATATCAAATTTGACAAGACAGGTAAGAAAACAGATTTTTGTAGCGTAGTTAGTTTATCCTCTGACAGTTTCGCTAAGAGACTATTAGGCAGTTTCATAGTGAAAACTGCTGTTTTGCTGTATAAAACGCTACAAAAATTTGAAAAACTGACACAAGTGCACTTTTTGAATTTAAATGCATGGGGAATGAAACTGACACTATATGAGGAATGATGGGGCATGACATGACATAAATGGAGGTGACCTTGAACCTTAGCATTACACCAATTTTTGGTCATCTAACCTGTTACTATTAGATGGACCAAAGTACACCATGTAAGACCAATTTTACCCTAAGTAAAATTGCTTTCACTATGAAAATAACTTAGTAAACCACCTTTATTAAGTTGTTTATTGTCTAAACAGAAAACCCCATGAGGAAATATTAAATAAATCTACATTTGTTTGATTTTCCTCAAGGAATAATTAGTTAAACATTAGTTTAATTAATAATACTGGTTATATTTAACCCAAAATAAGGAAATTAATTAGACAAATCATTATTTATCTTATTATTTTGTAAAGAATAATTATTTAAACCTTATTTAAATAACATCTTTGTTAAATTTGACTAAATCATTTATAAATAATCGAATAAGTCGCTATTTAGAATAAATCGCTATTTATTTAATTATTACTCAACCACATTCTTAAAATGATAAATAAATCATTTATTTATTTATTATTTACAAATAAAGGGATTTGACCAAAGTCAAATTCTTTTTTCCCTCCAACAAATATAATAAAATATTCCATAAAAGTTGGATCTTGATTTGGTTAATAATATTTTAATTATGCACCAATATTTAGACTAACTCAATATTTTGTTATAAATAGAAGGGTTTTTCCATTCATTCACTACCTTTTGTTGCCTAAAGATCACTCTGGATCTATACTTTTGGTCTGACTTTGATCCTCCATCATTGTCATATTTTTCTATCTTTTTTCTTGTGAACTCCCCTAGAGTTCCATTTTTTGTCTAGGTTTTCTACACCATCAAGAGAGAGAGAGATATTAGATCTGAAGCACTGAGGACATGCAAGAACCCATCCCATTGAGGGGGTCTGGTAACATCTTTCTATGTTCCCTTCCCAGGTGTCATAAACACCAAATTCTTTAAGAATATTCTTGTCTTGTCTATTGGATGCATGGAGCAACTCTTGCTTTTATTTACTACTTAATGTCTTTAACTGCATAGATTTGGATTTTGTAGCATTTGTCTTGGTCAAATAACTGTAGATCTAAAGAAATTAGTAGCCATCTTTGATGTTAGGGTTGTTTGTTATGCACAACTAAAGTGGGTTTTTTTCCTATTCTTACGATTAGAATTCACACTAAAATATAGCGACTCCACAAGGGTTTATAATTACGACCACTGTCGTTTTTCAGATCCCTGCATGACCAGCTGCTTCAAACCCTAGGGTTTTTCTTCAGCTTCTTGTTTTTCTCTTCTTGATGTTTTTTTTAACCTTTAAAACCCTAAACTAGTAAAAAATTCTAACTTCTGTGTGTTTCTGGGCCTATTCCGCAGGTGACAAATATCAGTCATAGCTGAGACGACAATTTTTTCTGAAACCTACTCCCGAGAGTGCCGGAAGCGCAGGTCACAATTTTTGGGCCAAAACCTGTGACCTCAACCTTCAGGATGCAGAAAAATATGTGAAGCCTGCGACGTCTGCTGAAAACAGGTCAAAAACTGTGACCTGTACTTTTTGCGAGATTTTTTCTGTGAATTTTATGGGTTTGTATGGACTACTGTTTAGGGTTGTCTGACCTCCGTTTCCACCCATATTGGACTTGTAATTGCTTTATTTTACTCGTGAAAGTAGGAGTGTAGCCCCCTAGGGCTTCAGTACACTTCCACCTTTCTAGGAGGAGTTTAGCTGAGGTAGGTCGTCTGAGATTTCAATGTGTTCAACCATTTTTCAGATCTGATCCTGTACCTTCAAATCCATTTCAGATTAGTTATTTATCCATCCAAAACACCTCTTTTTAGTTTTGTTTGGTCCTCCTCTAGGGTCCCCCACATTTCCCTTCAGGTTGTAGCCTTTTGCCACCTCATTTGCAACACTTTTCCCTCTGGTTTTTTGCTATTTTCTGCACCTATTTCCAGTAGATCCGACCTCTAGATCCCTGTCCCTCTCGAATTTAGATCCATTGGCCATTTTTTGTGTGTTTTGACTAGATTTTTCCCACCCATTGACATCCAACCTCTAGATCCCTGTCCCTCCCTCCTTGGGTTTAGATTGATGCATCTTTAGCTGTTTATTTTCTGTCATATTCAATTTACTTTATTGTTATTTGCAGATTTATTTACAGTTATACAACATATTTTTTCTTTTTCTCTACACACGTCTGGGTTTAAAAATTAAAATTAACACACTTAACACACACACCTTAAGTGAAGAGTGCTTGGTTTACACCGCCAGGCCAAGACTATAACATTGTAATCATTTGATCCCGCACCTCTCTGCCCTTGTTTTGACATTGTAATCATTTGATCCTGCACCTCCTTGCCCTTGTTGGTCTCTCTTCCTTCTATGATCTGTGTCTGTTTTTTCATCATTGCGCCCCCAAGGCATTTATCCTAGAGACTTCTTGGCCTTCATCCTCAATTTCCGTTAGGAAGACTTAGTCCTCCGCGTAGGATTTGAGTTAGTCCTCCATCGAGTCCCCATTATAACTCCACTTCTGGTTCATCGGGTTCCCCTTTTGGTTCTATCCCTAGTTCTCCTCCTGTCACCTTCACCATGTCTAGCTCAGGACCTAATGCTAGTGGTAGCCCCGACCCTAATGCTGGGAATACTACTAGTGGGACCACAACAGGAACTATCCCGACTGCTCCCTTGCTCCATTATATGGCAGGTCTTGGTCTTCCCAATTTTAACCAGTTGATCAATGACCCCGTACACCATGATCCTGGTTGGCCTACTATGCCAACCAAGCTCCCTTCCGACATCCCAAAGTTTGAAGGTATTGCTGGAGAAGATCCTACAAACCATGTTCGATCTTTCCACATGTGGTGTTCATCTAACTCCATCACTAATGACTCTGTCTGTCTTCGGTTGTTCCAACGTACGCTTCCTGGAGAAGCTTCTAAGTGGTATGTTGACCATGCCTCCTCCTCTCATACTACTTTTGTGACTCTTGCCAGGTATTTTCTGTCTTACTTCCAGCTTCCCCTTCGTTATGACACTAGTACCAAACTTTTGACCTCTTTCCATCAATCGTCTGCGACCCACTTATCTGATCATGTCAAGGAATGGCAGAGAAGAAGGAGCCTATGTTGAGCCCCTACCTTTGAATACTGTGTCTACATGGACTGGTTTCTCAGATCCCTTTTGCTTGCTATTGGCAAATATTTCACATCTCATTTCCATCAAACCGAAGAAGCCACTCTCCAGATTGCGTTGAAATATGACCTAATCTATGCACAGTCTTGTTATGTTTATATCGTCTTAACTGATCTCCCTAGGCTCGGTGGTGTCAACGCACTAGGGGCATCCCATGCCGCCAATGGTATCGTTGGAGCCCTTTCTCATTTGTACACTCATCCTCCCATGGGTTATGGTTTCCCTCAGGGAGGGGCTAGCTCCTCCAGCACTTTTTCCCCTCCTGGTAGCATGTATCCAGGATATGAAATGCCTCCTCCTTTTTCCCAACCTGTTTACCACAATGTTGCCCAATCTCCTTATTTTCTGTATCTACAACCTGGTGCTCCATCTCCTCCAGCATTAGCACCTCAACCTCCCTTTCCTTCTCAACCCCCGCAACGACAGCCACCACCCCCCCAGGGGCAAGTGTATGCACAACAGGGCACAACTAATCCTCCTACTTCCAAAAAGAAGAGGAAATGCAACCAAAACCAATTTTCCCTAGGTAATCTAGGACCCAATCCCTAAGGGAATACACCTAACACTGCTAACAAGAAATAGGGCACTCGGCCCAAGCAGGATAGGCCTGTTCGCACAAACAAACCTTGTTCTTGTTGCAGTGTCTATGGTCACTATACCCATGATTGTCCTCTTTTACCTCAGATGCGGCAGATGTGGGAAGCTCAAGAAGTGTCCCGAGGACAACAAGCCTCCCCTTTGGTTCCTCCTAATGTTGCACCTATCCAACTGGTTGTGTTTACCAATCCTTTCCCCCAACAAGGATTCGTGGCTACCCAACCCCCTGAAGGTCAGACAGCCACTCAACCTCATCCATCTGGTACCTTTGACTACTATATTCTAATGATGAACTCTGACCAACCCATTACTGTTGACCTCAACCTTCAGAATTTTTCCCGTCAGTACAAAAAGCCTCCCACTACGTCTGCTCCCAAGCCCCCTTCTTCAGGTCCCATAGAGCCTCTTTTGACAACCAATGGTCCTTTACTGATCCCTCAGCCTAAGGCAGAGGTTCATACCAAGATCCCCGAGGGACCATTACATCGAAACAATGTTTCTGGTAAAGCTTCCCATTCATATAGTATAGTAGATTATTTGGTGCAATCCCCTCCTGCCATCTCAACGCTGGAACTCCTCTAGTCGTGCGCTTCACAACGAAAAGCTCTACTAACTACCATGGGTACTGTGGATCCTTCAGATGATCATTTTATCGTCTTCGATGTTGACCGGTCAGAACATCTCCGCCTTCTTGCTTCCGTCGCCTTCCAAATCCCTATCAAGATCCAGAATGCCAACATTTCCCGTTGTATCATTGATGAGGGGGAATCCAACTCTGTGATGTCTGCTTCGATTTGGAAGCAACTAAGATCTCCAGAGTTGGCCCTTTCCACTACCACCCTCCAAAAGTGGGATAGCCACTCTTCCTAGCCCATAGGCCTATTCTACAATTGTCCTATTACTCTTGCGGGCAAGACTGTTTTTGTTGACATAGAAGTCATTGATTCCCCCTTATATTAGAAAATTCTATTGGGTCGTAGCTACACCTATGTGATGTCTGTTGTCCCATCTGCAGTTCACCGTAAGATGTGCTTTCCTCACAACGGAAATATTGTCACCATCGACCAGTTGATATATTCCGAACCGAAGTCTTAGACCTCCCCTGAGTCCATCATCTCCTTGGTCAATAAAAAAATAGTTGAACCTATGACCAGTGTCTCACACAGAGTCTATAAAGACTCCTCTTTGCTTGGTTCATTTCGTGGTCTTTCTCCTCCTGTCTTCTATCCCAGCTCGTTGAATGTTTGCATAATGCAATCGGTTTGTCCACTATGATTTTCGCAAGATTTAGGGCCTTTTATCCTCTCTACATTCACCACAACTACACTTTCAAATGAATCAAATTGGAGGGAAAATTCCTTATTAAAAGAGAAACCACATATTTTTCTTTCACCAACTGCGACCAAACCGTAGCTCCGTTTGAGAAACCGTCAGCACTGTTGGAAAGCTCTTACCGAGCTCTCAAATGGGTATCCTTTATTTTTTTGTGATTTGATACTTCACCTGGACACATTTTTCCAAGAAGGGTCACTTCACCACTCCTCAAAACAGAATTTCTTCACTTGCAACACTTGTACTCGGGGCACCACTTTGCCTCCATACTTGTCCATGCTCATGTCAATTTTTGTCACGAGTAACCATCTTGTACTCATGTTTTTATGGTCCCCACCAGGCCTGTTCTGTGTGGAAACATCATTCAGTCACGCTTGTTTAGAGCATCCAATTTGAGTCATCATCACATCCATGGAGTCTATCTCGAGTCTCTTTGTATCTTGCTATAGTCCTCCGTCCTTCATTGCTTTGTTCCTATCTTGTATCACACATTTTGGCCTTCATCCATACCGTCCCCTATCCCCTCTGGTATTTTGTCAATTTCTGCCAGGTCATCCATGCCCTTTACGCTCTAACAAGGGAAGTCGTCAGCCCGCTACTCAGTACCTCCCATTCCACCATTATCCCTGGTGTCAGTCTATCAGTCGCTCTACTATTTTCTCTTGTGCCTTAGTTGAGGATCCCTTATTGCCTCACCTATGACGTACCTCCTATCGACATCAGCTCATTCATTCCATAAGACAGGTCTAGAGGGCAGTGTACCTTGGTTCCAGCTTCCACTCTTGTTCGGTGCCTTGGATCAGGAAAAGGGACTCCTTATTACCCTTTGACTTGATTGTTTCTCAGCTCCAGCTCCTTACGGCATGATCGAGGTCCATATACTTGATGTTTCAGTGATGCAGCAGATTGTACCGGTGATTCTCGGGTGTGTGTGAGATGTTTCAGACCTCATGAGGGGGTGGCCCTTCAGGTAGACCCCCACATACCTGTATGACTTCTATATTATAGCCTTCGATGAAATTCCATATATTTGATGGTTGTGGCCTCAATTGCTTGCAACGCCTTTTATTTTGCATGTATCATTTAGATTTTCAGAGCCCTTTCCTATTTTACAGGGCCTCTTTGGTTGTACTTGTATTTCATGTACTTAGATATTATTGTATAAGTCTTGGCTATTATCCCAGGCACAGTATGTATGTGGGATCCATTATCATGTTTTTATCTGGCCCATGTTTATGCCAGCATGTACTATATAGTTCAATCCCTTGTTTACTAGACACATTATTCTTTGTACTTTTCTATCTCAGCGGGCATAGGTATGCCTCCCTCGCCTCTTGTAGAATAGGTACTCACTCATCAAAGAGACTTGTCGCACCTGTAAGTCTTGCCTCCTCAGGGTCTTGTCCTCTAATGCTTTATTTTACCTTATATTTCTCTTTCTCTGACTCCCCCTTCGGTGTCTGGCGATTGAATTCTTACAACGTACTTTGGTCATATGATTAGCTCCTAACGCTGGCACATTGGGGGGAAATCTGTTACACCAATTTTTTTCATCTAACCTGTTACTATTAGATGGCCTAAAGTACACCATGTAAGACCAATTTTACCCTAAGTAAAATTGCTTTCACTATGAAAAATAACTTAGTAATCCATAATTTATTAAGCTGTTTATGGTCTAAACAGGACCCCATGAGGAAATATTGAATAAATCCATATTTGTTTGATTTTCCTCAAGGGATAATTAGTTAAACAATAGTTTAATTAATATTATTGGTCATATTTAACCCAAAACAAGAAAATTAATTAGATAAATCACTATTTATCTTATATTTTCTAGGAATAATTATTTAAAACATTATTTAAATAATATTCCTTGTTAAATTTGACTAAATCATTTATAAATAATTGAATAAATCACTATTTCTTTAATTATTACTCAACCACATTCTTAAAATAATAGATAAATCATTTATTTATTTATTATTTACAAATAAAGGGATTTGACCAAATTTAAATTCTTTTTCCCTCCAACAAAAATAATAAAATATTTCATAAAAGTTGGATCTAGATTTGGTTAATAATATTTTAATTATGCACCAATATCTAGACTAACTCAATATTTTGCTATAAATAGAAGAGTTTTTCCATTCATTCACTACCTTTTGTTGCCTAAAGATCACTCTGGATCTATAATTTTGGTCTGACTTTGATCCTCCATCATTGTCATATTTTTCTATCTTTTTGCTTGTGAACTCCCCTAGAGTTCCATTTTTTGTCTGGGTTTTCTACACCATCAAGAGAGAGAGAGATATTAAATCTTAAGCGCCGAGGACATACAAAAACCCATCCCATTGAGGGGGACTGGTAACATATTTCTATGTTCCCTTCCCAAGTGTCATAAATACAAAATTATTTAAGAATATTCTTGTCTTGT
Source organism: Pinus albicaulis (assembly GCA_034641835.2). NCBI lineage: Eukaryota > Viridiplantae > Streptophyta > Pinopsida > Pinales > Pinaceae > Pinus > Pinus albicaulis. The sequence goes on along the minus strand of CM076574.1, from coordinate 1,265,565,768 downwards.
CTATTGGATGCATGGAGTAACTCTTGATTTTATTTACTGCTTAATGTCTTTAACTGCATAGATATAGATTTTGTAGAATTTTTCGTGGTCAACTAATTGCAGATCTAAAGAAATTGAGAGCCATATTTGATGTTAGGGCTGCTTGTTATGCACAGCTAAAGTGGGATTTTTTCGTATGCGTGCGATTAGAATTCACACTAACACTTAGGATAGATTAAACATGTAAAAAATGAAATTTTCCTATACCAACTTGGAAAGGCTTAAGGAGACCTTATATTTTTGATGAGTGAATTGTATGACCATGTCAAGTAATGTTTCACAATTTTATGAGTGATAATAGTGGCTCCACTTGGGAAGATGTTCCCCTGTGGTACACTAAAGAACCTGTAGTTCCAGTGCCATCCATATTTTTGAAAATAAAAAACTCTGAAATTTTCCAAGACTTCTTCAAAATATAATGGCCTTCACCTCGGGCTCAAGTTTGATGATCAACCTGTCTTTATTAGCAATAAAGCATAATAAAATGGAATATATACAATGGAGTGAAAAATCAGTAGAACTTAAGAGGAATAGTTCTTTAGAAACCTGCCATTGACAGGCCCTCCAACACAAGGTTGTCCATCTATCCCCTGTAGTAGATAAGTGTTGTTACCATGGAATGCATCTACTATGAATGGTCGTTTCCAGATATTCTCAAACTTACCATGTTTACCCTTTTCTTCAATTTTGGCCTCCCACTTCAACACCACATCTTGAATCTGAAAATTTTCCTCTTTGACCTTCCTGTCAAATGTCTTCTTTATTCTATTTTGTGACTATTGATGGCTGTTATACCTCCATTTTTTCCTGTAGAGCTATAAGCTGCTTTATTCTCCTCTGAATAGCATTAGGCTCCTCCTCTAGTCCTTGCAGCAATTTCATAACGGGCACTCCCAAGGATGTGGGAAAAATGGCTTCAGCTCCATACACCAACTCATTAGGTGAAGTACCAATTGATTTTTTTGTACATACTCTATCAGCCCACAGAGCATACTTCAACTTCAAATTCCATGATCTTTTTTTTTCTTGCAACACCTTCTTAATAATTCTCACAATGATTTTGTTAGAAGATTCAACAAGAACATTACCCTGTGGGTAATAAGCAGTAGAGTATCCAAGTGTAATGTGATACTGATGAAAAAATCTAATCAACCTTTTGGATTTGAAAGCCTATGCATTTTTCAATGATAATATTCATAGGACAGCCAAAACTGGACAATATGTTATTCTCTAAGAACTGGATGATGACTGAATCATTTGCCTGCCTTGTTGGGATTGCTTCAATCCACTTGGTGAAATAATATGTTGCTGTCAGGATCCAACGATGCTGCCCTGAAGATGATGGGTGTATTTCACCAATAAAACATATCCCCCACTACTGGAAAGGTGCCTCAACATAAATTGGCATCAAGGGTAAAGGAACTAGCTTTTTCTTACCATAAAAAATCTGGCATTCATGGAAGGCAACTATCTTCTTGTAAACATCCTTGAATATGGTGGGCCAGTAGTACCCTTCTCTGAGAATTTTGTTTTCTATGGCCTTCCAGTAGTGATGCCCTCCACAATCTCCTTTATGAAACTCTTCAATCACCTTTTCAACTTCCTCTTCTAGCAAACAATTCAAAAGAATGCCACCAGTATATTTCTAGTATAGATTTTTATCTATAATGCAGTACCTCAGAGATTTCAGCTTCACAAACCTTGATTTAGATTTAGTCAATTCTGTAGGAGATATATGATGATGTAAGACAAAGACAATGTTTCTGTACCAATCAAATAGAATGTAGTTTTCTTCAATAGGAATAAGCTTTTCATCTTCATTTGATAACTCTGAAATTTATATAATAAGATTCATATCAAGACAGACAAAATTAGAACATGCCATCAGATTTTCTAGCCCCTGTCCTTTCACCAATTTTTTAGGTCTAATTTCTATATCATACTCCAGCAAATTAGCTATCCACTTCCCTCGCTTACCATCAGGATCATCTTGAGTCAAGATGTCCTTTACCACAGTCTTAGGCACAAATGCTATGACATGAGAGTGAAAAATATAGATTCTGAAGTCTTTAATGTCTTTGACCAAAGCATATGCATGTTTTTCTAAAATATTGTATTTCAGCTCTGAATTAGCAAGGGTTCTGCTAAGGAATGAAATGGGCTGCTTTGTACCTTGCTTCCCTTTCTGCAGTAAAACTCCAGCAATGGTGTTTTCTGATGCAAATGTAAAAACCAGAAATTCTTTTGAATAATCTGGGCTAATCAATACTGGGGCCTAAGTGAGTGCTTTCTGAATTTCTTCAAATGACTGCTTTGCTTCAATTGTCCATTTAATATCAGATCCTTTCTTCAGCATCTTGTTTATATCTTTGACAATCTCAACAAAGTTGGGGATAAACCTTCTAACAAAATTCACTCTCCCAAGGAAAGAATGAATTTCCTTTTTGTTCCTTGGCAAGTCAACTTTCTGAATGGAATTGACTCTATTTGGATCAATCTTTATCCCATATTTTGATATAATATGCCCAAGCAACTTTCCAGAGGTTATAGAAAAAATACTTTTAGTGGGATTAAGAGAAATACCAAATCTCCTACACTTCAGCAAAACTTTCTGCAGATGCTTCAAGTGGTCTTCCTATCTTCTTGAGAGAACAATTATGTCATCCAGATAGACAACCACCAACTTATCCTTCTCCTTAGTAAAGGAAATGGCCATTTCTCTTTGAAAGGTCTCTCCCTCATTCAACAAACCAAAGGGGATCTTGGCATACATGAATGTCCCCCATGGTGTAGTAAAAGCAGTCTTCTCCTGGTCTTCTGGATGTACCAATATCTAATTGTATCCTGAAAAACATCCAGCATAGACATTCTTTGGGAACCAATAATATTCTGCAAAATTTGATCCATCTTAGGTAGAGGGTAATTGTCTTTCAGAGAAGCCTTGTTCAAGTTTATGAAATCAATACAAATTCTGATCTCTCCAATCCTTTTCCTAACTAGTATCAAGTTAGCAATCCATTTTGAGAATCTAACGGGAACAATAATTTTTGCATCAAAAAGCTTCTTAATTTCCTTCTCAATCAGAGGCATGAGCAATGGATTAATCATTCTCAACTTCTGTTTGAAAGGTTTATCATTTTATTTAATAGGAATGGTATGCTAAATAATAGTAGGACCATATTTCTTTAAATCAACATAACTCCATGCAAAAACATCAATGAACTTTTTCATCATCTCAATATATTGCTGTTTCATCTCTACAGAAAGAAACTTTGAAAGCTTTATCATTTTAGGCATTGCTACTGTACCAAGATTACAACTCTCTACCTCTTCATCATCAACCTGCATTCTAGGATATTTGAACACATCATTTTGGTCAAAAAGCTTTTCAAGTGGAATAAGACCCTTGGGTATACAATTTTTGTTCAACTACAAAACTTTAGAATTACCCTTAGTTTCAACAAATCTGAGTTGTGCAGTCTTTGGTTTCATATGGCGTTCAGCATGTTCTAGTTGCAAAGGCTAAATTGTGGGCGGTAATATTTCTTGTTCTTGGGACAAAAATCAGTTTGGACTCCTTGAAAGTTTTCAAAATATCCATGACATCATTTCGGTAGGCCCTAAGTCTGGGATTGTTATACTCCCCATTGACTTGCCTAATGACTAACTCTGAATCCCCGTGAACTTCAATTCTCCTGGCTCCTAACTTTTTCAACAAATGTAAGCCCAAAAGCAGGGATTCCTATTCAAATATGTTGTTTGAACACTGAAAGTTTAATTTACAAGAAGCACATTCTGTGTGGTTGTTTTCAGTGTTGCAAATCCAGACACCTGCACCAGCGTTAGTCCTAGTGCATGACCCGTCAAAATACATACTCCATAGAGGACTGTTTTCGGTTTCGTCTGTTTGGTTACCGTCCTCTTCAATTACTGTGCTTTTTGATTGTTCATGATTAGCGCACTTAATTGAATTTGTTTTGACTCTTCAGGTTTTTCGTTAAGTGGAGGAACGTTTTCTTGAGTGTCAAGGTTTAAAAGCAAAGGAGGCATGAATTGTAGTTCAAGACCCATATTTGGTTCACTGTTGTTTAACGGTTCAACAAACTGTTTTTACAGTTCTGTGGTGTTTACCTCCTCCTCTCTATTGGCCATAAATTCTGTCAAAGTTACTTGTTCATCCAATGTTTCTTTATTAAAAAGGATAAATAAATCAAGGCCTATGTTTACAAAGTATAAAGGGGAGTTTTGTGGTCTGTCTTGACTTGTAACTGTGTATTGCATATGGGATTCCCTGTAAAGTCTTCTAGTCTGATTGAAAACAGGGATAGTCGCATAGGTCATGTCCATCTGCATAGTCCCTTATAACTTAGCCCCCCACGATCTTGATAACAACATTCCATATTTGGGGGGAACATCAGCCACAACGATATCCATTACTAAGCATTTGGCTGGAATTTGGGCTAAGTTAACATATAGGTCTTTGATTAATCCTAAACATTTTACTCTGCTTGAGTCAAAGGAGTACAGGTCCTTGTAAGGTCTGGTGATTTCTAGACCAAGGCTCTCCATCACAGCTTTAGGAATTAAATTATGAGAAGCCTCGGAATCATGCATAGTGTTGTGCAAAATTTTGTCATGAATGTTTAAACTCATGTAAAAGGGAGGAACGGGTCCCTCTTGATACATACCTTCAATCTTTGGACCAAAAATAAGCTCTGGTTGGTCATCATTAAGATTGACAGTGTCCTCATTCTCTTCAATGTTTAAATCCTTCAAAATTTGGGTCCTATATACATGCTGGGTAGCTAACTTAGTCAAGGGAACAGAGATTTTGATTTTGGAAATTTCCTGCTCCAGGCTGAAAGGGATTTGACCTTTTAAAGCGCTGGTCTCAGCCTTATTAGCTGTCACTTTATCAGCAATATCATCTTGCTGATTTGTCCTATTTACATTTGAAAAAATGGTTTTAACAGGAGTACTAGCTGAGATGTTAGTACTACTAATGTCTGCACTCTGTTTTTCATTGTTTTGAGTGTCTTTCTCTTTACCATTATTAGAATTAACAGCCACTGTTTTATCCTTTTGTTTGAAAATTTTAGGCTTGGTTACAGTGCTGTTTTGTGAAGATTTGTCAGAGGTTTTGTTGTTGGGGGTTTTTTTATTGGTTTTTATTCTAAGGTCATATTCTTTTTGAGATTCTATGATGACATTTTCCATGTCTTGATAATAATTTTCATCATCATCTCTTCCGTCATCATAAGGCGTGTATAGACCTTGTTTTCTATCATAATGAATATGAAAGTAATCATTATCTACCCCCAACATGTTGATATCATCCTCCTCTGTTATTTCATCTGTTTCCTCGACCTCACTTACATAGTTTTGATGAAAGGGCGGAATGATCTGCTGATCATCTTCCCTGGGTATGTTTGGAGGTTGATTCCTTCTAAAATTCTGGTTTTGGTTTTGGTTTCTATTTTGAGGAGCAGTTTGGTTTTGACTGGCTTGTGCTCTTTTAATTATGCTCATCTCTTTCATCATGTCTTCCATCATTCTCTCCATCTTTGAGTTGGAAGTAGAGGGTGAATATTACTCTCTAAAGGACACTCTCTTTTAATTTTTCATTCTTGCTCTCTTTTCCATTAAGTTGACTTCCACAGAAACAACACCCTTTTGCATCTCTTCAAGAGTTGCAGGATCTCTTTCCCTCAGCTGATAAGTCATCTCAGGGTCAAACGCTTCAAGAAATTTGTTTAAAGCTGAGCCTTGTGGAGGTTTTAGTGCTAGGGAAAGTGCATTATACACACTGTTAAATCTAGTGCAATAAGCTTGCACACTTTCCCCAGTGTTTCTATGGAGGTTCTTGTAGTCAGAAAGGACTTGGAGAGGGTTTTTCTTTACTTCCCATTTGTTTAATAATGTTTGATGGAAGGCTTGGAGATCATTAATACCATGGGGGGTTAAACCTTTGAACCATTTTATTACTTCTCCCCCTAAGCTCTAAGCAAATAATCTAAGCTTGATAGAATCATCATCAATTTCATTTCTGTCAAAGTAGTCATTCATCTTATCCACATGTTGTGATGCAGTTGTAACATTACTAGCATCATATAATGGAATTTTGGACTGATAGTCCTGTGGAAGATTGACTAATGGTACAGGAAGGACTAACGGAGCATACCATGCTGCCATGATATGTGGTGGGGGTGGATTCACAAGAGGTGGATTGAAAAGAGGGAAAGTGGGCTGAAGTGGAGTGGTTTGAACAGTGGATGAAGGATGAAGGGATGTGGATGGAAAAGTAGTAGATTGCCGAGCTAATCTTGGATGAGAGACACCTAAGTTGTGAAGGAAATGCAAATCAGGAGGTGTTGTTTCTCTACTACCAGGATGTTCACTTGCCTCCAGGGATGAAAGTGAAGAATCAGAGTCTAGCTGAATTATATCATCAAATGACATAGTTCTAAATGGGTTTACTAAGTCAGCTTGTGATTGTTGTAGAGCTGTAAAGTTTTCAGGAACTAAATTAGCTCTCAAGGGTGATCTGAAAACAATCGATAATTTAATCTTAGGAGACTTCCTAAAGATAATTTCTGGATTATCAACTATCTCAGGTGGACCAGGGTCAGGATGGGCTCTAGTGTGAATCTTTCTAGGAGCCACTATGCTGTGTTTTTCATGCTGTGTTTTTCAGACCCAAATAAACAGGAAAATTTCAACTAGGTATGACAATATTTGAGAGGTTAACTAATCCGTTTACACACATTTTAATCCTACAGTCCTCTAACTGAGTTTGAATGATATTACAATGACAAAGGTTCTTCCCAGTGGAGTCTTAAGGTCTGTTAAGGATTGTGGAGTCGCCAAGTGGAATTTTTTAGCTCTTTTGAGAGGTAAAAGGTTTTATGGTCCACCACCATGTTTATTGAATACCAATCTGAAATATTTTTAGGTTTTCTGAGTTATTTTTCAATTGTGTGGTTTCTAAGAATATCCTAACTCTATTTCAAAACTTAGCTACGGTTATGAGACAAAGACAGTCCACTCTTATGGCTAAGCCAACTGATTTTTCAAGGTTAGATAAAGTCTTATGAGAATCCTAGGGTTTACATAGTTTGTCACTGATTCAAACAAGTTTCACCATGATTACCATTATTTGGTAGTGCTTGAAAAGGCTGCTTTTTACTCACCAGGTTTGTAATGAACTTTTAAAGGGAACCAGAGATTACAAATGGGTTCGATCCCCAGCAGAGTCGCCAGAAATGTTAGCTCCTTGTAATCAGCAAGATTGGCAAAGTCCGATCACAGAAACAACATCGTTTCAACCTACTTTGGGATTCTAGGATCTAGCCCTCCTGAATCCAGAGAGGGATCTCTCCAATAAGTGCAAATATGGATTTGTATTTGAAGTTTGGGGTAATGATATTAGGCTAGTTATGAAGGCCAAGGGTTTGTTTTGTTTTTTGGATGGTTGAGCATGACTACTGTTTGAGGTGGAAAGTTCTAAATGCAAAGAGTTCCAAAGGTGAGAAGTTGCAATCAATCAGAATAAGCCTTGGCCAAGAAGATAGATAATTGCAGGTTTCAGTCAATTGGGCTATGGAGTCATAATAGGGTTTAATTGGATCAGCAAGAGGCAAGAGTGATCCATGGGGTGAGTCATCTATGTCTAAGGATCTCTTTGAAGATTGATTTATGGAATGAAATGATACAACAAGAAGGAAAATTAAACAGATGCAGAACAAAGAGCAGCCCAGGATCTGGTAAGTACTTTTAAACTAGCCAACCTTTAACAAACACTTGAGAAGAACATAAAAGCAAACTAGGATCTGGTAAGTACTTTTAAACTAGCCAGCCTTTGATACACTTTCAATAGAAAACATTTTAAAACAAAGGGAAACTTGAAAGCAACTGTTGGAGTAGAAACTAGAGGGCCGGTCTCACCACAAATCCTCTCCTAGCTCTGCTTTACTTGGTTACTTTCAAGACCTACACAAATATAACACAGAATGGCCTAAGATCTAGTAAGTACCTCTAAACTAGCCAACTTTTAACACATTCCAAGGGAAACATTCAGACAACCTTTGGGGATAAAACTAGGACCAGGGCACACCATATCTTCCATAGTTCATCTCTACTTAACTAATACTGAACATAAAATTCAAGAATAATATTCATCTAAGGCAATAAGACGAGGGAATGCCAACATTCCTATGCTTAAACTGAATTAAATCATTCCCAAATAACACAGATTGGAAGAAAACATTCATATAAAGATTTTCAGTCAGAGAAGGTTACTGATATACAGTAGGTCCTAACTCTATGCATGCTGTTCTTTATAAGAGAAGATGAAACACAGTGAAAACATAAACAAAATGACAAGTTACAATGAGAAAAAAACATCACCATCAACATAGACCAGGATCCCATAAATTAGCTTGTATTGATGCTCCAAACCAGTTACAGCTTTAAGTCCAATTATTTAGTTTAACAATCATCCACACATCTCAGCCTAACTTATCTATCACAAGCAGAGATCCAAGGGCCAGTGAACACTATTTAAAATCATAAGTTTAAGCTCAAATGCATTTCAAAGTTCTGCAACCAACAATTGCTCATCTTCTACAAAGGTATTTATAGAAGAATGATGAGGTGAGATCTCAATAAAAGATCTCCCAAGATAATTAATACAGTCTTAATGGCTTCTCGGCCTTTGAGGGGATCGATGAAGAAGTTTACAAACGTTCTGTCTGTATTAACTGTTTTACACTTAAGATTAAGCTCAGTGGGAGATTTTGTTGACTTTTGAGGCTTTGTGTCATGTTGGAGTAACTCTGCAGATATTTTTTGCATTAAGTTCCTTGCAGAAGTAACTCTCTGGTTGCGTTGAGGTGAATATATGAATTTTCTGAATAACTTTGGCCTCTGTTTGAATGCTTGTGGCTACAGGTGGCACTTGTGGTAGCTGAGAGGAATCAATTTGCCTCAGATGTGGTGGTGGAGGCCTTTCTGTCTGTAGATCATTATGATTTCCTTTAATTCTGATTTACTTTGGAGGATTAGGATTTTGATAATCAATCTTAGCTGTAATCCCCAAATTTTTCTTCAATTTTTTGTTCTGCTGCATTCTGTCTTCAACACTGATACTCTTTTAATGGTGATTTAATAACACAGTGTCTTATCGATGTGTAGGACCGCACAGGGCCGATATGGCATCAATGCCCATGAAGCGTTGATGAAACGTGTTTCCAGACCCTTTATATCTCTTTCCCTTTGATAAACGAAATTCCAGAGGATTGTCACCCTCGGCTTTCATTTTTCTTTGTTTATAAAGGGAAAACATTTGAAACCTGCAAAATACAAACAATATTTAAGAAATCCTGCGTTTTTGGGTTTTACTGCTGCAAAGGGTGTGGGGAGGAGCGTAGCCATTGGATGGCAGCATCCAACGATGGAGATCTGTGTAGAAGAGGTTAAAAAAGGAGAGCGGAGGGATAATTAAGTCAGAGCTGTTGATTTATGAGTAATCAAGAAGATCAACGGTCGGGATAAGTGGCGGAATAATAATGTGAAGGACTCACATTATTCGGATTTAACAAGAAAATGCGAGAATCCAAGGTTTAAACCTTTGGCGAGGGTGGAGGGCGATAAAGTAATGCAGGAAGGATCTGGAACCGTCCAATCTGGACACGTGGATGGTCCAGATCTAATCAGAGGATCGCAATCGGCGGGGAAAAAGTTTGCACAGTGCTGAAAACTTTGCGATGCGATTGAGCGATGACCGTTGATCTGAGGATCAGATCAATGGTGGGTAATTAATCGGAGGTATGGCTGATCGGAGGGGACAAAAAAATGTACCGATCGAAAAATGCGATGCAATTGAGCGATCGAGGAGGGTGATGCGATTGAGCGCTGTCCGTTTGATCGGCCGAAGATCAACGGTTGGGGATTGCTTTTTAAGACGAATGGGCGGAAACCCTTTATGATATACAAAACCCAAAATTTTAAATAAAGCAAAGGTTTAGCATGGGCGGGGTATATATATATATATATAATATGGTTAGGCACCTGTCTGCGGGGCTTGTGGATGTATGGAATGTAGTATGCTCGGGGTGTTATAACAAAGGGCTAATCTCAATCGGAGCCTCGGGCTCAGACTTTTGAATCTACCCATTGGAACTTTTGCGATGTGATGGAGCGCCTTGGGATCTTTAGCACTTGGTCCCGGGTGAAAGTTATATGGAGTGAAAGGCGGAGGGGGGCGAAGTTTATATATATATGACCCAATCGCATCAGAGTTTTTGATGTGGGTCTATCAATCAACCCTTTGTGAATTTCTCCGATGTGATTGCGCGATCGGGTCTTTTTAATCTAACCATTTTTTATTTGAAAAACATAACTCCAGCGCTTCAGATCAAAACTTTGGGTAAGTGGGTTTTATGAATTTACAAAGAAAAAGGTGATCGGGAATGGGTTATTACAATGTTTTAAGCACCGAAGGTAGGCCCACGGGTTATATGAAACAAAGATAAGATCGGGGCTGTGTTCAAGGGCTTAATCGCATCAGAACTTCTTTAAAACATGGCAAACAAACTTGTGCGTTGGGACTTTGCGATGCGATTAGTGCTGAAAGGGGTTAGCGCTTGGTTCTAGCACCAAAGCGTATGGTGGGGAAGTGGTTAGGACTTAGTCCAAGGGGGCTTAAGTCCATAGTAATAAAAACTTGTTTTTGATGAAATTTTTCAGAGTTTTTAATGGATTTGGGGGTTTCGGTATAGTTTAAAAATGAGTTTTAAACTATGTAAAGAGGATTTTCACGAATGGGAGAAGGGAAATCATGAAAAATAGAGGAATTTTATGGAGAAAAATGGGAGCAAATGAAGGTTATTTTTGAGTGGAGGAGGGGGAAAAATGATGATTTTGAAGCAGTCTTTTGTCATGAAATCAGTATAATTTCTGAGTATAAAAAAGGGAACAGTAGCGAAGATTTGGACAGAGGCATGAGGCCTTCAAGAGTCTTCAAGAGCCAACACTTTTTAGTAGTAAAATTTGTTCCTTGAAGGCTTAAAAAAGTCTTAGCCACCTTTTGCTATAACAAATTTTATAGGTGGCTAACAGAGGCAAAGTCGCATAGGTCGCAAAGTCGAAAGGTCACAAAGTTGCATAGTTCACAAAGTCGCATAGGTCACAAGGTTGTGAGGTCGCAAGGTCGTAAGGTTGCAAAGTCGCAAGGTCACAAATTCAAAAAGTCACATAGGTTGCAAAGTCGCAACGTCGCAAAGTCGCAAAGTAACATAGTTCGCATAGGTCGCAGAGGTCGCAAAGTTCACAAAGTTGCAAGGTCACAAGGTCGCAAAGTCGCATAGCTCGCAAGGTCACGAGGTCGCAAGATCGCAAAGTCACATTGTTTGCAAAGTCGCATAGGTCACAAAGTCACATAGGTCGCAAAGTCGCAAAGTCGCATTGTTTAAATAGGTCACAAGGTCGCAGTGTTGCATTGTTCGCAAAGTTGCATAGGTCGCAAAGTCACATAGGTTGCAAAGTCGCAAAGTCGCATTGTTCGAAAAGTCACATAGGTTGAAAATTCGCAAGGTCGCAAGGTCGCATAGGTCACAAGGTCGCAAAGTCGCATAGGTCACAGATTCACAAGGTCGCAAGGCCAAAAGGTCGAAAAGTCACATACGTCGCCAAATCGCAAAGTCACAAAGTCGCATAGTTCGCAAATTTGCATAGGTCGCAAGGTCTCAAGGTCACAAATTCGCAAACTTGCATAGGTTGCAAAGCTTCAAGGTCGCAAAATTGCAAGGTCACAAGGTCCCAACCTCCCTTAGGTCACAACTTCCCCTCAGTCACAAGTAATTCCAAGAGTTGGGGAAGACCAAAGGTCACGAGAAACCCAAGAGTCACCTTTGCCTATATGTACATCTTCTAGCGATTTTGTAAAGGACTTTTGGGTTGTGGAATTTTGAGAGAGACACATTGATTTTTATTGAATGGATGCCTCTTGATGAATACAAAGAAATGTTATTGGATCTCACTATTGAATCCGATGGAAGTATCCTGTGTGGTTATGCTATGAATATGGTTTCTTTGAATGAGTGAATGCTTCTTTCAAATATTGGTGCACATTTCTACTCATGTATTCCCTTGTGTTATGAGCTTCCTTGCAACACATGGATGATATATGATGTTCTAACTTAAATAAATGTCGGTGAATTGCTTTGTCAATATTTCTTTAAATATTTATTGGGATGTGCATAGTTGATAAATGAAACACTTAACCATTGTGAACTTTTTCTCGTTTGTTAAGTGAATCTTGCAATAAGTATGATCTTGGTAAAGTTTTGATAACAATGCTTTTCATAAGTTTCATGCTTTAAATTCTGTTTTTCTATTCATGGTATTATGTTTCACAGGGCATTCGTCAACCACTGACTCATATTCATTCAACATATGTGAATTCTCCATCTCAGCAAGTCCCCTCTCTATCCGCAAAACATCTTCACCAATTTAATGGAAACCGGGCCTACATACCAGATGGGATCCCCAAACCAAATGGTGTAGAGTCTAATTGGGATTCTACACCAGGGAGATCCCCTTACTATTGGCGAGACATTTTCAACCATTAAAATCACCATAAATGGGGTCATTTTTGTTGCAGTATGGAAGGAAGTGTTAAACGACCATTTTTCCATAGGTAGGCACTTGACCCATTGTGTTTTTTTATTATATATAAAGAAATGAAGATATGCTTCCAAATATTTGTTCACTATTTCAGTTTAGCCATCCGATTCAGGATGATAAGATGAGCTATGAGCTAATTGGGTACCAAGAAAAGAAAATAATTATTTCCAAATATTTCTAGTGCAAATTGGATCTCTATCACTTACAATGATCTTTAGGTTTCCATGTATATTTTTCACTATTTCCAAAAATGTAGTAGCAACTTCACTAGCTTTGAAAGGATGAGATAATGCATAAAGCTGATCATAATTCGTAAGTCTATACACCACCACCATAATGAAAAAATTTCTTTTTGAATTAAGTAAACTTATGATAAAATCCATTTAGACTTCCTCCTAATGCTGGCTTGGAATGGCTAATGGTTGTAAAATACATTGGATCTTAATTTTCTTGAATTTGTTTTATTGGAAAGCCAAACATTCTACCACAAATTGTTTTGTAGGGATTAATGCATAGGTGGATGGACAGAAAAAAATCTTAGGTTTCTCTGAACCTAAGGCAGATAGATCAAGGGATATGTAGTGTTTCAACCAATATACATTCAAACATGTAAATTTTAGATACTATTTGACAAAACAACGATGAGGATTTACTTGCTTTTACTTTGCACAAATATGTTGGAGAAAGCAGTGTGGAAGGGAAGGAACCCTCAGTCGAATCAAATAATGAGACCTGCACACAAGATGAACAAGAAGTGACCTTCATAACATACATAAACTTCGAAAATTCAACATTCTAACATGTAAAAACATATAAAAATCTAATGCATCAATAAAAAATCATTAGTATAAATCATCATATCATAACACATAAAATGTAAACATTAGATCCATGACATAGATAAAACAATAGTATATCTATATTATTAATTATAAGAGGGTAGATTACAACCATGATGCTACAAAAATCCCTCCCTCGGCTCGTAGCTCCTTTCTCTCTCTCGACAATATCTCTACAACATAAAATTATGTGAATTTTAATCCTAATTACAAGGTCCTAGCCTCCAATATATAGGCAAAGGAAGGTTATGTTGTTTGAAATGTGCTCACTACTGAGGGAGGGGGGGTTGAATCAGTAGTGACAAGGTCTAACTTTAAAATTCTTTTCCAATTAATAATTCACAATCACACATTATATCATTAGTATCTTATCTCATATAATTTACTAACCAAAAAAGTAAAAACCATGATCATCACATGAAATTCATAATACAACCAAATAAACACATGCACAAGGGACAAAAGAATCTTTGGTGGAAAACCCACCTCCAGGGAAAAATTCACCCTTTTGTTTTGCTTCTACTCTACTTTATATTTTATTAATCAACAAATCAAATTTACATCAACATAGATAGCTATGTCTAGCAAGGAAGTTTTTCATATGACATCGACTTTGTGAACAACAATCCACTGAAGGCATTTAACCCCAACAAGCCTATCCCAACACCCATTGGACTATGAGAATGCTACTTCCTCTTCTGGAGCTACCAACACCCATTGGTGAGGAACACCCATCCCTTCTTCACCTAGCTATCTTGATTTGTTGATCATCTATGGTAATGTTTCAAACTGGACTCCTGCAAATGAAAACAACAAATTTCTCTCTTTGATAAGCTTAATAAATAATCTCAATCAACCAAAAACAACACATCTCAATCAAACTCAACCAACAACATGCATAAATTATGACTCTAACAAAATAATCTATTAAATTTAGGATTACCATATTCTAGCACACGTTAACCACTTCATTAATCCATTATCCATTTCATTATTCCATATGGATCATGTTAACCGTTGATTGAATGAGCATCTAAAGAAAATGTAGAAGAAAAGCCAAGACAAGAGATCACAATGACAAGCCAAGATAAGAGAACACAAGGATTGGCTCAAGCCAGGGAAAAATCCCAAGATGGGGAAAAGCCTTAAACAATCCTTCTTATTATCAAAATCAAATTCTCAACAGAGAGATAGAGTACAATAAAAGTCAGAATTGACTTGCCATGAATGATGATTTGAATCACTGTCTAAAGAAAAAGGTGGAAGCCAAATCAAGTGTAGAGATCTGTCCTCAAATAGCAACAGAAAAGTACTAACTAGAGATCAGGAGAAGCTCTAAGCAATGGCAGAACAATGTCCCCGGGGAAATCGGTCCTTGATCATGTGATGCAACCTTCCTTGATGAGTGGAATGAGCTCAAGATAGTCTAAGAATGGATAGTCAAAACATTGATGCATAATGTTTTCAACCTAGGGTTTGATAATAAAGTCCAATATTAGCATTACAAGGATTGCACTTAGAGAATAGACTGCGACCTACCCTCCATTACTTCTATTGATATCATGGATACTAACTAGCCCTATTCAACCCTTTCACAAGTGCCTGCAACATGTTGTGTAGAAACCCTTCTTGTGGCCCAAACTGAAATATGTATGATACAAAAGAAAAACACATAAATAATTCTTCTTTGAATTGTGGCCTGATATGGAAGGGATTCTAAAGCCCTAAGGTGCCTCCAAAAAATCATTCGAGAGTTCTTGCTGGCTAAGACAAACTTTAGAAAATTGCAGCCCTTTCATCTACATAAGGCTATACCCAAGCAAAGGCAAACATCGAATATTTATCCTTGAATGCCCTAGCCTCATATTTGTATCTTTTTTTAGAAGAATTATGCTTCTTGATGAACAAATGATGTTCGAAGCACCTCTATATACAGGAATTTGGAGAGGATCAAGAGACACATCGTTTGGACTTATTGAGCCGACATAGAGAAAGGTCGACCTTGATTATGTTAGGTCCCTATATTACTAGTATAGTCCCTTATTGTTGTTAGTGTAACCCCCTTATAGTTATTGTTGTACCCATATAACCCGAATATTTTTATTATTGTGCCCTTACATTATTATTGTGAGGTCGGCTAGGATTATATTGTGACCCCATGGACTCCTATATATAGAAGGAGGTTTTGTCATTTGTATCATCCAAGAATTGTTCATTTATGTAATGTAAAGGAGGTTTCCCCCTCAAAGTGGATTATTTTGAAGGCATTGATATCTCTTTTATTCTATTTTTTGAGCTGGTTTCATAACATTTGGTATCAGAGCTTTTGGATTCTAGGGTTTCGTTGCTCCAAACAGGTCATCGAGGAATTTTAGCTATAATTTTTTTTATACGAAGGTTCAGAAGCTGAAATTTTTATCACGCGAAGCTGAAATCCTGAGGAACGTTGTGTAAAAATTTTAGATCTTGGTTCGCAATATTTTCAGAGATATGGTTGTTGAGCCCTAGAATTACCTTCTCTTTTACAAACCTTCACTTCATTTCATCATTATTTTATCACTTAATAAGCCTAAAATCAATGAAGAATGATTAGGATTGCTTAAAGGTTACATGCAATTGATTAACATATTGTATTTTCATGGTTTTTGCTATTTTAATAATTTTCTGTAAAATAGCTACAGAATGCAGACGTTTCGTAGCTGATCCTGCGTTCCGCAACTATTTTAGTGTTTGAATGGGTTACAGGTGTCGTCTCAAAGAAAGGCGCATATGGGTGAATTCCAGACTTCATCCACATCATTCCTTGCTCCCTACAAAGTCTGAGCACAATTCTACAGGTGGTTATGCACGTGGGAAACCGAAACCAAGAGGTAGACTTCTACCGGGACACAGACTCTACAGTTGTCTGCAGCAAAGTACGAGACCTTCAATTAGAGTTTTAATTTGATTAGAAGTGGGAAAGAAACTTATCCCTTGATTTTCTCGAAGACAGTTATGTAATATTTTTTTAAATATGACTCAGGAGACCGAGAAACGCAAGGGAGATTTTTGCTTTTGCTGCTAGATTTCAGAACCGTGAATACTCTGTTTTCCAGAATTTTTCTCCTTTAATGAAGGAAGCATTACTTTGTTGAAAGCGCTGAGCCAATCTTAAAGTAGATTTTGCGTGTTAATTTGGTGGTAGAGGGCCCCTGCCACCTGAGCAGCCTTGTTTATACGATTTAGATAAGTAATTCTCATTTCATTCTTAACTTAGTTAATTTTCTGAACTTTGCGTTTTTATGTTCATTTGTATTGTATGCTACAGTTGAATCTCGTTCTTATGTACTCTTCCAAAATATCATTAATGATGAATGAGTTGCAATTGTAGTATTTTAGAAGTTAGTTTTATGTTTGCAGCTAGTCTTGTTCTCATTAAACTCTTCCAAAATATCATTACAACGAATAAGGAACAACTGTGGTGTCTTAAATGCTAGTTGCACTTGCTTTCAAATCTTATGTTTATGTCTATTTGCATTGAATTGTACAGCCAGAATTGTTCTAAAAACTCTTCCAAAATATCATTCATAATGAACGAGATGGGCTGTAGAATCCCGTAGATTAGTTGCATGTCAATTTAGTTAGAGCACTCTGGAGGTAGAATGCATCTAGTTCAGCTCTGTCATTTCATTTCAAGTTTGATAATGGCTTTTTAGTTTAACACTGTTCACTGCACTTCAAGAAGACTAGTAACACTCTAGTTTAGTCTTAGCTCACTGCATTAACATTCCAAGTTTAGTTGCTATCCATTGCATTTTAAATTGTATTAGTTGTTAAATTTAAATACTACGGTCTTCATTATTTACAAAACTTCTTTTGTTCCAAACTCATATTAATACATAATCATTTGGACAGAAGCTAGTATCAGTCTAAGACCTAGAGTATTTCGCAACCTTTTTACCATTTCACAAACAAGCCTTTTCTCAAAGACTATTCTAAAAAGGAAATCTATAACTTTTGAGTGAGGCCTAGTGGTGTTAAATTGAGTTGCAGAACAGAATTAGAATCTAGTTTAGAGTAGAAATCTTATTATGCTACAAATGTTCTTTTCCAAATATATTCCAATAAACCTTTAAACCATGGATGAGATGTTGTAGCATTGTAAGTTGATTGTTTGATTGTTTAAATTAGGAGAACTTCATTTATACTTAACTTGTCCATTTCTCAAGTTCTTCCAACACATCTTTAATGAATGAATTGGATAATTTCAAGCTCATGTTGTGATTTTTTTCCTTGCAATGAAGTCATTATCAAGCTTTGCATTTGTTGTTTTCCAGCCATAGTTTAGGCTTTGCTCTGTTTTAGTATTTTCATTTGTTGTTTGCCAGCCATAGTTTAGGCTTTGCTCTGTTTTAGTATTTGCATTTGTTATTTTCCATCCATAGTTTAGGCTAACAACTTCTTTTCACTAGCATTTAGTTCTTTCCCTTTTAAAACATAAAACAATAAAACCAAAAACATCAGAAAACACTAAACATAATGAAGTAGGAAGAGGTTACTTAGGCACATATGGTGCACTTCACTTCAACAGTTTACTAGCCCTGGTTGAAAATTTATGTTATCAATTTAGGAACACTAAGTTGAGCACAAACATTTTGGCGCCGTTGCCGGGGAAGTGTAACTAGGTAACCTTATTTCTTACATTAAAAAAAAAAACAAACAAAAAAAAAAAAACAAAAACAAAAAATTCAATCACCTACCACACCCACTATATCATGTGGCGCAGTAAGAGCCACACATCATCATGAATTCATATTTTTGCAGGTAGAAGAAGAGGTGACAAATGAGGTTGAAGAAATGGATGGAGATGATGACAATGAGGAAGATCCTTTTGGATTTCCCATTCAAGAAACTAATATCAATGTTCAAATGAAGAACATCCATCCATCTGTACTTCCTAACTTCAAAGGTGTGAGATCAGAAGACCCAGAAACCTTTCTTTTTGAATTTGAAATAATTTGTAGATCTTATGGCTACTCATTGCACATGCAAAAATTGAATTTGTTTCTGGCAACATTGAAGGATAGAGCTCTTAGATGGTTCATGACTTTAGGAAAAAATTCTATAGGGACATGGGATGATATGAAAAGAGTATTTTTGGAAAAATATAAATGTTATTGCATGCACCATGACCTTAGAAATGAATTCTTTAAGATGAACCAAAAAGATGATGAAAGCCTAGAAGATTTAGTGGAGAGATTTACTTATAATATCAAAAGATCTAAATTGCATAATTTAGGATCAGATGCATTAAAAAATCTCCTACTAAATGCTATAAAGGATGAATGGATTGATCTTCTTAATCTTGTGGGAAAAGGAGATGTCTATCAATTGCCATTTCAAGAAATTTGTGAACTGTGCAAGAACATATCAAGAGGAAAAGCAAAGTGTGTAAGGTCCCCTCAAGATCCATTTATGGCAAAATTAAGTAAGTCAGCATCAGGATTGGTAAGTCAAACTAAACCTAACAATTTGCTGAACATTCTTGGTAATTTAAATGAACAAACTGACATGCTAAGAATGCAAAACAAGCAAAAAGTTGCTTCATTTATATTTTGTCCTAAATGTAGAAAGAAACATGCTTTGCATGAATGTCCACTTGATAACATTAAAATGTGTAAAATGTGTGCAGGATCACATACTACTGAAGATTGCCCATCATTACCAGGGTTGAAGGAAATTTACCAGAAGGATAATGGAGCAAATCAAGCACAAGAACAACTTTGTCATGTAGCTCCAAGAGGACTATGGCAGCCTCATCAACCCAATATGATGCAATATTTTTATGCACAATATCAAATTTATGCACAACAATCTCAAGGTAATTGGAAAACACCCTTGCCTTGGCAACCTTGGGCATCTCAATCCCAACCTCAAAACCAACCTTGGAAACCTTGGCCATCTCAATCCCAACCTCAAAACCAATCTTGGCAACCAAGTTGGCAAAGGCCCTATCAAGGAAATCCATCATATCCTCAATCTTTCCCTCTCTATCCTCAATACCATGATCAATGTTATCCATACCATTTACCTCCACTACAACATCAATATCACCCTTATTTGACCTCAATTCAACCTTTCCAATTACCATCCACACAAACACCCCAAAGATTCCCCACTCCACTACCTCCACAACCATTTCATATCCCCAACAATAAAACACCGGAATCAACTTACAATTCTGAGGTATTGCAAAATGATTCACCAGCTATCATTGAAGAACAACAACCAGAAGAAGAAGACTCAGATAAGGTCCAATAATCAGGGATGTCTATTGATAAAGAGAAGTTATTGGAACCATAGATTGAAAAGTCTCATGCATGCCTATCACCAGATTCTATGAATGAAGATCACATCTCTGAAGACTTGCATTTCATGATAGAGGAAAGACAAGGAAGACAAGATTACATTGAATCTTGGTTCAAGTCAGTCATTGGATTCCAATGCTCAATTATTCAATATCTTCTGACATCATCTAAATCAAGGCAGTTGGCATCTCATATACTGGTACATATCAAAGAGTATCTTTCAAACCTACATATGAGTTTATCTATCATTTTGTTACAGACATGGTTCCACTGGAAGTATTCATATACTTGAACAAGATTTTATTTTTCAAGTAGAGTAGGACATAAAAAAAGAAAAAAAAAAAAGAAAAAAAAATAAAGAGAAAAATAATTCCTATTGTGAAAACCAGCTTGCTGGCGCAATTGGACATGAGCTTTGCTTGAAAACCAGGCAACTGGCGAGCAAAATTCACAATAAGTTCTGAAATTTCATGATGGTTTCAATCTTTCATGGTTCTTCAAATCATTTTTTGTTCTATGCTCGAGTTGGATGATGTGGAATTCCTTAAGGGCCACCTTCCAACAGATCTTGTCCCATCGACCTCAACACTTTATCTGGGATCAAGATTAGAGATTATTTGAAGTGCCTTGGAGCTTGCATTCATCAATGACAAGCCTCCTCGTTGATAACAATGGGAATACAACAATGTCTCTTGATTGTCAAATATTGCAGGCGACTCGACTTCGACACATTCATTCGTCCCTGTCAAGATGCACTGAGGTACCTTGACACTCATTTACATTATCAGTGAGTTGTCTCGCATTGGTTAACGATTTTCATTATTGATCGGTAATCCAATGATTTCTTCCCATGCTCGACTTCGACACATTTATTCGCATGGTAAGAATTGTACCATGAATGTTGGCTTTGATGAAGACTAATGGTTTTATGGAATCAACAACAACTTGCAGTGGTACATTTTATTAGTTTCTTGTAGCAGCATGTCCATATTTTTGTCAATTCAATAACAGCTGTGGAAAGTGGCAGTTTCTGCAACTATTGCTGTAGCAGCCTGTTCTTGTTTTTTGCAACTTTTTCCAGAGGCAGTTTTGGCGCAAGTATTGCAAGAGATTGGAGCAGAAATAAAAAATTCTGAGCTTCTGGGTTTTCTCAAAATATGATAAATTGAGTAAGACGCAGACATAATTTGGAAAAAAGTAATTTTTAAGGGCATTTTAGAAGGGTTTTTCAGGCAGATTTTCAATTTTCAGCATTATGGACAGATTAGGATAAATTTGAGTATTTTTGAACAACAACACCTTTTCTTCATCAACATGAAATTCTGAAAGAATGTGGCAGTAGAGAAGGTAAAAATACACAGTTTCCCTTTGGAATCACTCAATTTTGCCTTAAAATGAGTTTGTGGCGTACTTTTTTTTGTTGCAACATTGGGCAGAATGAAGGGTGAAACAGGGCAAAAATTGATTTTATCATAACTTTCAAACCGTGCATCCGTTTGTCCTGAAATTTTGATGGTAAATGAATTGAGGTAGGGTGAATAAACATAGAAAATTTCAGAAGATTGCAGTATGTATTATTCAAGAAATTGGCCACTTTCACCTACAACCATTTCTCATTTTTTGGGAGATCCGTGCAACCAATGGCTGAGATTTTTCATCGAAAGATGCATAATAATATTGGTAACAACCTCAAAAATTTCAGGGAATTCTGATGTACCATTTGAGAGAAATTGCAAAATTCATTTCATTCTACAATTTCACTCCATTTCACGCCATTTTCATTTCATTTCACAAGTCCTATTCCACTTTCACTCCATTACATTTCACATCCATCTTCCATAGTCATACTTCATTTCTTTTTACAGATTGCATGTTGCAGCCACATCTTATTCAACAGCTCTGACACAATTGTACAACCTACAAAGAGATGATGATTACAGGAAATTGAAGGATTCTGTTTTGAAGACCAATATGCTAAAATAGGACCAAAGGAACAACATCAAGCACAACAATTAACAAGGTCAAAAAATTCTGAGGTAAATTGTGAAAATTATTTTAACAGCAAAAAGTTAAAACATGAAATAGATACAATGTGTATAATCATATGTTTCCTAAACAACCTATCATTTGAATTGATTAAAATATCTTAGCCATATCCCTTATCCAACATTCCAACCTACTATTCCACATCTCCTTAAGATTGTATCATTCACTTATTTCACCACAAGTTCATCATAAATTCTCCATCAGATCCATAGCCACTTCATTTTCCCTTATAGCTTAATTACCTCCATCCATTCACCTCCATTACACTTTGCAGCCAATCCATCTCTAAGTGCAGAAAGGTAATTCTGAGGATGAAGCATCATTCTAAAACTAATCCATCTTCAGACACAGAGATACAGTTTCAAAAATAAAGCATTAAACTCTGTAGTCAATCCAACTTCAAGCATGGAAAAGTGATTTTGAAAGGAAGATAATTTGCACAGAGGAGGAATGAACAAAGATTAGAAAATATATTAGGGCCAAAAGAAAGGAAAAGACAGCAAGTGAGTATACTGATGAAGAAGATGAGAATCCACCAAAGTTAAGGAGAAATTTTAGACTCAAAGGAATGATGAAAAAGACATTGGTTAAAGAAAACAAGAAGCTAAAGAAGAGGAATAAGAAATTGAACAGAGCCCTCATAAATCTCAGGTTTAAATTACTCATGAAGAAACCCAGAATGACACTAACCAGCAAAGAGAAGCAGAAAGATAAGGTTGGATATTCTAACAGAGGTTTCAGAGCACATGGAATAAGTTTTGATGAAATTGCATGAGGACATGCAATAGTTTTGTAGTGGGGGTATGTTGAGCCCTAGAATTGCCTTCTCTTTTACAAACTTTCACTTCATTTCATCATTATTTTATCACTTCATAAGCCTAAAATCAATGAAGAATGATTATGATTGCTTAAAGGTTACATGCAATTGATTAACATATTGTATTTTCATGGTTTTTCCTATTTTAATAATTTTCTGCAAAATAGCTACAGAATGCAGACGTTCCGTAGTTGATCCTGCGTTCCGTAGCTATTTTAGTGTTTGAATGGGTTACAGGTGTCATCTCAAAGAAAGGCGCATATGGGTGAATTCCAGACTTCATACACATCATTCCTTGCTCCCTACAAAGTCTGAGCACAATTCTACAGGTGGGTATGCACGTGGGAAACCAAAACCAAGAGGTAGACTTCTACCAGGACACAGACTCTACAGTTGTCTGCAGCAAAGTACGGGACCTTCAATTAGAGTTTTAATTTGATTAGAAGTGGGAAAGACACTTATCCCTTGATTTTCTCGAAGACAGTTATGTAATATTGTTTTAAATATGACTTGGGAGACCGAGAAACGCAAGGGAGATTTTTGCTTTTGCTGCTAGATTTCAGAACCGTGAATACTCTGTTTTCCAGAATTTTTCTCCTTTAATGAAGGAAGCATTACTTTGTTGAAAGCGCTGAGCCAATATTAAAGTAGATTTTGCGTGCTACTTTGGTGGTAGAGGGTCCCTGCCACCTGAGCAGCCTTGTTTATACGATTTAGATAAGTAATTCTCATTTCATTCTTAGCTTAGTTAATTTTCTGAACTCTGCGTTTTTATGTTCATTTGTATTGTATGCTACAGTTGAATCTCGTTCTTATGTACTCTTCCAAAATATCATTAATGATGAATGAGTTGCAATTGTAGTATTTTAGAAGTTAGTTTTATGTTTGCAGCTAGTCTTGTTCTCATTAAACTCTTCCAAAATATCATTACAACGAATAAGGAACAACTGTGGTGTCTTAAATGCTAGTTGCACTTACTTTCAAATCTTATGTTTATGTCTATTTGCATTGAATTGTACAGCCAGAATTGTTCTAAAAACTCTTCCAAAATATCATTCATAATGAACGAGATGGGCTGTAGAATCCCATAGATTAGTTGCATGTCAATTTAGTTAGAGCACTCTAGAGGTAGAATGCATCTAGTTCAGCTCTGTCATTTCATTTCAAGTTTGATAATGGCTTAGTTTAATGACCGGTTTCCACGTACTCCTCAAGAAGAATAAGTAACACTCTAGTTTAGTCTTAGCTCACCGCATTAACATTCCAAGTTTAGTTACACCATTGCATTTTAAATTGTATTAGTTGTTAAATTTAAATACTATGGTCTTCATTATTTACAAACTTCTTTGTTCCAAACTCATATTAATACATAATATTTGGACAACAGAAGCTGGTATCATCTAAGACCTGGAGTATTTCACAACCTTTTCCAGTCACAAACAAGCATTTTCTCAAAGACTATTCTAAAAAGGAAATCTGTACTTTTGAGTGAGGCCTAGTGGTGTTAAAAATTGAGCGTGCAACGTAATTAGAAGCTAGTTTAGAGAAATCTTTTTATGCTACAAATTTTCTTTTCCAAATATATTCCAATAAACCTTAAACCATGGATGAGATGTTGTAGCATTGTAAGTTGATTGTTTGATTGTTTAAATTAGGAGAACTTCATTTATACTTAACTTGTCCA
The DNA here is from genome assembly GCA_034641835.2 of Pinus albicaulis. Taxonomy (NCBI): domain Eukaryota; kingdom Viridiplantae; phylum Streptophyta; class Pinopsida; order Pinales; family Pinaceae; genus Pinus; species Pinus albicaulis. The sequence goes on along the minus strand of CM076574.1, from coordinate 1,265,541,312 downwards.
TTTCTCAAGTTCTTCCAACACATCTTTAATGAATGAATTGGATAAGTTCAAGCTCATGTTGTGATTTGTTTCCTTACAATGAAGTCATTATCAAGCTTTGCATTTTTTGTTTGCCAGCCATAGTTTAGGCTTTGCTGTGTTTTAGTATTTGCATTTGTTGTTTGCCAGCCATAGTTTAGGCTTTGCTCTGTTTTAGTATTTGCATTTGTTATTTTCCATCCATAGTTTAGGCTAACAACTTCTTTTCACCAGCATTTAGTTCTTTCCCTTTTCGAACATAAAACAATAAAACCAAAAACATCAGAAAACACTAAACATAACGAAGTAGGAAGAGGTTACTTAGGCACATATGGTGCACTTCACTTCAACAGTTTACTAGCCCTGGTTGACAATTTAGGTTATCAATTTAGGAACACTAAGTTGAGCACAAACAATGGTCTTTGGAAGTTAGGATTGTTTTAGGCTCCTGAAATTCATCTTAAAGAGGTGACCATGGGAAAATCGTCATAACTATGTCTTTGAGCATCGAATTGGACTTATATAAAATTGGTTGCAATTATACGGACTATAGTTTCCTATGTATCAATTTGAAAGCCAAAAGAGGGAAAAGTGACATGTGGCACTCCATAAAAGTACGCTCTACTGAATCGGTCCATAATTAGGTCATTGTGGGAGATTGGGCATGACATTGCCTTGAAGAATCCAAATCAGGTTAGACATGTGGCATTCAAAATAAGATTTAGAGGGCTACTACAAGACTGAATTTCAGATATTGAAGATCTGAAATCACAGAGATAATTCAGTTTCAATATCGAGCTCCTCAAAAGCAAGAAAAAGGTGTGTATTTTTTTTTCAATTGCATAAGTCTTCATTGAAAACTCAGTTTGAATTGATTCCAAGGGAATATTGTAGAATAGATATCAGTATTGAGTTTTAAAATGCCCCCTAAAAATAATTCAACACCCATTAAACCTTCATAAGGCTCTATTATGACTCATGAAGACAAAGAAGTTCAACCTAACATATCAAAATTACAAGAGCAAGTGCACCAAATTTTGCTCTGGCAAAGAGCAACAAAAAATGAAATGGAAGTTTTGAAGAAAGGCATGGAAGCTAAGATGGAAGTTTTGAAGAAAGGCATGGAAGCTAAGATGGATGGCTTGAAGAAAGGCATGGAAGCAAATATGGATGGCATAGAAGCTAATATGGATGACATGGAAGCTAAGATCGATGAAAAAATTAAAGACAACTTGGAAAACATGAAGAATGATCTAAAAGCTGAAATGGAAGGTTTGACAAACTTGATACAAGAAATTTTTCCTAATGGCGAAAAGATACTAGAGGAAACTCATGATGAGAAAAAAATTGTTGGACACCTAATCCTCAACGGGTAGGTGTGGAAACCAAACAATCATAAAGGAGTCCAAGTGACCTTGGAATGCAGAATCCAAAGGTCACACCTAATGTAATATGAAAGCACATCTATGGTTAATAGTAAAGCATCTCACACTTATCTTTCAATTCTGCCTATGTGTGTGTTTACTTGCTCATCCACCATGCCTATGTTCAACATGGAATCAGAGCGAGAAAATTCTGGCCCTGCTCCAATTTGAGCCATTGGCCTCCACCTAGGTGTGCATGTTCTGAATTTTAGTCTTGCCATTCTGATCCTAATTCTCTCCCATATTCTCTACACATTTAACACCCTTTGCTATTGTTCTAAGGCTCTGCTACACTAATGTTCACTCATGAAATGTGCTCATCCTACCTTGAAAAACGTTGTGTATGATGACATTTCCTTGGCCAAATTCATAGATTGTCTTCCATCGCTCATAAATTTTGCGTTCACCCTGGTCTACCATCACTCAGAAATTATGTACATGCTTTATTAGTGATTGTTCACCTTTCTATTAGTGACCATTCACCTTCTTTTTGTAAAGTGGGACTGATGAAAGAAAAAAAAATCGAATGAAAGTTGTTCAGGAGAGGTCCTTTCATAGGCTTCAACAGGATACAAGAAGTCGTCGAGTGTCCTCTATTGTTGAATGCTAAGCGTTATTACGACTCTTTCTTCAGAGTTGCGTTGAGTTTTATACAATGGTGTTGAAGAATTACTCAGAATAAAGCATTGAAATAGTGGTATGCATTGTAAAGTTTAATATACTGGTTGCTGTCAATTAAAGCCCTATATATAGATGGGTCGAAATCTTTATAAATGATTGAAGTCATAGTACATATACTATATATCTTGTGCGTTGTATATATCAGTGTGTTATGTCACGAATGGTATGCATTGAATTACATACACCATGAGTGTTGGTTGGAGAACTCTGTATTCAATTTTGATCAAGCACCTTGATCTGATTGTTCTCCCATGGGTTGGGTTTGAATAATTTGACAATCTTGCTATCCCCCGAAACTGCAGGATTTGTTTGGAATAAAATCTCAAGACTCCACAACATTGTTCCTCTGTTTCCTGATATATTATGAGGTTATTTTCTGCTTTGCAGTTCCATGAAGGATTTAAAATTGGAACTTTGTTGCCTTGAAACGATCTATGTGAAGCTGGGTTACACTTTTTGCCCTTTTTTGAAAAAAAAATTTCATTTTTTTCGGTTCTTCAACTTTCTGCAAACTATAACAATTTTTCTGTGTAGGATTTCATTTTGCGATAAAAATAAAAGTTGTGAGAAATTTTGTTAGCTTTCTATTACTTATTTTTAAAATTTTTTTTATGCTGATTTGATATGTCAACTTAGCGTTTCTTTGAGTGTGTGTTTCTTAACAATCAAAGGATTCATAAGAAGTCATGTTATGACGCAATGTTGTATTCATTGAAAATTTGTGTTTTGGAGAAAACAAAATGTGTTACAACAATCTAGACAGAGTCTAATTTGGTTTCGTCATATTTACAAAACCAATGGATGCATATCATAATTACTATAATTTTTTGAACTGGTCCAATACGAAAAACTGCGTATTTTGGATATGTTTCGCGTCGCAAGAAATTTCTTAACATATAAGTTATAGACTAAAAATATAAAAGCTACCCATTAGAGACGACAGACCAATGTAATGCCCCATAATTTTTTCAATTTTTTTTACAATGTATTTTGGGAGATACAAAATTTTGATTTCACTGAATCACAATGACCCTCAAAAATTGTTTGCACCTATTTTATTAGAAAAATAATTAAACTTAGTAAACGTTTATGAAATTCCATAAAATTTATATTTCCTGAAAGTAGATTCAATTCTGAAAATGTTTGTCTTGGTTCTGACAGTTAATTAACAACCTTTCATGGAATTTAATCAGTCCAAAATTGCAGAACCATATTCAGAGCCTGGTTTTTGCGTAATTGGTGACGTGTTAGTTCGGCTGAACTTTTAATCTAAGTTCGGCCGAACTATGTTTTCCACCGATGGCTCGTTAAATCTAACCGAACTAAGGTATAACTTTCCGTCGGCCGGAAGTTTTGCGGAGCCCCTACTAAAACACATTTCGCGGCAATATAAATTGCCGCGAAATCATTCACAATTTTCGGACATTTTGAACATTTCATCTCATTTTAAAAAGATCTTGGTTTGGGTTCAAAAAATTTTCTTCAAAGTTTGGATTTAAGAGCATTTCTTGGAAGCAAACTGATTTTACAAAGAATTGTTTTGGGTTTAAAGAATTTTTTTGGAAGACATTTCTTGGAGGCGGCCTGATTTTGCAAAAAAATGTTTTGAACTTAAAAAAATTTCTTGGACGTACATTCAAAAGACATTTCTTGGAGGTATGTATGTGTTTTGAGTTGAAGTAAATCTTTTGAGCTTCGTTTCATTTTTATAAGACATTTTTCTCTCAAATTTTTTAAAGTAAGTGTTTTGGATTGGAGTAAGTATTTTTTGCAAAAAATTTAAACTGAGTTTTTTTAAATTAAATATTTTGTGATATTTTTAGTAATTGAGTTATTGTCTAATTTTTTAAAGGAAATTTTTTGAACTTCATACCCTATTATCATGGGAAATCTAAGAACTTGTGCGAGAAAATATGATCGAAAAAGAGACCCTGAAGAACGTAGAGAAGAGACGAGACAATCTCGCAAAATAAAGTTAGAAACCCTCTCAAATATTGAAGAGGAAAATCAACCTCAAGCAGAAATTGAAGCAGGTATGTAAATGTAAATATTATGATCTATTGATATATTTAAAATTTTCCTAATGTAAAATGTGAAGCTTAATTTTTATTTGATGAACTAATTTGAAAATATTTTGTTTAATGTAAACAGACAGAGATATTCCTCAAAATATTGAAGAATAAAATCAACCTCAAGTAGAAATTGAAGCAGGTATGTAAATGTAAATATTATGATCTATTGATATATTTAAAATTTTCCTAATGTAAAATGTGAAGTTTAATTTTTATTTGATGAACTAGTTTGAAAAATATTTTGTTTAATGTAAACAGACAAAGATATTTCTCAAAATATTGAAGAAGAAAATCAACCTCAAGCAGAAATTGAAGCAGGTATGTAAATGTAAATATTATGATCTATTGATATATTTAAAATTTTCCTAATGTAAAATGTGAAGCTTAATTTTTATTTGATGAACTAATTTGAAAAATATTTTGTTTAATGTAAACAGACAGAGATATTCCTCAAAATATTGAAGAAGAAAATCAACCTCAAGCTGAAATTGAAGCAGGTATGTAAATGTAAATATTATGATCTATTGATATATTTAAAATTTTCTTAATGTAAAATGTGAAGCTTAATTTTTATTTGATGAACTAATTTGAAAAATATTTGAAATTTTAGATATATTTATTAATTTAGTTATTTATTGAATATGTATTATTGTTTCGAATATGTATAGATGAAATCACTATCGATAATGAGATGTTAGAAAATGTTGACACTCACACATATGGAGATAAAAAACCTGACCATGTTATACAATATCGTGTTAATTGAATTTTTGAAAAGTATTTCTTAAATGAGTAGGTGACAGTTCAGGCTCAAATGTTGAAAGGTCTCCTATCATTAAAAAAATTAAAAGAAGCTACGACACTATTGGGTATTCGAAAATCAACCAAAGATAAAAAAAAAATGAAGGAAGAAGTGATAAAAAATATGAGTAGTGCTATAAAGTCAATTAAGAGATCTAGAGAGAAAGATGTTTCAATTGTACGTAGAGGAATACAGATGGCAATGGTTTCCTCAAGTACTCAAGAGAATCGTTTGGTAACATCTATGGCACGAGCACTGGGAACCTCGCGAAATTTTTTTCACAAACATCAAAAATTTCGGTTGCAAATAGATGTAAATGATGAACTCGCTTGTTGGAGAGCTATTTTTAGGCAACCATACAAAGATAGAATAGGAGAAAATGTTAAAAAAATAATATGAATATTGGAAGAACAATTCGCGTGTTTCACCAACTACAAGGCATGTGATGCGAAGAAGAATAGCACGAAATTAGTATGAAGAAAATGAAAAAAATCTCTTGGAAACCACTCAGATAGAGTTATTCAACAAGTTCAAAGAAGAGAATCGTCAAATTCATGTTTCACTCAGTGCTTTTGTTCAACAAAAACCATGGTATGTAAAACCTATCACCGTACGCGACACTTGTTGTTGCTGTTATCATGTGGAATTTGAGTTATATTATGACACATTCCTTGATTTTGGTAGAACATTATGGAAGGATTCACCTCCTCCTTCCACTATCCGTGATTTCATATCTCAAATTTTATGTGAAAGAGAAAGCGATGAACTATTTTACAAAAAGAAATGTGTTGGTGGTAAAAAATGCGATGATTGTGGAAATTTGACTAAATTTCAAAACAAATATCGTATTGATATAAATGATCAATCATTGTACAACATGAAAGTGAAATGGAAGAGATATGAATATATCGATACATCGATTCAAGGTGCAAATAGTGTTAAAAGAATTGAATTACTAGAAGATGAAATTTTTCTGATAGACTTTTTGAGAAAGTTTGAGGCAGAAATTTACAAATACACCAAGCATTCCCATAGAGCTCGATGGTAAGACTTGCAATTCAAAAAATCTCGTGAAGTTTTTCCACCAGGGACCATTTTGTCAGTGATTGATTTTGCAGAAAACTACACATTTGTTCCACAAAAAGAAATTCAGAGTGAATACTATCATTCTAACCAAGTCTCCATGCTCGTCCATATTCTATATAGACATGCTGAACAAAATTTCGATCATATAGAAAGCACGAGTGAAAATCGACATATCATTAAAGAATATCACTTTTATATCAGTGACGATCATACACATGATACATGTTTTGTACAACATTGTTTTGGAAAAATTTATGATTCATTGAAAAATCGTGGAATAACATTCAATGAAAATTGGATATGGTCAGATGGATGCGCAGGTAAATTAAAATCTGCACGATCATTCTTTTGGTTGTGTTGTCTTCATAAGAAAACCTGCATTAAACATTGTTGGAATTTCTTTGAGACTGCCATGGAAAAGGAGAACATGACGGTGCAGGATCATGCATAAAATGAGCACTTCAAAGATATCAAATGAACCACTCTGCAAGCCGACTTGTGAACGCTGAAGAAGTTGTTCAATGGTGCATCGTTGCTCTAAGCCATGAGAGAAACCCATCAAGAGAAGTGCGAAGGTACATTCACTAGTTCAAGGCTGTGATAATTTGCTTCATTGCAGCATTTATCATAACATGATTATCTTTTGAATGTATTTATTATCAGAGTTGACAAATTCTTTGAATTTTCCATATAAAGGTTTTTCTGGCATATTGTGATCAAATACATAGATAGATCAATTGGAAATGACGTTGAAATAATAAAAGGGACTATAAAATTGCATTCAATTAAAACAAAGTCATCCAGAAATGTGTTTGCATTGGATAAAAGAAAATATTATTTTTTTTCTCATGTTTGCATATACAACACAACATCCAATGACATTTGTGAAAACAAAATGTATGTAAACGATTGGAAACATACAGAGCTAAATAAAACAGGGAAGAATGTCTGTTGCAATGTTTGAAGAAATGCAATTAGAGGAAACTACAATATCATTCGATGGTGATCGAGTTTCTGATCTTGTTAGAGAAGGTAATATTTGAATTACTTTCTAATGATTTAAAATATTCAAATAAATTTTAAATATGCATAATTTTGTACAATTTAGCTCATTGTGCAGAGATGTTTTTGCCGTAATTGTACCTATTGACACTGATGAAAATGTGAAGTATTATTTGATGCGTTGGTAATCGTAAATCTTAAAAAATGAAATTATTACAAAACTATAATGATCAATGACGGCATAGTGGTCTATTATACTCAGTTACATGCATTAAACTGAAATAAAAGTGGAGACTTTGTTTACTTTGAAGACTATGAACCCGATTCCATAAGTTGTCAATATAGTCACTTGGTGTGTGCAGCACGCATAAAGTTGATAGAAGTTCAATCAAAGAAAAAATCGAAAATTAAGAGATGGAAAATGTCAAAATCCGATCATGAACGGATTATTGAGGATGGAATTCCATTATAATTTTTTTGAGTGAATTGTCCAACAATTTATTATCTTTGGATTAAATATGTTTTATAACTTCCAGTACTCAACTAAAAATTGAGCTGCTTATGTTATTTATGCAAGTGTTTGCACATGTACAAATTGTTTGGGTACAAGCACGTGCTCTAGTATCAACTGAAAGTAGTTTTTCTATACATGTGCATTGATGAAAAATGTTATATGTATTTGATATATATATATATATGTTCTAGAATGAAATTAATTGTTCTAGTTTTACTATGTGCATGGATGAAAATTTATTTACGTACTCAATATATATGTTCTAGAATGCAATTAACTGGAACTAGTTTTTCTATGTGCATTGATGAAAAACTAGTTGGATTTTCTGGTAAAAAGTATGGACACAATGTAAATAAATCATCTGCAGTATAGTTTTGTACGAAAATTCCTTTCAAACAAGAGACTCAGAGCACTTCTTTGACTTTTGGTGGGATTTGATCCACATCTCTAATCTTGATTGAAAATCTAGTACAAAATCTGCTTGTCCAATTGTCGGATATGTTCAATGTGCATTGATGAAAAATGTTACTTGTCTTGGATAGATATGTTCTAGAATGCACAATTAATTGTTCCAAGTATTTTTTCTATGTGCATTGATGAAAAACTAGTTGGATTTTTTGGTAAAAAGTTTCAACAATGTAAATAAATCGACAAGGCTACCTATTTGAGTGCATTAACGACGTTGACCCAAATTCAACAAACACATATATGCACTAGACTTATATTTCCAATCAAAATTAAAGGGATAATCTGTACATATATCTACTTCTTTAAACTTTTTTTTCAATTAGAGCTCAATTGATACATGGTTAGTTGCGTTGAAAAGCTATGTTCTTCCTATTGGAACTTTTTTCATTCAAACAAAACTACATGGAGAGATCAAAAGCAATCTTAAAATTCCAAATATACTTCAACCATCCAAAAGGGATTTGTGCAACATTACTTGACATGCCATGCCAATTAAAGTGAACAACTATCCAATAGAAACATTTAACATTATATACCACATGTGCCAAATGTAGATTGAAACCATCCAAAACTTTAAAATTTTAAAAACTTTTGATAATATATCGTGCAACATTAAAACATTAAACATCACATACGAATGTAGATTGAAACCGTTCAAAACTTGAGTTTAAAAAAAATTAAATTATATATAGATTGTTACTTCACATGCCATGCCAATTATAGTTCAACTAGATCCAATAGAAACATTTAACATTATATACCACATGTGCAAATGTAGATTGAAACCATCCAAAACTTTAAGTTTTAAAAACCTTTTGATTATATATTGTGCAACATTAAAACATTAAACATTTAAAGTCCATTAAATATCACATGCAAAATGTAGATTGAAACCATCCAAAACTTGAGTTTTAAAAACTTCACATGCCATGCCAATTATAATTCAACTATCCAATAAAAACATTTAACATTAAATATCACATGCCAAATGTTGATTGAAACCATCCAAAACTTTTAACTTTTAATTTAACAAAAAAATATAGATCACAACATTACTTCACATGCAAAATGTACTCCAAGCATCCAAAACTTAAATTTTAAAAACAAAACAAATTATAACACATGTCATTACATAACATGCCAAATGTAGTTCAGATGACAACATTAATTTATAGATGACAACATTACTTCACATTCACATGCCAAAAGTACTAAAACCATCCAAAAATTAAATAAAATAAATTATATAATAACAATGTAATAAAATATGTCCAAAAATTGTAAATCTCACAAGTATCAAATTGTATCAAGTTTAACAAATTTTAAAACCATCTAAATTTTGAAATCAAATCTACTGTAAATCATGTCCATCAAATGGAGACGGATCTAGCGTCTTCCCTACTAGGGTCTCAGTCCGCGCCCTATCATGTGAATGGGAAACCTACATACACAATGCACATGTTCTTGAACATTAAAATTTGATGTTTTAAAAATGAATGAGAATATATATATCTAGAACTTCATGTAAAAAACAAAATATAACAAAAAAATCATGCAATACCTCATAAGGTTCCCTCTCCATTTGATGAACAAGTTCTCCCATAGGAACATCTACAGCAGTAAACTGTACAATATATATGTACAGTTAAATACATATATATATATATATATATATATATATATAAAACTTTCAAATGAAAATGCACGTGTACATATATAAACTTATTTGCAATAATATTAAAAAAAGGAACTAAAGACAACTTGTTCAAATGCTGTGGATGTTCCTATCTCCATCGCTAGAGTCCGCGGATTAAAGAAATCTTCTATAGGAACCTAAATTCAAAAAATTTTAAATAACTCAAAATATAGATCTCTCTCTCTCTCTCTCTCTCTCTCTCTCTGAATATATATATATATATATATATATATATATCTCAATTTTTAATGGAACTTTTTGAGGTAGAATATATATATATATATATATATATATATAACTTTTAAACATAAATTTTAAACTTGTGAAAAATTGTCCATACTTGTGGTTCATCTCCCAAGGAAGTAGAAGGTACATCTCCTAAGGAAGAAGAAGGTACCGCCATCCCAAAAACATTAGACGGAATCGGTACCTGTTAAAACATTTTATCAAATTATATATATACATACATGTACATGTGTGGCAACAATTATTTATTTTAGAGTCACTTAAAAAACAATAACATTTGCCAACATATCATGATGGTCAGACCCATCTGCATTGTTTGAACCAGAGGTCCCGAACGTGATATTAACATTTTCATCACGCATCATGCCTGAGAACTACAAATGGTGTTTTAACTTATAATCATACATTTTTGTTAGATTAATGTACACATACAAATAAATGTATACATGTACATACACATGTATTTATTACAAATTGTACACATTTATATGTAAAAATAATTTCAAACCCTAAGGTCACTAACACATACCGTTTCGGTGCCCTCTTCCTCATGAAAAATTAGGTCTTGCAAACCATTGCGACAATTTATTGCATATGTTCGGAGATCTTCAACATTCATGTTGTAAATCTCCTCATTTGTACAATAAAAAAAATTGGCACGTGCATTTTCACGTGCTCTTTGTCGATTTAAACAAAGATCGACTCCACTCAATCTGCTAAGAACATTGTCGATCATAACATCCCTTGCTTCTCGACTTATTTGAGAAGTCGCATCCATCTATGATCGCAGAGTTTCAACTCGAAATGGTTGACTCACCAATGGCGGCTTAGGGTGAGGCAACTCCACATCTCGCTTAGCTCCCTTACGGTCATATAATCGACCTTTCCCTGGGTCAAAAAATTCTGAAGGAAGGTCATTGTAGTTGGGTTTCATACCCAAAACAATTTCTGCATAAAACATTTGTGCAAAATAAATAGGAACCTCATCGTTCCATGGAAGCCTTCCATAGGCCACAAGATGCCTATCATACAAATAACGAGCTTTGTCTGGGTGCTTGAAATACTGCACCTTCAACATTTTTCTTTTTGGCCCTTCCTTATAATTAAACATTGACTTGGCCACTTCTTTTGTAACTTTTTGTTTTATGTCCTCCCATTTATCGGGATCCATCACTGTTTCTTTTCTCTTTCTCATCATTTCTACAAATGAATCAGTCGTTGGCCCAAGATTTCTGTACACATTTACCATTTCACCCAATGAATGTGTAACTATCTCAAGGCTTTGTTGACTCTCAGCAGGTAGAGACAAAGCCACGCGATCTCTTTGCAATTTTGCATGAAGTCTTTCACACCTTTGTAAGGTGCATTCCGCCATGTTGGTTTCCCATGGTATATCAGTAATCTCGGCCGGATAAGTTGTGCTGGGTTGACAACCTTCTTATAGGAAGACAAACGTTCCCAAACATGTTTCAGACTCCATGCCTTGGGAGGAAGTTTTTCAGTTCTATTATTGCAGTTGCTTGAGGAAAAGCAACATTTGGGAGGGGAGGACTGTAATATTCCTACTTTAGAAAGAAACTAAGGGGAATATTAATTTTTGATTCATTAGGGGAATTTTGAGGTCTAAAATGGGCCTCTTAAGGAAAATGTACGATCAAAATTCACTTTATGAGAACCAATCACATTTTAGGGGATGACATCATCCCTAATGGTTGAGGTGGCATTGCTTGAGTTAAAGATACTTACTTGTCACATTCTCAATGGTGGATAAAAACTCATGGTTAATCATGGTAGTGCTCTAAGTACTATTAAAGTCATAAAGTAAACTACTCATAATAAATTCTATTTCATACTTTTTGAATAAAATATTATTAGTGTCATTTCATATTTTTTGAAAGAAACAATGCATATCCATGGTAGTGCTCTAAGTACTTCTAAATTCATAAAGTAAAGTACTCATAATAAATATCATTTCATACTCTTTGAATAAAATATTATTATTCTCATTTCATATTTTTTAAAATAAAGAATGCATATCCCTACACATTACATGTTATATATAGATAACATGTTACATGTTATATATAGTATATTAATTATATGTTATTATATAATTTAAATTATATAAATTTTAATTAATAGTATATTATATAATTATGAATTTATGAATTTATCTTTTATTTTTAGTTATTTAAGTACAAAGGACAAATGCATTAGTTGTTTAATGATAATGACTTTATTCTTGAAAATATTGTTCTTATTTATAATCGCATCAATACAATTTTTTATTAATTTTATTTTGGTACAACTTTTGAATTGAAATTAACCATGGTTACATGGATTTTGATGCAAAAAGTGAATTGAAAATTCATAAATATTATTTTATTGGTTTACCTATTATTTTATTATTTCCTTAGGAGGCCCATTTTAGACCTCAAAATTCCCCTAATGTTTACACTTAATAGTTGGATAAATGGGTAAGGAGGCCCATGCATAATAAAAACATGAATAAAACCCATTATAATGTGAAAGGATATCATCACAGTAGCTGGATTTTACCCTTGTGTGTGTGAACATGGGCAAATGGATGAGGACAAAGTCAAGTTTGACTAATTCAACATGCATGCATGAAGAAGAGGAAATCACCCATGTAACTAGTTCCAGTGTGAACAAGGATCAGCATAGACAAACATTTGAGAGCTGGATTGGAGGCACTTGAGTGTGAAAAGGGATAAAGCAGATTGAAGAGGTCAACCTTGACTAAATCAAACAACGCAGTATGGAGGAGTGGCCTTGATGAAGGCACATTGTAATTTTGGAGGGAGATTGCTCATGTGGAATTGGAAACCCTAATGGGTGGGACCCAAGGTGAGGAGGCTCAAAAAGTTTATAAGGAAGAGGATGGCAACCATTTGGGATTAACTTGGATATTATTGATTTTGTCTATTTAGACTATTTGGTGTCCTCTTGCCGTTCAAAAAAGCTGTAGTGATGTTTAGCACAAGGATCTCCTATTTAGGAATCCTTCTCCTTTCTTGAGAGGCCTCTTGAAGGAGTATTGTACTTCATTTTTCCACACTCAGGTTTGAGGCCAAGTATATTCCTTCAGACACAGTGTTATTTCTGCAGAGAATAGTGCTGTGTTGCAGGGTGTTGCAGTGGAAAGTTCCCAACATCACTTTCTGAGCTTATCTTTCAGATGAGGGAGCTTCCCTTTCTTTGCAAGATCTGTAAATAAGGTTTATGAGCATATTGTACATCTTGGCATGTGGCCAAAGAATTATCCACCTTCTAAAGTGTAGTCATTGATAGAAACTGCGTCATTTTACTCAGTGTTGCAGTAGCAAGGGTTAAGCCCTAGTTTGTGAGCTTGTTCCTTGGAGGAAGGGCCAACCCTTCTCCTAGAAGGCTTTGTAAGGAATTATTATTCTCTTCCTTGTAAATTTTATGCTACATATATATAGAGCTACAGTATACTACATTTTATAGATCTAGATCTGCTATTATGTACTGGTGCTCTCATGAAACCCTTGCCGGGTTATCTCTTTGATGTATAAAAGGAGCTAGATCTCCATTTTCATCCATGTTTTGATATAATAAACTCCAGATATATTATTTCATCATATTATATCTGAAACCCCCAGAAAATCACGTTGTATATGCTTCATTAGCTTTCTGTTGAGCTAAGTCATGGGATTTGGGCCTTTTTAAACCATATCAGGACCAGAATATCTGTTTAACTTAGCTAGAGTGATTTTTTTTGTTAAAATTTGGTATGTGAGTCCCATATGACATATTATAAGGGATCCCACCGTTATTTTCCTCTTTTATTACACAAATAGTTGGGAATAATGTTTTTGGGGCTTAAAATGCTGCTTTTCCCCAACTTTTGGGTTAGAAAATGATGTATAAGTTGCTGCTGTGACACCAACTGATGATAATGTATTTCTTGACACATTCCATGAATGAATATCTTGCTTATGCTTCAGCATTGTGTTTACATATTGCTGCAGTCCCATATTTGGGCATTTTCTGTCCATTCTAGGTGTTAGAGGCTTGTTTATCTCACCTATTTTGCTTGGTTTTTGATTTCCTATTGGATTTGGAACTTAGATTATCATATCTAAGAGATAAAAGGGCTAATATTTTTTTTTGTAGCATACATTCCTGAAAAATGTGTTTTTCAGGCATGCCTTGCTAGCAATCCCAATTTGCAAATATTACATTGTATTTATCAGTTACTTGTGAAGATACTAACTGATTTCAATTCATACCAATAGGAAATGAGGAGTTGGCCATGAATCTATCTAGTTTAATTCTAGAATAAATCATGAGTAAAGTTGAGTGTTTAAAGCATAAAGAAAGCTTTAGAGGATAATGCAGAGTAAAGAGGTTTTTGATTGAACCAGATAGAAAAATAAATTGTTGAATAAGGGAGGATGATTGTAGTTTTCCAAAAGAAGTGAGAAATTGGAAAAGTAGCAGCTTGGAAGCTTTGAAAGCCGAGGAGCAGGAATGCTCAAGAGGAGGTTCTATGTGAAGAATCTAGAAGAAGAAGAGTCACCAAGAAGATGACTTGGCACTAGGGACCGATTCATTTCTCTATACCTCTACCATGGTCCTCAACCATGTCTCTCCATATTTCTATTAATACTTCTCCCCCACCCCCCTCTTTTCATTCATTCATATCCCCTTAATTATCTAATATATTGATCTCATTTAGCATCATTCATCTTAATTAATAATCATCAATCTTAATTCAAAATTTAGTAATCATTAATTTTGAATAATATTAACCCCATTTTCCGAATCCAAAGGTATTAAAATTTATTATATTTACCTACATCTCTAATAATTATTAAACTTGTATTTAAATTTAAATATCTTTATTAAACCTTACAACTATAATTAATATAATCAATATTATTTAATAATTATTATTTTAAATTAAAAATTATTAACAATAAAAACATTTATCTCAATCCTAATTTACATAAATTAAAATAGTTAATTAAAAAAAAAAAAACCATCAATAAGTAACAAACTATCTTAAATTGATATATATAGATAATTATTTTTAAATAAAATGATATTACTGAATACAATTATGAGTATAAATAATTTGTTAATTTTTGAAATAACAATTATTTATTTAAATTAACAAGATATTAATTAATATTACTTCAATAATTAAAACTAACTAATAAATTTAGAGTCATTAATTAAAAATATATTAATTAATGAATTAACATTTCTTTAACAATTTTCCTTTCCTTTCATCATTAAAGGTCGGCCTCCCATTTTTCATCTGTTCATTTTCATTCTCCTTCATTTATACCCAAAGATTAGATCTGACAAAACTCATTGATCTATCCTGATGATGAACTATGGAGGATTGGTTCAAAATGTCGATTTCAACAAAAATGGATGCGATAAATCTGGAAGATTCTACACACAACACAAGTCGCGGAAGCCTCAAATAAACAATAGAAGAGGTTTTTGCAGCTCACAAGGTGGATCAGGATGATTTCATGGAAGAAGAAAGAAGAGATGACCATTGATGGTTACCTTAAGGGTTCAAAGAGAAGTCATAATCAGAAGAAAGAAATCAGCAGAGATGTCAGTAGAAGACTAAGCATGGAAAATCTTGGTGTGGTATCTATAGACAGGTTGATGGAGTCAGCTTGTAGAGATGGATTGTTTGTAGTCCATGGTGAACAAAGAGGAGTTCATGTAGGAAAGAAGATTATGGCTATTGATAGTTATAGTAAATGTTTTCAGGGAGATTATGAAATATCAAGTAAGAATAAACTTGATATATAATTAGCTAAGATGAAAGTGAATCTAGAATCGATGAGAGAACACATACAGGGGAATATGGAAAACCAAAGGTATGGTTGGGTTCTTCGGAAGAAAAAAATCAAGTGGAGTTAGTTGCAGAGTAGGCTAAGACATGAAACATGTGTGCAACTAGAAGAAGAACTTAGAAGAGATGAATTGCAGCATCATATGTATGCTGAGGAAGAAGTTTACCTATGTGAACCTGAGCAAGGATCTATTCTAGGTGAGAGTGGCGATGATGTTGAAGACAAAGCACTAGCTAATAGTTTCATGGATCCTTGGAAGGATGAAATCCAGTTGAGAGAGTTGACTTTTGAGACAACAAAAGAGGATACAAGGCCTTATGGTTTTGAAACTGATGGTTGTTGTGTGCTTGCAGGTCATGTAAACTTGGAGGAAAACAAGAAGTTATTGGAAACTATCATATCAACAAGAGGAAAGATGACTGGCTATGTTCATGTAGGTAGTTTAGATAAGAGAGATGGAAGCCAGTCTTGTGACAGTATCATTGAATTCGGAAAGAAGATGACTATCCATAGTCATATGAAGAATAGAGAGAAATATTATAGTCAAGTGAAGGAAGATTTCCAATTGGATGACATCCAGAGGACAAGTCAAAAGGAGGTTGACAAAGGAATTATTGAGATCAAAGAAATGCTCAGTAAGATAGAAAGGCTGATTCAAGAGAATAACGAAGATGGGTGTTATGGATGGATTATGAGAAAGAATAGGGTGCAATGGTTTTTATTGCAAGAGAAGCAGAGACAACAATAATTGGCTTGGAAGAAGGATAAAGGGTGCAAGAAAGCTGAGCTTGAGCAAAAGTTGATCAAGAAGGAAGGGATTCATTCATATGAATATGAATCAAAGATTTTTCTTAGGAAAATTGATGAAGCTAATACAAAAATAATGGAGAATCTTATGGTGTATTTAGGAAGTGAATGTCAACTAGAAGAATTGATGATGAAATTATCTAAGGAGACCTTAGTGTCTCATATTTTTGAAACTAATATTTTGTGTGTGAATGAAGGAAACACTGAAGAAGGGAAAATGTTTAATGTTGTCATAGGGGAAAAGAAAATTAAAGATCTGGCTTTTCAGAAAATTGAAGGACATTCACATATTCTTGTGATGCAGGAGGAAGGGAAACTATTAAACACAACTGTAATGAATTATGCAAGTATTGGAAAAATATTGAATACTGAAGCCAAATAAGAGTAGCTACTGAAGGTTGCTATAGAAGACTTTGTGGATGGTAAAATTTTACTAAAGGCTATTAACCTTGAAGACATCCAGAGTAAAGAAGGATTTCTAATAGTTGTTGTAGACAATGAAGATAGTGAAGATTGTGCAGAAATTTTGGGAGAAATTCCAAGTGAGATGGAAGATTTGTGGCATGAGTTAAGTCTTTTGGAGAAGAGGCTAGAAAACCAGATAATAAGTACTCAAACTGTAAAATTAGAGTTGAATGAGAATGAAGAAGTTATCATTGATGAAAAATGTGAAAAAGAAGTTGTCAATAATGTTGGCATACAAATAAAACAGGTCGAAGCATTTGTGCTTACTGAATTGATTGATTCTGGTGAAGATTTATATGCAGGAATAAGGCATTGTGAAGTGAATTTGAAATGGGGAATTGACTCTGAAGGTTAGATTGAAATAAAAAGGGATGAGATCAGAATGTCTCATAAATATGGAATGATGTTGAATCCAAAGTATGGATCTGTTGAACCATAGATGGTTTTAAGGGATGATGGTAACAGGATTACTATTATAAATCAGAGAGTTGTTGATGAAGAAGAGGTTGAAAGTAAAATTTCAAAAGAAGATTATGCCAATGTTATGTCCATCGGTATAGAAAAATAAGTAGATGAATATGATGCCATAATCATCAAGGATACAAAAATTAAGTTACTAGAAGAAGAGGTATCCCAAGTACCTAAGAAAGCAGGAAGAGTTCTTAGTCTTAAAGAAATTTGTGGGATTGCAACTGTTATCACTTTGCCATATCTCTAAGGCTGAAAAAGAGATCCCAACAAAGGTAACCACAAACCAATTTTTTGGCTTAGTATCTAGCCCTACCAAGTAGGAGAGGGCTCTCTCCATAAGGTCACAGCCAAGAGGGTTGGATGAATTAGGGTTTTAGGCTAGGTATGAAATGTAGAAGGGGTTTGATTTGATTTGATTGGGTTGTTGGATGATGATATTAGGTCAAAGAGACTAGGCCAGGGAAACTAGGATTAGGGTTGCAAATATTTAATGGGTAAAGGTAGGTAGATATGCTAGCACATTAGGGTTCTTGGGATGAAATTATTAGGAAGAGCATGAAAGATGAATTATTCCTAAACTGAGAGAAAGATGAACAAACAATGAAAACTTTCCCAAAATAGAGCATGTGAAATGAATTATGTTTATCAACTTGAAAGTGATCATACAATTAGAATGAAATGAATTATGAAGACAATACATTCAAACATATGATACATAATAATAAATAATTCTAGACAACCATATCATAGGTATCCCAAAGAAATAGCTGCAACACTTTTATTAAGCTCTTGCCAAAGTTATTACAATAGAGTCTCTGATTAATATGCCAACATAAAAATGATTTCCAACCATTGAAATGACTCAAAAAATACATGATATAGGCCTCAAAAAAAATCCTCCCGGCCTCAAGGGTCGAATCCATGAGAAGAGGAGCAGTTCCACCAAAATTGAGCTGAATACCTAGAGTATAGGGTGGTCAAACTGACTCATCCCTAACTTAAGTGAATTGATTCATTAGAAATCATCATGAGTTTTCATCTAATTTATTTACCCTAGGTAACAGTAAAAACACCATAATTACATTTACATAATTGATTTACAGAGGTAGAAACATGATTCCCCAAGATAAAAGTTAATTTGCAGAAATAATCAGAAAACTGTCAAAAGCGCCATCCCTTTGTCAAACGCACCAACCCTTTTTCAAATGCGCCATCCATGTTTCAACCTAATTTTTAGTTCATTCCTGATGTCCAAATTGATCCTAGGATATATCGTTGGAAATATATCTCTCTTGGCTACATAATGGACCTATCAAGCACTGAAAATGATCAAGTATATCCCCTCAAAAATCAATTCTCCCAAGATTGGTCAAAAAGTGCAAAATGAGGGTGAAAAAATAAAGTGTGCTCTTACAAGAAACTTTTGGAGGCCTTCCTCAATTCCAAATTGAGCTCATGATAGCTCATTGGAAATATATTTCTGTCTAGTTATCATTTGACTAATCAAGAAATTCATTTGGACACTCTATCTAGGAGAAATATTGATTTTCCCAATGTTACTCCAGAAGTGCAGAAAACCTCTTGTAGCAACTGTATTTTTGACATTTCTCCAAAACCATGATACATGTGTAAAAACTGAAGGATTTTTTCCTTCCTTGGCCTGTTATGGAAAAATTCCTCTCTCAATTTTTTCAAATTCATATATTTTTGTTCAGAAACACAGTTTGAAGAATAATTGGCCCTGTGTGTGGAAAATGATTTGTCCCTTGGAATGATTTCTTGAAAAATGATGGAGACATGATGTTTATGAGTTGGAATGGCCTCATAATTGCTTAAATTTCCTCCCTTATGCCTCCTCTGCTCATATTTCTCTGATTCCATGGCAAACCCTAGCTCAGTAGGAGAGGAAATTAGGGTTTCATGTAGGAAAAACAAGGGATTTAGGACTACCTTGTAGAGGGAGGGGAATGAAGGGGTTAGGGGTTGTATAAATTCTTGGAGAAATGTTTTGGGATACATATAGATGTTAGAGAGTGTATGGAAGTGGAATTTATAGAAATGAGTGAGGGGAAGGGGTCCAAAAGGGAAAAACACAACCCTAACCTAGGAAGGTGTCAAAAGTGTAGCAATAGGTTAGGGTTTGTAGGAAAGTGAGGGAAATGAAAGGAATGGGCTTGGGAAAAGGTCAAGGGAGGTAGATAGAGTTTAGGTGAGTGTGGTATCAATGGATTAGAGTGAAAATGAGTCTTCCCTTGATCTTTTATGGCCTTTATACCTTGTTTAAACTTTCAAAATTGGTCCTAGGACCCACTTTTTCTTTCTCAAAGTTGACTTGTATTTTACAATTTACCGTTGAACTTGATATTTTGATTTGATATTCTTGGTGGATTTGGAAACATAATGAATTTGAAACTCTTCCTTTTGGCTAATGGAAATTTGAACTTGCAACACTTGGAACCATGAGAATTATTACATATTAAAACCATAAAATTACATTTTTGCTTGAAAATTAAAATTACAAACTATTATGTTGATGAAATATTGTTTATTATAACTCCTTCACTTGCTGGTCCTTTATGTAGGATATGGTGGTTTTATTGAGACCTTGGAAACCCTAATGGACCTAATGGAACCTTGAAAGACTAGATTTCATGATAACTTTGACCTCATGACTGATGTAATGACATGATGAAATTAAATTTATGGATGAGGTACAATCAGCAAGGTATGAAAATATGCCAGTAATAAAATTTGTGAAAGAGGGATGACATTTGGACTTGGGGCTACCATCAGTGAGTAAATTTTTTGCATGAATTAATGGAATGATAAAAAATTTCTGAGTGGGACTCCTAAAATGATATGAAAAGATTATTTTTGATCACTGATGGCAGTCTCAAAATATTGACACTAACATTAGCCTTATTGGGGATGATAGCTCTGAAAGAGGTGTCAAGAACCACATAACTCTGGATTTTGCAGATCAGAGCCTTATCCATTGGTCCAATACAGTTAAAAAGTCAAACTAATAACATGACTGAAACTTGACGCAATACTGACTGAAATAAAAAAATTACTAAACTTATTGATGGCGGCATATCGCTGAGACTTGAGGGCTTCAAATCCTCATGAAAACCGCCTGCCTTCTGAAGACATATATAAAATCATGTGAAGTGATCCTTGCAGTGTAACCAATCCAAGAGATGGCTACTTACTGAAGTTCTACTCTCACTTTTCTCAAGCAGGCAGAATGATGTACATGTAGGCAACACATAATAAAAACTGAAAGCAAGGCTTATGCTGAAAAATAAGACAACATTCATCTTCTCCAATGCTTGCAAAATACTACCAAAGGGATCTTGAAAATCCTGAAGCATTACCTTGTCTTGAGATCCAACATAAAAAATACAAGTACTCCCTTCATTCTGATCTGAAAGAACACTTGGTTGTTGATCGATAGGAAGGAATAGGGAAGTATAACCTTCTGCTATCTGAGTGTGGGCTATAAATTCCTCAAGCATGAGAAATTATGACTTAATATCTGGCATACTGTCTCTCTCAAGTTCATACTCCTAAAATTTATATTCTAAGTCATCCTTAAATAGAAAACATTCTTCAAGATTATTAAACATGACAGCCCTATCGTATTGATGAAAGAAAACAATATTTGTTAGTTGATCTCATTGCAGGAAATCATCATCATAAATTGGTTTACTCACAACAATTTCCTGTATAGTTTCATCAAACTCCTCATTGAAATTATCTTCATATTTATTTTACTTAGGAAAATCAGTTTCAGGAGAAACTTCATCAAATACAAACATTGAAAAAGTAAATTGTCTTTCTTCATGCTGATCTATAGATCTAGTTTCAGGAATATCCTCATTTAAACTTGGATTTTGATTTTAAAAGTGGAAGAAGTTTTACTAACACCTTCTTGACTATGTGAACACTGCAAACTTGCATTAGCTTGGGTTGTAACATGAATTTTTAGGAGTTGATCTATCTCATCTTCAGACATAATAGAAAGTAATTTTTGTTTTATTTTGATAAAACAATAATTTTCTTCTTTCCTCCTAAAGATTCACAAGGATGTTGATTATATTCTGTAACCTTTGGCTAATCAACTTGTTGTACTGATGCAAGAATTGTCTCCTGTGGGAAGTCTTTATGAATATCAAGACAATATACATCATATTTTTCTTCCATGAGAGAAAACACTTGCTCTTTTTGGTGATGAAAAGGATTGTCATGCAAAGCCTCCAAGATCTCTTCATCCATGAACTCATTTTCATCATAATAATTCTCTAGATTTTGAATGAAAACCTGAAAATGATCAGAACAATTATTAATCAAAGACAAAGAAAGGTAGGACTCATTGTATTCTTCATAAAATGTTGAATGGAAAACTCTAAGAGAACAAATACTAGTAGGCGGCAAACCTTCATACCAAGATCGTGCTTTTCCTTCAAAAGAAGCCATGAACATCTTTAAGAAACAATCTTCATGAAATTCAGCCTTCAACTTGCGTGTATGCATGTGAAATTTAACCAGATGTAAAGCAGCATCATTCTTATCATCATCTTTAAACATAGGCAAATTCCTTTGCCAATCTATCTTAGGAATTTTATTTGGGAAACCCGGAATGTGATCTCTTTTCATTGGAGCATACCTTCTTTCAACATATTCCATCTTTAAAAATTTCTTCAAGCTACTAAATTTCATGAAGTGGAATGGCCATGAAGTGTTGATTTTCTGGATCTTTTAGTCAATGGAGTCGCTAGGTGAATGGTAAAACCTTCCTATGTGTCCAACTATTTTTCACCATCAAAAATTAGATCTAAATGTTGTGGTTCTTTCCCAAGGAAGATCTAATGTTTCGTTCCCCAGCAACGACACTAGTATGTTATCATTCTGCCAGATCTCTAAGGCTTAAAAAGAGATCCCAATAGAGGTAACTGGAGACCAATATTTTGGCTTGGTATCTAGCCCTACCAAGTTGGAGAGGGCTCTATCCATAAGGTCATAGCCAAGAGGGTTGGATGAATTAGGGTTTTAGGGTAGGTATGAAATGCAGAAGGGGTTTGATTTGATTTGATTGGGTTGTTGAATGAGGATATTAGGTCAAAGAGGCTAGGTCAGGGCAAATAGGATTAGATTTGTAGAGATTCAATGGGGAAATTTAGGTAGATAAGATAGCACATTAGGGTTCTTGTGATAAAATTATTCAGACAGGCAAGGAACTAGGAAGAGCATGAAAGATGAATTCTTCCTAAACTGAGAGAAAGATGAACAGACTATGAAAACTTTCCCGAAATAGAGCATGTGAAATGAATTCTGTTTATCAACTTGAAAGTGATCATACAATAGAAATGAAATGAATTATGAATATAATACATTCAATCATAATGATACATAAGAAGAAACAATTCTAGACAACCATACCACAAGTATCCCAAAGAAATAGTTGCAACATTTTTATTAAGCTCTTGCCAAAATGAATACAATAGTCTCTGATCAATATGCCAACATCCAAATGATTTCAAAACATTGAAATGACTAAAAAAATACATGATATAGGCCTCAAAAAAACTCCTCCCAGCCTCAGGGGTCGAATCCATGAGAGGAGGAGCAGTTCTACCAAAGTTGAGTTGAATACCTAGAGTATAGGGTGGTCAAACTGACTCATCCCTAACTTAAGTGAATTGATTAACTACACCTCTTCCAGATTTTTAATCTAATGTATTTACCATAGGTAACAGTAAAAAACACCATAATTACATTTAAATCATTAATTTACAGAGGAAAAAACATGATTCCCCAAGATAAAAGTCAATTTGCAGAAAAATGCAGAAAAAATAAACAAACTATCAAAAGCGCCATCCCATCCCTTTGTCAAACGCGCCATCCATGTTTCATATTGATTTTGAGTGAATTCCCCATGTCCAAATTGAGCTCAGGATAGATCCTTGGAAATATATTTCTCTTGGCTACACAATGGACCTATCAAGCACTGAAAATGATCAAGTATAGCCCCTCAAAAATCATTAGGTATACTAGAAATTGAAGTAAGAAGTGATGAAGAGATGAATGAGAATTTAGAAGAAGGAATTGGAAATGTTGTAGGGAACCAATGGAGAAAGCATTTTTATGTCTTAGATATTTATATGGGAAAATATTGGCATATGAATTATAATGTCTTATGCAAGAACACCTCTAGTTGTAGAAGAATAGTATTTGTCATTTGACAAGTGAATTGGACAAAGAAATTGATGACTTGTGGAGACTCATACAACAACATTCCAAGATAATATATAGAGGACAAAAGAAGAAAAGAAGATTGACTGAAAAAAATATGATACAGGTGAATGTAATGCCAAACTAAAAAATAAGATATGGAAGACTGGTAAGCTGAAACCAACAATGAAGTGTGATGATAAGAAAAGAGTAGTAAGCTACATGAACAATACAGAAAATTATTTGAGATATTTGATTAATTGGGTGAAGAATCCTGTAAGGGAAACATCAAGTATTTACATGAATGAATGATATAGAGTTGGAAGTTACAGGTTTTACAGTGGCAGAATTAATGAACTCGGGTTCATGAATTTTCACCCCTGGGAGTCTGATGCAAGAGAATCTAGACCTAGCCAACAATGTGATTATGTGTTCACATGCTGTGGCTAACGAGGGTTTGGAGGAAAATTTATTACTTAGTTTCTTATTAATTTCAATTTATGTAAATAGCTATTTGTTGTCAATTTCTAAGTAGAAATAGGGATAAGTGGCAAGTTGTTCCTCCCTGCGAGGAGATCAAGCCAAGTAGTTAGATCATTGAGTCATGATAGAACTTTGTTTAAAAAAAATAGTAATTCCTTCATTTGTGGCAGGAAGCCGTTAGTGAGTTTATTTTTTCTGGGTAGTAATTTTGGAAGAAAGAGAGAACACTAGAGAGCCAGAGAGGAGATGTAATGTAGATCGAGCCATGAAGGGCCCGAGCAAAAATAAACTATGTTTATTTTAGTTTCAAAAATAAAAGTTCTCGAGTTTTTCCTTTTCATGTTCGAATGAGTGAAATTAATATCATCGATTTCAGTAAAATCGTTGTTTTTGCTTAATTAAAGAGGGTTGTTTTTTATTGTAATGTAGTGAATCTTTGTACATTCTGCGAGTTTCTTAAACCTTGGTTCTAATCCTTTTCCCATAGCCACGACATATGTTCTACATTGGATTCACAAAGAGGAGGCCCAATCAAGTCAAGTGAACATGTTGTGCCCAAACGAGTCAAATAAGACATATTAGTAGGAAAATGAGAGAGATCATGGTACATGAAGCTACTTCATGTGATCTGAAAGAGCTAGTGGAAAAATTTATTCCTGAGGTGATTGGGAATGAGATTGAAAAGGCTACTTTCTCAATTTATCATTTTCATAATGTATTCATCAGAAAAGTTAAAATTTTGAAGGCTCCAAAATTTGACCTTGGAAAGCTTATGGAGGTATATGGAGATTATTCCAAGGATGTTGGAGTCAAGGTTGATAGGCCAGTTGATGAGGTGCCTGCTGAAGTAAAGACTAAACTTGTCGGTGCTTAGGTAGTTGTCAGCTACAAGAAGTTGATTTAGAGGAATAGATATTATTAATTTATTATTGAATATAGGGTTGATAAATTTGAGTTTCTACAACTCAATTATACTTTGGTTGACCAGTTCTTAGGTTCAAAAGTTTTTTAGTTTTATAGTATTGCTACCATATAATTATTTCGGGGTAGTTTGAAATATTTGTCTCAATATTTTGTTACGGGACATGAACCATGTTGTTCTTTGCTATGAGAAACATATGTTTAGATTTTGATCCTTGTCTAAATTGGTGTTTTCCTAGAAAATTTTCTTGTTTTAATTTTTCTCTTTGGATTTTGAAACTCTGTATATTATGATGGAACATAATTTTTGCATCTTAAAAAAAAAATAACCCTTCCAAGTTTATGTATATTGATATAAAGGTAGCTTTTTTATCAGATTGATGGGATAGGAAGGGTTCATGTCTCTGTCTCGAGACTAGTTGTGTAGCCTTAATGTTTTAATGTTACGAATTGTAGATAATTAGATCTGAAATTGCATCACTCATAGTGCATTGACATGTTCCTACATGTTTTCTCTTATTATTAACATTGCATCCATGATTATATCAGGCCCCTCTACTTCCTTCACCACCTCAATTAATTTAAAGAATAATTCAATTTGTCTTGTCTTTAAGCTATCACATTTAGCAATGAATTTTCGATGTCTCCTTATTCTTTCCTTCCTACAAGCCTTTGTTTGCTTTATCCTCCCTTATGATGGAATGTCTTGTTATTTTCTTTGTGTGTCATTCATATATAATACTTTAATGATGAATGTAGCTAATATTTCTTTCTAAAAAATTCCATTATTATCTTGGTCCTTTTGCAAATATTCGATGATTTAATTAATTCTCACAATTGTTTTAGCGAAGGTCGTAGCTACTTCCCATACTTCTAAATTTGTATTAATTTTTTTAGTAATATTATCATAAACATTTTGTTAGATTTTGACAAGTAGACTAGATGCTGCCTTGATCCTCGAACAAATCTTTGGTGCATATTCTGAAGTTGAATTTGGTTTGAATGTAGAGATGGGTTTAGTAAACAAATTTCCTCCGAATTAGAGCCACTTTCAACTCTTTTATTTTTTCCTTAAGCACTATATTTTCAACTTCTTGTTCTAAGATTCAATAATTCAATGCATTTGTGGTAAACTAACAAAAATCATAAAGTTTTGAAGGATTTATCCCTTTGAAATCAATCTCAAAGTTCACCTTTGTAATCAATTCATCATTTTTAAGGGGAGGTGGCCATCCCTCATCCTGCGCATACAATAACGGAGAGTAGTTAAGATGGAAACCACGCATTTGTTGAAGGGAAAGAGAACACAAGGGAAGAGGCAGTTTGCCCATATGTTTTGGTGGGAAGCACCTCCATCGATGAATATTTCCCTCCCAGGTTGGTTCAGCTATTTTTCTCTGTGGTGTTGGTGTTTTCCCATAGCGTAGGAGATCTCGTGGTGGAAACGCCACTTACTAGAACCATCATCGCTTTCTGACGACATGGAAAGTGCTACTGGATATGTATCTTATCTTAATTCTCCTCTAAGACTAAGGAATTTCTATCATAGTCGAGATAATGACAGGGTTGTGGGTTGGCTTGGTCTGGGTCATTATGGAAGTTGTTTGTATGGGGTTTCTCTACTTGAATATTTCTATTTTCAGTGTGTTGTTTCTATTAATGTCTTAGTTGTGTTTGGAATTATTTTATCCCACATGGGAATGTTTCTCTTTGTCCGTGGGTGTCGGGGTAGGTTAGGCTATTGGAGGCTTGGTAAAGGTATTAGGTGTTTTATGCGATGGGTTTCTCTCTAGGTCTTGACGGTCAATGGTCTGTTCTGGTTGTTTTCCATTTTATGGCATGGTTTTTCTAAGGCCTCTGTATGGAGAGGAGCTCATTACTGTATACATTGTTAAGGGTCATTATTGTAATATTAAGGGATTGTTCTATGGCTCCTCGATCCACTAGGTGTTTCACCAAGCTGATACACAATGGAGCGGTCCGCCTAGGAAGAAACTGACTTTTTTAGGTGGCTCAATTCAGAATCTGACTGTCTTGTGATGATATCTAATGGTTATATAGCATGTATTTTTAATTCAAGTGTATTCTATGATTACATGAGAAAACCATTGGTGGTGGTGCTTCTATACTCGCCTAGTCGTGCTCAGTGTGATAGCATGTCATATATTATAGCTCAGGGTGAAAAAATGACGAGGGTTAGAGGTCATGGGACAGACGGTTAGCAAAGTAAAAATTTTGATAGAGGATTTCCTTGCTCAGTGTGATAGAATGTCATATATGATAGCTCAGGGTGCAAAAATTATGGGGGTTGGAGGTCATGGGACGAACAGTCAGCAAGGTAAAAATTTTGATAAAGGATTTCCCTTTATCAGACCTCCGAGGAGGAGCGGTTCATGCACCAACGCTCAGATAATTCAAGAGGTCATGAAGGCCTACAATACGGGTACTCCTGGAGATGTTAAGAATCTAATTACAACTTCATAAACTAATATTAACCATCGGAAAGTTATGGAAGTTAAGGTACAAGACTGGAGGGATCTTGTCCCAGACCCAAGTAACAACAGTGGGTGTACCACCCAGTACAAGAATATTGTCCACTTATATTGGATTATGAAGAGTCTAGTGACTAGAGCCATAAAGACCCCTTAGATGAATGACAGGGAGCCTGATCTGGGGCTACAGGAAATTCAAATAGAATTACAATTGATTCAGGTTCAAATTCAACAACAGAACAAGTGTCTTGGCCGCATTGAGGAACACATTTTGTGCCTCCCTCCATCAAAGTTTTCACGTTTGAGTGCAAAGGACCCAACCCAAATGGAATCTTTAGATTATTAGATGTTTTCATGTTTATATGTGTTGGATTTTTTGTTTTTTTTTACAGGTATATATGTCGGTTAATATAGAAGTTTTTAGATACATAAGTAGAAACTGGTGGTTAGATACTTAGGCATATAAAATCTTGATGGCTAGCCATAAAAATTTCATATGTTGGATGGCTTTGGTGGCCAACAGACCTGGTTACAACCATATGGTTGAGGTATCTCTTTAGCAATTCACTAACTCTATAAGGATTTCCATTCACCCTGTTATAGTTCTTCAAGTGTTTCCTCAATGTCGTCTATCTCCATAACCTAAACATTTGTATCCTTGGGTGTTCCATGGGTGTGAATCCTCTTTATCTTATAACTAACTCCAATAGCATGAGACCACTCAAGGGTAAACATGGATAGTTTCCATCACCACCATCTCTAGTCATATTTCTAGCCTTCTTCTTGGACTCCCTCATTTTAGGTTGACCCTTCGAGTTGGAGGTACTATTTTGAAAATTATAAGGAGAGCCAACTTCTTCAACTGAGTTTCTATGTTTTTTCTTCAGTAATTTGGTGTTAAACAAGAACTAGCTTCTTCATGAAAAGGTTGTGGAGTAATAGGAAATATCTTATTATCTCCAACACCTTCAACATGGTTTCCCTAAAATGCAGTACCATATGCAATGGAATTAATATTAAGAGAAAATATAAGTTGAGGGTCAAAACCTTTCATTTCTTCCAAATTATTCAATTTGAATATATAAATATGGGTTGCATACTTATAAATTTTATAAATGTTTTTAACTTTAAGACTTCCCAACATAATTGGCAGAGGTATGAATTGATTCTTCCTATTTTCATTAAAAAAATGAGCCCATGAATTATACTATCAACATAATTCTAATAAGAATAATTTATCACAAACATAAATTAGTAGAATCAAGGGTTTTCCTTCAAATCCAAATAATTTGATATCTGAAATTGTTGTTATGTTTGAAAAACCTTTTTTTCCTTCCAGGAGGGTGAGGACTTATCAAGTGCATCTTTCAACAGGAGGATTGAGAAACATCATTCTACACTTCGAAGAGAGGATTCTTTTACAAAATGAAAATTAAATGGAGCCTTATGTCTCCAATGAG
Source organism: Pinus albicaulis (assembly GCA_034641835.2). Classification (NCBI taxonomy): domain Eukaryota; kingdom Viridiplantae; phylum Streptophyta; class Pinopsida; order Pinales; family Pinaceae; genus Pinus; species Pinus albicaulis. Next base: position 1,265,512,103 of record CM076574.1, on the reverse strand, counting down.
ATGGGTACTAGAATTGAATAGGTCAATGTGACAATTGGAGTTTCACATCCTTGGAAGGCCTTCAAATAATTTACAATGAACAATGGCATACATCAGGTGTGAACACATGAAAAACCGTTTTTATTGTTTGAAATTTCCTATCTGATAAGAAATTTCTACAACATTTACATGAGCCCAATTGAATATGACTACTTCATGCACACAATAAATTATGTAAAAACATATTAAATATACTTGGTAATATACTCTATTGAGTCAAGACTAAGGACTTGGGTGAATAACCATAAAATTTCTTTGTATGGGGTTGTAAGTGTGCATACCCCAATTTTTATGGAATTCAGTAGCTCTTCGGTAGGGTTCTTCATAAATTACTTTAATGGGGTCTTGCCTCCATTGAAATTTTCCAAGAAGGCACTAGCTTTAGCCACCTTAAAATATGTTTGACTTCTGGATGCATAAGGATTTTCCTAAAGATACTTGGATTAAGAGGAACAAGGGTGATAGAAGAATAAATGAGTAATATGTGCATTTGCCTCTAGTCAAATCTCTTTGTGCTTCATGAAATTAGTTCTAATAAATTGAATGTCTCGAGCATACTCCCATCATGCACAATTCCTGAGTTCCAAGCCTTGTTGTTATTCATTTCTTCTGGACTTAAACTTGAATACCACATATAAATCGGAAACCATTGAAAATATTAGTCTTATTGTCCAAGAGTGTTGAGGGTGTCTCCACAAAAATCTTCTCATGTTCTATTTAGCATGTCTTATTTATACTTATCAACACTTTCTAAGTGAGTGAATGGACCACAAGTTGCTAATTTGAAAGGTTTTATGTATTAAGCTACTATGAATTCTAGCTAAATGGATTCATGTGAAAGATATGGCTCATAAATAACAAGTATTGTTATGATTTGGAAAGATAGAAAACTATTAACAAGAAATACGTGATATTTAATACCACAAAGAAATGAGATTGTGTGAGGGATTTACTAGCATTTTTAATTAATGTGTCTCAAAAGTATGAAAAATCAATGATGGGGATGTGGGATGCAAGATGTAGGATAGGAGAATGAGATTTTGTTGATGAGTGACTCTCACATGCACATGAAAAGGAAGTGTTATGTTTAAATAACTAAGTATGGGACCAAGTAGTAGTGAGAAGGGATTATGGAGGGTGCTCAACCTACATATGGAAGAAATGTCTAAGTATAAAAGAGTTAAGAGTTCCATGCATGGTTCCTAGGGGAAAAATCAATTGGTGACTGATGTTAGTATGAATCTTAATTCCAAGCATACGAAAAAATACCACTTTAGCTGTGCATAACAAACAGCCCTAACAGCAAATATGGCTACCAATATCTTCGGATATACAATTAGGTGATCAAGATAAATGCTGCAAAAATCTAGATATATGTATTAGAAGACATTAAATAGTAGAAAAAACAAGATTTACTCCATGCATCCAATAGAAAAGATAAGAATATGTTGAATTAATTTTGTATTATGGGCACCTGGGAGGAAAACATATAAGGGTGTTACCAATTCTCCTCAATGGGAAGGGTTCTTGTAAGTCCTCAGCACTTCAGATCTAAAACTTCTCTCTCTTGATGGTGTAGAAAACCCAGACAAAAATGGTAGAAAAATATGACTATGATGGTGGATCAATAGTCAGACCAAAAATATAGATCCAGAGTGATCTTTAGGCAACAAAAGGTGATAAATGAATGGAAAAACCCTTCTATTTATAACAAAATATTTAGTTAGTCTAGATATTGGTGCATAATTAAAATATTATTAACCAAATCAAGATCCAAATTTTATGGAATATTTTATTATATTTTATGGAGGGAAAAGGAATTTGACTTGGGTTAAATCCCTTTATTTGTAAATAATAAATAAATAAATAAATGATTTATTTATCATTTTAAGGATGTGCTTGAGTAATAATCAAATAAATAATGATTTATTTAATTATTTATAGGTGATTTAGTCATACTTAACAAAGAATATTATTTAAATAAGGTTTAAATAACTATTCTTTAGGAAATAATAAGATAATAATGTTTTATCTAATTAATTTCCTTTTTTGGGTTAAATATAACCAGGAATATTAATCAAACTATTGTTTAATTAATTATTCCTTGAGGAAAATCAAAAAAATGTAGATTTATTTAATATTTCCTCATGGGGTTTCCTGTTTAGACCATAAAAAACTTAATAAATGTGGTTTACTAAGTTATTTTTATAGTGAAAGCAATTTTACTTAGGGTAAAATTTGTCTTACATGGTGTACTTGGATCCATCTAATGATAATAGGTTAGATGACCAAAAAATGGTGTAACAATTGACATAATGTGAATCATAAGAAAACAAAGAGATCCATGGTTCAAATCCCCCCGGTTGTGACCCAGTTTATAGAGATGATAACAGGTCGTATATCTCCAAAGGTTTACTAGTAGCTATGTGTCAGGTGGGTTGTTGGGTTCCTCTAGGATAAAAAAAAGAGAGTTCCATGTGTGATCAAGTCATGCAGGATGAATCACACGAGATTAAGGTTAAAGAATAGACGTTTGGAAACTCACATGCAAGAGAAAATGATAGAAAAGGTGTAATTTGTGTACTATGGAAGTGTGGATACGAATTTAAGAATGTGGAATGTGGGTGCAGGATGATTTGTAGAAATAAGGGAGCCACGACCCTCATATAAATAATTACCAATGAAGAAAGGATATTTTTGAGTAAATGTAAACAATAGAGGGAGATACTTAACCAACCACAATAATATAAAATGGTTTAGGTGTGGGAAAAGAGCGGAAGTTCAAGAATTATAGTTTATAAGGTAATTGAGAAAGAAATTTGGTCAAAACCATTCTATATGCCCTCACTATATTACACCATACCCTAAACCATACTCCATACCCACTTAGTTATCAAACAAAACAAAACAAAAAATTATACTACCTGAACTATAGTTATTTATGCATATATTTATAGATACCTACATAAGATTACAAAAATGGGTTATCAATCCGCAATCATATTACTACATGGGTATGATTTTTAGGGTTCCATTCATATATATTTTGTTTAGGTATTTAATAACTCATTTAAGATAATGTATCTTACATACTTCCGAGATAAGGGTCAATAAATTGTTTACTCCTTTATGGTTTCAATTTAGTGGCTATTTCTCTAATCATCTCTTAATGAATTAGAACATGCTCACTCTGGGTTAAAAACAACAGTTTGGTGTACATTCAACTGGTGTGGTTCGAAGTTTGGTATGTCTGGAGCTTAGTGAAGTTTCATTTTTTTACCGCTCCGATCTTTATCTTTTTCAGGGTTTAATGGAATATGTGCAATCCATCACTAAATTTCATTGAAATATGAAAAAATAGGGTTAGCATGTTTCCTAATTCCTAAAAATTTTCTTCCTTAAAGGGTCAATCCATTTGGGATTTTCTCAACATAATTCAATAAGTCACAATAGGTGATTTAGCATAAAGTTTTGTGGCAATGATCTATCTCCTCTAAGTTGTTTAGTTTTGAAGATAGGTAATGAATTTGTTCAGACATTTAAAATTGTCTAGATTAGGGTTCTTCTACTCCATGGTTCATTAAAAGAGGTGGTTTATGTACGTATGTGTGTTACTAGTTTTATTCATATGCAATTAGGGCTTCCAAATTGGGTGATAAGGGGGATGAAAAAGACATGCAAGTTCTTCAAGGTTCATCCCTTATATGTAGGTAATGTTTATATCCCTATGTCCAACTCTATGGAGATTTTATATGGTGGAAATATGGGATAATGTTTCAAAGAGTAGGTGTTGAATTTGCCAAGGATACATGGTGGTAATTGGATTTGGTTCAAAACTAATTTTAGGTAACCACTCCCTTTATATTTATCCTAATTGTTCTTGGCACTTTCTCATTGGTTTTGGATCAACATTTTGTGGTTTCTTCCTTAGTCCATTTCTCTACGCTAATGTTCATTTTAGTTTCTTCATTTTTCTTTTTTGGAATTTTAGTGATTTTTTCAAACTTTTCTTCAAAACCTTGTAAATAGGGGTCTCTTATAAATGGAGGTTTAAAATCCCATTCTCTTGGTTTTTATTGATTTCAAGAAAGGAAATTTTAATTGGTTTTCTATAACTAATATGTTCCTATGTGTGTTATAGTATTATTGGCACCCTTGTGCAACAAAAGAGGAAAATCAAATTTCAATAATTTGAATGCTTAATGATAAGGAATGTGGTTTGTGGCCCCAATAAAGGCTCCCACTCGAATACCTAAAATTATATAATTTCAATGAATTCTTCCCGTGATGATCTCTAGGAGGAGGAAACAGTTCATCAATTTATTGAAGATGTAAATTTGGGAAATTAGAGATGTTTTGAATTAAATTCTCTATTTTTTTATTGATTTCAAAATAGGAAATTCAGATTGGTTTCCTATAACCACTATATTCTCTTGTGTCTAGTGTATTATTATGGATTCCCTTGTATAGAAAAAAATGAAAATCCAAGTTTTAGAATTTGAATGCTCAATGTTAAGGAATATGGATTGTAACCTCAACACAGGCACCCACTCAGCTACCTAAAATTACAAAATGGCAATGAACATGCCCCTAATGATCACAAGGAAGAGGAAATTTTTCATAAAATGATCAAAGAAATTGACTTAGGCAATCAATAATCTCACCCCACTAATAAAATTTAAGACGAATTTCTCAAAAATAATGTTTCTCATTAGTATTTCATGTTATGTAGAAAATTGTTAAGTCTAGGTGGTTTTTATAGAGTCTACACTAGCATGAATTTTTTGGGATCCTCTGTGAAGGATGATTTTGATCCTTCGTTACTTGGAACATATTGTTTAATATTTATGCTAGTTTTTGTTAAGAGAGAGAATTGTTTTTACAAAGAGGAAATTTAGTGCTCTTATTTTAGTGGATTATGAGAATATATTCAAACAATGTGGATGAATTGTATGCCCTATTTCAAGAATACTTGCTTGCTTCTTCTCGGCCCATCTCAAAGCTTACTATAGTTGGTTAGCACTCCACTGGATCTCTAAGGCTGAGAAAGAGTCCAAATAGAGGTAACCACAGACCACTATTTTAGCTTGGTTTCTAGCCCTACCAAACTGGAGAGGGCTCTCTCCACAAATTCACAACCAAGAGGGTTGGATGAATTAGGGTTTTAGGCTAGGTATTGGTATAGGATTTTGTTTGTTTGAATTGGTTTTTTTGGATGGGTGAATTAGGTCAAAGAGGCTAGGTCAGGGAAAATAGGATTAGGGTTGTATTCCATTCAATGGGTCAAGGTAGGTAGGAAGGTGTTGTGCTATACAACAAACCCCCCATTTATTTTTATAAATAGGGACCCATTAAAAATAAAATAGGAAATTATTTTTATTTCCTAAAACAAAAAACTTAGAAAATAAAATTTTTGCTCTTTTCCTATAAAAAACGCATCGCATATTACATATCTTATTTCAAAAAATAATTATAAAACGTAAGATATGCGAACTAAGAAATGCGCTTGAAGCCTTTCTAAAGAAAATAATTAAAAAAAACCTTGTAAAAATATCAAAATCACCATTTCATTCTTCCTTTTCGCATCACATTTTAATTAATAAAAAAATCCATAAGAAGCAAATGATATAAGTCGTGATATCTGTGGACCCGATATACAGACATGGTCAATTGGGCAATTGACCACTTAAACATTGAAGATAGAATTTTCAAGAATTCGAGAGGAGAGATTATGGGTTCTTTCAAAGTAGAAGATTTAGCAGCAATGTATCATCTACCAACCCCACAGTAGAGATACAACAATAAGTATGTGCAGAATTTCAAAGAAAAACATCCAGATCTTATCAAAGTCATCCATGAAAGGAAGGACAATGAAGGGAAATTGAAGCAAGACAAATCTGGTACGTACCCAATTGCACAAATTCCTAATCCTTATTGCTATACCGCCGGTATGTTGTGTAGAATATTTTCCAAGCCTGATAGTACTATATTTTCAAGAAATTGGGTTCCCTTAATTGACGCAATCGTCAATTCTTCTATCCTAAATTAGGCATACATTCTATCCAATTTCCTAGCCAAGCATATAACTGAATATAGGAATAAAAGAAGTGTTTCGCTCAGAGAAATACCTCCATTTTATATGTATGCTTATGTCATAGATGCCATTTGTTTTACTTATAATTTTCCTACCATGGGTTGGAAATGGACCACCAAAAACCCTACCCCGATTCCTATCTACCATAGAGAACTCTGGGATTCTGAGTTTGTAATATCCCTAATTTGGAACAGCTAGCAAGGCATGACTGGAAAATGCATTTTCTAGGAATGGTTGTTACAAGGTTTGAAACCAAGACCTATATTCCTTAGATCTGTGTATCTAAGTCCAAAATCCAAGAGGAGGCTCAAAAGAAATCCCTCTAGGTGGGTTAAACAGGTCTCCCACACCTAGTTTCCTAATAAAAGTGCCTGATGAAGGGACTGCAACAATGTATGAGCATACAATGGAATAACAAAATTATTTTATAGCCATGAACACATGAAAATACATATAGCTAACCAATGTATAATATAGCAGAAAAAGAGTACAATTCTTTGAGGAATCAATCACTCAAGCTAGGCAATGAGAGCCTCAATGGAACATGTACATGATAAATGGAAAACACTGCTACATGAAGGAAGCCATGGCTATATCAATGCAGTTTATTGGAGGCATTAAAACATAATAATAGATAATACAATGATATGGCAATATCAGCTCGATAAAGGTGGGGGAGCAAGCTCTCAACCCTTGAAAATAACAATACAACAATCCTTATAAGGATTGGCTAAAATATATGTACAAATGGAAAATCTGCAGAAACGCTGGAGTTGCTGGGTAGCAGCTGCAACTAAAAACTGGAAATGGATGAAGATAGCTGAAGATGCTGCAACTAATGGCTGAATCTCATCCAATGGATCTTTTAGGTAAAAGGCTGATCCTAACACTAAAGATCTCACCCTCCAAAATAGTGGTGCAAACCCCCACTACAGATACTCACTGAAATAATGTAGTCTAGAGAAGGGACTGCGGTGTTGATGATGGGAGATGCTTAGCTTGATGCTAAGATATGAAAATCAGCTTTGAAACCTTCCTCACTAACCTTCTCGAAGAATATAAGCTCCCTCCTCTGAAAGATGAGCCAAGGAATGGTGTTGAGGAACCCTCCACTACAACACCCAGCAACACTACGTTATACTTCAGCATAAATAACGCAGTGACTAAAGGAAGTGCCTTTGGCCTTGAGCCAAGATGTGGAGAAATGAAGTGCAATGTTTCAAGAAGCCTCTCAATAAGGAGAGGAAATCCTAAACAGTAATCCCTCGTGCTAAACAACACTGCAACTCAGCTAAACAACCAAAGAATGCAAATAGTCTTCTAGACCAAAATCAGAATACTCAAACATATCTCTCTATGGCTGCTCCTTCCTCCTTTTATGCAAGTGAATGCCTCTTTTCCCTGGACCCCACACATTATGGTTTCTTCCACAAGTGATCTTCCTCCCTCTCAAACTACACCGTCTTCCCAAGCAAGCCACACCCTCTTAGGCAGTGCTGTTGACTTGGTCAAACTTGACCTTGTCCTCATGCATTTGCCCCTTTTCACACTAGAAGGTGAAAAATTAAGTTTCTCCATTGATCCCTTTCACACTATGAGGGATTTTATTCCTACTCATGGGTCTCCTCACCCATTTTATTCACCTCCTAGATGGCATGAGAAAAATTAATGTTCAAATTAGCTTCATGCTAATTTTGGAACAATCTACAGGTCACCTCTCAAAGATTGCCAAGCATCCTCCAAGCAGAGTGAAGAAAGGTAAGGGCTAAGTTGCTACTCCTCCTTTTCTGTGGGCACATGTGATGATCTCCTCCAAGTAAAGAGATGCTTTATCATCAATCAAGTCTCCACATTTCTCCTCCTCAGCATGCAAGTCAGCTAGCAAGCCATCATCATGTAAAGGTGAAATACTCAAGAGGATAGCAAAGTGATGTCTAGAGGTCCCTTTGAAGAATGGGATCTGAAATCTAATGGGAACTATCTCCCCCATATGGATCCTCCATCCCCAAGATATTAGACATGAAAAATGAGTCACCTCCCAACTAGGCAACTCCTGAAAATTGTCCTCCACCTTTGGCTCCGGCAAAGCAGGTGGGATGAAAATCTGCATATGGTAGACAATGTAGCCTACCCCATGCTGTCCATCTCTCCACTTATGATAATTGTAGAGTGTTGGCTATCCTTGGGCTGCAATAATGTTTCCCTCAAGTGGCAAGATGAGGACTAGATCTCCAAAGATCTCTTCCCCAACGTTGCAAATCAAGCTGGCCCAAACATTCCCATATATGATGAGTTGGAAATCATCACCATATGGCATCACATCCATCATATGGCTCACCTCATAAGGAAACAAATGTGCTGCTCTAGCGGCCATACCATCTCCCATGCTCCCCTTAGAACATGTAGTGCAAAAAGTGTGGGGAATTCCTCCCTCAAAGGACACATCCATCCCATGTGTCTCTCTCCCAATTATGCTCCTCATAAAGACAGAAAAAATAGAGCCATAGGGAGAAAAAATGAGAATCATGCTTGCTGCCATGTGTAACAAGTGAGAAGGACAATGGTCCCTTAAGTGCAACCAAAGAAGCTTGACCCTCAACTGCAATAGAGACTAATAAAATGTGTGGCCTCTCAACCACTTTCTTGTTGCTCCAATACCCTCATAAGTATGGAGGAAGTGAATGATACATGGTGAAAAATGAGCATGTCCTCCATAGTACCCCTCTTCGCCAAGTCTTCCTAGGGAATGACCATCAATCATGCTTATGGCCTCAAGTAGACCATGAATCTCAAAAGAAAGAATGCTCCTCCTTGGAGCAACATCCTACACATATATGGATAAGGATATATACATGCATCATATAAATAATCATGTAAACAATCAACACCCTTACCAAATGTTCTGCTCATACAAAGGGAGTGGCTCATAAATGAGTCTCCTCTCATACTCAAAGAGAAAATAGGTGGTTGTGCTAACTCTTCCAAAGAGTTATGTCTCTCCTCCATCTCCACATGATCCATGCATCTCTTCATATGCTGATATATCTCCTCCTCAAATCCTTCCCAAAAATACCCCTCCACGATGGTGTGGTATGCTCTCATAGAATGTGTGTGGCTGAAAAGGAAATCCATATGTGCTGCTTGTAGCAACTTCTCCTTCAGCTTTGAAGCTCTAGATAAGAAGATTCTACCATGATAGTAGATGACCCCATCTTTGACTAAATACTCATCCTCATGCAACTAGCCATCCAATATCCTAAAAGCAAGAATATTCTTGGAATACTCCACCAGCAACTGGGAGTTCCAATATGGATCTATCCTCCATAGTGACAACACTGATGATCTATCATAAAGAACACCTGTCATATGGCTACCCTCTCCTTTGACATCTCCCATGTCAAAGATGCAAGTTGGAAGGCTACTATCCTTCCCCTTCTGCTCCTGCCACAATGCAGAATCTAAAATGAGAGTGGGTAAAGACGATGTTGAGAGAATGCCTCTCTCCTCCTTGAGTCTACCCAAGACTCTCAGTGCTATACCCAACTCTCCCAAGGTCTCCATCCTTCTGAAATCAATGAGTGGTGCCTCAAAATGTGAAGCATCCATCCTTATTTGTTGATCCAGTGGTCTCCTTGGTGAAATGTCTCCATGAAATGAGACATTATCATCAAGAGATGACTGCATATATGAATGGACAAATATTCCCATGCTCTCACTGCGTAATCCAGTCTCCCTCCTAGGTGTAACAACCTCCAAAAATGGATAGGGGTGTGTACTCCTCATCTCATGATGCTGGCTCTTCTCCCTACCTCCTCCTTGTGTCTCCATGGTTCCACACCTCCTCAACAATGGCACATGAGTTGTGCCTTTATCTCCACATATGAGATCCTGGGGGCTCCTTTGAAAATATGCAAGAACCCCTCTACTTGGAGCAAGAGCTCCTCCTTCCTTTGCATGAGGCACTATATAATCTCTATATGTGCCAATGTTGTTGCCCTCAATCTCTGCAACATGAATGGGCAACCTCCCAATGATTGGATCCCTTTTTGAAAAAGATATCTCCATGCTTCCTTGCTCAAAGGTATGAGATGAAAGTCTTTCTTCTGGCAAAGTATGGTGCAAGTTTTCAACCCCCTCCATGGTTTTCTGAAGTGGAATTGCGTTTTTATTCAAGGGTTTTGTTTGAGTTCCTTTTTTAGCTCCACCATGTGTGTCTCATGAATCCTCCTACCAAATATTTTCACTAAGGCCCTAGTGAAACTTGCATAAGATGCAGTGTTTACATTTTTTAAAGAAAAGGATTCAAAGATCCACCAGGCATAGGCCTTACCTCTCAAATGTAGAATTTTAACCCTGATGGCTTCATCTTCAGGAATTTGGTGCTGCTACAAGAAGGTATCTAAATCCTCCACCCAAACTCTGGTTGAACATGTAGGTGAACCTTCAAAGGTAGATAGAAGAAATCTATCCCGCTGCTCTCTTCCCTTCACCTTGATCTTGAAAAACTCTAAAAAACTGAGATGATCTCAGAATTTCTAAGTTTGAGACTCATAATCCTTCAGGAAATTACTAAGATTTTCCCTCATGGCAACCTCTTCTCCTGTTTCCATCTCTCTTTTAGAAATCCTGGGCATGTGACTGCATTATGTGTTAGAGTGTGTGGCTACTTGCTCACACATCTCATATGACAATCTAGAGTTTGCTTTAGATTCAAACTCTTTCGGAGATTCTTCATACATATCCTTCCTGATCTTCTTGAAATCTTCATGAATTTTTTGCACAGATTTAGGAAGAAGCTTTGTAAGCTTATCCCCTTTTTCTTCTCCAGAAAATGGAGTCTTTTTCCTGCTTATCTCTCTATCTCCTCTTTGAGAATAGGAAGTGCAGGGTCCTTCCACTTCTATTTGCTTATCCTCCTTGGGGAGGTTCTTCATGTATCTGAAATATGATGATATAAAACCCATCCTCTTAAATCTTCTAATCTATTTGGCTAATACTCACAATCTGAGCCAAGAAATTTTCTTTGATACCACTATAATATCCCTAATTTGGAACAGCTAGCAAGGCATGACTGGAAAATGCATTTTCTAGGAATGGCTACTACAGGATTTGAAACCAAGACCTGGATTCCTTATATCTGTGTATCTAAGTCCAAAATCCAAGAGGAGGCTCAAAATAAATCCCTCTAGGTGGGTTAAACAGGTCTCCCACACCTAGTTACCTCATAAAAGTGCCCGATGAAGGGACTGCAAAAATGTATGAGCATACAATGGAATAATAGCATTATTTTATAGCCATGAACACATGAAGATACAAATAGCCAACCGATGTATAATATAGCAGCAAAAGAGTACAATGCTTTGAGGAATCAATCACTCAAGCTAGGCAATGAGAGCCTCAATGGAACATGTACATGATAAATGGAAAACACTGCTACATGAAGGAAGCCATGGCTATATCAGCACAATTTATAGGAGACACTGCAACATAATAATAGATAATACAATTATATGGCAATATCAGCTCAAGGAAGGTGGGGGAGCAAGCTCTCAACCCCTGAAAATAACAATACAACAATCCTTAAGAGGATTAGTTGAAATATATGTACAAATGGAAAATCTGTGGAAATGCCGGAGTTGCTGGGTAGTAGCTGCAACTCAAAATTGGAAATGGATGAAGATAGCTGAATATGCTGCAACTAATGGTTGAATCTCATCTAATGGATATTTTAGGTGAAAGACTGATCCTAACACTGAATATCTCACCCTCCAAAATAGTGGTGCAAACCCCCACTGCAAATATTCACTAAAATAACGCAGTCTAGAGAAGGGACTTCATTGTTGATGATGGGAGATGCTTAGCCTAATGCCAAGATATGAAAATCATCTCTGAAACCTTCCTCACTAACCTTCCCGAGGAGTATAATCTCCCTCCTATGAAATATGAGCCAAGGAACGGTGTTGTGGAACCCTCCACTGCAACACCCAGCAACACTACGTTATACTTCAGCAGAAATAACATAGTGACTAAAGGAAGTGGCTTTGGCCAAGATATGAAGAAATGAAGTGAAATCCTTCAAGAGGCCTCTCAAGAAGGAGAGGAAATCCTAAACAAGAATCCCTCGTGCTAAACAACACTACAACTCAGCTAAACAGTCGGAGAATGCAAATAGTCTTCCAGACCAAAATCAGAATACTCAAACATATCTCTCTATGGCTGCTCCTTCCTCCTTTTATGCAAGTGAATGCCTCTTTGCCCTGGACCCCACACATTAGGGTTTCTTCCACAAGTGATCTTCCTCCCTCTCAAACTGCGTTGTCTTCCCAAGCAAGCCACACCCTCTTAGGCAACGCTGTTGACTTGGTCAAACTTGACCTTGTCCTCATGCATTTGCCCCTTTTCGCACTGGAAGGTGCAAAATTAAGTTGCTCCATTGATCCCTTTCACACTATGAGGGATTTTATTCCTACTCATGGGTCTCCTCACCCATTTTATTCACCTCCTAGATGGCATGAGAAAAATTAATGTTCAAATTAGCTTCATGCTAATTTTGGAACATTACAGAGTTCCACTTACACTTCTATAAAATCTGCTACGGAGTCATATTGCCCATGCATCAAATGATTTTCAGCAAAAATGCTCCAAGGGTTTCTGAAGAAGCCAATGTAGATATTCTTCCTATAGCAAGATAGTTTGTTGAAGAAAAGTTCACATATATTAGAGTATTTGGGAGTTATGCTTCTCCCCATGTTTTACCTTACTATGTTCCAGACAAATTACTTGAAAAATAAATAGCATATCAGCTTGTCAACGGTGTCACAAAGAAGTTGAAAGATGGTAAAAAGGCTATTTGGCCTACTTTTCCTCTACAGTGCAGCACCTTTGCTCTGGATAATATTGGCCATACATACAAAGAAGTTCCTAAGATTCGGTTGTTGAGATTGGCATTTATACCAGGAAGATTATATGATCCCAATGATGTGATTAAAAATTACACCACAGAGCTAAAAATGAAGCCTTTTGTAAAGGAAGAAGATAAATTTGATGATTTCTTCCAAGGTATGGAAAATTTCTCTAATGTTATTAAATATGTTTCTAGTCAATTAAGTCAAGAAGATGTTGAAGCTTTTCAAACATATAGAAACAACAAACTAGAAAAGATTCCTTTGAATCTGTTGACTATTGGAGATGAAAAACACACTCCAAGTGTTAGTATATATGATGAAATGAAAAATATATCTGAAAATGAATTAGGTCAATCACAATAGCAGTATGATAATTCAGATCAATCTGAGGAATCTGAATCTAAGAAAGCAAATTCAGAAATTGATCAAATTCTTCAAGAGATAGAAGTGCTGGAGAAAACAAAGAAAAATGGGACAAAATCAAGTTTGGAAACAATTAAACATACTCATAGCATGTTGGATCAATCCAAGCCCTCTTAATTGAGAGAACTGGTGAATGAATGGGAAGAATTTTCTCAAGCAATAAATACTTCAAAAGAAAATCCCAATATTGATCAAACATCAAGTTTTCAAACACTAGAACCTTCACAGAAAATAGTTGAAACTGTTAATCCACTATAAAGAGTTCCAGGAGTACATGAAAAATAAATCATACTGGCCTACCCTACAGATCAGATGGTTCTACAAATTGAAAATATTTCGTCATTAGAAATTTTCTACAGTCCTAGCTACAAAGCTGTGGTTAAAAGGAATGAAAGAAGAAGGATTCATGAAACAACTCCAAAACCAATAGATGAATCAGTTGATGTACTTTGGAAGGATTCCTTATATGATCCTACTGAACATCTAACCAAGTTATCACAATATGCAGGGGCATATGCCACCGCTACTGTCGATAAAGCTACTGAGGTTAGAATATTGTTGAAACAAAAGGAAGCCAAAGTACAAGAATTAGAATAGTTACTAAATGAAGAGAAATCCAAGTCCATTGAACAGATCAAAATAAGCACAGCTCAATTTCATGAAGATGTTGAGAACCTCAAATTGAAGTCTTGGACAAAGCTTAATGAAAAGTAAGCACATCTAGAAAAAGTAATGGCTGAATTATAGAATCAACCACAGTTAGAACAATTCATCAAGGCAGCACTTGATGTAAATACTATGTTAAAGAAAGAAGAAGAAATTTTTGTCACCAAGCTTCTATGATTAATTCTTATTGTGATTCCAATAAGATAATGATTCAGCAAATAACAATTCAGAAATTGGAATGTGAAAGACTTGAAAAGAAAATCGAAGAACACATTCAATGGAAAATTTCAGACACATGAAAACAAGCTAATCTACCACAAATAGATAAGCTACACAAAGAATTGTTATTCACGGAATGGAGAACACAAATTAATCAAGTAGAGAAAGCAGCAACCAAGACATCCAAGAAATCAAATGAGATTATTCAGACTATATGTGATAAATTATTTAAAATAGAACTTCTTAAAGAAAACAAGTTTAATGTGTTTTCAGGAATAAAGGAAGTAGAACTAAAGTGGAGACAGATAGCAGATACACAAGAGGAATTGATCAAAAAGGTTGATAAGTTTGATCAGAAAATTTACTGGAATTTTCTGATCAAACCTTACCATCAACATCAAACTCTTCAGTCTCTTACAGATTCAACAAAAAATATCTGAGTTAGTAATTTCAAATGTTATTTTCAAGAGACAGATTTGGTCACGAATATCACAGCTAGCTTAGCTTAAAGCAATGCTAGATATTTTTCAACTTCGTGATCACACTCAGAAAGAAAGGCAGGATTCACAAAGTTAGGATTGTTAGTTCAAAGTTCCTAGATTATGGTTTAAGTTAAGTTTTTAGATGAAGGTTGTTTGAAACCTCCTCTACATTTTTGTAATAATTTAATTTTAGTTTGTAGCTAGTTTAGTATTTAAACCCTTCTCATGCATTTAGAGAAGGGTCCAAAATTTTATTGAGAAAATTTGAAAATAATGCTTAATTGTAAGTAAGTTTGTGAATGCCTTGATAAAGTAATGGAACACGGCCTTTTCAGTTATGTATATCCTTTTGTTGATCAATGATGATGCACTTTTGTATTCTTTGAAAGACTTATTAATGGAGGAGTTGAATGTGACCTATTATCACTGATCAGATGAACAGAGAAGTACACATCTGGTACTATTATCATGTATGGTCAATCTGTTTTTGAATATTAGTGATGAATTCAGTTTTTATGAATTATATATGAAATGTATTGTTTTTATTTGAAATATCAGTTGCACTATTGTATGATATAAATATATAAATTGGTTTTTTTTTTAATATATGATCATCATATATATGCGATATATTTCTCATTTTATTTTGATTAACTATTTTTCAAGAGAATCATCTTACAAAGTAATAACTCTATTAAATCTGTGATAATCTTCATCATCACAGATTGAATAGATATCATTTTAGATCGCATTAAACTAGTATTATCCTGGGTTAGATTAAATTAGGATTAAATTCATAGTTTTGCATTTTAGAATTAATTTGTTTTAGTTTTTAGTGATTCTTCGTGTAAATCCTTTGAGAAAAACCCAACAATCAAACAAAAAACCCAAATATGGGAAACTGGTCCCATTATATCTAGTCAAAGGCACTATCCCAAATGAAAAAGGAGTTGTCTTAAGGTCCAGACTGGGTGGTTATCCCCCTTGTTGTTGCCACAGATTTATGAGGCCTCAAAATTTTTGGCGCTAGAAGGAGGGCTACTATGAATGGCATATAAGTCTAAACCTCAAGCTAGAATCCCTCATAAGAGTCGATCTCCCCAAAATCATTCTAAAACTTCCCGATCACACTTTAGATCACCAACTCAGAAATTGGAAATAGTAGAAACCTTTCCATCATCTCCTGAAGTATCTCGACAGTCAACTGCTTCAGAATTCACTCCCAAGTCTCCCGAAGTTTAGTCTTTGATTTAGAAATTAGAAGGAATATCTATTTTTGCTGAAAATCCTATTAACCCAAAAGCTTTTGAGGAAAGTGTTACTTCTCTATTTAGAGAAACGATTACATTAACTAGATCTAAAAGTGAGAAACTTGGAATTCCACTTTTTGAATTTTCAATTGAATCATTTCGAAAAAAAAGTTCCTATATCTAGATCTAAGTCAGACACAAGTGAAGTTACATCAAATTTCCCTTCAGTTACTTCTTCACATCCTCTGATTCAATCTCCATCTTCTCAATCTTCCATTTCTTCTACTCAAACAATTAGTGCTGTTACAAGTAGTATTGTTCCAGTTGTAAGTTCTTCATTCATTCTCCCTACTTCTGGATCTACTTATATATCTTCACAAAGTTCAAATCCAATTATGGCTAATTGACCTTGGACGAATCTCAGTGTTGTATTAATGCCAATCCAAATCCTCTTCTGGATCATCCAAAAAAATGGTTACCTAAATATAATCCAGATGATGGTCTTCCTGCCAAAGAACATATCAATAATTTTATGTTAGCCATGAATCTAAATGGATTTGCTCATGAAGATATTGTTGTTATATTGTTTCCTTATACTTTACAAGGATTTGCAGGATCCTGGCATTTTTCACTTCCAGCAGGATCTATTACCGATTGGGCAACTTTTGAACAAGTTTTCCTTGCAAAATTTGGAGTCGATAGAATTGTTGCATCCCTAATCAATGCTCTTTCCAATCTTAAAAAAAATTTAGGGGAAAGGATCAAAGATTTCAACTCCAGATTTAACAATTTATTAAACAAAATTACAACTGCTTCCAAACCTATTTTTGATGTACAAATAGAATGGTATATATCTTCTTTGCCTTCTAATATAGCTATTTTTGTAGATAGAGCCAGTAAAGCCACCCTTTTAGAAAATATGAAAGAAGCTCTTACTGTAGAGAAAATAATTTTAGCATTAGAAAAATGTTCAGAAACAGAAGATAGGAAATCCAAGAAAGTGACATTCAGTCAAGATTCAAAAAATAAGGTCTCGAAAGATCTATTTGATCTTGAAGGTATTCAAAAAGTATTAAAGACTATGTCAAATGATACGATTGAAATAAAGAAACAAGTTTCTGAAACCTCAACCCCTAAAAATATTTTTTCCCATTTAAGAGAAATCCTTCTTCAACATCTCAACCTCCAAACATAATTTCGAATGTTGAATCCGATCAAGATACTGAAGATCCCTCACCATCTGAACAAGAGTTAGAATCTGAAGAAGAAGCTGAATTAAATGGTTTATGGGATTTCATTCTTCCCACAGAGGAATAAAGTGAAGCTATTCCTGTCTCTACAAGAAGTAAATCTTCTTCTAATTCAACTATATCAAATCAGAAACAAAAATCTCTCCCCACCAAGGAGAAAACAGAAGTTAGAAAAACTAAAACTGTTCAGACAGATTCTATTCCACCAGATCCTAATAAAACTTCAAAAACTTTGATAGTTTCAGATACAGTGGAATATAATATAATTAAATATATGAAAGAGACTAAATCAAATATTTAATTACACTAAATGACCAAACTCAAGCAACAACAGAAAATTTTTCTTAGAGAACTCAAGGCAATCCCTGTATAACCTACACAACCACCAGTTATAGCACAAGCTTCTAAAGATATAGGGAAACCTCCATCATCTGCAAACAAGGTAAATCCCAATGATTTGGTTTTAATTGGTGATAGACCTATTTCACACACTCCTCCTTTAGTTTTGACTTATGATATTTTCAACAAAAATGTTCATTACTATCTTATTGATTCAGGAGCTTCTTCAAACATTATGCCAAAGAACGATATGTACAAAATTGAATATTACTCCTCAAAAGTCAGTTGTACATATAGTTCAGTTGGATAGAACAAGAGTTGAAGTTATTGGAGAAATGTTGTCAGTATCCATTAGGTTATCCTCTAATCCTAGTAATCAAATTCCAAAACAATCCTTATTTTGGACTCTATACTTTGATGGTTCAAAATCAAAAGATGGTGCAGGAGCAGGTTGCATTTTAATTGATCCACGAGGAGAGAAGACAATACTAGCTTGTAGACTCAAGTTTCAGTGTACAAATAATACTGCTGAATACGAAGCATTGATGCAAGGTTTGTATAAAGCTATAGAATTGAATGTTGAATATTTGCAAGTATATGGATATTCTGAAATAATTGTTAGACAAGACAGAAATATGATTCATTATGTTTAGGGAAATTTAAAACATTATCAAACCTTAGCTCAGAATCTTACTTCCCATTTTACTGCATTCAATATCTCTACAGTTCCTAGATTACAAAATGCAAGTGTTGATTTACTTGCTAATGTAGCATCTAGACTCATACTAGCCGAAGAATTTAACCTAGATAGATTTTCAATAGAGTTAATTTTTAGGCCTTCCATTCCTGACAATGTAACAAATTGGAGAGTATTTAATAATGATGCAGATATAGTAGAATTTCTTACATCTAACAAATCTTATGAAGGTCAGAGCATAGATGAACATGAACATACTTTACATATTGAATATAAACCAAATACTAATTCAATTCCAAAATCTATAGTCAAAATGGAAGATCTCTGTGATCTGAAAGATAGGTTTAAGAAGGTAATGTTGAAGCCCCGAAAATCGAGTCTACAACAAGGGGAATACCCACCCGGTCCGGACCTTGGTTAGCAGTTCCTTTTCCTTTTAGTATAGTGGGTCCGACTGGATATAATGGGACCAGTTTCCCAATATGTGTGTGTGTGTTTGAGATTTGATATTTCTTTTCTAAACTTCCTAATTAAAATGCTTTTAATCTATTTCTAATCTATTCATATGCAAACTGTATTCTAAGAAATATCTAACTCTAAACTAACCCGGGATGTAATCTTTCAATATATGCGATCTAAAAGGATTTCAGATAACAATTGATAATAAAGATCATTCAATTATTATGAGAAAAGAATTCAATAAAGATAAACTATTTCACATAAAAAGTTAGATGAAACAGTTGTGGGAAAACATATCGCATATTAAGCTATTCATATATCAAGCACAAATAAATAATTATCGTTGTACAAAAATTCCAAATGATAACTCAGATATTCAAACATTAACATATAAACAACTAAACATAAATGTCACTTTTAACACAAAAACAGAAACAGTTAAGAGATAAAAATACCATTTATAATTGGTTCTACTCATGAGATAGAAGCAATAATGATTTATCTCTTTCTTAATCCAACATCTATCAAGAGTACAGAAATGCAACATCAGTAACAGATATTAGACACAGATATCAATAAATCTCGTTCCATTCATTTATCAAACCCTCCTCTGAGGGTGCAGAAGTGCATGTTCTGAGGATAAGTTTTTGACAAATTTCAGGACCCTTCTCTAAATGCATGAGAAGGGTTTAAATACTAATAACTAAAATCTAAAAATAGTTTATTACAAAAATTTAGGATTCGGTTTAAACGACCATCCTTTTCTTAGGAAAAAATATAGTAAAACTAAAACTAAATCTAAAAATAAATACCATAAGCTATCTACTTATGAATTTGATCTTTGATCTTGCAGGCATCCAGCATTGTTTTGAGAAGAGGTGGTTGGCCGACTTCAGATTTCAACTGCCCTGAAAAGACAGAATCAACAAGTGTAGGAGAAATCTTCTCGGCAGAATTAATGATGCAACTAAGCGCACTGCATTGACTATGGGGTTTTACTAGATATGTCCAGTAAGAATCCCAGTTTAATCTTGTTAGTTCTTGAATTGACTTTTCCTTTTCATCAGCCTTTTGCCTCCATTCTGTTTGTAATTGTTGTGCTTGCGGAAGGTGTCCCGGAATAATCTATGAAATCAAATTAACTTTGTGAAAATTTTCATTTACACAATCAATAATTTTTTCTGCTGCTATAGCTGCTTCCTCTGCTGCTTTTTCTGCTTCTCTGAGCTGTACATCCCAATTGTTGAAGAGTATTTCTTTATGAATATCATTTATGATCGGTGCTCCTGCTTTTCTTCCTTCCTCTGTCTTTTGCCATGCCATATAATTAGTAACTCTTTCATTAGTTAAATCATAATCATGTCGTAATTCTACGACATGATTAGTGATTTGATCACTTTCTTGACAAAAAGAGTTGTATTGCGAGATTTTCTGGCATAGTATGTCTTGCTGATGCAGTAGTTGTTTGTTCAAGGAAACAGACTCTGAAATAAACTCCGGAAGCTTAGGGTCGTCTTTGTGCTCTTCTTGAATAATCTGTATTTGTTTCTCTTTATCTGCCAAACTTTTCTGATAACCAATTTGCATCTTTTGAAGCTCTAGCTGTAACTCTTCAAGTTTTATTTGTGCTTCACTATTAGCACAGGCTTGTTGCAATTGTTGTTACAGTCGAAATACCCATCTTCTTTTGATTTAATAATAGTTTCAATTTTCGTATGCTTTATCAATAGTTGCGGAGGCATAAGCTCCCCATTCGGTCCTGAACGTAGTCTTTGGCTTCAGTTGGATCCGTAGTAGGATCCTTCCATAAGACATCTAATTGTTCTGCCTCAATAGAGATTGAGCTCTCTAAATTTCTCTTTTTCCTCTGCTTCCTCACTACTGCTTTATACTGCGGGCTGTAGAATACATCTAGAGGAGGAATGTCCTCTATATTGAGTACAATTTCAGAAGAGGGAGTGATAGGTATATGCTCAGTTTCTGTGACGTTGGTACTTATTCCAGTGCTCAAAACTTTTGTTGTCTATATAGGGGTCTGTATATTCTGTCCTTCCACATTAAGAAATTGATTAAAAGAAGCCCAGCCTGTCCAATTCGATTCTAACTGCCGCTGTTGTACATGAGAGGTAGTGTCTACTCAACTGAGTGGTAAAAATCTGTTGTTGTGAAAGCTCTTTAGATTGAGTTGTATCCTTCACTGAGCTTTCATCATTATCAATCTTTTTAGAACGCTCATAAGTCTCTTTGTCAGACTTCGACTTAGACTTTTCTGTATTTGAGCTGCCACTAAGACTGACACTAGGAGTTGGTTCCCTTGCGGGTTCCAAGCGTAAATTTTCCAAAGGGATAGTAGTTAGTCTTCTCTCTCTGTAAACTTTAAATTCCTAAAAATCTTCTGGGGATAACTGTGTTTGAGCTAAATGCAAAACTTCTTTAAATGAACATTTTGTTTGAAATATATCATCAAAAGGATCTTCTTCTCCAACAAACACTCTCACTTTGATTGCAGTGGTGAAATTTTTAACAATATCAATTGGATCAAATAACCTTCTCGAAAACTTGAACAGTTGCAAGCATGTAATATTGCTTACCTCTTTGACTGCGTGACCAACATCAAACAGTGAAAATTCTCCACAGGCTATGGGAAATTGTGGCCAAATGCCCTTTTTCTTCTCCTTTAATTCCTTTGTCAAACCTCCTTCACCACAGGTTTGATAAGCAATCTCCCGAGCTACAAGTTTATCCGGAACATACAGGGGTAAAACATGGGGGGAAGCAGAACTTCCAAAAACCCTCACATAAGTAAACAACTCTTCCCCAAACCATCTTGCGACAGAGAGAATGTCGACTTCTGCTTCTGGGGATAACCTTGGAGCATCCTTATTATACAATATTCTGTACAGAGGCAGCATTATGCCATGGAAAATTTTGTAAAAATGAGGAACAAACTTTGATTCCCACAACTCTTTGTGATAGACATGAATAGGCAAGGGATCATGGATTGTCCATTGCCAACCCATCAAAGGGAATTTAGAAACAAAACAAATTGAATCCATAACATAGGAAGATAGATAAAAAGGAGGATAAATCCTCTGGGAAATAGTCCGTTTGGACCGGTAATTGAAAATGGCAGCGGCTAAATTATCAGACAAGATTTTGGCCCAGTCTACAATTGTAGCGTTAACAGCAACATTCAACAAAGGGAGCCATTCAGGCAAGACCATATTTATGTCAGGCTTTCCAAAAAGCCTGCATAACATAGCAGTAGCAAAACAATATGGAGAGGTGAGCGAACCAGTACTGTACATACCGTGTTTTTTTTTCTTCAATGGTTCCTCTCTCTTGGTCCATTCCTTGGTGCATTCTGCCAAATTTACATTTTCTATGGCGAACTTCTCCATAAATTGTTTGTTGTAGGTCGCCTGAGGTTCCGGTAAGTGATACATAAGCCTCAAATCTTCTATAGTGAATGACCCGATGAGTTCTTGTCCTGGAGTTCTGAATTGCTTGTCCGAAATATCTGTGTTATCCAGCACCCATTTTATCATATCTGTATATGGAAGAATTCTCAGTCTTGCTGCTATTCTGTGAAGAAATGAACAAGCCAATTCCGTAAAAGACGCTTTAGAGGAATTACTTGATCCAACAGTAGCCGCGACTTCCATTACCCTGGGATTTTCTTCTTCGAGCAGGTTATGCATGCCCTCCCAGGTAGTGATACCGGCATCCTTATTGCAAGCAGTATCCGCATACAGGGAAGCCATCTCTTTGTTTTCAACACTCGAAACTTTCTCTTTCTTACCCATAATGCTCTGTGAATGCTTTGTATAGTCTTTTGCTCCTTCGCGCCTGCGGTGTTACGAATTAAGTGAGAGTAATGAGATGAGAAAGGTGACGGGATAGTTTTAAATGCTGAAGGCGGATAAAAGCGTGAAACAACCTTTCAATCAAAATAAAATCCTTTCCGTCAATGATTAACAATCCATTCATTAATTTTGACATCAAAGCGCATAACAGATATTTATTTATGAAGAGATTTACTTTGGACACCGCGCTAGGAGAATCTGCGATAATGCGATCTGCGATTTGTTGTGCAATATCGCAAAATTGCAATATCGCGGATCGCAATCATCGCAAATTGCGGATCGCAATCATCGCAAATCTAATATCATCATGAAATCGCAAAATCGTGAAATCACAATTTCACAAAATGTAACTTATTAAACAACTTTTCTGCGATATGCGGTTTGCGATAAATACTTTAATGTCTAGTTCTTTGGGATCGCGCTATCGCAATATCGCGGAATCGCAAATTTAAAAGATTATGTTTTGATAAATGATATCCAATTTTTGTGATGGATGCGGTATTTCTATTCAAAGAAGGATTATTCTTTGATCTGTCATAAACTTAGGTTTACTTTAAAGATTTTCAAAGGAATTTTCCTAAGTTAAGATAGTACTTTTATTTGAGAGAGGAAATAAAAACTACTTAATATTTTTTGGATTTTTTGACTAAGGGTCCCCTCGTATTTAGTATTATGACTAATACTAAATAAGAAAGGGGGGTTGTTGCTGGCCACAACATTGGCGATTCACTTGGAAGAACCAGTTATCTCTGCCTTTCTTTTGAATTTTCTAAGCTTTTCAAAACATAAAATTTTCCAGAAAATCAAGCTTTATTATAAAAAGAAAAAGTACATTATGCTTGAATCTATAAATGATATTTTATTTCTTCTATATTCAAATTTTGATTATTCACTTCCTCAAGATATTCCTTGTATTTACATCAGTCATTATTTGGTTTTAAAAAGATAAAAACAAAGGCTTCTCTATAAATCAGCTTTAAATATGCTCATTTGTCATAGGTAGAGCCACTGCTGCCAGCAAGCGTTTATAGCCTCGATAGGGTTACCTGTTACCCAGTAATGATCCTGTATCCTACTTAGAGAAATATAAAATTTTCAAAGAGAAATCCATATTCACACTTATTGCTTTTGCTTTTTTTTTCTCTTTTTTTTTAATCTTAAAGAACAATGTCTTGGTTTGGTAGCCAACTCATGACAAAGCCATTCACTTGATTTATAATTTTGCTGAACAAGCTGGCTCGTGATGAGACCCCTTGTCTTTTGATTGTAACAATCTTGAGTCATTGCCCTGTTATGGTATGCAGTATTGGCAAAGTCAGCAAGCTATAATATCTATGATCATGATAAGTCGGCTCGTGATGAGACCTCTTACTCTTTAAGTTAAAAGTGTATCATTGGATAATTCTTTGAACATTGTAATTTTCTAAGCAGGGAGGGTATCATTGTTTCCTTAAGATAGCTCTGGACGACAATGGTAGAGTTTTTAGAAGGAACTTTTCTATAGAGAAACTTTGTTTTGCTATTGATACCTTTCATTGAACTGATATAAAACAATATTTCACCAAAAGTTGCCTTTCATCAAAGTCTTCAAAGTTGAAACTAGTATCATTTCAAGATTAAAGTTTTTTAACTGTATATTTGAACAATAATGATCAATATTCTGACAAGAATTCTATTTATAAAAATGAAGAAACAAAATCTAAACAGAGAATTTATATCTTCTTTGTAAATTCCAAATGTAACCATTAACAACTCGTTTTATTTTGACAATAAAGAAAAATAATATACAAAATAGAAGAATGATCTCCTATGGAAAATATTTTTTGAGAATTTGTCCATTAACAGGTAAAGATTCTCTTTTGCCTGTTAAATCCTGTAACATAAAAGTAGATGGACCTATGATTTCTGCAATTTGAAAAGGACCAAGCCACATTCGTTGAAATTTCGTATGTTTTCCTTTTTCCTCATGCGCCTTGTCCCATTTTAAAACAAGATATCCAACCTGAAAGTCTTTTCTGGTTATCATGTTTGAATCAAAAGAATATTTTACTAATGCTTGATGATGAGCATGAGTTATTTTGGATTTTTGTCGTTGTTCTTCTAACTTAAATTATTTCCATCTGTCTTAGTTGCAAGGAAGAAGTTGGTACTTCATCAATATATTGAACTAAGGCCAAAGAAGGAATTGCTAAATGAGTTGGAAGAACTACTTCTTTCCCATAAACTAAATTAAAGGGAGAAGTACCAATAGAAGCCTTCTATGTTATTCGATCTGCCCATAAAGCATATGTTAAAGACTTATGCCATTTTTTATGACTTTGATCAATGGTTCTCTTAATAATTCTAATTAAATTTTTATTTGTGGATTCAGCTAATCCATTTCCCTATGGATAATAATTGGCAGAATATTTAAGTTTGAAACCTCTCTTGAGTGCAAATTCAGTCATAGCATTACCAGAAAAATATGATGCATTATCAAACATTAAAGCAGAAGGTAAACCAAACCTGGTGATTATGAACTGATCTATGAATTCAATGATATGCTCAGCATTAGCAGTCTTGAGAGGGACCGCTTCTACCCATTTCGTAAAATAATCAGTTGCAGTAATGATATACCTATGTTGCTTAGAAGAGTGAGGAACGATCTCACCTATTATGTCCAATCCCCATTGATAAAAAGGCTATTCAATGTTTACTGGTTGTAATGGTAATGATGGTTTCTTTTGTCTTCCAGCTGCATTTTGACAAACTTGGCATCTTCTTACATAGCTATGTGAATCTTTAAATAAAGTGAGCCAGTAATAGCCTGCGCCAAGAATTTTATGTGCAGTAGCATCTCCAGCATAATGTCCACCTGTTGGTCCATTATGAAGTTCCTGCAAGACTTTTTCAGCTTCAGATTTCTCCAAACATCTAAGAAGAACTGAATCATAATTCATTCTAAAAAGAATATCGTTTACAAGCTGATATTGCTTAGCCTTCAACCTTAAGGCTCTTTTCTTGGTGTGATCAAGATTTGGAGGGGCATATCCATTCTTCAGATAAAAAGTGATATCAGCATATAATGATTCAACATCGTTTAGGCTTACCTCATACGTTTGTATCTCTTCAGATGATTTCTCAGAAATCTGTGATGCTCCAGCTAGTATTTTGCAAAAGCCTTGACCTCTAACAATATTTGCTGGTTTGATCTCAACATCATATTCTTGTAAGGCAGTAATCCAATTAGCTCTTTTCTCACCCACATCTTTTTGAACTAAAAGATTTCTTACTACTGGAAACGGTACAATGATTTTTGTATGGGATTTAAGTAAAAAAGGTCTGAAATACTTAATTACTTTGAAAACAGCGTAAGCTTGTTTCTCCACATATGAGTAATTCAACTCAGCGCCTTGTAAATTTGAACTGAAGAAAGCAATTGGGGCTTTTGCTTTGTCTTGATTTGCTAGAGTGAGAATCGCAGCGTAAGATTTATCAGAGGAAAATGTGTACAAAATAAAAGGATTGGAAAACTTTGGAGTTGATAAAGATGGAGCATTAATGATTGCTTGTTTGATTAGATTGAATGCCTCATATTCATCTTGGCCCCATTTGAAGTTTGAATTCTTTTTAATCATTGTTTGTAAAGGAGATACAATTCTTGACAAATCTGGTACAAATCTCTTTACAAAATTAATTTGGCCGAGGAAAGATTGCATAGCTTTCTTGTTGTGAGGTAAGGATATTTCAGAAATCTCCTTGATTCTATCAGGATCAATGTGAATTACAGATTTTGACACTATGAATCCAAGAAGTTTTCCTTCACTTAATGTGAAAAAGGATTTTTTTGGGTTAAGTGAAATTCCATACCTTTGACAACGTTGGAAGTTCTGCTTCAAATCTCTAAGATGATTGCTTTGTTTTTTGGAATATACAATTATATCATCCAAGTAAATTACCACTGATTTGTTAACTAATCCCTTGAAAGTGATGTCCATGGCTCTCTGAAATGTGGCACCAGCGTTGATCAGACCAAAAGGCATCTTTTGATATGCATAAGTGCCCCATTTGGTTCTAAATCTAGTTTTCAATTGATCATCTGGATGGACTAACACTTGGTTGTAGCCAGAGAAACCATCTAAGAAAGACATTAATTCTGATCCTGCAACTGCCTGTAATATTTGCTCCATGGGAGGCAAAGGAAAATTATCTTTTTGGCAGGCTTTATTAAGATTTCAAAAGTCAATGCAAATTCTAATATCTCCGTTTTTCTTTCTAACAGGAACCATGTTGGAAACCCATTTAGAGTGTCGAATAGGAAAAATAATTTTGGCTTTCAATAACTTATTAAGTTCAGATTTGATTTGATTTTCTAGATTGGGATGGATTTTTTTGAGCTTTTGTTGTACATGTTTCTCATCGTTCATCATTGGGATAGTATGTTGGATGATAGAAGTGTCATAAGTTTTGAGTTCCTCATAGTTCCAAGCAAAGACACTTTTATATTGTTTCAAAAGACGCACATATGCTGATTTTTCTTCAGGAGTTAGACCAAGGCCTAAGTTGATATTCTGTGGTTTGGTATCAGTTCCTAGATTTACTAATTCATAATTCAAAGTTGAACTTTGTAATTTTGAATTGGTAGATCTTTTAAATCGGTCTTTCAAATCATAAACGTCTTCTAACTTGACTATCGACTTTGGAATAGCATTATTAGTGCTATCATGTTGTAATTGTTTGTCATGTTGATCTTCATCGATTATTTGATTAGTATAAGATCCTTCAGATG
The DNA here is from genome assembly GCA_034641835.2 of Pinus albicaulis. Lineage (NCBI taxonomy): Eukaryota > Viridiplantae > Streptophyta > Pinopsida > Pinales > Pinaceae > Pinus > Pinus albicaulis. The sequence goes on along the minus strand of CM076574.1, from coordinate 1,265,484,646 downwards.
TGAGGAAGCTTACAATATCAGGATCATCGTTAAAAATTCTCCAATTGGTAACATTATCAGGAATCGAAGGTCTAAAGATTAATTCAATTGAAAATCGATCAGGACTAAAGTCTTCTGCAGGAATAAGCTTAGAGGCTACATTGGCTAATAGGTCTACACTAGCATTCTGGATTCTAGGAATTGGTGAAATATTGAATGCTATAAAATGTTCAGTCAGATCTTGAACTAAAGATTGATAATGATTTAAATGACCTGATCAACAATGTATAGTATTGCGTACCTGTTTGATTACAATTTCTGAATCTCCGAAAACTTGCAAATATCTAATATCCAATCTAATTGCTTTATATAACCCTTAGACTAAAGCCTCGTATTCTGTGGTATTATTAGTACATTCAAACTCAAGTCGGCAAGTTAGCATAATCTTGTTTCCCTCTGGACTAACCAACACGCATCCTGCTCCTGCTCCTTCATTAGACTTAGAACCATCAAAAAATAATTTTTAAAATAAAGATTTATTTACAGGAGTATCTACAAAATTAATACATTTAGAACTGTCTATTTGAGAAAAATTTTCTATTTGAGATAAAACAGAATGTTCTAAATAAGGTGAAGTATGAGCATTGAAATTTCCTACGAAAGAATCAACTGAGTAATTGCCAATGATATTACTGCTATATGCAACTGGTTCATTCTCTCCTTCCAATTCTGTTACTATGTATTTCTGATGCTTTTCTCGCTCAACCTTTATCTGATTTGGTTTACCATTATAAGGTAGCCACATGTGCGACCAATCGGTTGCAAAGTATCCATGAAGTTTTTCTGACCAATCTCTGCTAAGAATTAAGCCATAAAATTCTGGAATATCAATGACTTGACATACCTTTGGATTTGATGATAGCCTTATGGTAACTTGGTTTAATTCACCAATCACTTTAACTTGCGATCGATCTAACTGCACTATGCGCACAACAGATTTTTGTGGTTGAACGTTCAATTTTGCACATACTGATTTTGGTAGAATATTAGATGAAGCTCCAGAATCCACTAAACAGTTATGCAAATTTTTATTAAAAACTTCGTAAGTAAGAAGAAATGGAGGAGTATGAGATCTCGACCTTCCTCCAATTAAAGCGATATTTTCAAGATCAACTTACTGATTGAATTAATTGGAGGTCTTCCCATATCATTAGAAGCTTGAAAAATTACAGGATCAGGTAAAGGTTTTTCTAGTACAGCATGTAATTCTTTCAAAAGTACTTTTTGTTGATGTTTTAACTTGCTCAATTCATAAAAAGTGATGTTTGCCCTAGTCTTCTTCATATCTTCTATAATGTTATATTCCATTTCATCCGGAACAATCAATGTTCTTGATGGAATTGATGAATCTATTTGGACTGGGCTAGTTTGAATTTCTTTGGATGTTGTTTTCTTGGGTGTGACTTTGTCCTTAGCCAATGAGCTTGCACTCTTTGGTTTAGGAGTAGTTTGAGGAGGATCAAGTTGATTTCTATTTCTAGTGCTAACTGAGGATGCTTCTTGGTCTTCCTCATCTGGGAGGATGAAATCCCACATGCCTTGTACTTCTACCACCTCTTCTTCATCAGTAGTTTCTTCAGTAACAGTCTCTTCCTCTTCTTCTTCTGATTCAGCATTTGTAATAGCATTTGGTGGTTTCGAATCAGTTGAAGGATTTATTCTAAAAGGCTTGAAAGATTTTTTAGAAGATGTTTCTGCTACTTGTTTCTTGATATCAACCATTTCATTGGACATGGTTTTCAAAACTTTCTACAATCCTTCTAAATCAAATGGATCTTTTGGTTGTTTTTTCTTGGGATCTTCCTTAAAAGTGACCTTCTTGGATTTCCGTTCTTCTATTGCATTTTTCTTTTCTAAAGCAATGATTCGTTTCTCTACTGCTATTGCTTCCTTCATATTGTCTGCTAAAGTTGTTTTATTAGCCCTATCAACAAAGATTGCTATGTTTGATGGCAAAGCAGAGATGTACCATTCACTTCGCACTTCTTCGTTAGGCTTGGAAGCAGTAGGAATTTTGTTTAACAATTTATTGAAACAAGAATTGAAATCCTTGATAAGTTATTTTGAATCAGCTCTAAGATTAGACAAATCATTGATCAATGTTGTTGTAGACCTGTCATCACCAAATTTAGTCAAAAATTGATTTTGAAAGATATCCCAACTAGTAATAGATCCAGATGGTAATGAGAAATACCATGATCCAACTGCTCCTTGTAGGGTATAAGGGAAAAGTCGGACAATAGCATCTTCATTAATAACTTCGTTAAGATTTATGGATAACATAAAGTTGTTGATATGTTCTTCTCCTAGCATGCCTGCTTCAGGATTAAACTTAGGCAGCCATTTTTCAGGATGAGCTGGTATTTGACTCAAGGGTGCAGGCATTAAGACTGCCCCTGGATTATTCCATGGCATTTGGGCCATCACTGAACTACTAACAGGTGAAAGTGCAGATGATGATATTTGTGACTGTGAAGATGAAGATATTATGTTTTGAGAAGGGGATGTGGAAGATTGAGTGGACTGATGGACAGTAATCTAGAGTGGAGGAGTGGGTGGTTGACTTTGCGATGAAGTGTTTGAGATGGATGATGATGATGAAAGAGTCTCACTGTCAGACCCTTTGGGTGATTTCCTAGCTCTTTTCCCTGTAGGTAGAGGTAACTCAGTTGGCTGAATGCCAAGCTTTTCACTCTGTGATCTAGTGAGAGGATGAGTAGGATTATATTGCGAAGTCACACTACCTTGAGATTTATCAAACCTTTGAGGTGATATGGAAAATCGCTGAAGTTTATGAATCAAAGATTCGACTTCAGGAGGTTCAATAGCAGATTCTTTTGAAAAGTCATGGTTTGTAGCAGTGTCTGTTCTTCTTTCGACTTCTGATTCTAGATTTAAAATTTCTAAGTATGATGGAGAAGTCGGGGAAGATGGTGAGGGTTATTTACTCTTAGAATGGTATTTAGATTTAAATTCACTTTCCATTCACAGTTTGAGCCCTCCTTCTAGCGCCAATTATGTTGAAGCCCCGAAAATCGGGTCTACAACAAGGGGGATACCCACCCGGTCCGGACCTTGGTTAGCAGTTCCTTTTCCGTTTGGTATAGTGGGTCCGACTGGATATAATGGGACCAGTTTCCCAATATGTGTGTGTGTGTTTGAGATTTGATATTTATTTTCTAAACTTCCTAATTAAAATGCCTTTAATCTATTTCTAATCTATTCATATGCAAACTGTACTCTAAGAAATATCTAACTCTAAACTAACCCGGGATGTGATCTTTCAATATATGCGATCTAAAAGGATTTCAGATAACAATTGATAATAAAGATCATTCAATTATCATAAGAAAAGAATTCAATAAAGATAAACTATTTCACATAAGAAGTTAGATGAAATAGTTGTGAAAAACATATCGCATATCAAGCTATTCATATATCAAGTACAAATAAATAATTATCACTGTACAAAAATGCCAAATGATAACTCAGATATTCAAACATTAACATATAAACAACTAAACATAAATATCGCTTTTAACTCAGAAAACAGAAACAGTTAAGAGATAAAAATACCATTTATAACTGGTTCTACTTATGAGCTAGAAGCAATAATGATTTATCTCTTTCTTAATCCAACATCTATCAAGAGTACAGAAATGCAACATCAGTAACAGATATTAGACACAGCTATCAATAAATCTCATTCCATTCATTTATCAAAACCTCCTCTGAGGGTGCAGAAGTGCATGTTTTGAGGATAAGTTTTTGACAAATTTCAGGACCCTTCTCTAAATGCATGAGAAGGGTTTAAATACTAATAACTAAAATCTAAAAATATTTTATTACAAAAATTTAGGATTTGGTTTAAATGACCGTCCTTTTCTTAGGCAAAAATATAGTAAAACTAAAACTAAATCTAAAAATAAAGACCATTAGCTATCTACTTATGAATTTGATCTTTGATCTTGCAAGCATCCAGCATTGTTTTGAGAAGAGGTGGTTGGCCGACTTCAGATTTCAACTGCCATGAAAAGACAGAATCGGCAAGTGTAGGAGCAATCATCTCGGCAGAATTAATGATGCAACTAAGTGCACTGCATTGACTGTGGGGTTTTACTAGATATGTCCAGTAAGAATCCTAGTTTAATCTTGTTAGTTCTTGAATTGACTTTGCCTTTTCATCAGCCTTTTGCCTCCATTCTGTTTGTAATTGTTGTGCTTGCGGAAGGTGTCCCGGAATAATCTCTGAAATCAAATTAACTTTGTGAAAATTTTCATTTACACAATCAGTAATTTTTTCTGCTGCTGTAGCTACTTCCTCTGCTGCTTTTTCTGCTTCTCTGAGCTGTACATCCCAATTGCTGAAGAGTAGTTCTTTATGACTATCATTTATGATCGGTGCTCCTGCTTTTCTTCCTTCCTCTGTCTTTTGCCATGCCATATAATTAGTAACTCTTTCATTAGTTAAATCATAATCATGTCGTAATTCTACGACATGATTAGTGATTTGATCACTTTCTTGACAAAAAGAGTTGTATTGCGAGATTTTCTGGCATAGTATGTCTTGCTAATGCAGTAGTTTTTTGTTCAAGGAAACATAATATGAAATAAACTCTGGAAGCTTAGGGTCATCTTTGAGCTCTTCTTGAATAATCTGTATTTGTTTCTCTTTATCTTCCAAACTTTTCTGATAACCAATTTGCATCTTTTGAAGCTCTAGCTATAACTCTTCAAGTTTTATTTGTGCTTCACTGTTAGCATAGGCTTGTTGCAATTGTTGTTGCAGAGCTTGTATCTGATCTTCTTTTTGATTTAATAATAGCTTTACCTCAGATGCTTTATCAATATTTGCGAAGGCATAAGCTCCTGTAATCTGAGATAGCTTGGCAAGATTGTCAGTTGGATCCGTAGTAGGATCCTTCCATAAGACATCTAATTGTTCTGCTTCAGTAGAGATTGAGCTCTCTAGCTTTCTCTTTTTCCTCTGCTTTCTCACTACTGCTTTATACTGCGGCTTGTAGAATACGTCTAGAGGAGGAATGTCCTCTATATTGAGTACAATTTCAGAAGAGGGAGTGATAGGTATATGCTCAGTTTCTGTGATAGTGCCACCTATTCCCTTGCTCAAAAATTTTGTTGTCTGTACAGGGGTCTGTATATTCTATCCTTCTACATTAAGAAATTGATTAAAAGTTTCCCATTCTTTGTCCAATTCAGTCCTGACTGTCAGTTGCTGTACATTGAGAGGTGGAAGGTTCAACTGTGGAGTAGTAAAAATCTGTTGTTGTGAAAGCTCTTTAGATTGAGCTGTATCCTTCATTGAGCTTTCATCATTATCAATCTTTTTAGAACGCTCAGAAGTATCTTTGTCAGACTTTGAATTAGAATTTTCTGTATTTGAGCTGCCACTAAGACTGACACTAGGAGTTGGTTCCCTTGTGGGTTCCAAGCGTAAATTTTCCAAAGGGATAGTAGTTAGTCTTCTCACTATGTAAACTTTAAATTCCTGAAAATATTCTGGGGATAACTGTGTTTGAGCTAAATGCAAAACTTCTTTAAATGAACATTTTGTTTGAAATATATCATCAAAAGGATCTTCTTCTCCAACAAACACTCTCACTTTGATTGCAGTGGTGAAATTTTTAACAATATCAATTGGATCAAATAACCTTCTCGAAAACTTGAACAGTTGCAAGCATGTAATATTGCTTACCTCTTTGACTGCGTGACCAACATCAAACAGTGAAAATTCTCCACAGGCTATGGGAAATTGTGGCCAAATGCCCTTTTTCTTCTCCTTTAATTCCTTTGTCAAACCTCCTTCACCACAGGTTTGATAAGCAATCTCCCGAGCTACAAGTTTATCCGGAACATACAGGGGTAAAACATGGGGGGAAGCAGAGCTTCCAAAAACCCTCACATAAGTAAACAACTCTTCCCCGAACCATCTTGCGACAGGGAGAATGTCGACTTCTGCTTCCGGGGATAACCTTGGAGCATCCTTACTATACAATATTCTGTACAGAGGCAGCATTATGCCATGGCAAATTTTGTAAAAATGAGGAACAAACTTTGATTCCCACAACTCTTTGTGATAGACATGAATAGGCAAGGGATCATGGATTGTCCATTGCCAACCCATCAAAGGGAATTTAGAAACAAAACAAATTGAATCCATAACATAGGCAGATAGATAAAAAGGAGGATAAATCCTCTGGGAAATAGTCCGTTTGGACCGGTAATTGAAAATGGCAGTGGCTAAATTATCAAACAAGATTTTGGCACAGTCTACAATTGTAGCGTTAACAGCAGCATTCAACAAAGGGAGCCATTCAGGCAAGACCATATTTATGTCAAGCTTTCCAAAAATCCTGCATAAGATAGCAGCAGCAAAACAATACGGAGAGGTGAGCAAACCAGTACTATACATACCGTGTTTGTTTTTCTTCAATGGTTCCTCTCTCTTGGTCCATTCCTTGGTGCATTCCGCCAAATTTGCATTTTCTCTGGCGAATTTCTCCATAAATTGTTTGTTGTAGGTCGCCTGAGGTTCCGGTAAGTGATACATAAGCCTCAAATCTTCTGTAGTGAATGACCCGATGAGTTCTTGTCCTGGAGTTCTGAATTGCCTGTCCGAAATATCTGTGTTATCCAGCACCCATTTTATCATATCTGTATATGGAAGAATTCTCGGTCTTGCTGCTGTTCTGTGAAGAAATGAACAAGCCAATTCCGTAAGAGACGCTTCAGAGGAATTACTTGATCCAGCAGTAGCTGCGACTTCCATTACCCTAGGATTTTCTTCTTCGAGCAGGTTATGCATGCCCTCCCAGGTAGTGATACCAGCGTCCTTATTGCAAGTAGTATCCGCATACAGGGAAGTCGTCTCTTTGTTTTCAGCACTCAAAACTTTCTCTTTCTTACCCATAATGCTCTGTGAATGCTTTGTATAGTATTTTGCTCCTTCGCGCCTGCGGTGTTACGAATTAAGTGAGAGTAATGAGATGAGAAAGGTGACGGGATAGTTTTAAATGTTGAAGGTGGATAAAAGCATGAAACAACTTTTCAATCAAAATAAAATCCTTTCCATCAATGATTAACAATCCATTCATTAATTTTGACATCAAAGCGCATAACAGATATTTATTTATGAAGAGATTTACTTTGGACTCCGCGCTAGGAGAATCTGCGATAATGCGATCTGCGATTTGCTGTGCAATATTGCAAAATCGCAATATCGCGGATCACAATCATCGCAAATCGCGGATCGCAATCATCACAAATCGCAATATCCAAATCGCAATCTAATATCATCGCGAAATCACAATATCGCAAAATCGTGAAATCGCAATTTCACAAAATGTAACTTATTAAACAAATTTTCTGCGATATGCGGTTTGCGATAAATACTTTAATGTCTAGTTCTTTGGGATCGCGCTATCGCAATATCACGGAATCACAAATTTAAAAGATTATGTTTTGATAAATGATATCCAATTTTTGTGATGGATGCGGTATTTCTATTCAAAGAAGGATTATTCTTTGATCTATCATAAACTTAGGTTTACTTTAAATATTTTCAAAGGAATTTTCCTAAGTTAAGATAGTACTTTTATTTGAGAAAGGAAATAAAAACTACTTAATCTTTTTTGGATTTTTTGACTAAGGGTCCCCTCTTATTTAGTATTATGACTAATACTAAATAAGAAAGGGGGGTTGTTGCTGGCCACAACAGGTAACCAATTCAAAAACTCAAAGTTTTACTTTAAAGTTTGAATTCATTAATCTTTGTACACCAGAAAAACCTCAAAATATCAACTTAGGTTTTGGTTTAAAGCCTGAAGAAAGCATGTCATTCATTAAATTGCTGAAAACATATAAATATATCTCTACATGGGATTATTCAGATCTTAAGACATATGATACTTCCATAATTCAGCATACCATACCTATGATCTTAGATGATAAGCCTATTCAACAAAAATTGAGAAAAAATCATCCCAATTTAGAAAGTCAAATTAAATCTGAATTAAACAAAATGCTCAAAGCCAAATTCATTCTTCCTATTAGACATTCGAAATGGGTGTCAAACATGGTTCCAGTTAGAAAAAATAATGGAGACATTAGGATTTGCATAGACTTTAGAAATTTAAATAAAGCCTATCAGAAAGATAATTTTCCCTTACCCACCATGGAACAAATATTACAATTAGTGGCAAGATCTGAATTGATGTCTTTTTTCAACAGATTTTTAGGATACAATCAGATCATGGTACACCCAGATGATAGATTAAAGACAACATTCAGAACAAAGTGGGGAGCCTATGCATATCAAAAAATGCCTTTTGGACTGATTAATGTTGGTGCTACATTTCAACGTGCTATGGATATAGCTTTCAGATGAATAATCAATAGCTCAGTCGTTATATACTTAGATGCCATTAATTTTTATTCTAAGCATATAAATAATCACATTAATCACCTAAAAAACATTTTTTAAAGATGTAGAAAATACGATATTTCCTTGAATCCAAAGAAATGTTATTTCGCCTTATCAGAAGGTAAATTATTGGGATTCATCGTTTCTAAACAAGGAATCCATATCGATCCTAATAGGATTCAAGAAATTGAAAATATTCCTCTACCACATAGTAAAAAATGATGCAATCATTTTTAGGACAAATTAATTTTGTAAAGAGGTTTGTTCCAGATTTTTCCCAAATCATCTTACTCCTACAATCAATGATCAAGAAAAATTCAATTTTTAAATGGGGAAAAGAAGAGAGAAATTCATTTGAGTTGATAAAAAAAAGCCATCATTGAAGCTCCCTCCTTAAAAACTACTGATTTTCTTAAAATATTTGTATTATATACATTTTCTTCTGATACATCATATGCAACAGTTTTGACACAGTTAAATAATCAAAACAATGAAGCACCGATTGTGTTTTTTAGTTCTAACCTTCAGAGTGTTGAATTAAATTATTCGGCGGTGGAAAAACAAGCTTATGCTGTGTTTAAAGCTTTGAAACATTTCAGACCTTTTCTCCTAAAACACATACTAAAATAATAGTACCTTACTCAGCAGTAAGGCAATTATTAGTTCAATGGGAGGTAGGAGAAAAGAGAGAAAATTGGGTTATGACACTTCAAGAATATGATGTATAGATACATCCGGCTAAAATGGTTAAAGCACAAGGTATTTGCAGGATGTTAACTAGAGCCTCTCATTTACCAGCAGAAGAAGATCAATCGAATGAAATACAACTATCTGAGGTAAGCCTAAACAACTCACAATCACAATATGCGAATTTGAAATTTTTCTTAAAAAATGGATATGCTCCATTATATCTCAACTATACAGCAAAGCATGCTCTGAGACTTAAATCAAATCAATATCAACTCATAGATGATGGTTATTTAGGAGAAATTATGATTCTGTATTATTGAGATGTTTAGAAAAAACTGAAGCTGAAAAAGTAATGCAGGAATTACATGATGGACCAGTTGGAGGTCATTTCAGAGAAAACACTATAGCTCATAAAATATTGCATGCTGGTTATTATTGGCCAACTCTGTTTAAAGATGCACATGAATATGCAATAAAATGTAAAGTATGTCAAACTACAACAGGAAGAGAAAGGAAAGCAACATTTCCATTACAGCCAATAAATATCCAACAACCATGTGAACAATGGGGGTTAGATATTATAGGTGAAATAACTCCTAACTCTTAAAAACAACATATGTATATTCTAACTACAACTGATTACTTCACAAAATGGGTAGAAGATATCCCATTGAAGGTGGTTAATACACAAAGTATTACAAATTTTATTGATCAGTTTATAATCACCAGGTTTGGTCTCCCATCAGCTTTAATATTTGATAATGCATCTTACTTTTATGGAAATGCCATGATATAATTTTCTTTGAAAAGAGGTTTTAAATTAAAATACTCAACTAACTATTACCCACAAGGTAATGGATTAGCTGAATATACAAATAAAAACCTTATCAGAATCATTAAATGAGCTGTAGAACAAAATCATAAAAATTGGCATAAAGCACTACTATTTGCTCTTTGGGCAGATAGAATCACTCACAAAGATTTAATAGGTACTTCTCTATTTGTGTTAGTTTATGGGAAAGAAACATTTTTACCCACAAACGTAACAATAAAATCATTTTCTTTAGTACAGGTTATTGAAGAGAATCCTTCCTCTTCCCTTCAACTTAGACAAGATCAAATTCTTAAATTAGAAGAATAAAGAGAAAAAGCCAAACTCATATACATCATCAACAAATAATAAAATATTCATTTGATTTAATTTCTGCCAGTCTAAAGAATTTTCAAATTGGTGATTTAGTATTGAAGTGGGACAAAATGCATGAGGAAAAGGGTAAACACACAAAGTTTCAAAAACCCTGGCTAGATTCATTTCAAATAATTGAAGAAATAGGCCCAGCAACATTTTTGTTCCAAGATTTAGCAGGAAAAAAGGATTCTTTGCCTGTTAATGGGAAAATTTTGAAAAAATATTTCTCATAGGAGGTAATCCCTTCTATCCTTGTATATTAAAATATTTTGTTTCTTGCAAAAAAATAAAAGCTTGATTAGTACTAATAGTTGGGCTTTCAAAACAAACTTCAAATAACTTTCTTTTGATTTTTCTTTTTACTTAAAAAAAAAATGAAAATGTTAAAGAAGGAAAATCGAAAGATTTAGAGAGACAGATTGATTCTGTCTTTCTAAAAAATGGAATTTCAATAAAACAATTATTTATTTTGATGAACTCTCATTTTTATATAGCGTGAATATTCTTTTATCAATCCAAAAAAGAAACTTTAATATAGTAAGAAATATTCTTGTAGAAAGGCAATTTAAAACTTGACATTATCATCCAGTATCTTAAAAGGACCTATGATTCATCCCATCCGGAAAATCTTGTAAGTTTTCAAAAGTAATTCAAAAGAAAATAAAAAGAGATGATTTGAAGAAAAGCTTAAAATATAATAAGTCTCATCGTGAGCTTGTTTACCATGTTTATAAAGAAATAGTTAAACTGACATTACTAATATTGTCTACCAAAACAGTGTAATGACTTGAGATTATATCATAAATACAAGGGGTCTCATCAAGAGCCAGTTTGATCAGTTTAATTACTATTTGTGAATGGAATTGTCATTATTTGGTTACCAACCCAAGATAATGGCTTGTAAGTAGATAAAAATATATAAGATTTTTTTTTCATAAATTAGAATTTACTTATGAAAATTATGAGAAATATTGGATGGAAATATGGATCATGGCTAGGTAAAAGGTAACCCTGCCAAAAGCTTAAAATTTCCTATTAGAACAGAGCCTCTATCTATGATAAAAAGAGTAAATTTATATAAAGCTAATCTGCAAAGGTTATTTACTTTATCCTTTTTTAACTAAGGAATGATATATATTTTCATACTTATATATTTATAGAGGAATTCTCATGAATAAATGAATAAAAGAAATTTTCATTGTTTGGAAAAGATATTATTTATTTGAAATTTCATTCCTTTAAATATTTTGTTTCCAAAAAAGGTTCATAATTTTCAAAAAAAAATTATCAGAGACATCTAGTTCATCCAAGTGAATTGCCAATTGTTGTGCTATAAAACAACCCCCCCATTTATTTTTATAAATAGGAACCCTTTACAAATAAAATAGGAAATTATTTTTATTTCCTAAAACAAAAAAAATTAGAAAATAAAATTTCCGTTCTTTTCCTATAAAAAGCGCAACTCATATTACATATCTTATTTCAAAAAAGAATTATAAAATGTAAGATATGCGAACTACAAAATGTGCTCGAAGCCTTTCTAAAGCAAATAATTAAAAAAAACCTTGCAAAAATATCAAAATCACCATTTCATTATTCCTTTTCACATCGCATTTCAATTAATCAACAAAGCCATAAGAAGAAAATAATAGAAGTCGTGATACCCGCGGACTTGAAATACAAACATGGTCAAGTGGGCAATTGACCACTTAAACATTGAAGATAGAATTTTCAAGAATTCGAGAGGAGAGATTATGGGTTCTTTAAAAGCAGAAGATTTAGCAACAATGTATCATCTACCAACCCCACAGCAGAGATATGACAATAACTATGTGCAGACTTTCAAAGTAAAACATCCAGATCTTATCAAAGTCATCCATGAATGGAAGTACAATGAAGGGAAATTTAAGCAAGACAAATCTGGTACGTACTGAATGGCACAAATTCCTAATCCTTATTGCTATGCCGCTGATATGTTGTGTATAATATTTTCTAAGTTTGATAGTACTACATTTTCAAGAGATTGGGTTCCCTTAATTGACGCAATCGTCATTCTTCTATCCTAAATTGGGCAGGCATTCTATCCAATTTCCTAGCCAATCATATCACTAAATATAGGAATAAAAGAAGTGTTTCGCTCAGAGAAATACCTCCGTTTTATATATAGGCTTATGTCATAGATGCCATTTGTTTTACTTCTAATTTTCCTACCATGGGTTTGAAATGGACCACCAAAACCTTACCCCGATTCATATCTACCATAGAGAACTCTGGGATTCCGAGTTCCACTTACACTTCTATAAAATCTGCTATGGAGTCATATTTCCCATGCATCAAATGATTTTCAACAAAAAGGCTCCAAGGGTTTCTGAAGAAGCCAATGTAGATATTCTTCCTGTAGCAAGATGGTTTAATGAAGAAAATTTCACATATATTAGAGTATTTTGGAGTTATGCTTCTCCCCATGTTTTACCTTAATATGTTCCAAACAAATTACTTGCAAAATAAATAGCATATCAGCTTGTCAATTGTGTCACAAAGAAGTTGAAAGAGGGTAAAAAGGTTATTTGGCCTACTTTCCCTCTATAGTGCGGCACCTTTGCTCTGGATAATATTGGCCATACATGCAAAGAAGTTCCTAAGATTCAGTTGTTGAGATTGGCATTTATGCCAGGAAGATTATATGATCCCAATGATGTGATTAAAAATTACATTGCAGAGCTAAAAATGAAGCCTTTTGTAAAGGAAGAAGATAAATTTGATGATTTCTTCCAAGGAATGGAAAATTTCCATATGTTATCAAATATGTTTCTAGTCAATTAATTCAAGAAGATGTTGAAGATTTTGAAACATATAGAAATAGTAGAATAGAAAAGATTCCTTTGAATCTGTTGACTATTGGAGATGAAAAAAACACTTCAAGTGTTAGTATAGATGATGAAATGAAAGATATATCTGAAAATGAATCAGGTCAATCACAACAGATGTATGATAATTCAGATCAATCTGAGGAATCCGAATCTAAGAAAGCAAATTCAGAAATTGACCAAATTCTTCAAGAGATATAAGTGCTGGAGAAAACAAAGAACAATGGAACAAAATAAAATTTGGAAATAGTTAAACATACTCATAGCATGTTGAATCAATCCAAGCCCTCTCAAGTGAGAGAACTGGTGAATGAATGGGAAGAATTTTCTCAAGAAATAAAGACTTCAAAAGAAAATCCCAATATTTATCAAACATCAAGTTTTCAAACACTAGAACCTTCACAAAAAATACTTGAAACTGTGAATCCACTACAAATATTTCCAGCAGTACATGACAAATAAATCATACCGGCCTACTCTACAGATCAGATAGTTCTGCAGATTGAAGATATTCCGTCATTAGACATTTTCTACAGTCCTAGCTACAAAGTTGTGGTTAAAAGGAATAAAAGAAGAAGGATTGGTGAAACAACTCCAAAACCAACAAATGAATCAGTTGATGTACTTTGGAAGGATTCCTCAGATGATCCCACTGAACATCTAACCAAGTTATCACAATATGCAGGGGCATATGCCACCGCTACTGAGGTTAGAATATTGTTGAAACAAAAAGAAGCCAAAGTATAAGAATTAGAACAGTTACTAAGTGAAGAGAAAGCCAAGTCCATTGAACATATCAAAATAAGCACAACTCAATTTCATGAAGATATTGAGAACCTCAAATTGAAGTCTCAGACAGATCTTAATGAAAAGCAAGCACATCTGGAAAAAGTAATGGCTGAATTATAGAATCAACCACAGTTAGAAAAATTCATAAAAGAAGCACTTGATGTAAATACTATGTTAAAGAAGGAACAAGAAATGTTTTGTCACCAAGCTTCTATGATTAATTCTTATTGTGATTCCAATAATATAATGATTCAACAAATAGAAATTCAGAAATTGGAATGTGAAAGACTTGAAAAGAAAATTGAAGAACACATTCAATGGAAAATTTTAGACACAGGAAAACATGCTAATCTACCACAAATAGATAAGCTACACAAATAATTGTTATTCACAGAATGGAGAGCACAAATTAACCAAGTAGAGAAAGCAGCAACCAAGACACCCAAGAAATCAAATGAGATTATTCAGTCTATATGTGATCAATTATTTAAAATAGAACTTCTTAAAGAAAACATGTCTGATGTGTTTTCAGGAACAAAGGAAGTAGAACTAAAGTGGAGACAAAGAGCAGATACACAAGAGGAATTGATCAAAAAAATTGATAAGTTTGATCAGAAAAATTACTAGAATTTTCTAATCAAACCTTACCATGAACATCAAACTCTTCAGTCTCTTATAGATTCAGCAAAAAATATCTTAGTCAGTAATTTCAAATGCTATTTTCAAGGGACAGATTCGGTCACGGATATCACAGCTAGCTCAGCTTAAAGAAATGCTAGATATTTGTCAACTTCGTGATCACACTCAGAAAGAAAGGCAGGATTCACAAAGTTAGGATTGTTAGTTCAAAGTTCCTAGATTATTGTTTAAGTTAAGTTTTTAGAGGAAGGTTGTTTGAAACCTCCTCTACATTTTTGTAATAATTTAATTTTAGTTTGTAGCTAGTTTAGTATTTAAACCCTTCTCATGCATTTAGAGAAGGGTCCAAAATTTTATTGAGAACATTTGCAAAGAATGCTTAATTGTAAGTCAGTTTGTGAATGCCTTGATAAAGTAATGGAACATGGCCTTTTCAGTTATATATATCATTTTGTTGATCAATGATGATGCACTTTTGTATTCTTTGAAAGACTTATTGATGGAGGAGTTGAATGTGGCCTATTATCATTGATTAGATGAACATAGAAGTACACATCTGGTACTATTATCATGTATGCTAAATCTGTTTTTGAATATTAGTGATGAATTCAATTTTTATGAATTATATATGAAATCAATTGTTTTTATCTGAAATATCAGTTGCACCATTGTACGATATAAAGATAGAAATTGGTTTGTTTTATATATTATCGTCAGATATATGCGATATATTTCTCATTTTCTTTTGATTAACTATTTTTCAAGAGAATCATCTTACAAATTAATAACTCTATTAAATCTGTGATGATCTTCATCATCACAGATTGAATAGATATCATTTTAGATCACATTAAACTAGTATTATCCCAGGTTAGATTAAATTAGGATTAAATTCAAATTTTTTCATTTTAGAATTAATTTGTTTTAGTTTTTAGTGATTCTTCATGTAAATCCTTTGAGAGAAACCCAACAATCAGACAAAAAACCCAAATGTGGGAAACTGGTCCCATTATATCCAGTCGAAGCCACTATCCCAAACGAAAAAGGAGTTGTCTTAAGGTCTGAACCGAGTGGTTATCCCCCTTTTTGTTGCCAAATATTTCTGAGGCCTCAACATAAGGCTAACACTTTATGGTTTTAGGGTAAGATGGATCACACTGATAAGGAGCTAGAAAGAGCAAGACAATGCATGTATTATTTCTAAATTGAAGAAATGAACAAATTATGAAGGTTTTCCCAAAACAGAGCATGAGAGGTGTATTCTGATTATCAACATGAAAATAAAAATATATCATAGATGAAATGGATCATGAAGAAAAAAAATTCATACATGTGTAACATAAGAAGAAACTATGCTAAATTTCCATACCACAGGTGTCCCAAAGAAATAGCTGCAACTCCTTCATTAATTTCCTGCCAAATACTGATTACAGTAGTGTCTATGATCAATGCAACAACAGCCAACCCATGAAATGAGTCTAAAAGTGAAATATATAGGCATGAAACAACTTCTCCCAACCTCAGGGGTCGAATCCCTGAGTTGACGAGCTGATCCACCAAAATATGAACTAAAACCTAGAGTGTAGGGTGGCCAAACTGACTCATCCTTAACTTTAGTGAAATTGATTCATTCATCCTCTCAAAGAGTTTTAACTAATGTATTTACGCATAGGTAACTAAAAAAAAAAATTATTACATTTACATCCATGAATTACATCAGTAAAAACTCAAATATTCCATCACAATCTAAGAAAATTTCAAAAACTGGAAAATATCAGATAATCTGGCAAAAGCGCAATGCCAACTTCGAGGTGAGTTTTGAAGGCCTTCCTGAAGTCCAAATTGAGCTCAGGATAGCTCATTGGAAAGAATGTCCCTTCGAGTTTCCAAATATGTTCTTATTTTTCAAAATTGATCGCATTTAACCCTCCAAACATTCAATCTCTTAAGATTGGTCAAAAGCGCAGTGCTAGGCTCAAAAAGAGGGCAAAAAGGTGATTTTTTGACTGACCAATTGGCCCAAAAAAGCTTAAAATAGTTTCTAGGGTAACTGTATTTTACCTTTTGAATCCAATGGTGCCTTTATTTTTGTCATTGGAGGTCCCTAGAAAAATCACAGTGCCCTAGGCAAAAGTGCATCACCCTTGAAGCAAAAGCGCAACGCCCTTGGCAAAAGCACAACACCACCCTCCAGAAACGCAACACCAACTTCAAGGCCAATTTTTGAGGCCTTAAATAACTCAAAATTGAGCTCATGATAGGTATTTTTAAATACCTCTCTATTGGATACACAATGGACCTATCAAGCACTGAAAATGATCAAGTATAGCCCCTCATAAATCAATTCTCCCAAGACTGGTAAAAAAGTGCAGAATGGGGATGAAAATATGTAGTGTTCTCTTGTAGGCAACTTTTGGAGGCCTTAAAAAAATCCAAATTGAGCTCATGATAGTGAATTATAAATATCTCTTTATCTAGTTATCAGTTTACTTATCAAGCAAGTCCTTTGGATACTCCATCAGGGAGAAAAATGGAGTTTCCCAAGACTACTCCAGAAGTGCAACAACTCTCCTGTAGCAACTATATTTTTAGAATTCCTCTCAAACCATAACACCTATGTAAACAATTATGGATTTTTTTTCTTCCTTGTTCTATTATTAACAAAAACCTCTTTCATTTTTGTGAAATTCATCTCCATTTGGCCATAAACATATTTTGGAGCAAAACTAGCCCTATGTGTAGCAAATGATTTTTCCCTTGGAATGGCTTCTTGAGAAATTACGGAGACATGATTTTTATGAGCTGGAATGGCCTCATACTTGCTGATATGACCTCCCTTATACCTCCTCTTCTCAGATTTATCTGATTCCATAGCAAACCCTAGCTCAATGGGAGAGGAAATTAGGGTTTAGTGTAGGCAAAACATGGGATTTGGGCAATTTTAAAGAATGAAGGGCAATAAATGGGATAGGGGGCTTCTAAATTCTTAGGAAAATTTTTGGAGGTAGGGAGAGTTGTTAGGAAGTAGTGGAAAGTGGAATTTCAAGGATTGAGTGAAGGGAAGAGGTCCAAAAGGGCAAAACACAGGCCTAGTCTAGAAAAGTGTCATATTGTAGCAATAGGCTAGGGTTTGTGGAAAATTGATGATTTTGAGGGATAGGGGTGATGGGAAGTGTTTGGGAAGGTATTATAAGGATATGGGAAGGTGTAATAGCATCAAGATACAAGTATTTTTGATGATTTAACCATGGAAGTCATGAAACCAAGAAAAAGGTCCTCAAAAATTTAGGAGAGGGAAATGAGCTTTCCAAGCACAATTGAGAGACAAATATGATAAAAAAAAACCAATTACTTGGAAATGATAGTTTGGAACCTGAAATTTTTGAATATATTTGACTATTACTACTCCTTCAAAAGATTAATTTGATTGTGAAATGACCAATTTTCATGATTTTGACCCTATGACCTAATGATGGCACAACCTGGAAGAATGAGTTGAATAATGACCATGATGACTATGGAAATATTTCTGTTGTGTAACCAGCTCCAAAAAGAGAAGAAAAGAGATATAAATGCCTTATAAATGAGCCACTTTGAGGGGGAAACCTCCAATACATTACATAAATGAACAATTCTTGGATGATACAATTCACAAAACCTCCTTTCTATATATAGGAGTCCATGGGGCCATAATGTAATCCTAGTGGGCCACAATGTAATCCTAGCCGACCTAACAATAATAACTTAAGGGCACAATAATAACAAAATGGGGGTTACAAGGGTACAATAATAACAATAAGGGGTTTACACTAACAATAATAAGGGACTATACTAGTGATATAGGGACCTAACATGCCCCTCTCCTTCAAAAAAAGTGTTGTACTCAATGCTTGAGTAGCTCCGGGTGCTTCTGTATAAAATTCTCATCCTCCCATGTAGAATCTTCAGTGGGTAAGTTCTTCCACTTGATGAGATACTCTGAAATTGATCGATTCCGTAGTTGTTGAGTTCTTGTTTCCATGACTGCTTCAGGTTCCAATATGATTTTCCCTTCCTCATCAAGTTCTGGCAATACTATTTGAACTGGAAGATTTTCACCTATAACCTTCTTTAAGCATGAAACATGGAAAACTGGATGTACTCGCGAAGAAGCAGGAAGCTCCAATTTGTATGCCATAGTACCAATCTTTTGCAACACCTTGTATGGACCATAGTACTTTGGCGATAATTTATTATCCTTCTTAGCTTGCTTGAGGGACATTTGTTTGTATGGTTGTAGCCGTAAAAATACCCAATCTCCTACATCAAAACTTCTCTCGCCGCGATGTTGATCTGCCTGTTGTTTCATTCGATTTTGTGCCAAATTCAGGTTATCCTTTAAGAGTTGGAGAACTTCTTGCTGATGCTCGATGTGATCTTCCACTGCTTGAACCTTCGAATTTCCCCTTAAAGATGATGTGATGGATGGTGGATGATATCCATAAAGTGCCATAAATGGGGTCATTTTTGCTGCAGTATGGAAGGAAGTGTTATACCACCATTCAGCAAGAGGTAACCACTTGACCCATTGTGTTTGTTTATCAGATACAAAACAACAAAGATATCCTTCCAAACATTTATTTACTATCTCAGTTTGACCATCAGATTGAGGATGATAAGATGAGCTATGAGCTAATTGAGTACCCAAACAAGAAAATAACTCCGTCCAAAAATTTCTAGTAAAAATGGGATCTCTCTCACTCACAATAACCCTTGGGTTTCCATGTAGCTTTTGAATTGTGTCCATAAATGTAGTAGCAACTGTACTTGCTTTAAATGGATGAGATAATGCACAAAAGTGTGTATACTTGGTAAGTCTATCAACTACCACCATGATGACACTCTTTCCTTCGGACTTAGGTAAACCTGTGATAAAATCCATTGAAATCTCCTCCCAACGTTGACTTGGAATGGATAAAGGTTGTAGAAGTCTTGGGGTCTTAATTGTTTCCACTTTATTCTTCTGGCAAACCAAACATTCCGCCACAAACTTTCGAATATCAGATTTAAGGCCATCCCAAAAAAATTCTTTCTTCACCCTGTGGTAAGTTTTTAAAAATCCTGAGTGTCCTCCTAAAGGAGAAGTGTGCAATTCCAGAAGAATCTGTTGTTTTAGTTGGGAATTCTTACAAAGATATAAGCGATCTTTGTACCATAAGGAATCATTTTTCCAACTAAATGTATCAGATGTACTAGGATCTTGCTGCAACTTTTGAATGAGTATCCATACATCTTTGTCCTTCTTCCATTCATCTCTTGCTTCTGTTATCCAATCTGGTTGGATAATAGAAATGGCACAAAGCAATGCTTCCACCTCTTCATTCTTTCTTGAGAGTACATCTGCAACAACATTAAGCTTCCCTTTTTTGTAGATTATTTCAAAGTCATAACCCAACATCTTTGTGACCCATTTTTTCTGCTCTTCTGAAGATAGTATTTGTTCCAAAAAGTGTTTAAGACTATCATGATCAGTTTTTACCTTGAAGTGTCTTCCCATTATGTAAGTTCGCCATTTCTTTAGTGCATGCAGTATTTCTAACATTCCTTTCTTATAAATAGGTTTCTGTAAATACTTTCCTTTGATTGGACGACTTTCAAAAGCAATGGGTCTTCCTTCCTGCATTAAAACTGCACCAATTCCATTTCCTGAGGCATCACATTCCACAATAAAGGTTTTTGTGAAGTCCGGTGTAGCTAAGACCGGTGCTAGGCACATTGCCTCTTTAAGACGTTCAAAGGCCCTAGTTGCTTCAGGAGTCCATGAAAATGCATCTTTCTTCAATAATGTTGTTAGAGGTGCTGCTATTCTCCCATAATTCTTAACAAACTTGCGATAATACCCCGTTAACCTGAGAAATCCTCGCAACTGCTTTATGGTTGTGGGGACTTTCCATTCCTTAATGGCTTTAATTTTGTTAGGGTCTACTTTAACACCCTCGTGAGATACAATATGACCCAGATATTCCACTTCTTGTACTCCAAAGAAGCATTTGGATTTTTATGCATATAATTGTTTCTCCTGCAATAGTTTGAGCACCCTATCAACATGTTCAACATGATCCTTCCAAGACCTTCTGTAGATTAGTATATCATCAAAAAATACTAGCAAAAATTTTCTAAGGAAGGGTTTGAAAATGGAATTCATCAACCCTTGAAATGTAGAAGGTGCATTGCTAAGGCCAAAAGGCATGACCAAAAATTCATAATGACTCTCATGAGTTCGAAATGCTGTTTTTGGAATATTTTCAGTCTTCATTCTAATTTGATGATATCCTGAACGAAGATCCAACTTGGTAAAATAAATTGCTCCATGTAATTCATCCAATAATTCATCAATCACAGGAATGGGAAATTTTTCTTTAATGGTGAGTTTATTGAGCTCCCTATAATCCGGACACATTCGCCATGATCCATCCTTCTTGTGTACCAATACTACAGGAGCAGAGAAAGAACTTTGACTGGGTTGAATTATACCCGCCTCTAACATTTCTGCAATCATACGTTCAATTTCGCTCTTTGGAAGTAAGGATATCTATAAGGCCTGATGTTTGGAGGAACACTTCCTGGAATCAAATGAATAGCATGATCATGATCACGAATAGGTGGGATTCCTTTGGGAGTTTCAAACACCTTGGAATGATTGTCCAAGACTTATTGGAGATCTGCAGAAATAGATGATTTTGATGTTGGAACTTATACTGAGCATAATTGTGCAATTACGCCTCGCCGTTCTTTCTTTAGAAGCTTTGTCATGACATTAGAGCTTATTATCCTTCCTCGCATCCCCGCAATAACCCGTAATTCGACTTCCTTTCCTTTTGAAAAAAATTTCAAGAAAATTTCTTGAAAATTAAAAGCTACCGTCCCCAAAGATTGTAACCATTGTACTCCTAGTACAACATCAGCACCTCCCATAGGAATGGCAAGCATTAGACTAGTCAATACATATTCCCCCATGGTTAGCTTGATATTATGGCATTTTCCAGAGAAATTTATAGTTCCTCCATTTGCAACCATCACTTGACATTCTGGTGCTGGGTATAGGAAACAATTTAATTCCTTGGCTACCTTACAATGAATAAAATTATGGGTGCTACCCGAATCAATCAACACTATTACCTTTTTCTTCTTGATTTGTCCTTTTATCTTGAGAGTTTGAGGAGTGGTAATTCCTGCCAGTGCATTACACGATATGGTCGCATTCATTTCTTCCTCTTCTAGGGCTGGTTCCTGGTGTATATCCTCTTCTTGTTCATTTTCTTCTTCCTCTTCACAATCTATGTAAAATAATTTCTTCTCAGCACACTTATGACCTTTAGTGTATTTGCTATCACAACTGTAGCAAAGCCCTTTTGCTCTTTTTTTTTCCAATTGTTGTGGTGTCAACCTTGTAGGTTGTGGAAATATAGGCGTAGCAACACTTCCTTCTTTATAGAATTGAGTGGTAGGCTTCCTTGTCGCCATAATTTTACATTCAACTTTTCTTGCCAACCCGAATGCCTTCTCCAATGAATCAGGTTCCAAAACGCGAACTTCATGTTGGATGTTATCCTTTAAAGTGCCTATGAAGAGATCAATCCTGTGTTCCTCTGGAATATCAGTTACCCTTATATTCAATTTTTGGAAGTCCTCAATGTGCTGCCCCACTAAACCCTTTGTTTGAGATTTATCAATTGGCTAAAGAAGGTGTTGCTCTTTGTATCCTCATAATGTGCTATCATTTCTTCCATAAAAATTGACCAAGTGACAATTTTTTATGGGAGCAAAGCCATCGATACCATACAAATGTATTTTGTTCTAAATGTAAAGTTGCAATGCGTACCTTTTGTGTGTTTTGCACATTATGGAGATCAAAATATTGCTCCATCTGTAGTATCCATGTTACAGGATCCTTTCCATCAAACTTCCTCATATCCATTTTTGAAATATGGTGGTTCTTCCCGCCAACATTAGAGTTTATGAAATCACGATTAACATTTATTTTGTTCTCATCATGAGGTTCTTCTACTATATTTCCGCCATTAGGAATCATTTCTTGTTTTAAGTTTGTCATCAAGCCTTCCATGTATGCTTTTAGATCATTCTTCATGTTTTCCATGTTGTCTTTCATGTCATCCATCTTAGCTTCCATGCCCACTTCCATGCCATCCATCTTAGCTTCCATGCCATCCATCTTAGCTTCCACGCCATCCATCTTAGCTTCCATTCCTTTCTTCAAACCGTCCATCTTCACTTCCATGCCTTTCTTCAAAACTTCCATTTCATTTTTTGTTGCTCTTTGCGAGAGTGAAATCTGTTGCACTTGCTCTTGTAATTTTGATAGATCATCTTGCAATTCTTCATCTTCATGAGTCATAGTAGAGCCTTCTGAAGGCTTAATGGGTGTTGAATTATTTTTAGGGGCCATTTTATAATCCAATATTGATATCTATTCTACAAGATTCCCTTGGAATCAATTCAACTTGATTCTTCAAACAAGACTTATGCAATTCGGAAAAAAAATACACACCTTTTACTTGCTTTGAGGAGCTCGATATTGAAATTGAATTATCTCTATAATTGAAAATATTTGATATCTGAAATTCAGCCCTGTAGTAGCTCTCTGAAGATTCTTTCAAATGCCACAGGTCTGACCTAATTTGGATTCTCCAAGACAAAGTTGTGTCCACTCTCCCACAATGACCTAATTTTGGACTGGATCAGTAGAGCAAACTTGTACAACTTTCCACGTGTCACTGTTTTTTCCTTTGTCTCTGAAATTGATAGCCACGATACTACAGTCCGTTTCCTTATGACAACTTTTTACGGCACTCCAATCCGATCCCCAGAGAGAGAGTTATTGAACTTTTCCCACGATCACCTCTTTGAGATGAAATTCAAGAGCCTGAAAAAGCACTACCGTCCACAAATCATATTTCCAAAAATACTGCGAACCAAGCTCTGAAATTTTTTGACGAATTTCCTCAGGATTTTAGCTTCGCACCATATGAATTTCAGATTCTGAACCTTCGGAGAAAAAAATTTATAGCAAAAATTCCACGCTGACCTGTTTAGGAGCCTGAAAAAAGACCTAACTTCCACAAATGATATCTCAAAAATTGTTTCTAACCAATCTCTGAAATTTTTAGGCAATCTTCCTCAGGATTTCGGCTTCGTATCCTAAAAATTTGAGCTTCTGAAACTTCGTAGAAAAAAATTTATAGCGAAAATTCCACAATGACCTGTTTGGAGCACCGAAACCTTAGAATCCAAAGCTCTGATACCAAATGTTGTGTAACCAGCTCCAAAAAGAGAAGAAAAGAGATATAAATGCCTAAGAAATGAGCCAATTTGAGGGGGAAACCTCCAATACATTACATAAATGAAAAATTCTTGGATGATACAATTCACAAAACCTCCCTTCTATATATAGGAGCCAATGGGGCCATAATGTAATCCTAGTGGGCCACAATGTAATCCTAGCCGACCTAACAATAATAATTTAAGGGCACAATAATAACAAAATGGGGGTTACAAGGGTACAATAATAACAATAAGGGGTTTACACTAACAATAATAAGGGACTATACTAGTGATATAGGGACCTAACAATTTCAAAAATGAATGACCTGACCATGATTATGTCCATTAACCATGGAGGTGAAAGGCGTAGTAATGATCTCAATATCCTAATCAGTGTGTTATCCATCTATAATTTTTGTTATATCTCATGATGGCTAAAAAGGTTCTTAAGCTTTCCAGAAATGAATTTTATGAAAAACTTTGTCAGTTCTTAAAAGCCCACTGTGTTCTTTATCCTAAGTCTACCAATCTACTGAAAACCTTCAAACAAAGCCTCTAAAGTTTCCCTGCTAATACCAAAAGAGACTGTTTCCTAAGCCCGTTTCATTCATTTTTCCCACTCATTCTCACTTATCCACATCAATAATTTTTCTCTGAAAAAACCCTTTAAACCCTTTCATTTACCCCTTCAAACCATTAAAACCCCTTTATAATGGATTAAACCTCCGTTTTACACTTATCGAAATCCTTGAAAAGGCCAAAAAAACCTTCATTTTGGCTTTAAAACATTCCTTTTTTAGCATAAGGCTTTAAGTGCCTTTTGTTTAAGCCCTATCCCCTTTTTCCACCATAAGACCGCGCTCTCTGACCAAGCGCATCGACCCATCGGCCCATCGGCCCATCGGCCCATCGGCATTTCGGCTATTCGCCGATCCCTGCGACCTTTTTCCCTTTAAAAAGTGTTCGCCTCCGTTGAAAAATCCCTATCGCATCTCCATCATTGATCCTGTTTTAGATCGATGGCTCTCACACTTCGCCTTCTCCATCGCATATCGCATCGGCCATTGCACATTGCATCAAGCTTCGCCCTACCTTTCCATTCCGCCCGCTTCCCTGCGATGAAATCCTAACCGTTGATCCTCCAGATCCAACGGTCATCGTTCCTTCAATTATCTGCCTCCCTCTGCCCCTTTAATTATTTTTGCGCATCTGTGATATAATCTGGACCGTTGATCTTTTAGATCCAATGGCCAGCGCACTCTCGCATTTCTCATTTCACTCCGCAACAACCCCTTCTACTTACTTTTCCCCGATTTAATCTTTGCTGTTGATCCTCAAGATCTAACGGCCCTCACTTCATCGCGACTTTTCCATCTCTTTGACCCCTCATCCACCATATTTTAAAAACTCTGATCTCTCGATTCAATCATAGCCATTGATCTCCCAGATTAGACGACACAAGTTCACTACGGGGGCACCCATCCAAGGTAGCCCGTACTCCCAGTCCCCCCATAGTTAAATCTCCACCGTTGATCATTTCCCGATCCAACGACCTGCATTCTCCCATTCAATGCAGAGGCACCCACCAGTGAGATCCTTCCATACCCCCCAGTCCCCCCGCAGTTGATCTCAGCTGTCGATCTTCTCCAGATCCAACGACCATTAACTCTCCACGCTAATTCCCAGCCCCTTATCCCTCCGCTCCCATTCCTATTTCTTCCATGAGACCCTACCTTCCCCGTTCCTTAAGCCTCCTTCCCTTACCATTTTCTACCCCCGCGCCCCTTGCAAAAAGGCGTGTTCCTTTGTATTTCCCCTCCATATATGTCAAATCCTGCATCGAATCTAAGCCGTTGATATTTGCCGATCAATGATCCTTGCATCACCTCCCACTTTTCCTCCACCAAACATTACCCCACGTCACCCCGGCCCCACCATATGTTTCCTTCGCCCATCTTATCTCCCCTCACACTTATCCACAACCGTAGATCTACCACTCTCAGATCTGACGGCCAACGATCGTCTTCACGCCCGATCTCTCCAAACCTTCTCACCATGCATCTTGCACACAAAATGGGTGGTTTCTCAAAGCCACGTGTCGAGCGTTGATGCTTATCACGTTCAATTTGTGGAAAACTGTTTATTGCTCTAACCCCACACGAAAACCACCTTCGGTTTTCGCAAAACCATTTTCCTCATTTTCGCGCTGATATTTGAATTTAACTCCATTTTTTCAAGATTCCGCCATGAAACCTCCTCCCTGTAATACCCCTTCCTCTGCAAATGCTCCAACACCCATCCTAAAGCCTCTGATCACAGTTTATCCAAAAAATGCAGGTTTTCATAATATGTTTTATGTTTGAGTGCAGGTTTAATGGAAACCTGAAGTTTAAAGGCTCGCCCACATCAACATCTAAGTTTCAAACGCCCAGGATGATGATTCTCAGGGTTATAACAAGCAATATGGGAGATTTGGGGTTTGATTCCAAGCATTTGATCGATGCAATCACAAAAACCCTCCAAAATTCCAAAGAAACCCGTGCAAGCAAGAAAACAGAGTGATTAAATGCTTAATCGAAGAAATCAAAGAAAAGCGAGGATTAGCATAAAGATAATGGATAAAGCACAGTTAAGGACAAGTAAATTAAAGATTAAACAGTCAGCAGAGAGGACAAAAAGGCCCGAAAGATGGATTGTGAAGAACAAAATCAGAATCAGGCCAAAAGTACTGTTTAGTGATGAAATGAAGGAAAATTAGGCTAAAAGGCCTCGAATACATCAACAAAGAGCAGTTATTTACTTAGAAATATCTAACTGACACATTGAGCCTACTTTCTATCCATAAAGCCAATTAAGCAGTTATTACACAAAAGAATATATTTTAAACTGTCAGAACAGTTATTGTAAAGATAAGATAAAGCCTTAAAATCAATCTTCTCCACCTATCTTTATTTCAGAAGTTAAGACAAAGTTATTTAAACAGAGAAGTAGCTGCAGATATTCTTACCTTATGCCTTGCATGGTTTTCAAGGCTAGGAAGGTATTTACTCTATTATTAATAACCTTTTGAACACTAGAAGAGTTCCACCTCCTCATTTGTAGTATAAATACTGCATTGGAACTCATTGTAAATGTTGGATTTTGATGATTGATGTTGGAATAATACATAGTCCTTTGAAGCTTTTGAAGAGAAATTGATGTCTTGGAACTCATGCATGATCTAATTTTCTTATTGATGGAGAAGGATTGTTTGTAGGATCCATAAGCTTGGTTGATGGTGAAGTGTTTCTTATGTTTATGTTTTCTAGTTTTCCTTTATTTTTTCCATCTTGCTATGTTGCAGTAGGACAAAGATTTTAGATTAAGAAATGTTTTCTAATCGCACCTTAAATCTGTTTGTCCTTCACTGCCTTAATGTTTTCTTCTGCTAAGATACATTAGAGAAATCATTTATTTTCTCTCTAACAAGTTCTTAGCTTGTCCATTTCTTGAATAATTTAGATCAGTTAGCATCAATTATGATTTATGGTTAGCCCTGCATAGTGTTGCCACTGAAATATTCTGTTCTTGTAATCATTTCTTTAAAGCAGCTTTGTCTAGGTTTGTCAAAGAAGTCTGTCAAAAACATGCTCTTTGCCTTTACTTAGCTAAATTTGTTTTAAGGAAACCTTATAGCTGTAACTTTGGATGTTAGAGTTTTTCTTTCCTTCTATGGTTATAGTTACTTGTGTATCTTAAATGTTTTCCTGCTCTAGATGATAAAAGCTCTGAAATTTGGATAAGTTTCTTACCTTTCTATATTTTGTATCTGAATGTTTGTCTTGGTTAATTATCTATTTTCAGTCTGAAATCAAATGGATTAGGTTCTACTTATGCCTTTGATTCTCTTGTTGTTCTTATCATTTTTCTAACTCCCTCAGTTTACAAGTATATAAAATATTTTGTTTCAGCCCTTTATTAGTTTGTTGTTCTCAATCTTTAATGTCCATTTCATAAATCCATCATAATCTTAAAAGATCCACCAACCAAGTAAACTTGCCCTGCAAATTCTCTTAACACCATTGATGAACTTGTCTGGGCCTTGTTAGACTCCATTTCCCAATGAATTAGCAATATTCCATGTTTCCTATCTAAAATCTATCAAAGTATCATACCCAACCAAAAATAATCAAAATGCCTTGCCCTTCACATCTAGCCTAAAATCAACCCTAATCAGTAAACAAGACGTATCTTTGCATATCTTTGCACACATTGAGAGATCCCTCTCCGAATCCAGGAAGGCTAGGTCCCTGGATTCCAAAGCTTGGTTTGATGTTACCCTTGTCAATTTGTATCTCAATCAATCTAGCAATTTATGGGGAGCTAACATAGTGGCGATCACGGTGGGACAGAGTTCATAGTATCCTGACAAACTCTTATAGACTCATATACATCCCTAGTTTGACTTAAAAACCAACCCATAGCCAGAGTAGAAACTAATTACTTCATCATCATAGCAAGATAATGACTTAGTTAGGGGATACTCATTAACCTTGAGGCTGCATAAAGAAACTAAAAACCCAAAAGTACTCCCTAGATTGATTTTTTATAAAGAATTGCTGGTGGACCATTGTATACATATCTTCAAAATTTCAAAAAAAAATCCATCTAGCAACTCCACTGGCCTCCAGTAGGCCTTCCTCATCCCACTAGTCCCATAGGTTGTTCTAGGATTATGTCAGATCAGTCCAAAGCATTTTTTAAGGCCTAGTGATACCTTGTGTGAATAAAGAGATCGGGCTTCACAAAGGATCTATACCAGATCACACTCGGACCCAAATCCTCCTACCGTAGTTGATAACCCAGAAAATATTTTGTGGAAAAATCCTTAAGATGGAAACTCACCCACTGTTAGGACCATCCATAGAGAAATTTCTGCACTGGAACACCTTACAGTTTCACAAGATCCTCAGTTTGATTTTCACCATACCAAGAACCTATTCAGAACCAAGTCACAAAGTAGGGTTGACCAAGCTAACTTTGAGCCCATATATTTGCAGAAAAGCTCCAGTAGAGAAGCTTCTCATTCCACTCCACCTGATTTTCAGCTTCTACATCACTTCAACCCTTTTCATCTCAAATCTACTCAGAATCAATCTTCTGATCCAATTACCTCAGCTACACCCATCCATACCACCAGTGTGCAAACCACCCCACTCCATCCTCCTCCACCTCTCACAAATCCTCCCCTTGTAAATCAGACTTTGCTTCCTTTCCCTCCCATCATGGTACCCTGGTATGCTCCACTGGCTTTACAACAACCACTATTACCTTTTCCAAATGACTATTAGTCCAAAATCCCTCACTTCTTAGGGACTAAATCCATTACTGCTCAAAAACATGTAGATAGAATTAATGATGCTTTTGACTATATGGAGATAGAAGAAGAAACCATAAAAATGAGGATTTTTGCTCAGAACCTAGGGGGAGAACCTAAGAAATGGTTTAAAGACTTACCTCCCAACAGCATTCAGGATCTCCCTACTCTAGACCAAACCTTTGTGAACAAATGGGAAATCAAGGAGAACCCCCTCCAAATTTTGTCCGATTATAACAATCTTAAGAGAAATCCGGGAGAAAGTGTTCATGACTACTCCACTAGGTTTAATAGTGTTTAAAATTCTCTCCCACCACACATAAAACCTCCACAAGGCTTGGCCTTAGTAAAATATCTCGAAGGCTTTGATTTTGATATGGCCTATCAACTAAGGGAGAGAGATTACCTAACTCTAGAAGATATGAAAAAGGGGGCTGTAAGTGTAGAGACCAATTTGATTGAGAAAAGGGCTAGGGTGAGATTAGAAAAAAGGGTGACTTATAGAGATGACACAACAGCTACACCCTCCTCTTCCAAAACCAAACTTGACTCCATAGTTAG
The DNA here is from genome assembly GCA_034641835.2 of Pinus albicaulis. Classification (NCBI taxonomy): domain Eukaryota; kingdom Viridiplantae; phylum Streptophyta; class Pinopsida; order Pinales; family Pinaceae; genus Pinus; species Pinus albicaulis. Next base: position 1,265,454,752 of record CM076574.1, on the reverse strand, counting down.
GACAATGGAGAGGATGATGGAAAAATTCAGTTTGAATGAGAGAAAACCTCCTAAGGAAAATCAAGCCAATCTTCAAAACAAGAATAGAAACCAGAATTTTAAAAGAGACCCTCCTCAAATTAGACAAAGGGAGAGTGACCAACAAATCAGACCCCCTTTCCAAGACAACTATGTAGATGAAGAAGAAAGAGAGCTTGAGCAGTTGGAAGAAGACCATGTAAATTTCACAGGTTCGGATGATGAGGATAACACATTCCTTACTGAAGAAGAACAAAGGATGTTTTATTCAAAACCAAATGAGAAATCATATGAAGATTCTGAAGACTATAGATTAGGATTTGAGAATGCCATAATGGAAGTCAATAAGTAATATAACCTTAGGAGAAAAAAGAGTCAAGACATTCCTAAAACAAATCAGCCAAACACTACTGTTAGAAAAACCTCTGAACCTATCCCTAAAAAGACAGTAGAAAACACAAATACTATGGCTAAGAAAACTGAACTAAACAAGCAAAAGATTAGCCAGCCTAGTAATGATTCAAGTGGCCCTAGTACTTCAAATAGTGGCCCTGAAAAAACCTTACTGTCCAAACCATCAAATCAGAATCAGCAAATTAAAAATATAGAAAATTTCATCACTGATAAAACTGATGTAAATGCAATAAAGACACCTGCGCCTTTCAGTTTTGAGGGGGAGATTGCCAAAATCAAGATCACTATACCCCTCACTGAATTGGTAACACAAGAGGTATATAGAGCCCAAATTTTCAAAGTTTTAAACATAGGCAAGGATATTGATACCTTAAACTTAACTAATGATAAACCAGGACTATTGTTTTGTCCTGAAGTAGAGGGAAGATATCAAGAAGGAGCAATCCCTCCTTTCTATGTAAGTCTGAACATACATGACAAAATTCCGCATAATGCTATGCTAGACTCCGGTGCCTCACACAATCTCATGCCAAAGGTTGTGATGGAGAGATTGGGCTTAGAAATCACAAATCCCTACGAAGAATTTTATTCTTTTGATTCTAGTAGGGTTAAGTTTCTTGGCCTAATCAAGGATCTGTGTGTCAATCTGGCACAAATCCCCGCTAAGAGTCTAGTCATGGACATAGTTGTGGCTAACATCCCCCCAGAGTATGGCATGCTTTTATCTAGATCATGGGGGGCCAAACTCTAGTGTAGACTTCAAATGGACATGACCTATGCCACCATCCCAGTCTTCAATCAAACAAGAAGATTGTACCGGGAATCCCACATGAAATACATGGTGAGTAACATAGATAGGCCAAATAACACACCAGTTTATTCCATTCACTCAGACCTCGACTCCTTCATCCTTTACAATGAAAATGACATAAGTGAACAAGTGAATGACAATGAGAGAGAACTAATTCCCTCAAAACAATCAAACCAGCTCTCTAATCAAGAAAATGACTCCCAAAACTCTAGCAGCCCCAAAATACAGAACATTGACAAAACTGAAATTGACACCCTTTGACATATGAGCTTTGATGGTTCTTATGGTAAGGCTGAATCAGGGACTGGTGTTTGGATCCACAACTCAAATGAAGGCCATTCCTATAGGTTAGATTTTCAATGCACCAATAATGTTGCAGAGTATGAGGCTCTCCTTATTGGTCTATACTTACTTAAAAATCTCGAAGCCAAGAAAATATTGATCCAAGGATATTCTGAACTAATCATCAATCAAATTAAGGGAAAATATTTAGCCAAGAACCCTAGGTTAATGGAATATAGAAATGCTGCCCTAGACCTTCTCAAAACCTTTGAGAAATGTGAGCTTACTTTCATCCCTAGGGCTCAAAACTGCCTTGCCAATGAGCTTGCCTTGCCAATGAGCTTGCCTTTGCTGCCAGCAATTGCTCTTTACCTTATTAAAATAATCAATGCCTCATCAAAATAAACAACAGGCCTACTGTACCAGAAAACTTGAACCACTGGAAAGTGTTTGAAAGTGATGACCAAATAGATGATTTTTTGCAATCCAAAAATGACTTTGCAAGCACAAAATAGAGTTTGAGATTTAAAAGAAATAATTCTGCTGAAAAAAAAACCCGCAAAACAGAGCTTCCCTTTGATGATGATATAAACCACCTTCAAAACCCTTGTGTTGCAGAAGTATTTTATAAATCAGATCAAAGAGAACTTGAAATTCTGCAGTACAAATATGACACCTTGCCAAGAGGCCTTACACCACTATAAGAGTTGTTTGATTTTAATGATGTAGCTAAAAAACCCAAGATGGAACCCACTGAAACAAATGTAGAAGAGTGTAACATTGGAGGGATGAAAGAGCCCAAAATAATCAAGCTGTCCGAAACTCTCCCATCTCACACAAAATAGAAATGCATTAAGCTTTTCAGAGAATTTAAAGATGTGTTTGCTTGGGGGTATGAAGACTTGAAATCCTATGACACCAAAATCATGCAACATAAAATTCCTCTCAAAGAAAATCAGAAACCATTTGAACAAAAGTTGAGAAGAATAAACCCCCTCTTGTTACCCTCAATTGAGAAAGAAATAAAAAAGATGTACGATGCCAGGATCATAGTCCTTGTCCGATAGTCAGAATGGGTGTCCAACCTTGTGTCAGTTAGGAAGAAGACCAGGGAAATTAGGTTTTGTATTGACTTCAGAAATTTGAACAAGGCCTCCTTGAAAGACAGTTACCCCTTGCCTAAAATGGATCACATGCTCCAAAAAGTAGTTGGTTCAGAAAGAATCTCATTACTAGATGGCTTCTCAGGTTATAACCAAGTTCTAGTCTTTCCAAGTGACCAACTTAAAACTGCTTTCACTACACCTTGGGGTACATTCATGTATGTTAAAATGCCATTCGGTTTAATGAATGCAGGGGCTACTTTCCAAAGGGAAATGGACATAGATTTTTTAGCAAACATAGGTTACTTCATAGTCATATACCTTTATGACATCACTATCTACTCTAAGATTTATGAGGAGCACTTAGTCCACTTGAGAAAAGTCTTTGAAAAATGTAGAAAGGATGGCCTGTCCCTAAATCCTAAGAAAACTTTGTTTGGCCTTTAGGAAGGAAAAATCTTAATCTCTCAGGAAGGAATCAAGATAGATCCCAAAAGAATAGAAGGCATCTTACAAATCAGCCATCCTAGGAACTTTAAAGAGTTGTAATCTTTCATTGGAAATATTAACTTCCTAAGAAGATTCATCCCTAAACTTGCTGAGCTCCTAAGAAATATCACAAATATGTTGAAAAAGGAAGTAGGATTGAAGTGGAATATGGAAGCAAAAAAATCTTTTGAACTAGTAAAACAAGCACTCACACAAACACCAGTCTTAATCAGCCCTGACTTCACCAAGGACTTTTACATTTTCTCCTTTGCATCTGAACATACTGTGGCATCAGTATTGTTGCAAAAGAACATCATGGGGCAGGAGCAACCCATAGATTTCTTCAGCAAAGCCTTAAGGGATGCCCCTCTAAAGTATAACATTATGGAGAAATAAGCCTTTGCCTTAATCAAAGCTTTGAAGGATTTTAGAGTTTATATTTTGCATTCACATATCATAGCCTTTGTCCCAAACACGGTTGTCAAAGATATACTTAATAAAGACCTTCATGGTAAAAGGGGCAAGTGCATTGCTACCATTTTAGAATATTACTTAGAGATCAGGCCCACCAAACTCGTCAAAGGGCAGGGATTAGCAAAACTCATGGCTGAGTCAAACTTCCAAGCTTTAGATATGAACATGGTTGATATTTTGGAAGAGATAGAAGAATGCACAGCACCATTCATTGAAGAAACATTCATAAACTCTCCTTGGTATGCTGACATCATATATGTGTTGCTTTATCTAAATGATTCTCCTTATTTGTCAAAAACAAAAGCTATATTTTTCAAACAAAAGGCTTTAAATTACTGTATATTAGATGGAGTTTTGTATTGGAAAAATGCTATGGGGATTTTAATTAAATGTTTACATGAGGTTGATGCAGGAAAAATCATGCATGAGATACATGAGGGAGAATGTGGAGGACATATTAACTGGAAGACCACAGCAAACAAGATCCTCAGGTCTGGACACTATTGGCCCACCCTCTTCCCAGACACCCATAAGTTAGTCATGTCCTACCACAAGTGCCAAATCTTTGATGGCAAGAGAAAACACTTACCACTACTTTGCAGCATATCAGTGTTGAGGCTCCCTTTCAACAATGGGGCTTGGACTTCATTGGGGAAATTCACCCATCTTCTTCAGCTCAACATAAGTGGATCCTCACTGCCACTTATTATTTTACCAAATGGATAGAGGCCATACCCACTAGGAATGCTACTGAATTTGTCATCATCAAATTCCTTGAAACCAACATACTATCCAGATTTGGTTGTCCTAGGAAAATAATCACAGACAATGTTGTTGTCTTCAAATCCAAGAGGATGGTAGATTTTTGCCATAAATATCAGATCACATTAGGCCATTCTACTGCCTACTACCCCCAAGGAAACGGTCTAGCTGAATCCTCCAACAAAAGCCTTATAATATCATCAAAAAATTGTTGGAGCAGAATCCGAAATCGTGGCATAGTAAGCTTATTCATGCTTTATGGGTTGATAGATTAACCACCAAAAAATCAATAAATATGTCTCCCTATCAGCTAGTTTATGGTATGGATGTAGTCTTCCCAACATCCTTAGGAGTTCCAGTTATGAAACTTCCTCAAGAAGTACAATTTGAAGAGAATGATATGTAGAGAAGGATCAATCAAACCATTCATTTATAGCAGTCAAGAGAAGAAGTGTACAAAAGAACACAAATAGTCCAAGAGAACATAAAAAAACTATTTGACAAAAGGACTAAAGCAAATGATTTCCAAGTTGGAAATGTAGTTCTAAAATGGGATTCCAGAAGGGAAGACAAAGGAAAACATGGTAATTTTGAAAATCTGTGGAAAGGCCCCTATATCATTGATTCAGTGAGAGGCAACAATGCTTTATTTTTTAAGGAACTTGATGGAATTGAAATGTTTGGAGGTCCTGTTAATGACAGGATGCTCAAACACTATTTCTGTCAAGAATCTTAGTTTCAAAGTTTTATTCATTGTACATAACACAATTAGAAGGAAATTATACAAAATACAAAAAACAATAAAAAAAAAAAAAAAAAATCAAAGAGGGAAGATTCAAAAGAGGTACATCCCCATACCTAAAAAAAGATAATTTCTAAAAGTGAGCTAGTCTAAATGCCACTGCTGATTCAAAATGATATCTTGTTCAATCATCTAGCCTAATCATGGTTGAACATGCTTTAAATTTGTGTCAATAAGTTAGTAGAAACTTTGATTGATAAAACATTATTTCAGACTTAACTTATTCAAAGAAAGATAGATTAGGAGATTGAAAAGATACTGGTTCCACATGCCTAAAACAGAACCAAAAGATAGATAAAAATGCCTCACAAAAGACGAATCATGGCCTTATCTTTCTGATTTACTTTTATGCAAAATAATGTTTGTGTGCAAGCTCAAATGCCACTACTTGTAATTATTCAATCATACAGCCTAAACATGATTGAGTAAATTTGAATTTCATGCTGATAGGTTAGTGAAGAAGATTTTTCAAACAGTTTAATCTTGGGTTATCAGTATAATAGATTAGGATAGAAGAAATAATGGTTCAAACATGCTCAAAATATGAACCAAAGAAAAGAAAGAAAAAGATAGCTCTAAATAGATCAAAACCAGAGCTGGAAAAAGAATAGAAGGATGTTTATAATTTTCAGATCTTAAGCCTTCACAATTTTGTTTTATTTTTCTGCAAATAAAGTCTATGTGAAGCTTGTACATAAATCTATAGAAACCATAGCAAATCAGACAGCTTAATCTTGATTTAGCTATGTTTTAAATTTATGTTTTAGAATATAGAGAATGCAGATCTGTCAAACAGCTTAATCTTGACAGATAGTAGTATAGAGAAACAATGAGTTCAATTGTTTAATCTGGACTCTCGAAAGAAATAAGGATAGATTTAGATTATTTTTTCCTGCTTTGAAAAGAATAAATGTTAATGTAAAAGGTTTTGCAAGTCCAAATGCACCTTATTGAAGAAAAAATGCTAGGACAAGTAGGATTGGGTAGGTAGTGATGCTTCTTTGAAGAATGTCATATGCTGCAGATTGCTGAAATGTTCTCAAATCCAAAGGTAGCCAACAAAAGAAAGAAAGGAATGTTGCCCAATGGATTAAAACATTGGTCTGCTGAAAGCCAGAGGTTGATAAACTGAGGTTCTGGACACCTAAGAAGATAGTTGTCCTCCCCAAGTGGAGCCACTGTTAGCCATCTATAATTTTTGTTATATCTCATGATGGCTAAAAAGGTTCTTAAGCTTTTAAGAAATGAATTTTTATGAAAAATTTGTGAGTTCTTGAAAGCCCATTGTGTTCTTTGTCCTAAGTGTACCAATCCACTGAAAACCTTCAATCAAAGCCTTTAAAGTTGCCCTGCTGATACTAAGCCTGTTTCATTCATTTTTCCCACTCATTCTCACTTATCAAAATCAATCATTTTTCTCTGAAAAAACCCTTTAAACACTTTCATTTATCCCTTTAAACCATTAAAACCCATTCATAATGGTTTAAACCTACTTTTTACACTTATCAGAATCCTCGAAAAGGCTAAAAAAACCTTCATTTTGGCCTTAAAACATTCCTTTTTTAGCATAAGGCTTTAAGCGCCTTTCGGCTAAGCCCTAGCCCCTTTTTCTACCATAATACCATGCTCTATGACCAAGCACATCATCCCATCGGCTCATTGGCCCATCGGCGCATCGGCCCATCGGCATTTCAGCTATTCGCTGGTCCCCGCGATGTTTTTCCCTTTAAAAAGTGTTCGTCGCCGATGCGAAATCACGATTGCATCTCCACCGTTGATCCTATTTTAGATCGACGGCTCTCACACTTCGCCTTCTCCATCGCATATCACATCGGCCATTGCACATCGCATCGGGCTTCGCCCTGCCTTTCCATTCCACCCGCTTCCCTGTGATGAAATCCTGATCGTTGATCCTCCAGATCCAATGGTGATCGTTCCTTTGCTTCTCTGCCTCCCTCCGCCCCTTTCATTATTTTTGCGCATCTACGATATAATATAGACTGTTGATATTTTAGATCCAACGGTCAGCGCACTCTCGCATTTCTCATTTCACTTCGAATAGCCCCTTCTGCCTGCTTTTCCCCGATTTAATCTCTGCCGTTGATCCTCAAGATCTAACGGCCCTTGCTTCATCGTGATTTTTCCATCCCCCCTGACCCCTCATCCACCATATTTTAAAAACTCCGATCTCCCGATTCAATCATAGCCATCGATCTCCCAAATCGGACGACGCAGGTTCACTGCGGGGGCACCTGTCCAAGGTAGCCCGTACTCCTAGTCCCCCCCGCAGTTAAATCTCCACCGTTGATTGTTTCCCAATCCAACGACCCAAATTCTCCCATTCATTGTAGAGGCACCTGCCGGCGAGATCCTTCCATACCCCCCAGTCCCCCCACAGTTGATCTCAGCCATCAATCTTCTCCAGATCCGACGGCCATTAACTCTCCGTGCTAATCCCCATCCCATTATCCCTCCGCTCTCGGTTCCTATTTCTTCCATGAGACCCTACCTTCCCCGTTCCTTAAGCCTCCTTCCCTTACCATTTTCTACCCCGCGCCCCTTGCAAAAAGGTGTGTTCCTTTGTATTTCCCCTCCATATATGTCAAATCCCGCTTCGAATCTGAGCCGTTGATCTTTCCCGATAAAGTAATACACATGGTGGTAGAACTAGGCGTTGGCCACCCGCACACTTATCACATCACCCCGATGCCGATTAGCCCTCCGTCCTATCTCCCTCGGTCATATTATCTCCCATGCGCCCAAAGGCCCCGCAGTCGGGTGCCAAACCCTATCGAAAATAAATTTTCCACCCCAAAGTATAAACCTTTGTTTATATTAATTTTTTGATGTTTATTATATAATATACTTTTCTGCCAGTGCAAAATTCCAAATCAATATCCACTGTCGATCTAACCTGCAGATCGATAGCGTAAAATCCATTGCCTCGGTGGTCCCCACCATCCATTCACCGTTGCAAAAGCACGCGGTATCTATCACACTGCTTGTGAGAGTGGGGTGATTTTTCTTATTTTGCAGTGATTCCATACACCGTTTGATGCGTGGCCTTGAGAACTATTCACAAACCGCCGCTCATCGCACAAGTTTGGACATGGACCTGGCGCGATATTGGTGTCCACCGTCTGATCTGGGGCCGCTCATCGGACGGTGATCACTCTCCGAAGATGGCCATGCAATAACTCAAGGTACGGCACAGTGTTAAGCGCATCTCTGCCATCAATCTGATCTGCAGATCGATGGCCTAAAATTCAGCGCCCTGATTCCTTGTCCAGTCAGTTGATCGGCAGCTATTCTCCGCCGTTGATCACATGGGCCGATCTCATCCGACGGCCCACATTTGTCCCGAACCACGAACATGATTTTCGATCATTTTTCTCCAAAACAAAGGTTTTTAACCTATGTTCTCCATTTTTCCAAAAGCTGACTCCTCCGCTTTGACTTTTCGCCTCCGCTCCCGACCGTCGATCTATGTGCGATAGACGGCTCTGATTTGATTCTTTCCCCCGTTTCCTTTTGACTCATTCTAAATCAATCTTGACTGTTGGATGATGCCATCCAACAACCACACTCCCCCCACATGTCCTCTTCAGAAATATAACCTATACATGCAAGATGTCATAACATTATTTGTATTTTGCAGGGTTCCCATGGTTTTTTCTGCTATGTCTGAAGAAAATTTAAAGGCAGAGGGTGATGATCCTCCTGCCTTCAATTCACCAGAGGAAACCATTCGCAGGAAGAAGCTCCACGTTTCATCAATCATCCATGAAGCATTGATGCCACAAAACCCCTGCGCAACCCTGCACCTCAGAAAAAAACCATGAATCAAGCACAGTCAGAGAGTATCAGTGTCGAAGACAAAGATATACCAGAACAGAAGGTTGAAGACAGATCTTCGGGGATTACATCTAAGATGGTTTATCAAAAGCCTAATCCCTGATTAAAAACACAATTAAAGGAGAAATCATAAAGGTGTATCAGCCAGAAAACCTCCACCGCCACAGCTGGGGAAAATTGATCCCTCTAGCTACCACAATGCCACCTGTGCCTCAAAGCATTCATATCTGAGGCTGGAGATATTAATCAGTATCAAATATTTGTCTCAAACGTAGCCAGAGAGTAAATTCTTCCAAGGAACTTAATGACAAAACATCTGCAGAGTTACTTCGACATCACACAGAGCCTCAAAGGTCAAAAAGAGCTCCCACCGAGCTTAAATCTTTGTGTAAATCATTTAATACAGAAGACACCTATGTAAGCTTCTTCATTGAGCCCCCAAAGGCCGAGAATCCATTTAAGTCTGTATTAATTATATTTGGAGATCTTTTATCAGATCTCACCTCCTCATTCTTCTATAAATACTACTACAGAAGATGAGAGAGGGATTGGTTGATGTAGTTGTTGATCATTGTAATGTAATTGAGCTTGAGAATTCTATCTATAAATAGTGTTCACTGGCCCTTGGAGCTCTGCTTGTGATAGATAAGTTAGGCTGAGATGAGTAGATGATTGCTAAACTAAAGCATTGGACTTAAAGCTGTAACTGGTTTGGAGCATCAATACAAGTTGATTTATGGGATCTTGGTCTATGTTGACGGTGATGTTTTTCTCATTGTAACTTGTTATTTTGTTTCTATTTTCACTGTGTTTCATATTCTCTTATAAAGAACAACATGCATGGAATTAGGACCTACTGTATATCAGTACCCTTCTCTGACTGAAAATCTTCATCTTCATGTTTTCTTCTAATCTGTGTTGTTTGGGAATGATTCGATTCAGTTTAAGCATAGGAATGTTGGTGTTCCCTCGTCTTATTGTCTTAGCTGAATATTATTCTTAAATGTTATGTTCAGTACTGGTTGAGTAGAGATGAACTAAGGAAGATATGGTGTGCCCTGGTCCTAGTTTTATCCCCAAAGACTATCTGAATGTTTCCCTTGGAATGTGTTAAAAGCTGGCTAGTTTAGAAGTACTTACCAGATCTTAGACCATCCTTTGTTATCATTATGATTTCCCCCTATTTTTTATGTTTTTTCTATTTGAAGGTGTATCAAAGGCTGGCTAGTTTAAAAGTACTTACCAGATCTTAGGCTGCTCTTTTTTTCTTCATCTGTTTATTTCCCCTTCTTGATTGTATCATTTCATTCCATAAATCAAACCTTAAAGAGATCCTTAGACATAGATGACTTTCCCCATGGACCACTCTTGCCTCTTGCTGTTCCAATTAAACCCTATTGTGACTCCATAGCCCAATGGACTAAAACTTGCAGTTATCTATCTTCCTGGCCAAACCTTATTCTATGTGCTTGCAACTTCACACCTTTGAAACTCTTTGCATTTAGAACTTTCCACCTCAAACAGTAATCATGCTCAACCATCCAAAAAACAAACAAAACCCTTGGCCTTCATAACTAGCCTAATATCATTACCCAAAACTTCAAAGACAAATCCATCTTTGTACTTATTGGAGAGATCCCTCTCGGGATTCAGGAGGGCTAGATCCTAGAATCCCAAAGTGGTTGAAACGATGTTTCTCCCTGCGATCGGAATTTTCCAATCTTGCTGATTACAAGGAACTAACACAACCAAAGAGAATTACACACAAAAACATGCAAGCTAATGGAGCAAACTTTCAATCGAAAAAGAGAGTTTCCCAAAGTGACCCAAACAAGAAAAGTAGTCGATGCTCAAAGTATTGAAGAAGAAGGACTAATCAAAAAAACGAAAAAGACCATTCAATTAGAAAAAAAAAAAGGATCAAGAAAAACTCAATCTAATGACCCGAAACAAGACTGATAACAATCAAAGAGACTTGTTCGCGAATAGAAGGCTTGGTGTGCAAGAACGCTTAGAAACCCTAAGGTCTTAAATGACACTGACAAGAAAATGGACAAACAACTGAAGGAAATGAGTCTATAGTAGTCAACACAGTCTCAAAGGCTTAATCACAGTGTCATTAAGAAGGTCAAACCAAAACCTATAGGGGTTGGCGCGATTGTAAGGCTGCAATCTGCGCCATACAGAGGTTGGCACGAGTGCTAAAAGACAAACTTGCACCAATCGGTGCGACTTTCCAGACAAAAACTATGCCAAGCTGGATACCTGTGGGAAAAAGAGGAAAAACCATAACCTAATGAGCAGAGGTCAACCTTGACACTCTGGAGCTGAATAGAGGATGGAATCTCAACAAAAAAACCAGAAAAAGACAGATAACTAAACCAATAATCGAAACTGACCCAACAAGATGAAACGACAAACTCGCACTGATCCCCAGTGGAGTCGCCAATTTGTTATGAAGGTAAATCCTCTCTTCGAACAGAGATGATCCCTCTAGCCCTAGGGTGGGTCTAGCAACAAAAAGACACGCTAAAGTGTTGCTTCCTAGTTAATGAATGAAAAAAAAGACACGGTAGATTGACCTACCTTGAATCCAATGTTGTTGTCGTTACAGAAAGAGTAGTGGCCTCTCGCTCCTGCCTTAGAAAATCACAATCTGTTCGTTGTTACACTCAGATACCTGCACATAGGATAAAGAACAAGAACAACATATGACAGAATAGTTTCACTCTTAACTATTAGCCAGTCAAAGAGGGATAAACATATCGCATCAAATAAACATCATAACACAATAGTGGAACAAAACAGTAGTCATGTATACAAATGAATAGAAGGAAGAGTACAACCGATGCTTTGACGTCGTAGTCTCCTCCAGCAGGGTTCAGGCGAAGCGCGTCTCAAATTCTAGTCAGGGAGTTCAGACAAGATGAAGGCATGGACTCAAGCTCTCTTAGAAGTCATCCACTCAAGCTTCTTCAACACAATTCCTTCTTATTCTATCTTCTCTAGCAGCTCAACTATAGTATGTATAATTCTCCCAGTTCAACTAGCTTCTACTAAAAGAGATAGTTTCTTTTATAGAAGAAAAGGAGGAGGTTGGGATCCCTAAAAAGGTGGGAGGGAGTCCTATCCTTTATGAGAGTTCCAAGGGAGGTGGAAACTACTAACTAAAGGAAGGAGTCCGTGGTTGTTTTAGTTCAACCACTCCCAATGACTCATCCTCGAGGTGGTTGGAATGGAACCTCCGCCTCTATTTTTTTTTAAATTTCCATAAACAGCTTATTGCAGGTGTCTAACTAGCATAGAGCACCAACTGGCACGGGCTCAGTGTTAAATTCTTTGTCAGCGCGAGGGTGTAACTAGCTACTCGTGCCAAGGAAAAAATAGGGATTTTTACAGCTCTGCTCAGGGAATTGTTAACAAGAAGAATGTTTGTTTCATCAAAAGGGATGCAAGGATGGTATTTGCAAAGAATGACACTACTTATTGGTCATAGAAATGACCCTCCAATGTGCGAGTTGGGGATTGCAGGGACAGTGACAAAATGTTGTGTAACGCACATGGATCGGGCCCTAACCCACGAACCTAGCTCTTTGAAACTTAAATCAGTAAAATGAAATCAGTCTGTGTAATATTCCCAATTTTTCCACAAGATAATTGGAATATTAGAGTTCTTAATAAACTTAATTAATTAAGTAAATAAGAGGGTGGAGGGACCCACAAAACTCAAATATAAATAAAATCCACTTTTGATGTGTGTATGTGGATATTTCAGATCTAGATCTACATAATGGAGTAGTAGAGCAGCCACTTAATGTGAAAGGAGTGAAGATCATGTCTCATTAATGAGAAATATCATGGAGGTTGAAGCAATCAACTAAGATCATGGAAGAAATCAAATGTAATATCATAGAGCATTCATGATGAGATGATGGAGGAGTAGTGCATTTAATGCACACATGATGGAGAGGGTGATCATTACATTCACACATGATGGAGATCATGGAGAGACAACGCAGTCAACATGGAGGCCTATGTCCACATGTACATCGCAGTTATGAGGTGGGCCAAGGCATGGGAAGGTTCACAAACTATATAATGAAGATGAAGGCAACATTGGAGGCAGCCTTTAGATTATTGATTTGTGATCTGTTTAGATCTCGATTTGTCATTTGACATTCCATGCACCCTTATGTTGTTTAGCTAAGTCTACAGTGTTGTTTAGCACAAGGTGTTCCCAAGCGGGAATCCCACCTCTTTCCTTTAGTGACCTCTAAGGAAGAGTGTTTGTACTACATTCATCATTAGAAATTGGTGCCATATTTTTCCTACTTTCTGCAGAACATTCATATTCAGAAATTGCACATTTCTAAAGATCATTTTGAGAGGAGGAGGTTGTCCTTCAATATTTCAATTGAGGAACAGGTGAAGGATTCATTCTATCACCTTGACCTTCAAGATCAACCTTCCAGTTATTCAGACCTATATCAGGCATCAAGGCATCTATTTTTCATCTCCCAGAAGCAGCACTTCCATCAGGAAATGCGCATTCCATTCTTGTAGATCCAAGAGAGAAGGGAAGTTGCTATAATTTCAGCTAGTAATCCAGTGGAGGACCATTTCTTCACATTGTATGCATTATTTCCATCATTCTTGAGCTTTATAGCTACATTTTGCAATAGGCTAGAGAGCCTCCTTCCTTTACAACGCATTTTTTATGAGCAGTTGTGTAGCAGCAGCTACAATCTTTAGAGGAGGATCGAGGAGCTAGATTTTGATCTTCTAGCTTGAGGATCTAGTGAAGGGATCAACCCTCCAAGCTTATATCTGATCTTGTGACATATTTCAGCCATATATTTGTCAAATCCAGCTTCAGATCTGCATACCCAGTAGTTGTATAGTGAAACCCTAAGAGGGTGATTTTCTTAGATTGACAGATCTGAGAAATCCTTTCTGGGTTATCTTGGGTTACCATCATAGAGCCCAGATCTAGAATCTTGGCATCATCAGCGCTTGATATTTCCATAGATATTCATTTCCCTTTTCATCTAGAAGCTATATTTACATTATCAGTTTTAGGGACATCGCAGTATTTCTTCCTACAACTCTCTAGTTACGCAGTGCCTGCTTTGGCATGTTTGCAGGGTCATTCTAGGCCATCTCTTTGGGTAGACTACCTCATATTTTGTACACTGTTGTAATTGAATCTTCTCCTATGAATAAAATGGCTCAACTTCTCTATATATTCTATTGTTGTCTTTATATTTTTTCTGCAGTTCTCATATTATGTTTGAGTATTACTACATTCTCCATTTTGGGATATTACAGTATGCTCATTTCATAAAAGAATAGCCTCATACATTTCTGAAATTTTGATCACTGAGTAAAATAATAAAAAGCTAAATAGCTTGCAACAAAATTCTGACCCTTCCTAGCTCTATCTTTGCTCTATTTATTCTACAGGGCAGCTACCAACAGCTCCCTAGAAAATAGTGATTGAGTCCAATTGACTCCAAGTAAAAAAATATTGAGTGCACTCCTCTTTGAGTTGCTTGGCTGACTCTGGAACTTGAATTGCTAGAAAGAATCTTTGGGGTGATTGCGTCCACTTGACTCCAAGTAAACAAAGATTGAGTGCACTCCTCTTTGAGTTTCTTGGCTGCTTCTGGAACTCGAATTTTCGGAGAGAATCCTTGGGGTGATTGAGTCCACTTGACTCCAAGTAAACAAAGATTGAGTGCACTCCTCTTTGAGTTTCTTGGTTGCCTCTAGAACTCTAATTGTTGGAGAGAATCATTGGGATCCTTTGGTTGCCTTTGAGAGTTGAGGAGGGTGGAAAAGCCTCCTATAATTTCTCCTTGCTGTCTCCTCCAAGTATTTATGATAAAATCCTTATAAAAATGCTTAATAATTCATGATTTTCTGCACTCAACCTCATATTAGGCACTCAGAGTATGTTAGCCTTAATCACCACCTAAATAGCATCATAAAACCAAATAATAATAAAAATGCAAGAAAAAAATATCTAAGAAGGCAAAAAGGTGACCATTAATCCCTACAAATATGTCTAATGATGGAGCTCATCAACAATTATGGCCCCCCATGGTACATAAGGAAAAATAATAAAACTACTATAATTAATAAGTGTTGTAAGATCATTACCAATGATTATCACTTTCATAAAAAGGTCAGAATCTATCACACTACTTCTAAATAATAAACCATTACTTGAAATAGATAAGGAACCATCACAAGGAATGATAGCACATAAATTGAAATAATCACAAATTACCATTTGTGCAAGCACATATCATTGGACATGAGAAAA
The DNA here is from genome assembly GCA_034641835.2 of Pinus albicaulis. Lineage (NCBI taxonomy): Eukaryota > Viridiplantae > Streptophyta > Pinopsida > Pinales > Pinaceae > Pinus > Pinus albicaulis. The sequence goes on along the minus strand of CM076574.1, from coordinate 1,265,439,414 downwards.
CATGGGAGCTAAGATACATAGAATATATCAAGGTGGATGTAGGGGTAGAAGAATTGGAACATCAATCTTGAGCTAGTAGATATGAGAAAGAGAGCTCATCTGAGTAGCATTAATACACCCCTGAAAGGGTGGCTCGAAATTAATTGTCCTTAATGGGAAACAAGACTAATTTCCTCTTTGTTGTTAGCTTAGTTGTATTAATGTAAGACCCCTATCCAAAGCCATAAAAAATAAGGTGAAAATAATTTCAAAATTCAAAATAAAAAAGCTTACTTATCTTGTGTCATTGCCATTAGCTTTGAGGTGGATATTGTTCCAAAATCCAAAGGGAGAAAAAGTAACCTCTTGCATGATCTTTGAGGGGAAAATTCTTAAAAACTAGTGCAATAAACTTTGAGGCATGTATCATTCCAAAACTTAAAAAGAACCTTAATTTTGACGAGATAATCTTCCAAAATTTAGAAGGGAGAAAATGCAACCTTACGTAATGTGAAAATTCCTTGAATGCAATTACTGGAGATTTATCTTCTAACTATTAGTAATTGATTTTTATTTTGAACTAATATTAAAAAAAAAAAAATATTTTCACTATCGCATTCTTCACAATAAAAAATGTTGCGGAAAAATAAAATACAAAATCTAGAAATATATACACACACACAAAATATAACACTGTTGTTTTTGGATAATTGTCTTTACAAAATCCCAAAGGGAAAACCAATGAAACATATGAGGGTTTATATTATTATGCAACAATTTGAGAGAAATATTAAAAATTGTTTCACAACTAGAAAACCTTAGACAATCTACTGGCAAAATATCTGGAAGACACTCTTGTCTCCCTCTGCAACTGATCTTACCTCTCTTAGCCACTCGCACCATTGTCTGGAATTCACACTTCCTTCATAAATACACATATCTAGATGTAGGAAAATCACACATCCCTGGAATCACCTCCACGTGATCCTTCCTGCATCTCTTTGCCTCTAAAACAAAATTTCTCTGCCTCTAGGACACTGATCTGACCACTAGTAACTGAAACGTGGCTTCTTCTAGCAACCCACACTGGGAATTTGACTAACTCGCACCATTGTATTCAATATCCTCTTTCCTATTACCCGGACATAGAAATACTAAGGAAATCTTCCTCGAGAATATTTTCTCCCAAATATCTGTTGTATCCCTTGATTTGATGCTTTCCCTAGCTTCAACTATGCACTTGTTGAATACTTTCAACTGGGTAGTCAAACTGCTCAACTTTGTAATCGTGTCTTCTCCAACACCTTCGACTTTCTCTTAAAATCTCTTGGTTAAGTCTCAACAACCATGATTAGCTCTCAATCGATGGCTAAGATCTATTTGACTTCATCAATAGAAGCCTCTAGAGAAAAATAGATCTACCTTAATTAATTCACTTTAATTTACCACTTTTCCTAAGTTAGACATGGGAAATATTTTAATTTTGGTTAATTAATTTAATTAAGGTGTTTATGAGTCTTATATCGTGAAACCTTTTATAGTTTTGGATATCTCGTATTCCTTAGCCTCTTGGACACAATTTGAGACTAAAACATTTATCTGTTGCTACACAAACTAATGCCTATATCCTAAATAAGGTGTAGCTAGTCTAAGACATTACCATTTAGTTGTAGCCAAATATGATTCCAAAATTCAAAATGGAGAAAATGTAACCTTACTACACCGTGGATAAAGTGCAAACAAGTCCAAGCTACTATTATTAGCTTCAAGTAGATATTGTTTCAAAATATAGAAAAAAGAAAATATAACCTTACCCAAACAATTTCCATTAGCACTGAAGCAAAAACCCTTCTAGACAATTGGAATCACCTTTGAAGTACTTATTGTCCCAAAATTTAAGGATAGTCTTAACTTTAGTTGGGTATCTTTCCAAATGTCAAAATAGAGAAAATATGTCCCCGCGGTCAATTGAGGTTATCCTTGGTGGTTGGGAAGAAAGAATGGAATCCTCCTTACCTAGATTCAATTCCCGCAAGTGACATGATAAATGTTGACAATATACATATATTACTCATATGGAATATACAACATTATACCTATAAAAAACCCTATACTTTCACAATAAATTTGGTGTAAATGGTTCTAAATCATTACAAATATTTTCATACAAATATTATCCTAAAATTCAAAAAATAAAATATAACCTTATCTAAATCATTATTATTAGCAATAAAAATTATTTTCAAATAACTCTTATTACTTTTGAAATAGATATTGTTCCAAATTCAAAAAAAAAATTAAATATTTATCATCAACTACACCATCAATGGGTTCCAAAATCAATATTATTAACTCCACACAAACAAATATCAATAACTACACCACCAATTAAGCCTAAACAATTCCAATATCATTGTTTTTAACTTCATATAAATATTATTTCAATATTATTTCAAAATTAAAAAATAGAAAAATTATAACCTTCACTTCAATCATTGACGTTAACATTAAGACATAATTATTTTTTTATTAAAATATTATTATTACTTAAATTTTGGCCATTCCAAAATTCAAATAAATAATTAAAAAACTTCTCCAAATTACAAATAATTTAAAATAAATAATATATATATAATTTTCAAAACAATCTTATTTTTTAAAATTAACATTAAAAATATATATCCAACCTCACTTTCACCCAATTCATTATTATTGTCATTATAACTATCATTAATTTTCATAATAATCATTATTTGAAATCAACAGTAAAAAGTATATATCCACCTTCACCTAACCTTTTGAAAATAACAATTTGAAATTTTTGAAAAACACTTTTGGCTCAATAATCTTCCATACAAATTAAAAAATAATGTGTTTGAGTTTGAAATCAATACTAGAATATAATTATTAGGTTTGTATTTTAAGAGTATTTCAGGATATATGAATTCTCTACTCTTTTCGTACATCCAAAGTTAAGATAGATTTAGGCTAATTTAATTTCCTCTTTAAATATAATATATTCCACATGGGTCAATACCATAGATTTTCAAGCTCAAAAAACACAAATAACTTAACCAAGTCAAGTTTTCTCAAGCTCAAAAATCACCAATAACTTAACTAAGTCAAGTTACACACACCTGATTAATTGTCATTATCATTATCATTATTATTAATTTTCAAAACAATCCTTATTTGAAATCAACATTATTTTATATATATATATATCCATCCTCACTTTCACCTAATTCATTATTATTATCATTATCATTAATTTTCAAAGCAATCATTATTTGTGTGATTGAGTTTGAAATCAGTGTCGCCCTTTAAAGAAAGGGAAGATTTAAATTTAGTTAAATATATTTTCTTAATAAATAAATATTATTATTATTATTAGGTTTACATCTCAAGAGCATCTCAAGAGATTTGATCCCTCTTGGCCTTTGGTAGATGCAAATTTAAGATGGATCTAGGTTAGTTTAATTTCCTCCTTTTAAATATAATATATTCCACATAGATACCATGGGTCAATACCATGGGTTTTCTAGCTCAAAAACTACCAGTAACTTGACCAAGTCAAGTTTTCTTAGGCTCAAAAACCACCAATAACTTGACTAAGTCAAGTTTACCTTATTATTTTAAGTTTAAAGTTATTTTTATTCCCTTTTTATTTTAAGGTAAGGTTATTTTTATTTGTATTTTATTTTGAGAGTAAATTTTTTTAATGTACTATTACTTTTATTTTTATTTTATTTTATTTTTGATAAAGTAAAAATGGTTAGAAAACATTACATTATATTACATTACAACATTCCTACTATACTAAGTTGGATAGAGTTTTCTCAAGCTCAGAAACCATCAATAACTTGACTAAGTCAAATTTACCTTATTATTTTAATTTAAAGTTATTTTTATTCCATTTTTATTTTAAAATAAAATTTCACAAGGACTCAAATTATCCCTCTTCCTTTTGGAAAGATATTGCAAGGATGCCTCTATCACTCTTCGAAAATTTTCAGAGAACTTCCTGTTTTGACTCATTTGATTGCGTTGGATATAGTTGTTTACAGTTTAAGCGAAGAGACATGGAGTTGGCTTCCAGCACCCACAGATAGATATGGGTATCTGCGTATCATAGCCTTTAAACCGAGACCAGACATGAAAGTTTGTTGAGATTTATTTTGTTTTGTTAAAATTTGTCTCTTTCACTGATATCAGGGTATTATAGTAGGTAGTTGGTATGATCCTTGAGGTACTTTCAACCCAATTAAAACAAATGTTTATCATTAATTTTGCAGCATAATTTTGTATAGCTTTCATGTTGGACATTTTTAATAATTATTTTTAATGCAACGTAATATATAATTATTAAAAATAAGATATAGTTCAACTGTGACTATTTAAAAAAATGCATTTTAGGATTGTTGAATGCTTTTTGCAGTTTCATATGATCAATCCAATGTTGAAGAGACTTTATGCACAATGGATCATGATGTACTTTTGTGACTATTTAAAAAAATGCATTTTATGATTGTTGAATATTTTTTGTAATTTCGTATAATCATTTCAATGTTGAAGAGACTTTATGCACAATATATAATGAATGTTGAATGCTTTTTGCAATTTCATATGATCATTCAAATGTTGAAGAGACTTTATGCACAATGGATAATGATGTACTTTTGTGATTATTTAAAAAATGCATTTTATGATTGTTGAATGTTTTTTGCAATTTCATATGATCATTCCAATGTTGAAGAGACTTTATGCACAATGGATAATGATGTACTTTTGTGACAATTTAAGAAAATGCATTTTATGATTGTTGAATGCTTTTTGCAATTTCATATGATCAATCCAATGTTGAAGAGACTTTATGCACAATGGATCATGATGTACTTTTTTGAATGTAAAAAAATGAATAAATTGAAAGGCTCATCTTATAATTAGTTAATGTTACCATAACATGTAACATTTAGTCAATAAATAGAACATTAAGAGATGTAATTTATCTATGAAGTCCTACAACATCACATTTTATTTTCTACATTGCAAAGCCTAGCACATTGTAATGTTCCTGGGAAATTAATTGCCTATGAGATGAAATAACCTTTTTATTTTCAAGTGAAGAAATCATGCCTGGAGCAGCTCTCAGGCATACATAGTCCTGCCTGGGATTGGATCACAAGACTTGTGGGGACCAAACCAAGACCTGTGGGAAGGAGTTGATTGGGACATGAAACTAAAGAATCAAGACAGTCTGAAGGCCTAGGATCATCGTATTGGAAATTAGATTTATTTATTGTTAAATAATGTTATGCCATAGAGATTAGAGTAGTTAAACTATACAATTTTTGTTGGAACTAGATATACTTTGATTATCATTGGGATTCAGACTACTTGTTGACGAGCTATTGAATGATATAGTGGGAAAATCATATAGTATTTGCAATCATATTTTGAGGAACTATAGAATTATAATGTGAATGATAACTATAGTATTAATTATTATAATTTATTGTTATTATCTAGTTGTGTACTAAACATGAATTTGTATGAAAACGCTAGGGTGAACTAGTAAAACAGGGGATGTCAAGGGCATCAAGGGAGGCGTGATGAGGCAGCTTGTCACGTGGGCCACATGGAAAAATGAGGATGACACAAGGCAGAGAATATGGGCGGCTCAACCCATGACACATTAAATCGGAAGTTAGTATGGCTAGATGGGGGTAGGTGATGTCAGGAAAGTCTCAGGATGTGAGCTACAGCTAGAAGGAGAAAAGATTGGGCAGAAGGAATGTTAACAACTTGATGTTAGTTGGAGCACGAACGTCTGTGGAGCAGTTAGCAAGGGAATTGTCGCAGCAGAAGGCAGCAAAAGGGGGAAGGAACTCCATCCAGCAGGCAATGGTATACCGGGTATGTTTCCTTCTCTTGTATGTTACTGGACATGGTATTCCTCTGTGTCGCTGAGATGGGAGGGTGGTTTACTCATAATTCTATGCAGCCTAGTCTGCATGTCGAACCTGACTAGAGTCAATTTTGTCAGGCCTATTTTTTGTCAGCCTACTCTTTTAATGACACCTTACATAACAAAAAAACATGTCTTTTAATCAATAAATGACAACTATACTCTAAAAGAAACATTTTCCTAGTAGGACTCAAACTCCTATTTATTACATCACTATGACATAGCTCATCACTACTTGACATCTTAAATATCCTCCTCAACATATGGAAACAAACCCTATTTTTCAGGAAAGCAGGACCCTTTCTTCAACGAAGGCTTCAGCTGATGAGTTGTTTCCATTTCATGGTCTTCAAGCCATAAATGTTTGGTGGCAAGGTCCCTTGATCTGTTGGATGTTTCCACATGTCCAAAACTGCTTTTTAACTGCTCAAAAACCTTTAAAAACAACTCGCTAAAAAAACAAAGCAGTTTCGTAATGTGCTTTCGTAATGTCCAAATAATGGCTTTTTAACTCAATTTTTTGCTTCTTTACTGTTCCATATTGTCCATCATGACCTGACACATCATCAATACCATTTCCCCTCCTTGAAAGCTGCAAAAAGTGGTTTTAGAAAAAAAAAGAAAGCTACCGAATTTTTCGTAGCGTTTTCTTGGCTTCAAGCCTAGGAAACGCTACGAAACTGTGGAAAATTGTGAAATTTCCAAATTTTGACCCTGTCTCAAAAAGGTAACCTCTAGCTGTATAAAATTGGTTTTCAACTTGCCATTAACCTCTTAAAACATAATCAAACTCAACTTAAGAGCCTTGAGATGTTTCCTCTTCATTAATGATGAGTTGAGCTATGGGTTCCTCAACTACAGTCATCTTTAAGCCCTTCTTCTCCAGCTCCTCTTGGATCAATTCTAACTTCTCTTGGAGGTCTTTGACTTGGTCCTTCAATTTTCTGTTGCTAGATTTCAAGTGCAAGTTCATTTCTCCAACATGCTTCACCTCTCTTCTCAATGGCTGAGTCCATTTGATTAATTGTTGTGTATCATCTAAGGTCTTTGACGCACTATCAACGTGCGCTTCCCAAATCTCTTTCATTTTCACAAACAACACTTTTTGAACATTATGTTTTCTTGCCTCTTTCTTCAAGGCTGGTATTTCATGATTTTTTAACTTCAACTACTCCTCAAGGACCTCAATCTGTGTTTTTTCAATGATTTTCTCCTTTCCTTTCTTTTGCTTGATGACTGGATCTTCTTTTGCAGGTGATGATAGGTCAATGATACTTGGCAGTGGTTGGACAATGTTAGTGACCCTCTAAACTTCTTTACTGATTTCCAAGAGTTTTATAGCATGTATTTTCATGGGTTTCCTATCTTGAAACATGAAACCTGCATCCTCACCTTCAAACTCTAACTTCTTTGCTGATTTGGATTTCTTGAGCTTCTTTCCTCCCTCATCTATATCTTCAGATTGGACTATGGTGGTTTCCTCAATATCAATAGTATGTAGAATGTCTTCTAAATTTCCCTTAGCCAATGTTTGGCTTCTTGTAATGGTTTTGTTGCCATGTTTACTCATAGTTGGCTCTTGTTTTGCAGGTTTTCTCACAGTTGGTTTTTATTTTGCAAATGAAACAACAAGCGTATCAAGTTTCTGCAAATTCTCTGTTTCCATGATTACTGGTTCACTTTGCTCTGCCACTAAAGGTTCACTTTTTTCTACCACTGAAGGTGATGGTATACCTCTAGTTTTAGGAGTTCTTTTAGGGGTAATGGAATCCACTTCAAAACCAGTAACAAACAGAAAAGAAGACCAGTCTCTACCTAGTCTTTTTAACTCCTCTAAAACCAACAACTTGATTAAACCATGATGAAAGAGTGAGGCTTCATTTCCGTCAGATTTAGCTTGAACTTTATCTATCATTTTTGCTAAGCTTCTATATAAGTAAAAAGTTAGATCAAGAGATTTTTACCAACAAAATGTAGCAGAAGCCTGAAGTGGTAAGAATACACCTTATGATACCTCCCTTCACAAGTGAAGTACTTCTGAATGTTAAGCAGTAGCTTTGAGAAATTGTCTTTCATGTAGCTCATTGGAATGGCATTTGTAAGGTCGACCTCACTATGTTCTATCTTGATAAATTCCTTACAGTCCTACATGTTGAATTTGAAACCTTTGAACCATTGTTCTCCCCCTCTTGGAATTCCTATTGTTTTTGTAATAGTCTATGGTGTTATAGTGAGGTTCAGCATTCCCACTTTTGCAGCTGTCCCATTGAAATTTAGGGCAAATTATTTAGAAACCTGTACATGGAATCCTTGCAATATTTGGAAAAACTGCAAACACCCTGTTCTTTTGAAAACTTCTAAAGCTTTTTGGTCTTCATTTATCAGGTTCATGTATGATGGCTCATATCTGAGGTAGTGGCCACCTTTGTTAGTCTTCCTCTTTATACCCATGGTAATTTTATGTGCTTCTCTGCCTCGCTTGATCAGTGATACCTGCAAAATTTAAAGATGCCAGCCACGGCTTGGGCTTAGTGAAATACCTCTCCAGAGCTCAAAAACATGCAAATAGGGAGCATAGAATGACAAATGACTCAATTGGAAAAGATTTTAAAGTTCGATGACAACTCATGGCATAATCATGACTCATACATGCTTAAAATGGTAATAATGACTTCAGCCATGACCATTGTACCTTGATTTAACCCTAACTGACTCGAATGGCATCTACCTTAACCCTTTCAGTCATTGACTGACACCTACCACCTATTTTGAAAATACAGACAGGAATACCTCCTTTCATAACGTACTTAGTGTATTTCTGGGCAGTTGCACTATGAAAGTATTAGCAGTTTCGTAGTGAAAAGTGCGTTTTTTCTGTTTAATTCACTACGAAAGTAGGAATTCTTCACTAAAATGACCTTTTTAGAGTTGTAAGATTGGGAAATGAAATATATCAAGAAATAATGACTGATGTGACATGAAAATACTTGAATGGGGGTGGGTTTGGACCTTAGGATAGGCTAAAAAGAAAAATTTAAAATTTTCCTTTGCCAAGTAATGAAAAATGAATTCTATGACCATGCCTTTGACACATGAACCTCTAAGACTATGTCAAATGATGTTTCATTTTTTTCTGAGTGATAACATCAGGAACGAGACCCCAAAACCAAATTTGAGGATGAAATTCTAGATTATGAAATGGAACAAATGGTGACAGATCCTAGGAATACAAGAGGACAATTTCCCCTATTCAAACGTGCAATCCACCTCTACTGGAAAATGAAGTGTCTAATGGAAAAGGCCATTGCAGCAGTTCAAGAGGTAGGAGGTGATCCAAAGGCAACTTCCATATTGGCTGATATGCACAGAGACATTCAAGCAATACAGCTTCAGGTGCATCACAAGAATGTGCGTCTTGTCCACATTGAATGTCAACTCCAAAGCATGCACCAACTAGATATGCCTAGATCAAGTGCAAAGGATCTGACACCTATTCAATCCTGAGATGAGTAATTACAGAAGTCTAGTTTTTTGTTGAAACATCAAGTGGGTAGATATCATTTACTTTTTTAATAGTATGTCAAAATATATAGCAGATAATATACCCTATAAGGCTTTTAGAGACAGGATTAAGATGTTTCAATTTGGTTGGCTTTTAACTCTTTAAGGTGGCCAACGGACCTGGTTTCCTTCAGGCAGGTTGAGGCTACCAAGCATTTAATCTGATGATGTAACCTGTTGTTTTTATTTATATGAATGGATAGAGAGGCATTACCAAATTTACAAATATATATATATATATATATATATATATATATATATATATATATATATATATATAATAACAACTTTGAAAATAAATTTGATAAAAATGACAATACTTTTGAAAATGCATATCCATCCAAATTTGAAAAGGACCTAGTGACTAAATATTTTTCTAGTATCTTCGGGACAGACATTGGCATTAGAGAACTTTTGAGGTCTAAAATGGGTCTCCTAAGAAAAATGTACAACTAAAATAAACTTTATAAGAACCAATAGGATTCAAAATGATAATTTCAACCATGGGGGATGATTCACCATTTTTGGGGTAAAAAAGTAAAAAGATTAAAAAATAATAAAATAATAAAACTACTTTTTCAACTTGTATTTTTAGCTTATCTCCCTAATTTTTTACTCAAATTTCGAGCAGGAGTACTCGTTCGATGCAAAATTTAATTCCTCATCCAAAGATTACCCATGTTGCATACTTTCGATGGACCTTGCTACACGAAAAATGAGGAATACATGAAAAAACATGGCATTTTTTCATGTATTTCTCATTTTTCATGTAGCGGGGCCCATCTAAAGTATGTAAAATGGGTACTCCTTGGATGAGGAATACAATTTTTCATCCAACAAGTGTTCCCAATAGAAATTTGAGTAAACCCATAGGGAGATAAGTTAAAAATACGAGTTGAAGAAGTAGTTTTTTCTTTTGTCCCTCTAAAATTTGATGATGTAATCTAATATTATTTTATTATTTCCACTAATGTTTTATAATTTCCTTAGGAAGCTAATTTTAGACCTTAAAATTCCACTAATGATGAAGCAGTGGCTGAAGGTAGTTAATGTGGTTGCAATTGAAATCTGTGTCATTAATTTTGTTAAAGATTGCTCCAGAATGATGAATGTTTGTTGGTGGTGGTGTTAAGGGTACGATGGTGAGGTTACCACCTCATCCTTTGGCTCTGGTTGCTCCTTATTTCTAAGATATTGGGAAGCCTATAGTTGTACAACAATCTTGGTTAGCGATGGAATTTCTACAACACACAGCTTTTGTTTGGTGAGTTACTCATTGCCAACCAATGTGAATCAATTTATTCTCTGTTTATTAGGGAGGATAGTTTGGTTTTTGGTGAATTACTCCCTTGCGATTGTTTCTATGTTCTTTCAATGTGTTGATTTGTGGTTTTCAGGTCTTATCATCTATATTTTAGTAGCAGTCATGTTATGTTTTTTTTCAATTTATAGCGATGGATTTCATTTTCCAAGTGCCTTAGCTTGGTGGTCTTATCTTGGTGCCTTAGTACTATGGTTTGTGGCATTAACTGTTTGAGGTCTCTCTAGTGTAAGGTTGAGTTTATATTCTGTATGTATAGTGAGTTTCTAAACATCTTGGGTCTGGGCCCTGTCAAGTGATTTATTGCGAACGACCTCCTCGTTTTTAGGTATGGTCATCAGTGTCTCCCTCTTGATCCCTTGGTATCTCTCATTGGACGATGTTCATCTTTAGGGTATTTTCATTGTCTCTCCTCTATGGTGTTTATGGCTCCTTACCAAAAAATGCCTAGTCTTCGAGGGGGTGGATTTTTTGGTGGGAATAAAAGGTCATTCCCCTTCTCTTATGACTTTGTTGCCTCTACTTTCGACTCAGTTCCTGGAAGTCTGTTATGCATAATTATGAATTACAGATAAAACATTACCCTAAATGTGGTGTTATGCATTTAGAACAACAGATTAAAGACTTTGTAGATACTTTTCCTAACAGTAAATAGAGACATAGAATAGATCATGAAACCTACTTGGGGTCCAAGCGCTTCCTATTCTCCTTTCGTCGCTCTTGTTGTAGCTTCAAATCCAAGCTAGGTTGCCAAAATATTTCCTAAAATAATGAACACTAAACAACAAAGATATTGCAATATACAAATGGCTATTCATGTTAATTAGTTAAATCAATGAAACATGAAACATATACATCAGATAAGAATCCATAATATGAAAGACATGAGCTTATACAGATACATATGTGGGAAAGTAAGCAACCAGCGATTGATTTGATGTCACCAACTCCAACATCATCCCAGCCTCATCACAATGAACATCTCTCCAGTAACATATCACTCAAATCAAATCCTCAATTGAAATTCCACCAGCATTTCTCTACTCAATTTCTTCTTTCTTAAGAACTAGGATTTGTGCTCAATTTATAGATGAGTTGAAGGTAGTTTTACAATCAATGAATTTATAATAATAGGAAAGACATGTTCCCAAGCTCAAAGATTCCAAATGGAGACATGGATTCGAAGTTTGACACATATGCACTCTTCTAGAAGGCACTAGCCAAGTGGAGATTCTATAACAATGAGAATTTCACTCCCAGTTTGACCAATGCACCCTTGAGTGTCGGGAAGTGCTTTTCAGATCACCCTTGAGTGGGGTTACCTACATATGCAAAGCACTTAGCCCCTTGAGAGACTGTGTTGGTGAGCTCATAAGTGATATAACATGTATTTCAAATCTTGGAAACCTTGCAATGGAAGTCATGGATGATTTTTTCTTGTTCTTTGTCTTAGAGCATGTAGCAACTGAAATGATAGGGGATGATAGAACTTATTCATTGGTTCTGGGAATGATGTCCAGTTTAACTAGGTCATTGTGAATGGTGCCCAAATCGACCTATAACAGATTTCTCCCTAAAACATGAAATTAGAATAATAATTACAACATTTTTTGAATGTAATGCTTTACATTGTGATGGGTTGGAGCTGAAGAGGAATGGCGACCTGCATCAATCTTACAATACATTACATCATGATATATCCTCTTGATCATAAATTTTTGAGGGAAGGCATTCCCATGCTTAGCACATAAACTATCTAATAACATGTACATAGTGCAGAAAGTTTTCCACATTGGAATGTTTCCCAATACAGACATGCCTACAGATATAGGACCAAGTTTGGATGACAATATGTATGTAAGGTCACCGTACAGATGATGTATACAAAAATCCTGAAATCGTAGCCCGAATGGCTAAAACTAGATCCAAGGTCTTCTTATCTCGTTCACTCAATCGTTCGGGTACAAGTCTAGCCATGCGAATATATGATTTGTAGTCGAACATGGTAAGACATCGTTTGATTACCAACCAATGATGTGAGCTGTTAAAAAACACGAGAGAACCACCATTAATTTAAATTTCCCTCAAGGTACTACAGTACATTTCGTAAGGCGTGAATAGATGATTTGATGTCAAACTCCAAATAAAATCTTTCGGTCAAAAGTATAGAAGTGAGGATCTTTTCGATGTTGTAACAAGCCTCATGGTACTGGAATATGATGTTTCTAAGTGAACTTCCTAGATGATGATTTGATGTCGATAGGAAGCCACTTTATTGCGAAACAGGAGTTACTGATTTCGGAGACGCAGTATGACTTGATATAGTGATGTTCAAGGATGAATTTCATGAGAATGAAGGTTTATGAGTATTGCAGAAGGATGAGTATTCACTGGATGACTTCTCTTGAACATATCGGTGACACTAAGATAAGTTGGAAAAATTGACCCAAAATCGAGATAGAGGTATGATGAACCATAGGTATGAATGAACTGTTAAGAAGATTACCCAACCCAAATAGTCACGATGATGGAGAGAAGTTTCATGTTCAAGAGCGACCTGCTACCGTAAAAAAAATTGTTCACTTTCCCAAATTTTCCCCGATCATTTGTCAACCAATACCTCTTTAAATTTTGACAATCTTGGGGATGATAACATATGCTTGATCTATAATTCAACCCTTTGGGTGAACAATGTATTTATATTTAATAATTTAATGAGTCTAGCGATGAATGAAACTCGATTATTTCCATGATCAACAAGCCCATTGCTATTTTATGTTTTAATGAGCCTAATGACAATGACAACCCAGTCCTTTCTCATATTTAGAGATTTTGAAAAAGAGGACGAAAGAAAACTCCATAAGTACTTTTTCGTAAAGTTGTCGCTCAAATACGAAAAAGTGTAAAATAATATCTGAGAGAACCTCTTTAGTCATGTTTGACTAAGGTATTCCTTTTTCGTAAATAATATATCTTAGTCTGGAAAAGGGTAATCTTATACTGAGTAGATATCAATTCATTTACTTTTACGAGCTCGAAAAGACAAGTGCTCAACAATATTTTCACATTATCGGAGTCTAAAAAGAGCTAAAAGAATACTCCAAGGGTTCCTTTTTCATTGTTATAGAAGCTCGAAAAAGAGATAAAAATGCGCTTCAAGTCCTTTTTCGTTTTTAACAAAGATCGAAAAAAAAGGATAAAAGTATGCTTTGTGGTCAAATCATTCTTTGAAATAAATTTGCATGACTAATATGTTCATCAGTTGTAAAACCTGTTCAGAACAACATCAAATGGATTAAAAATACCTGCTTCATGATAAAAACATAATAAAACCATAGTCACAGCAATAAATGTTCATTGCAAATAATCAAATGACTAATAAAAAGAGTTTTACTATTCACTTTTACCATTCAATAGTTACCATTTTCATTTTGGAGCTCTGAGCCTGTTTTTGCCCCCGAACTTCAGCTTCTAATTGCGATCGATTCAGTGGACGTTTTTCATCACCGTTTGATCTAGGTTAGTGCCATGAACCTTCTCTTTCTTCCAGTAATCAATTCATTTCCTTTCATTTCAAATTTTTAGGGTTTCGAGCCCTCTAGGGTAAATTTTGATTCCAAAGAGGGAAACACGCCCTTGAGCATTGAAAAGTGCATTGTGGAGCACCTAAATTGAAGTCTAGCTGCATATGCAACACATTGTCCCTTGTTCAAGACTGCGTTGGGCCCAATCTCCATTTTTATTCTTGCACTATGCCCAAAATTTGTCTAATTTTTTGCATTGAAAGGAGTCTAATGAGTCTTATGGTTATGTTTCAGTATTTCATCTGACTATAATGACAATTACATGGAGAGAAAGAGATCATGAAGAATAGAATATGGTTTCCCTAAATGATCTGGGTATAGTAAGAGCCCTAAGATATTGTGGGTTGTTAAAGTACTTCCGCTTGTCATGGATGAGGCAAAAAATAGAACTCTTGGAGTTCCTATTTCGAGCATGGGATCCGGATATTGAGGCATTTCACATTAGGAACAAATTTGTTCCCATTACAGTGGAGGATGTATATTTTCTCACAGGTTTGTCAAGAAGAGGCTTGCCCATTTCCCTCTCAGGGTCTGCTCTTGGAGGAGAGACAGTGAGAGACTATGTTTTGCAGTATTTTTATCCAAGGGCAGAGCCAAGAAAATATGGGAAGATAAACATCCATGACGTTCAATATTTTCCTTTGAGAACCATTCTTTTCATGATCGCAAAACTTATCGGCACCGTTACATGACATGTATCGAATAGATCATATATGCAGTATGCGTTAGAGTGCATGGAGCCAATAGTATTAAGCTAGTAGGAAGTTGTACTTTCCCAAATAAAGGAACAACTGAACAACACAAATGGAGGAAGGAAGAAGAACATCAGTTATGGTTCGATCCTCATTTCATTTTCCTTAGGGCGGATTCCATTGATCTAGCCTCAACATGTGACGCTGGGTGTGTCTAACCCTAGAGATCCGAGGATGCAGAGATGGGTAGAACTAATGGGTAGGTATGTAGGCCAATCAACCATTGTGTTCTTGACTACGTTCTTCACCTGGTTCAGGTGACAGGTTGTCACCATTGATGAGTGTGCATACGCAAGCATCAATTTCTGAGGAGATCCAGACTTAGCCTTACCAGAAGGCGCTCAGTGGGGTGCAATAGGTAAGAAATTTTTGACCATGTTTTTTTATTTTCCTAAGGTTTATACAATGTTTTTGTATTTTTTGATTTTTTCCCAAGACTTAACCAAAGTTTTGATGTAATTTAGATGTTGGTCGAATTCAACCGGTGGAGGAACTAGATAATGGAGCAGATGAGCCAGCAGAGATGACTGTCGAGAGAGCAGTCCTTCAGGATTTAGACATGGTTGATATTCTGGCTGAGCTTAGGCAGCACATAGAGGGTTTGACCTTCAGGATTCTGGATTTTTGGATTGAAGAGTTACCCATGCGACTGCAGCGCCACACTATAGGCGTTCCTAAGCGTTGGATACAGTTACTGCGTAGGATAGCTAGATCTATAGCATGTTACCATGAGCAACACTAGTTTTACTTTCAACATGTTGCATACATTTTGAAGTCAAATGACCAATGTGTCTTGGGCACAAATTTTTGTAAAAACCTATAACTATCTATCTATTTGATTTCAATGTTTTCCCATTTTTATTATGTAATCCTATTCAATTATGTGAATGTATCTTTACATGTGTCGCAAATGTCTGTCTAAAACATGATTAGATAAGGAATCAGTCAATGTGTTCAAATGTATGGAAATGTGTTGATATTGAATAAAATGAAAGTGTCTTTCCAAAATTCAAACTCTTAGGAACAAATGATGCAGTGTTGGATTTCCAACAGTATAAACAATAGTAAGTTGTAATACCACAAGTTGTGAGTCTAACCTTATAATGATGCAGTTAATACCAAATGAAATGGAATCAGAGATAAGTTCAATCAACGCGCTCTACTCAACAATATGTTTTGTCGATCTACCAATACAAATCCCTTGAAAACTCATAACTCATCATTTGGAGTGAAAATGGCCCACACCGTAGAGGATAGATTCTGCGTACTACGACTAGCACCATCAACATATCCAACAAATGGTTCCAAAGATTCAGACATCTGTGATGAAATGTAAAGCTGATTACTAACTTCAAGAAAACTCTAAAAAAAAACTAAGACAATGAATGCAAATAAACAACATATATATACAATATAATACAAAAATTTACTAAGCTCATGATTAAGCATAGTAATGTTTCAGATACAACCCATTTCGGGGCTGCACCAATGGAATTCCATCGTAATCCACCAACTCGTAGGCTTCTTTAGAAAGAACTCTTTTGACAATATAGGGGCCATGCCATAATGGCTCAAATTTCCCTGTACCTATTACATCATATTTTTTTATCATAAAGAAGGACCAAGTCGCCCCTGATAAAATTTGAGGCTGGACATTTTTGTCATATTGCGCCTTTATACGTCTCTTATGCACTTCATTAGCCAAATGGGCTTAATGACACGTTTCATCAAGTTGGATGAGGTTAAAAGACACATTTCTTCTTCTGAGGTGTCAGGTAACAAGTTGATTGCGAGTTTTAACGATGATATTTCACATTATATTGGGAAGATAGCTTCCAGACCATACACTAGTTGAAAAGGAGTAAATCCGGTTGCATTTCTCACCGAGGTTCGATACGCCCACAAGGCCAAGTATAGGATTAAATTCTAGTTTATTTTATGAACTCCTATAATTCGTTGAAGCGTATGTTTAATAATTTTGTTGATAGCTTCGACTTGTCCATTCGATTGTGGATAATAAGGAGTAGAGTTATCATGTAACAATCCTAACTTGGCAGTCAATTCAGTCATCATGTGGTTGCGAAAATGCTTCCCATGATCTGTAACTATAGCCTGTGGGACCCTAAAACATGCAATAACATGATTAAAGAAAACCAATGTAGCTCTCTGTCCTATGTTGTTGAATGTAGGCATCGCTTTGGCCCATTTGGTAAAGTAGTCTACTGCAACAATAATATAACCATGCCCCCCAGATGAACGAAGGTTACAGGTCATGAAATCGATGCCCCATTTCTAAAATGGTCCCACAAAGACAATAGGATGCATTGGTGCTGGCAGTTTGTGGATTTTACGAACAAAAATCTGGCATGCATGACAACTTCTAACCGCGAGGATGCAGTCGCGAAATATAGTAGGCCAAAAGTAACTAGCATGGAGTATCTTCTGTGTGGTAGCGTATCCAGATAAATTTCCACCACAAGTCCTAGCATGACAATCATTTAAAACCTGTTCGGCCTCCTCGTGAGTGAGGCACCTTCTTAAAATAGTATCGACACCACGACAATAAAGTGTATCACTGACGATTAGATAATATTTGGCTTGGTATCAAATACGTCGATGTTTAGAGCAAGAGGTATCATGCCGAAAAAGTTTGGGTTTGGAGATAAATGATAAAATCTCCATACCAAGGATCAGATGATCCTATCAGAAATAGAGACTCGTTAGGAATTGATGGTTCCGATGTAGTAGCAGTACTATCATAGGGAAGGTCACAAAGAAGCTCTGCCAAAACTAAATACTTCTTTGACTTGGATTTGATGAATTTCAAATCAAATTCCTGCAAAATGACAATCCATTTTGAATACTTCCCCTCAGAATTTGACATGATAAGATATAAGTCATGGGGTTGCAATCTGAAATGACAATGGTCTTTCGGAACATGATATAGTGGCGAAACCTTTGGATAGCTTGAACAGCCTCCAAGGCAAGATTTTCTATGTACGAATACTTGACTTCTGTATCATTGAGATTAAGACTCAAATAATATATCGGATGTTCTATCCCATTTTCTACTTGGACCAATACCATAGCAATGGTCGTATCAGTCGTGAAGATATATAAGAAATAATCGTTCTGATAATTTGGGGGATACATTAATTACGCTTGGACAAGTGTATCCTTGACAACATCAAAAGAAGCTTGTGCAACTTGGTCCCAATGGAAGGGAATCCCATTTTTCAAGATTCGAGTAAATCCTTTAGCCATTTCAGCGTAGTTGGGTATGAACCTCCTTAGGAAGTTAGCCTTTCCTTGAATTTTCTGTATTTGTAGTAAATTTGATGGTGCAGGCAAATCAAGAATGGCCTAGAACTTCAATGGGTCTATTAGAATTCCCTCATACTCTCCATCCATTGCTTGCCCATCAATAACCTTACATGTGAATAGGTCCTTATAATATTCCATCAAGAGTTGGGACTCCCAATAAGGGTCTAGGTTTCCCAATATTGACAGCACTGTAGAAACATGAAATGATGCATTTGTCATATGATGGCTCTCCTCCTTCACATGCTGGATGTCAAGTCACATGTTGGAGTATTCCCTACTTTCTTTTGTTGCCTTCCTTGCAGCTCATCTTTCTCAAGACAAGATTGAAGTTTAGGAAAGTCACCCTCCCCTTGAAAGGTTATCTTTCTCAAAAACTTCCACAATTTTGAGAAAATTATGAGTCTCCTTGCCCATTTATTCATAAATCTAAGTTTTAAGAGAAAAATTAATATTCCCATTAGCTGAAGCTAATTTAGGAATATTACACAAATAGGTGGGAGTACTTTTGGAGTTTCAGACACGTTGGAGTGATTTTCCAAGACTTTTTGGATATATGGAGAAATAGATGATTTTGATGTTGGAACTTCTAGTGAGCATAATTGTGCAATTATGCCTCGTTGTTCTTTCTTCAGAAGCTTTATCATGACATTATATCTTATTATCTTTCCCGGCTTCCCTACGATAACCTGTAATTCAACTTCCTTTCCTTTCGAAAAAAAATTCAAGAAAAGTTCTTGAAAATTAAAAGCTATTGTCCCCAAAGATTGTAACCATTGTACTCGTAGTACAACATCAACACCTCCCATTGGAATGGAAATCATTGGAATATTCAGTGCATATTCCCCCATAGTTAGCTTAGTATTATGGAATTTTCCATAGAAATTTATAGTTCCTCCATTTGCAACCATCACTTGACATTCTGGTGCTGGGTATAAGATAAAATTCAATTCCTTGGCTACCTTACAATGAATAAAATTATGGGTACTACCCGAATCAATCAACATTATAACCTTTTTCTTCTTGATATGTCCTTCTATCTTGAGAGTTTGAGGAGTGGTAATTCCTCCCAATGCATTACACGATATGGTCGGACTCATTTCTTCTTCTTCTAGGGTTGGTTCCTGGTGTATATCCTCTTCTTTTGAAGTTTCTTATTAATTTTTGTCCTCCTCTTCACAATATATGCAAAATAATTTCTTCTCATCACACTTATGACCTTTAGTGTATTTGCTATCACAACTGTACCAAAGCCCTTTTTCTATTTTTTTTTTCCAATTGTTGTGGTGTCAACCTTGTAGGTTATGGAATTATAGGAGTAGCAACACTTCCATATTTATAGATGTGAGTGGTAGGCTTCCTTGTTGCCATAGTTTTACATTCAATTTTTCTTGCCAACCTGAATGTGTTCTCCAATGAATCAGGTTCCCAAAGGAGAACCTCATGTTGGATGTTATCCTTTAAAGTCCCTATGAAGAAATCAATCTTGTGTTCCTCTAGAATATTAGTTACTCTTATATTCAATTTTTGGAAGTCCTCAATGTGCTCCACCACTGAACCATTTTGTTTGAGATTTATCAATTGGCTAAAGAAGGTGTTGCTCTTTGTATCCTCATAATGTGCTATTATTTCCTCCATAAAAATTTACCAAGTGATAATTTTTTTATGGGAGAAAAGCCATCTATACCATAAAAATGTATTTTGTTCTAAATGTAAATTTGCAATGCGTACGTTTTGTGTGTTTTTCACATTATTGAGATCAAAATATTGCTCCATCTGTAATATCCATGTTAAGGGATCCTTGCCATCAAACTTCCTGATATCCTTCTTTGGAATATGGTGGTTCTTCCATCCAACATCAGAGTTTATGAAATCATGATTAACATTTATTTTTGCTGAACACAGGCATGGTGGATGAGCAAGTAAACACACACAAATGTAGAACTAAAAGATAAGCATGAGATGCTTTACTATTAACTATAGATGTGCTTTTATAGCACATTAGGTTTGACCCTTGGATTTTTCATTCCAAGGTCACTAGGACTCCTTTATGACTGTTCGGCTTCCACACCTACCCGTTGAAGATTAGGTGTCCAACATTCCCCCCTTAATCCGAAGGGGTATGTGTGAGTCCAAGAACAGAGTTGTAATACAAATCTGCAAAGTATGCATGGCAGCACTTTGGTTGAATCATCTCTCTGAAATTTTGGCATAAAGAGGTGGTTTAAGAATTACCACCAACACTGGAATGCAACGCTTATTGTAGTTCCTGGAATTCTTCCAAATCTGGCAATAAGCTGAGGTCTTCTAATATAGGAAGTGTCCCGCATATTTGAAGAGGGATACCTTCAACCTAGATGACCACCAACACTAGAATGCTTGATGCATTTCCTGGAACTCTACCAAGGCTCGCAAGAAGTTGAAGTCTTTTGCTAGAGAAAGTGTTATGAATTCTTTGAAGAGGAAGAATATGCAGCTCACATGGATGGCTTAAGTTTGTCCACCAACCAAAGGTAGCTCATGGGCATCTGTGTCTCTGGCTACAACTCTGAATCTGGAATGACAAATTGTGGCTCAGGCTCGCTTGAACTGCTACGTCTTTGGCTACAAATCTGAATCTGGAATGAGATATTGTGGCTCAGGCTCGCTTCATGTGGCTTTGAAGCTTGTAGATGACCACCATCTCCCCCCCTGTCAGGTACAAAGTGAGATGATGGAGAAAAATCAACTGCAGATTGTTCAATATTCTAGAACAAGTTCTGACATGCGACTTAAACATCTTCTTGGCTGTTGATGCCCATTTACAAGAAGCGATCCATCCAAGATGAATGTTTGTTCTTGTAGGAGGATTTTTTTTTAAGCATATGTGTGAAGAATGGGTGTGCCGACCATAGTGCTTGCATGGGTGAAGATCAAAACAATGATTTTTCATATGGCCAACTCGATCACATTGTTGACATTTTTCAATCTGTTGTTGTTGTTGTTGTGCAAGAGGAGGAGGATCTAGAACAACTGAAGGTGAACTGTCCTAAAGAAATCCAACACTCTAAAATTTGATGGGCTTGGAGTAGTTTGGAATATGAAAGGACAACTCCTTGTCATATCCAAGACCAGTTTTGTTCTTGTTGTGGAAAATTTGTTCCCAAGGTCTGATGATGGGCTTGGGAGGTGAAGCATGAGCTTCTGCATCTGCATACACATCTGCTTTTGTACTGGGCTTAGTGATCTGAACAATTTCTTGTTGTTGATGAGAGTTTTTCTTTGTGTTCTGAAAAAAAACAAGTTCAGAATGATGACTCCGTTGTTGTAATTATTCTTGCTGGAATTGAGATTCAAGCTGCAAAACTCAATCTACTCTTATGCATTTTGTAGACAAGTTCTAATTTCAGCAAGGGATGATTTGTTGATTTTCACTGTGTCATTAGTTGTAGATTGTATTATAGTTTTCAAAAACCCTAATACTTCATAAACTTTCCCCATTTTCTGATCACAACTATGAACTCACTCAATGTCACTACAATATGATTTGTAAATATGCACCAAACAACCAATGTGCAATGGATGTACTAGCACTTCAATGCACCGACTTAATGCTCCAGCCAGCAAGAACAATGATTGTAATTCATTCACAACGCTATCCAACATACAATTCAACGCAGTCAACAAAATCAACTCAGCGTTAAAGGAAGGGTAACAAGAATATTGTTCCAAAGTTCAATCCATGACCAGTGAAAAATTCTTGTATTCCATTTCAATTTATAAAGCGAAAATTGTAGGCCTATCACCTTACAAGACAAGCTTACCTCTAGGCTTTATCACTAGTGAATGTTTCAAATCTCTATGTTGGTAATGAATATCAAAACATTGTGATGGAATAGAGGCGCTCATTTTATCAGAAGCCACACTATCGTTGTTATGGTCCCTTTTTCCTTAAAAACAAAGATAGAATGATAAGGGAAACCAACTTATGGAACCAATCAAGGTAAATCTATGCTCCTCTAGAATCTTTGTCTTTGACAACTAAAGATGGACAATCAAGTTATCTCTTATGCCATTATCCACATTTGTGCATAGCTGTAGCGGTCACTTCATAGAAACCTTTGAACTTCCCTATGTTGCTAGCATGACTCTAAAAGATTTTTGTAGGAAAACCAAATGCTACAAGTTTTTTTTTACATGTCCCATGCAGAAAGACAGAAACTCACAACAGTTCATTAATCAGGTTGGTATGCATTCTAAAACTCTTCCTTAGTCCTTCAAATAACTCTTCAAGAATATCTTTCTAGAAATGCTTGCTAGTGGAATAGCATTGGCAGAGCTTGTATGCTCAATCATATTATTTATCATATGAGATTAAAATGTCACGACATTTGACTATGAACATGACAATGGAGGTGGAAGCTTCACATAAGGGGGAGGCCACTTTAAGGATGTGTATTCGTGATCTACCTTCATTGCCAATTTGTATTCTTGCTCCAAAAAAACTCAGCTCCAGTATACGATGAGTCCTCCACTTTAGAGAATGAAGGAGATTCTCTCTCTCAAAAGAGTCTTCTTCTCGATCCAGTGAAAGGAGATAAAATCCTGGTGGAAGCCTGCCTGCTAGATACTCTTAACCAGGTATCATTTCATGATCCTTATGTGCATTTCTTGCAAACATTTGAAGAAGGATCAAGGGTCCTTTCTAGCAGCATGTTGCCAGCAGAGAGAAAATTTTTCAAAGCTGCTATTGTGGAACAAAAAGAAGAGATCCCACTGCCTTTCGAAATACAAGAAGAAGGCGATCAGGCTTTCAAGAGCCATATTGAAGACAGCAGTGGGCAAAGTAAGTTCCAGAAAAAAGAAAAGCTGGACATGGAAATTGACAGCATCAGAAGACTGATGATGAAGGTGTCTCAGAAACAGCAGATAGCAGCAAGAAAGCAGAGAAAATTTGGCAATGGAAGAATAAGAACAGAAAGTGAAAGCATAGCTGGAGGCAAGTTGCAGAACAAAATATGGAAACATAGAAGGGTACAATTGAAGAATAATGCAACTAATGGATACCAGCAAAGCAAAGTATGGGACCCAAGAGGCAAAGACAACCTGGTGTATTATATTGTACATTAGTTTTCTTTTTTTGTTTCATCATTCTTTTAATAATGTGTGTGTGCTGATGAATTATAAAATGAAAACTAGAGGTGTCGAAGAGCAGAATTCGCACAAAATGATCAGATGGTCTGCAGGTTCTCGACATGTCCAAGGATGAACATGCCATCCCCAGATGGAGCCAATGTTGTTCACTATCCTCTCTTTATGAAAATCTCCATGAGCCAGCTGATTTAAATCATCACATTCCCTCGCCATGTATTGCAAAACCCTTTGGTTGTCTATTGTTGCCCTCTCGCTGCTTTAAAATTGTATTTTTAATTGCCAGAATCCATATTTGAAATTATATTGGGCCCAACCCCTTCTCCGCTAGCCCCGCGCCTTTTTCTCTCCATATGACCCGACGCCATGACCGAAGCGTTTCCCCTGCGGGGGCTTTACTCTATCCGTAGGGTCAAACCTTGGTGCCCCCGTAGTTGACTCCTCGGGATGGGTGAAGACTTAATCTAACAGCTTCCATTCACTACGGGGGGTCGCTCCAAAAGTCTCGTGTCTGTACACCTTGGCCCCCCGCATTTCATCTCCGCCGTCTGATCAAAAACCAATCAACGGAGCGAAACTGTTCCCCGTGGTGGTCCCCGCGCCCGCGTTCATTGTGTGAAAACCGGTGGTTTCATTCCGCACCACCAATCCATAGCCGGTGGTATTTCTCGCGGACCCAGCGATTCCATACGCTGGGTGACGCGTGTCCGAGTGTACTATTTTGAAAACCGCCCATTTCGCGCATTATCTCCCGGACGAAAGCCGGGCAGCGGAATTCACCTAGGCCGTTCGATCTTGGGGACCACATCTAACGGTTCCCGCTCTCCAGAGATGCACGATTATTAGTGTCCATGTAAAATGCCCTGGGCCCACCATTACATCATCCTCCAGTTCTATTTTGACTATTGATATTGTGTGATGATCGTATGGCCTAGAATTATTTACACGTCGCTGACCAAGTCTGCCGCATCTCCACGTCACAGCGTCCACGTGTCATCTGTGTTCCCCTCCACCACTTACATATTTCATTTACATGTCATATTACTGTGTTTACATTACATATCTCCCCCTCATGCATTCATCGTCGTTTCCCTGCATATTTCACCGTCGCCCTGCATCTCCTCGCCATTTCTCCCAGTCCACATCATCATCCCATGGTCATGGTCCCATTCGCCACCCCAGTGTCTGGTTTACTTTAATGTGTTTGTGGATTTTTGCAGGTGTTCGTTGCTGGAGAGCCATTATAATTTGGGATTTGCATCACAGAGGACGAGTGCATTTCAAAGAGCTATTCAACAGGTGTTGGATGATGAAGCAAAGATTCGAGGAAATAGTGTTGACAAGACTTTTATTTAATGAAGCAGGGCTAGAATTTATCAAACCCTTCGGAGCAATACAAAAGGTAGCTTCTGGTAGATGAAGACATTTATTTCACGGCATAAGGATATCAGTGAAAGATCGAGAAATGCAACGCCCTGCATTAAAGATCTGGGATTTTAATTCAAAGTTAGAGGGCCGAGAGTACTATGCACAATCACAAGCAATCTCAAGGTTTCATGGCAGCATATTTTTCTCTTTCAGCAGAGGGCAGAAAATTCATATATTTTATTATTTGTGTCTTGTTTATAAGGAGATTTTCATCCTCAGCATTTATTTCTGGAGGTAGATTACAAAGTATAGTTAATTATATTTATTCATTCACAGTGTGGGCGCGAATGTTTTCCGCCATTTTATTCAAATCATATCATTAAATGTATCACCTACCTCATTCTCTAGAGTTTTCTCCTTCTCCTATAAAAACTAGAAAGAAAGACATTGTAAGGGTTCCAGATTTCTATCAGCAAACTGTGCAGTGAAAGGCTTTTGTATACATCTTGTAAAGTTTCTGTATGAAGGCTCAGAGCCCGTAGGGTTTCAGTGAGGAGGAGTTATAACTGTAATGAGGATTATGGTCTTTGGTATCCCACAATATGTAATCCTTTCTTATGTGTTAATGTAATATCTCATTTCATGCTATTTATCTTCTTGTATCATGTTCTAGAATGCGAGTGGCTCACTGGTCTTAAGTAAGGATTCATCCTATTTGGTGCCCATACTTGGATTAGTCAAGCGCTTTAAATAGGCCTAGTCATGATATACTGTTCCATGTTCATTTCATCCATATTTTCTGCTATATTAGTTACTTGAGGAGGGTGCTTTTAAAACACCATTGTCATGTATGGATTCTTAGTTGGATAAGCCCATATGTGGTTTTGTTGTGTATCTGGGTATCAACCTCATGCTAACTAGTATCTTCTTCATGTTTCTTCACTGCATCCACTTTCTGATATTTGATTTCTGTGGCATATTATTTGAACTGGCCCTCTTTGCAGTAAGTTGTCTCTTAACTGTCTGATGCTTTTGTATTGAATTTTTTCATGTTGTTCCTACATTATTCTTATCTTTGTGTCAGCTTCTCAGAGAGTTTTTTTCCATTTAAACTAATTTCCTTGTTTTGCAAGAGATAGTAAGAGAGCTTTTGGATTGACAACCCAAGCTATATTATGAGCTCCTTGCTATGTTAAGATGTCCTAGGCACTGGTCTATAGCAACTCTAGGCTGTCTCTAGGGTAGAAAAGAATTGTCGACAACAGCTTCAATGCCCCCGGGTCGCAGTTTCTCAAGCCATAAGTCAAGCCTGGTGTAATCTCTGGAGAGCTCAAGCCACTTGAAAAACAAATAAACAAGGTTGGTTAGTGGACAATCTATCAAGATTCTTGTGAATGTAGAAATACTTTACAAGAGAAGCCGCCTTTACAAATTATAAAATGGGAGAGTATCATTTGCTTGAATTACTCATTATTTATTCATGAAAATTTGTATACACATTTTCATAGTGTTGTAAATGTAGGATTATTTATTTGAATGAGTTACGGGGGAGATTTTTTTATTTTTTATTTCAGATTGTACTAAGATCCAATAGATTGATACAAGTTGTACTTCGAAACATTTGTCATTTTATGGAGTTGAGAAAATAAATCATTTATATTCGCATGGTTTGTATTCTTGCTGAGGAAGGGCCTAATTATTTGGGTCTTGGTTATGGAAAACATGATGGAGAATGCTCCAAAGCCAAGGAGGCACATGAAGCTGTTCCAAGAAGGAATTTTATTTTGTGTTCATTACCTCAAGCTTGTGAAGTTTGTGTTCATGATGAATGGAAAAGTTTCACACCCACTTTGCAAGAAGATGTTAATAAACATGCAACTAATGAGAATGTAAAAGAAGAGGATGTTGAAATCTCTATCTTGTCATTGAATTCATTGCTAGTATTTAGAGGAGAGCCACTACCTCATCAAATTCACCTCCTCAAGAAGGCGAAAATGGTGAATGTTCAAGGTATAAATTTGCCTTTAATCAAATTGCTTTTGATTATGATAAACATGGTAAATATTCACATAAGATATAGAAAAGAACTTGCACATGTTCCTTTTGTGGTTTGAATAATCATAATGTTTATAGATGTTCGAAGAAGATATCCATGTACATTGAAAATTTCTAAATAAATGAGGCAAAAAATCAAAGGCCCATTGGACAAGGAAAATGATGTTGAAAATAAGATGCAATTGTTTATTACTCATTTCCATAAGAAAGGTCACCTTGTAGACAAGTGTTGGACTTTGTATCCAACAAGTCATCCACAACATTTGAAGAAGGTGGAAAGAGATAACGACAAGAATGGAAAAGAGGATTCCATAATCGATGAGGGTTAGGATGATTCACATGATGATGAAGTGCAGCTAAAAGAAGCACCATTGAAATGGTTTGCTAACAGATCTGGTTAGATTTCTTATCCAATTAAGGCCTTGCATGTATTTTGATGTTTCATGAATTTCTTTTCAAATTCAAAGTATGGTGCATGTTGCATGAAGCAAGATGTTTAAAGTAGAGTTACGTTGACACACTTAAATGCAACAAATATGGAAATTTGTACCTGAGCTCTATTATTTGACTTGAGAGTCGGTTGTTTGAAGAGGCATGTTTTGTCGATTTGTGTTTGGTTGATGGTTTTGTACACCAATATGTAAGAGTACATGGAGATATTCACATGATGTGAATTTTTTTCTTTGAAGGAGAAAAATGATATGTCAGTGAGCTATGTTTCTTGCATGATGTGTTTTCAGTTTGATGGTTTTGTTTGTGACAAGACGTCACAAGATTTTGGGAAGGTCCACTCTTGAGCGAGAGCCTCATGATTACAACCTAATCATGAGAATGAAATGGGAGTGCATCCTTATTTTGAAAAAAAATAGGATTCTAAGCTACCTAGGACTCAAACCATTATTTTTAAATTTGAAATATCATGGTGTATTGTTTCAATGCCTGAATCCACAACCCTAACATAAATTGTTTTATTATTTTTTTTGCAGGATTTAGTTGGTTATATTAAAAGTCAATTGAATTTAAAATTCTTGGCTTAGTGGCATGAACCAAACATATTGGACATATTAAATGAGGAATTTCGCTCTCCCAATCATTTCTAAATCACCCATATCACCAAGAAAACATGTTTTAAAAGAACATACTTTGGTATGGGAAAGACCTTAGGTTTCAAATATTATAAGAAGGTTTTTTATATGGTTGAGAGAATGTGGAAAATAGAATCCATAAAAAAATTATTTTTCAAAACGTATTACTTTCAAAGTATCAACAAGGAATGCACAAGGGTGTTCAATGAATTAACGTTATTTATTTAAATTCCATGGTGTATATCTTACTCATAATTTTAAAAAATTATTAAATAATGATCTAGATTGGATAATTATATTATTTGTCATATATTTTGATGCTTATAGAGTGAAAAAACTGAAAGAATCAACTTGTAGGGTCATTTTAATGGTGGGTGGAGAATTGGGATCCAAAACCTTTTGGAGTCATTTTGAGGTTTTAAATTTGACATTTTTTGGGGTCAAACGATTATTCCTTGTGCCGAAATCTTGACCATTATTCTACACTTAAAGACATATATCCAATGGTGCAAGAAAAACATCAAATGAAGTTCATTCAAAATTTATGCCTTTAGTAAGTTGACCTATATCCATGGTAGTGCTGGGTTGATAAGTTCTCTCATCTTTGTTTACCTTTGCTGTCATGAATGGAGTTCTCTATTCAACATTTACATTTTTTTGTCGTCTCAGGCTTCGCTCGACTCTTACTTACAACCCTCGCAACTTGTGTTTACCCACAACCTTTGCTCGAGCTCAGTGTTGACCTACAACCTTCGCAACTTGTGTTTACCTTCGTCGTCGTGTCTTTGTAACAATGTTTACCTTCGTCGCCGCTGTGTAGTATAGTGTGTAATATGTGATAGGTTTAGTTTAGTGTGTATGTCAAGGTTGTGATAGGGTTTAGGTTTCAAAATTTGTTTTTTAATTTTTTGACTTTAAAGTTTAAAACTTAGTTTTCAATTTCTTTTTTTAGTTTAATTTTTTTCAAAGTTTAATGTGCATGATATTGGGGGACGTCCTAAAGTCTCTCGAAAAGTCCTCGATTTTTGGAGGGACGGCCCGAGGACAACCTGAAAGTCCTCGATGGAGTCCTCGACCAATTGGGAAAGTTTTCAACGAGTTCCAAAGTACCTAGAACGTCGGGACAAAAAAAAACGCTATGAATTTTGGTGGAGACAGATATCCATACAACATAAGAAATATACATACTCCACCCCTTTGAATTTGAACCCATAACCTTTTAAAAAATACACATATTCTTAACCATATAATCCAAAATAAAAATAACCATGTGATATGCAAGTGATACACATTCCCACTGCCATGTGAACAAATAGGTATGCACACTCCAAAACATCAAGGTAATGACTAGCCTAAATAAATCCTCTCGGATATGTGCCAAATCACCACCTTTTATACCCTACCAAGTACCAGCGTGCATTCCCTAAATTGGTGGCATCCCCCTCATCCACAGCGGTACAGTTGACTGGGAAATCTAAGTGCCCAACTAACAACCATTCTTAAGGGTGCTACGCTACTGGGCTCGATCCCCTAACCCTCTCAAGATCATAACTATATATTGCCAAGGCACACCACACAACTTTTAAACTAACCGACTAAAGATAAAGTGAAATGAAGCAAGGGCATATGTAAACAGTGAACACCCATCTAATAGTCCAAGTATTTAGGCAACAAATCTGTTTTAGACTAGTACAGGGGATCCAAACAAATCCTGAGAAAACGCTTTGATTGTATAGAAGGCTCTTACAAAGGCTTTTCCGTTTTTCGGAAGCTGAGTTGTTTGGAGGATTGGAAATGGACGATCTGCATTTAGAAATCAAAGGTGACAGAGGCCAAATCCTAGTCAAAATTACCGTGGAAAGGAGGTTCGCTCATACATACCCGATATACAACAGCAACAATGCCGACGAAATGAGCAACGAAGCAAATAGTCACGACCGGGAGGTGCAACAGGCTGATGGGAGAAAACGCACGAACAGTCGTAGACAACACGAGAATAATCAAACCGACGATAAAAAAAAATATACATGAAAAAAACAGTAAAAAAATCTAATCGATTACTGGAGAATCCCACGATCTGCATTTAGAAATCAAACGCGACAAAGGCAAAATCTTACTCAAAATTACCATGGAAAGGAGGTTCAATTGAACATACCCGATATACAACAGCAACAGCGTCGACAAAACGAGCAACGAAGCGAACAGTCACAGCCGAGAGGTGCAACAGGCTGACGGGAGAAAACACGCGAACAATCGCAGACAACGCGGGAATAATCAAACTGGTAAATAGTCCAACATCGCAGGTGATTTATTTATAGAAATTAGTTCGGCCGAACTTTTTTAAAAGTAAAAGTTCGACCGAACTTTTGTCGCCGGTTTTCCCATCTCCGACGAAAATTCTGTTTGCCCACGCCGTCAGTGTGTCGTCAATCTAAACGGAATCACGAGTTCGGCCAAAATTTATAAAAAAGTTCGGCCAAAATATGTCATAGTTCGGCCGAACTATTGCCGAAAAAAGTTTTCGGTCCCCGATTCTCACAAAAGTGTAACCCAGCTTCACATTTCCGCCTTGCTGCAAATTTTATGCACATGTTGAATGTGTTCCTGATGATAGACCCGTCGTTGAAACCTCAGGCTAATAGTTCCAGTCTCATCAAGTGAATTTTTCCCACATCCAAGCTTAAAAGATTGTGTCAACAAGAGTTGTGTCAGTTCTTTTGACCTGCTCTCTCAGAACTCTCGTGGTTCAAGTCACAGTAACCCGAGAATTCCATTTCAACATCTCTTGAGAGGCCTCCCCCTTATGTGAAGCTTCCACCTCCATTGTCATGTTCATAGTCAAATGTCGTGACATTTTAATCTCATATGATAAATAATATGATTGAGCATACAAGCTCTGCCAATGCTATTCCACTAGCAAGCATTTCTAGAAAGATATTCTTGAAGAGTTATTTGAAGGACTAAGGAAGAGTTTTAGAATGCATACCAACCTGATTAATGAACTGTTGTGAGTTTCTGTCTTTCTGCATGGGACATGTAAAAAAAAACTTGTAGCATTTGGTTTTCCTACAAAAATCTTTTAGAGTCATGCTAGCAACATAGGGAAGTTCAAAGGTTTCTATGAAGTGACCGCTACAGCTATGCACAAATGTGGATAATGGCATAAGAGATAACTTGATTGTCCATCTTTAGTTGTCAAAGACAAAGATTCTAGAGGAGCATAGATTTACCTTGATTGGTTCCATAAGTTGGTTTCCCTTATCATTCTATCTTTGTTTTTAAGGAAAAAGGGACCATAACAACGATAGTGTGGCTTCTGATAAAATGAGCGCCTCTATTCCATCACAATGTTTTGATATTCATTACCAACATAGAGATTTGAAACATTCACTAGTGATAAAGCCTAGAGGTAAGCTTGTCTTGTAAGGTGATAGGCCTACAATTTTCGCTTTATAAATTGAAATGGAATACAAGAATTTTTCACTGGTCATGGATTGAACTTTGGAACAATATTCTTGTTACCCTTCCTTTAACGCTGAGTTGATTTTGTTGACTGCGTTGAATTGTATGTTGGATAGCGTTGTGAATGAATTACAATCATTGTTCTTGCTGGCTGGAGCATTAAGTCGGTGCATTGAAGTGCTAGTACATCCATTGCACATTGGTTGTTTGGTGCATATTTACAAATCATATTGTAGTGACATTGAGTGAGTTCATAGTTGTGATCAGAAAATGGGGAAAGTTTATGAAGTATTAGGGTTTTTGAAAACTATAATACAATCTACAACTAATGACACAGTGAAAATCAACAAATCATCCCTTGCTGAAATTAGAACTTGTCTACAAAATGCATAAGAGTAGATTGAGTTTTGCAGCTTGAATCTCAATTCCAGCAAGAATAATTACAACAACGGAGTCATCATTCTGAACTTGTTTTTTTTCAGAACACAAAGAAAAACTCTCATCAACAACAAGAAATTGTTCAGATCACTAAGCCCAGTACAAAAGCAGATGTGTATGCAGATGCAGAAGCTCATGCTTCACCTCCCAAGCCCATCATCAGACCTTGGGAACAAATTTTCCACAACAAGAACAAAACTGGTCTTGGATATGACAAGGAGTTGTCCTTTCATATTCCAAACTACTCCAAGCCCATCAAATTTTAGAGTGTTGGATTTCTTTAGGACAGTTCACCTTCAGTTGTTCTAGATCCTCCTCCTCTTGCACAACAACAACAACAACAGATTGAAAAATGTCAACAATGTGATCGAGTTGGCCATATGAAAAATCATTGTTTTGATCTTCACCCATGCAAGCACTATGGTCGGCACACCCATTCTTCACACATATGCTTAAAAAAAAATCCTCCTACAAGAACAAACATTCATCTTGGATGGATCGCTTCTTGTAAATGGGCATCAACAGCCAAGAAGATGTTTAAGTCGCATGTCAGAACTTGTTCTAGAATATTGAACAATCTGCAGTTGATTTTTCTCCATCATCTCACTTTGTACCTGACAGGGGGGGAGATGGTGGTCATCTACAAGCTTCAAAGCCACATGAAGCGAGCCTGAGCCACAATATCTCATTCCAGATTCAGATTTGTAGCCAAAGACGTAGCAGTTCAAGCGAGCCTGAGCCACAATTTGTCATTCCAGATTCAGAGTTGTAGCCAGAGACACAGATGCCCATGAGCTACCTTTGGTTGGTGGACAAACTTAAGCCATCCATGTGAGCTGCATATTCTTCCTCTTCAAAGAATTCATAACACTTTCTCTAGCAAAAGACTTCAACTTCTTGCGAGCCTTGGTAGAGTTCCAGGAAATGCATCAAGCATTCTAGTGTTGGTGGTCATCTAGGTTGAAGGTATCCCTCTTCAAATATGCGGGACACTTCCTATATTAGAAGACCTCAGCTTATTGCCAGATTTGGAAGAATTCCAGGAACTACAATAAGCGTTGCATTCCAGTGTTGGTGGTAATTCTTAAACCACCTCTTTATGCCAAAATTTCAGAGAGATGATTCAACCAAAGTGCTGCCATGCATACTTTGCAGATTTGTATTACAACTCTGTTCTTGGACTCACACATACCCCTTCGGATTAAGGGGGGAATGTTGGACACCTAATCTTCAACGGGTAGGTGTGGAAGCCGAACAGTCATAAAGGAGTCCTAGTGACCTTGGAATGAAAAATCCAAGGGTCAAACCTAATGTGCTATAAAAGCACATCTATAGTTAATAGTAAAGCATCTCATGCTTATCTTTTAGTTCTACATTTGTGTGTGTTTACTTGCTCATCCACCATGCCTGTGTTCAGCAAAAATAAATGTTAATCATGATTTCATAAACTCTGATGTTGGATGGAAGAACCACCATATTCCAAAGAAGGATATCAGGAAGTTTGATGGCAAGGATCCCTTAACATGGATATTACAGATGGAGCAATATTTTGATCTCAATAATGTGAAAAACACACAAAACGTACGCATTGCAAATTTACATTTAGAACAAAATACATTTTTATGGTATAGATGGCTTTTCTCCCATAAAAAAATTATCACTTGGTAAATTTTTATGGAGGAAATAATAGCACATTATGAGGATACAAAGAGCAACACCTTCTTTAGCCAATTGATAAATCTCAAACAAAATGGTTCAGTGGTGGAGCACATTGAGGACTTCCAAAAATTGAATATAAGAGTAACTAATATTCTAGAGGAACACAAGATTGATTTCTTCATAGGGACTTTAAAGGATAACATCCAACATGAGGTTCTCCTTTGGGAACCTGATTCATTGGAGAACACATTCAGGTTGGCAAGAAAAATTGAATGTAAAACTATGGCAACAAGGAAGCCTACCACTCACATCTATAAATATGGAAGTGTTGCTACTCCTATAATTCCATAACCTACAAGGTTGACACCACAACAATTGGAAAAAAAAAATAGAAAAAGGGCTTTGGTACAGTTGTGATAGCAAATACACTAAAGGTCATAAGTGTGATGAGAAGAAATTATTTTGCATATATTGTGAAGAGGAGGACAAAAATTAATAAGAAACTTCAAAAGAAGAGGATATACACCAGGAACCAACCCTAGAAGAAGAAGAAATGAGTCCGACCATATCGTGTAATGCATTGGGAGGAATTACCACTCCTCAAACTCTCAAGATAGAAGGACATATCAAGAAGAAAAAGGTTATAATGTTGATTGATTCGGGTAGTACCCATAATTTTATTCATTGTAAGGTAGCCAAGGAATTGAATTTTATCTTATACCCAGCACCAGAATGTCAAGTGATGGTTGCAAATGGAGGAACTATAAATTTCTATGGAAAATTCCATAATACTAAGCTAACTATGGGGGAATATGCACTGAATATTCCAATGATTTCCATTCCAATGGGAGGTGTTGATGTTGTACTACGAGTACAATGGTTACAATCTTTGGGGACAATAGCTTTTAATTTTCAAGAACTTTTCTTGAATTTTTTTTCGAAAGGAAAGGAAGTTGAATTACAGGTTATCGTAGGGAAGCCGGGAAAGATAATAAGATATAATGTCATGATAAAGCTTCTGAAGAAAGAACAACGAGGCATAATTGCACAATTATGCTCACTAGAAGTTCCAACATCAAAATCATCTATTTCTCCATATATCCAAAAAGTCTTGGAAAATCACTCCAACGTGTCTGAAACTCCAAAAGTACTCCCACCTATTTGTGTAATATTCCTAAATTAGCTTCAGCTAATGGGAATATTAATTTTTCTCTTAAAACTTAGATTTATGAATAAATGGGCAAGGAGACTCATAATTTTCTCAAAATTGTGGAAGTTTTTGAGAAAGATAACCTTTCAAGGGGAGGGTGACTTTCCTAAACTTCAATCTTGTCTTGAGAAAGATGAGCTGCAAGGAAGGCAACAAAAGAAAGTAGGGAATACTCCAACATGTGACTTGACATCCAGCATGTGAAGGAGGAGAGCCATCATATGACAAATGCATCATTTCATGTTTCTACAGTGCTGTCAATATTGGGAAACCTAGACCCTTATTGGGAGTCCCAACTCTTGATGGAATATTATAAGGACCTATTCACATGTAAGGTTATTGATGGGCAAGCAATGGATGGAGAGTATGAGGTAGTTAATGGAATCATTTATGTTCATGATCAAATCTATTTAACCAAATATTCCAAACTCAAGAATAAACTACTTGATACAACTTATGATGTCTTGCTTTCAAATCCCACTAGTTTCATTAAAACATATCATACTATCTTAGATGGATTTATGTGGGAAAATTTCAAGGAGGAGATGCACTCTCATGTGAGTAAATGCATAAATCATTTGCTGGTTGAGGAGGGACATAGCTCTTGGGGAGAGTTATCATTATCACCTCCTTATGCATTTAGTGTGAGAGGGAGCTCATCTATGAGCTACCTTGCTGATTTTAAACAAGTATATGACAAACATTGTATTGTTGAATCTCATGATGTATTTATTATATAATTGTATTTTCTTAACACTCATGTGCGGGTCTTGGCTCCAAGAGGGGGCACTTTTGCTGATGGGCTTCATAAGCCACTTTGGGCCATGAAAAATGGTGATGTTGGCCATTCTTTGGGAGATCTTGGAGAGATGATGTACTCTTCATGGTATGGTTCCTTAACACCAACCATCATACACCTTCTCCAATCATGAAAGAAGGATGGGGCAGCAAGAAAGTGTTGGGGAGAATGCTTTTCATATCATATCCTATGGCAGTTAGGGGGAAAACTACGCTGGTTTAACATGAGGGACCATTTTCCTTCTCCCTTATTGTATATGGCAACTAGCATGATCTTACTTATGATCCCACATGCTGAAGATGTTATTAGTTTTGTTGAGGACATGGTTGGAGGAAAGACACATTTGTTGGTTGTGTCTTTGGGGGAAGAGAGTCCCTACTTTTTATGCACTACATGTTCCAAGGGGAGCATGAGGAACTATATGGCCACCATTGCATATCACTTGTTTCTTTATGATGTGGACCATATGTTTTGTTGGAGCACTTGGGACATGCCTCTCATGAGAAATTGGGAGGAGCTTTTCTATGAATTACCATGCTGGAGGGTGATTCATTTTATTTGGATGATAGCATGGAGGAAGGAGACCTCCATTGATGATGAAATTCCCCATGATTGTCATCACTTCTTTCTAGAGAAGGCCATGAGCAAGAAGGTTTCCATAAAAACCTTCCATTCTTTCATGATGAGAGCCATTGGGTTTATTCACCAAAGGCCAACTTGCACACTTGGGAGGAGCCATTGGAAGATAGAATTTTTGCAAAAATTTTGAAGCAATGGAGGAGACTATGGGATGAGAAGGCCACAAGAGGAAGAGGGGAGATTTTGTAGCACCCTTGCAGTTGCTTGAGGACAAGAAAAATTTGGGAGGGGGAGACTGTAATGTTCCTAAATTAGCTTCAGCTAATGGGAATATCAAATTTTCTCTTAAAACTTAGATTGATGAATAAATGGGCAAGGCGACTCATAATTTGCTCAAATATGAATAAAAAGCCAGCTCAATGTGAATAGGGATCAAATCCATCTAGATAAAATGAAGGCATATTGAGTGTAAAAAGGGACAAGGCATGAAGAGTCATTCAAGGTTGACCAAGTCAACAAAACTGTCTAGATGCATTGAACCATCTTGTTGGCCAACACATTTTTTGTAGAGGAGCCTTTGCATGGAAGCAACCTCATAGTGGGTGGGACCCTTGGTGAAGGAGCTCAAAAATTATATAATGAAGGAGATGGAAAGCATATGGATATATTGGAGATTATATTTTCATGAGTTCTCCTTAGAATTCCTGCATACTTAGTTGTTTAGCTAAGTTGCTGCACTGCTTAGTGCAAGGGTTTACCCGGGTGGGGATTCCGTACTCTTTCTTAGAGATCTTGTTCAAGAAATCTAAGAGGAGGTTTATGATATGAATTTTCCACTACCTAGTGTTGGGCCAAGCATCTAGCTTCAGAAAAAAACACATTCCCTTCAGAAAACTGCATTATTTCTTAAGGTGTGCAGTGGAAGGGGTTGAAACCCCATTTTGAGGAGCTAGTTTCCCAAGAGGAGGATCAGCCTTTCTTTGGGAAAGATAGAGGGAGCGTATACAGCCATTTATTTGAATTTTCAGCCATATATTGCAGAGATTCAGCCATACAACATTATTCAGCCACAGATTTTGCAGCAACTTCTCTTGTATATCTTTTCTATCAAGAAATCCTTGCCGGATCTTCTTGGATTTGTGTAAAAGAGATTATATCTCTTATTTTGTACATAATTTAGTATTATAACAACACTATCAGTCATATTACTCTATTTTATGAGTTAACCTCTCTTTAGACTGCGCAGTCACTTGTGCAGCTGCTCCGACATTTTGGCAGTCTTGGGGTTTTGGAAATTTTAAGTTGTCTTGGGCATGGGAGGCCTATTTAACTAAGCCAAAGGCATTTATTTTCTGAAAATATTTTGCATTCATGTCATATATGGTCCATTCTAAGGGAAAAAACCGTTATTTTCCACTGTTTTAACTCAATATTCAGAAAATATTGTTTTTGAGGCAAAAATAGTTGCTTTTCCCCACTTGGTGAACTGTATAAGTGCACAGTTTGTTGCTGTGATTATTATTATGATGGATATGTGTTCAAAAACATTATATGAGTTGATTAATTTATGTTCTCCAACTTTGGAATACCTTAAGGTATTTTTATTGTTGTAGAAAATTCCAGTTTTGGGATATTACAATTTGTGATCATGATCATGCTATTCATTTGATTGCAGGAAGTGTTCCTCAAAAAATAATGCGTTACATATATCCTTATGTCAAAAATATCGAAATTGAATGTATGATTGCAGAAATGTTAGAGGTTGGTATAATTCAACCTAGTAAAAGTTATTTCTCTGCTCCAGTAGTATTGGTGCACAAGAAGGATGGATACCGGCGTATGTGTTTGGATTATAGGGAGCTTAATAAACTCATTATTAAAGATCAATTTCCATTCCTATGATAAATGAATTATTGGATGAATTACATGGAGCAATTTATTTTACCAAGTTTTATATTCATTCAGGATATCAACAAATTAGAATGAAGACTGAAGATATTATGAAAACAACATTTCGAACTCATGAGGGTCATTATGAATTTTTTGTCATGCCTTTTGGACTTACCAATTCACCTTATACATTTCAAGGGTTGATGAATTCCATTTTCAAACCCTTCCTTAGAAAATTTTTGCTAGTAATTTTTGATGATATACTAATCTACAATATGTCTTGGAAGGATGATGTTCAACATGTTCACATGGTGCTCAAACTATTGGAGGAGAAACAACTATATGCAAAAAAATCCAAATTTTTCTTTGGAGTACAAGAGGTGGAATATCTGGGTCATATTGTATCTCACGAGGGTGTTAAGGTAGACCCTAACGAAATTAAATCCATTAAGGAATGGAAAGTCCCCACAACCATAAAATAGTTGCGAGGATTTCTCAGGTTAACAGGGTATTATCGCAAGTTTTTTAAGGATTATGGGAGAATAGAAGCACCTATAACAACGTTATTCAAGAAAGATGCATTTTCATGGATTCCTTAAGAAACTAAGGCCCTTGAACATCTTAAAGAGGCAATATGCCTAGCACCGGTCTTAACTACGCCAGACTTCACAAAAACCTTTATTGTGGAATGTGATGCCTCAGGAGATGGAATTGGTGTTGTTTTAATGCAAGAAGGAAGACCCATTACTTTTGAAAATCATCTAATAAAAATAAATTATTTATAGAAAGCTATTTATGAGAAGGAAATGTTGGAAATACTACATGCACTAAAGAAATGGTGACCTTACGTAATGGGAAGAAAGTTCAAGGTAAAAAATGATCATGATAGTCTTTAACACTTTTTGGAACAAAGACTATATTCAGAAGAGAAAAAAAAATGGGTCACAAAGATGTTGGGTTATGAATTTGAAATCATCTACAAAAAAGGGAAGCTAAATGTTGTTGCAGATGCACTCTCCAAAAAGGATGAAGAGGTGGAAGAATTGCTTTGTGCCATTTATATTATCCAACTAGATTTGATAACTGAAGCAAGGGATGAATGGAAGAAGGAAGAAGAAGTGTGGACGCTCATTCAAAAGTTGTAGGAAGATCCTAGTATATCTGATATATTTAGTTGGAAAAATGATTCCTTATGGTACAAAGATCGCTTATATATTTGTAAGAATTCCCAACTAAAACAAAATATTCTTTTGGAATTGCACACTTCTCCTTTATGAGGACACTCAAGATTTTTAAAAACTTACCACAGGGTGAAGAAAGAGTTTTTTGGGATGGACTTAAATCTGATATTCAAAATTTTATGGCGGAATGTTTGGTTTTCCAAAAAAATAAAGTTGAGACAATTAAGACCCCGGGTCTTCTACAACCTTTATCCATTCCAATTCAACGTTGGGAGGATATTTCAATGGATTTTATCACAGCTTAAGTCTGAAGGAAAGAGTTTCATCATGGTGGTAGTTTATAGACTTAGCAAGTATGCACACTTTTGTGAATTTTCTCATCCATTTAAAGCAACTATAGTTGCTACTGCATTTATGGAAACAATTTAAAAGCTACATGGAAACCCAAAGATTATTGTTAGTGACATAGATCCCATTTTTACTGGAAATTTTTGGACGAAATTATTTTCTTGTTTGTGTACTCAACTAGCTCATAGCTCATCTTATCATCCTCAATCTGATGGTCAAACTGAGATCGTGAATAAATTTTTGGAATCTTCATTTTTTTGTATTTGATAAGCAAACACAATGGGTCAAAGTGGTTACTTGTCATTGAATGGTGGTATAAAATTTCCTTCCATACTGTAGCAAAAATGACCCCATTTATGGCACTTTATGGATATCATCCACCATCCATCACATCATCTTTAAGAGAAAATTCTAAGGTTCAAGCAGTGGAAGATCACATCGAGAATCAACAATAATTTCTCCAACTCTTAAAGGATAACCTAACTTTGGCACAAAATCGAATGAAACAAAAGGCAGATCAACATCGCAGCGAAAGAAGTTTTGATGTAGGAGACTGGGTATTTTTACGGCTACAACCATACAAACAAATGTCCCTCAAGCAAGCTAAGAAGGATAATAAATTATCACCAAAGTACTATGGTCTTTGTAAAGACCAATCCAGGGTTCTAGATTAGACTAAATTTATTGTCAACCAAGGTAGGTAATTTTAGAGGCACTTGTCTACTATTAATAGACCTAAAAGGATATGTTCTATTTGTCTAGATAAATGCTTACTGTGACAGGCTCTAACACTCTCTTACAAGAGCTTGAAATGTAGTTCTTTTCACACTTTAAATGCTTATATCATCTAATTTAATCTACTGATCCAAAGACAGAGTGTTACTTAGTTTGAGTTTTTAATCTTCTTAAAAAGATATGTTTCACAAAAACTCTTTCAAGATAACACACTAAGCATACTAAAAATCAAATTCATGAAAACAGAGTTCATAGAAATGTTTTGAAATTCAATGCTCAATTAAACCTTTTACAAGGACTTATTCAATAATTTTGCAATTGAATTTTCAAGCTACTACTATGAATCATAAAATAACAATCACAATAACTTCTAATTAAATTGATAAACTCACAAGCAATGAAATGAAATAAAATGCTATTCAGATCTGAATACTAAATTTTATGAGATAGAAAAGAAAGTGTACCAATCCTCACATGGGGGCCCTTCCATGCTTTGAAGGCACACTTTGAAAAACTTCAAGTGATAAGAACGTTAACTCATAAACACCATAATTGATGAAATTCTGTCTTTGATTAAGTTCTGAGAATGGATTACATTAAAAACAGAGTTCTGAAACACGCTTACAGTCTTAAGTCTGTTCCTTTCAATGTCTTCACTAACATTCCTTTTCTTCAATAATAATCAATCATCCCATTACATGCTTTCATCCTCCTATTTATTAAAATTTACAACCAAAAAGGCTATTTTCGTTCTTCCTAATCGTAACTGATCTCTAAAACAAATCGAAATCAGTTTAGGGTCCCTAATCTTAAGCAAAATATCAAGTACATTCATTATAAATTCAGATTTTTCTGCTGGATAGGCTGGGTTTGACCAGCATTGACCATATATTCAGGAGCTCCAAATTCGATGCTAGATAGATTTTCCACCATGTATGTACATCCTAGATCACGTCCTTGTATTCTGTTTCGATTTTCCTGCTATGCCACATGTCACAACATAAACCAATTACAGGAAGTTATTACATCCTGTAATTTTATTGAAAAATTTCAATTTTTAACATAAAAATCCATAAATTAAATTTAATGTAAAATAACAATTATAATGCTACATTAATCAATTTCAATGGACTATGAGGAATTTATGGAAGAAAATGGTAGATAAATGATGGATTTTTAGAAGAAAAGAATACAATAAAATAGTACCAACATTTCCCCCAAACTCAATGATTTAGCATGTCCTCATGCTAATCCTGATGTGCTCCCTTTATATTCTGTTTCTGCTTGTGCCTCTGCTGCTTGTAGCAATACATCTACATTCTTCTGAACTTGGGACTCTTGTTTCATATTCTTATATTTTTCTTTGAGAACCTTTTTCTGAGTGTACCATTTTGTTGCCCATTTGCATATTTCAGTTTGATCAGTCTTAAGTTCTTTGACTTTCTTCTTCAATTTCTCATTTTTCTGCTGAATCTTCTTGCTCTGGGCTCTCAACATTTAATTTTCTTTATTTATGACCTTCTCTAACATATTTGCTTCCATCAATTCCTCTTTTAACTCTTCAATTTGTTTCTCTAACTTTCTCTGTTTCTTGTTTGTAGGTATTGGCTCTTTCCTTTCTCCTTTGTTACTTTCAGTTTCCATCTCTGCTTCTTGTTCTAGCTGTGAATTGGCACTGATTTCAATTTCCATTGGTGTATTTACATTTTTATCTGCTTGATCATCCTGTATTTGATTTCTTTTTATTCTCCTTGATATTCTTCTGTAAGTAGTGAAAATTTTATCTTTTGCAATTTTCTTGGCATCTTCTTGCCTCATTCTTCTTGTCTTCACACTACTACTGATTTCAGCAACAGTGCTTGACTTAAATTCAGGGGTTTCCTCATCAATATCAATCATAAACTCTGTGCTTCCTTGCTTCTCCTGTTCATCTTCTCTAATTTTGATTTGATTGGCAATTAAAAATTCTTTCCATGTTTTTCCTCTCTTCTGCAACTCAAATTCAATTAGAATTTTGATCAAACCAAAATGATACAAGCTCCTATCTTCATTACCTTTTTGTTTCTGAATGGTCTTCGACATTTTAGTCAAACTTTGTAAGAGAAAATAGGGCAGACTGATAGTGCATTGACCCTTTAGGTGCAATAAATTTTTTATGTGATATAGGTATACTATGCTGTAACGTCCTTCACATGTAACAAATTTTTGAAGAATGTATACCATCTCATCCCATGGGAGAGTTAACCAACTTCTAGGAACACCCTTTTTCCAATTGACAGAAGAAACCCTTGACCTAGACATAAACTGAGTCCATGATTTTTCTCTAAATTGCTTGGTTTTGAAATACTTTTCCCCTTCTGGACTGATTTCTAATGTCTGTGCTATTGTATCCTCTGAGATTCTAAAATAGAAATTTCCTATCAAAGCTTTCTCTCCATTAAATGTAAATGCAAATTGTTTCGTAACTTCCTCATTGTTTCCATTAAATTTCTCTAGAAAAGACAACCAGTGTTTTTCCCTCAAAATCTTAACACAATCTTCATGATATTTTGAACTATCAAATTTTTCAGGCTCTGCTCTATTTTTCATTTAAAAAATCTCTGTTCTAACCCCTTTTTATGCTCAAAAATTCAATCAGGGTTTTCAACTTGTTACCTCTTTTCCTGCGCTCCACTGAGCTGACCTGGCTAATGTCCTCAATTCTCTGAGCTTACTTCTTCAATTGCCTGAGCTGTTTCCTCAAATTCTGGGCGGAAGTAAAAAACTCTGGATAAGCCTGTCTGCTATATTTTATCCCTTTTTAGCACCTACTATCTCGGCCCTCTTTAAGAAACTCAGAGTCTGAACATTAACTCCTTAACTAACTTTATGAACTCATAGTTTTATAAAATAAAAACTCAACAACCGACCTTCATTTTTCTTGATGTCATAAGATCCAATTGCTATGATGATAACGCAGAGAACAGAGTCTTACTATCAGAGGCCGTAAGCTTGTTTACAGAGTCGGAAGGCGCGTTCAAATCATGAATACAGAGGAGCGGTACTGATTTGCAGAAGCATAATCATGATAGCACAATATGCAAATCGTGTTGGTGATAAAATCATAACGGATACATTTCATAGGCAGATTTGGTTTAGAAGATTGTTTTTGTAATTTCAGCAGTCAAAATGAATAAAATCATTTGAGAACAGGCGTTTTAACAAATGTCTTTCCATTGAATGGACTTTTACATTGAGTATCTATTAAGGCCACTACTTGTTGGTACTTTATTGGCAGAGGTCAGATTTAAAAATGATGAGTTTATGAAAAGGTTTGAAGAGCGTAGTAGGAATAGAAAATAAAAATAGGCTAAGGTGTGATAGGGAAATGAAAATGATCATATAGAAATAGGAAGAGTGATAATGAGGTGAGCATATAGGGAATATTACAAAGGTTATGGGTATAAGGATTATAAGAAAGGCTTTTTGAAATTGATAACAAGCAATAATAATTATCATTTTTAACACTAAAATAATTTAAGAATTTTAAATGTTAAAAATAAAAATTTCAATACATTACACTTGTTGGCTAACAAAATTCTGCTTATACAGGTGTGGCTGATCTGCTTGTACAGGTCCCTTAAAATCTGAAGAACCTTGTTTGTGAAGCTTCTTTTATCTTTGGTGTTGATGTAGCCTTGGTTCATAAATTTATCTTTGGTGTTGATGTAGTCTTGATTAGAATTTTGATAAA
Source organism: Pinus albicaulis (assembly GCA_034641835.2). Classification (NCBI taxonomy): domain Eukaryota; kingdom Viridiplantae; phylum Streptophyta; class Pinopsida; order Pinales; family Pinaceae; genus Pinus; species Pinus albicaulis. Next base: position 1,265,395,256 of record CM076574.1, on the reverse strand, counting down.
CAACCTTTGAAAGCTTGTTGTCTTCGATGCAGTTTTCAAACAGGTCCCTCTGATATTGATAATATTGACATAGCCTTTGAATAGGTACCTCTGTATAATCATGTTGAAACAGGTCCCACTGCATATTATGTTGCTTAAACAGGTCCCTTTTACTGATTAGAACAAAACAAATCTTTGATTGAATGACTGAAACAAAAATTCCTTGAAAAATTGAAATTGAGGAGATGAGATAGGGAAAAACCACTGTTTCTTCTCCCCCACTAAGTCTTTGACTTATCCTCAAGTCATTATTGAATTGATGAAAAACAGTAAACAAGTAGAACAAGGAATTCTTACCAGCCAAATGATTGGTTTTCCAGTAAGAATTCGGGTTTAGAGTGTGCCAGTGTCTGGTTTTCACATCTAAACCATTATTTTTTTTTATTGTGTGTTTTTATTTTTATTTTTTTATCTTTATTTTTATTTATTTATTTATTTTTAAAAGAAATTGAAATGACTAAGGTAGAGATATCACAGCTGAAGGCTGTGATATCTCAACCTCCTTTTGCTGAGATACAGTTTGAATAAAATCTTCCTTGCTGATGGGCTTATGATAGAGTTTCAACCTGTGTCCACTGACAATAAAGGTGTTGCCTTCTCCATCAATTGTCGTAAGTTTGACTGATCCATTTTCATATACTAGAACTATTTCATATGGGCCCATCCAATGTGTTGTAAATTTGGCTTTATGATCTTTGAATTTAGAGTCAAAGAGTAAAGCCCAGTCTCCTTCTTTAAACTGTTTTTTTTTAATGTGTGCATCATGCCATTGCTTCCTTTGTTTCTGCATTAGGATTTTTCTCTCCTCTGCTTGCTGCCTCATCTCATCTAACTGGTTCAATTGCATAATTCTCTCCTTTTGTGCTTCATTGAGATCAATTCCTAAATCTGCAGCCATTTTATAAGTATGTATCTGAAATTCAATAGGAAGCATTACCTCTTTTCCATAGACCAGCTGATATGGTATAAATCCTGTAGTGTCTTTCCACGTTATTCTGTAAGCCCAAAGTGCATCTTTGAGCTTTTCCTCCCAATTCTTTTTGTTCATTGCTACTGTTTTAGTGATAATTCCTTCCAAAGTTTTATTTGTTGATTCCACTTGGCCATTGGGTTGTGGATGGTAAGGTGTACTTTTTATGTGCTTGATTTTATATTTTTCTATGATATCTTGAACCAACCTTGAAGTGAACTGAGTACCTTGATCTGTCACTATCTCCCTAGGTACTCCATACCTTACAAAAATTTCTTCAAAGAGGAATTTTACCACTGTTTGCTCTGTTGCCCGGACAAGTGCTTTTGCTTTAGCCCATTTTTTCACGTAGTCAGTACATACTAGGATGTACTTTTTTCCTTTTGAAAGTGGATTGATGGGTCCTACAAAATCTAGAGCCCATTTTTCAAATGGCTCTAAATGTACTTGGGGTTGAAGTGGCATTTCATCTGAAGCTGTTGGTCTACCCATTCTTTGACAACTGTCACAACTTTTCACGTACTTCTTTGAATCCTTAAAAATAGATGGCCAATAGTAGCCAAGGTTGAGGATCTTGAATGCTGTCCTTTTTGCTGCAAAATGCCCACCACACGGTTCGTCATGACAAGATTTTAAAATATCAATTATTTCATCATTTCTTACACATCTTCTAATAATCATATCATAACCGGTGTAAAATAAATCTCCATTGACCCATGAATATCTAGCACTTTGTTTGATGAGCCTCTTCTTCTCCTTTGTAGTAAAATATGGAGGTATCTTTCCTGTGGACAAATAATTAGCTAAATCAGCATACCATGGATCTACTACTGAAATTGCAAATAAATTTTCATTTGGAAAAGAATCTTCAACCGGAACAACCTCACTTGAATTCTGGAGTCTAGAAAGAAAATCTGCCACCTGATTCTCCTTACCTGGTCTATCTAACACTGTAATATTAAATTCCTGTAGTAATAACAGCCATATAGTAACTCTGCCATTAGTGATTGTTTTATTCATTAGATATTTAATGAAAAGTGGTCAGTATGTACAAAAACCTCATAACCAGTTATATAATGTCGGAATTTATTCACAGTGTGTATGGTTGCAAGCATTTCTTTTTCAGTGACTGTGTAGTTTAATTCTGCAAGTGTTAGATTTTTACTAATAAAATAGATAGCATAATTCAAAGACTCTTCTTTTTGTCCTAATGATGCACCTACTGCAGTATCATATGCATCTGTAAAGATGTGAAATGGTAAGGTCCAGTTAGGTCCTTTTAATACTGGTGTGGTTGATAACTTTTCTTTGAGTGTTTTTTCATTCCAGTTGAAAGGTGTATCTTTTGCTAGAAGCTTAAACAGAGGTAGAGCTATTTTACTAAAATGTTCAATAAACCTTCTATAATAGCTTGCATACCCAAGAAAGCTTCTTACCTCTTTTTGAGTCTTCGGAATTGGCAAATTGACAATGATTTGGATTTTTGATGGATCAACTTTAATGCCTTGAGAAGAAATTTAGTGACCCAATACTACCCCTTAATTTAGCATCATAAAACACTTTTCATTGCTCAGGGACAGATTAGCTTCAATACATCTCTTCAAAAATTTCTCAAAATTTTCTAATGAATGTTCAAATGAATTACCATACACTGAAAAATCATCCATATAAACTTCAACACACTCATGAACTAAATCAGCAAAAATAGCTAATACAGCTCTCTGAAATGTAGCTGGAGCATTACAAAGTCCAAATGGTAAAACATTATAGGCATAAGTGCCCCAGGGATAAGTAAAAGTGGTTTTTTCCTGGTCCTCTAAGGCTATCCTGATCTGGTTATAGCCACTGAAACCATCAAGAAAAGAGAATGATGATTTCCCAGCTAATGTGTCTAGCACTTGGTCAATAAATGGTAGTGGAAAATAATATTTAAGGGTTGCTTTGTTCAATTGTCTGTAATCAACACAAATCCTCCAATTTCCATTTTTCTTTGGCACTAATACCAATGGGGATACCCACTAACTGTCAGAGATAGGATAAATAAAATTGACTTTCAATAGTTTTTGTAATTCATCTCTAACAGTATCCTGAAGAATGGGATTCATTCTTCTCTGCGGTTGCCTCACTGGTTTTATATTACTATCTGTGTAAATATGGTGAGTGCATGTTTCAGGGTGGATTCCATTCATATCGGTGTAGTCCCAAGAAAATGCTTTCTGATATTTCCTCAATAATTGAATCAATTTTTCTTCCTGAGATAAGTCTAGGTGAGTACTAATATTCAATGTTTTTCCTGGACTAATCTCTATGGTCTTGCTCTGTGTGTTTGTGATAGATTGAATGGGAAAAATGTTTTCAAATAATGTTTGCAAAGAATAAATGGTACATATTTATTGAAAACTCTGTGCTAAAAGTTCATCTGCAACATGATATTGTTCGTTTCTTAATTCTTCAGAAATATCAGGTTGAGAAAGGAACAATTCTACCAAATCATCATTATTATGTTCTTGAAAATCATAGATTTGATTGACGCTGAAAACAATTTGAACTTCTTCCTTATCATTGTATTTATCATCAAGCCATAAGTTGTTTGCTACTGCTGGTGATTGTGCTGATGGGTACAGTGTGAGTTGTTTCCTATCAGTTCCTCGTGAAATGATCATATTACCTGATCTACACCCTATGAATGCATCAGCAGTTGCTAACCATGGTCTACCAATGATGATAGGGTGTCCTCCTAAATTAGATTTTGGCTGAAGAACTAAAAAGTCCACTGGATACTCCCAAGAGTCCAGTGAAACAATTATGTCTTCCAAAATCCCTTCAGGAATCACTTTATACCTATCAGCTAGTTCTAGAACAATTGGTGTGTATTGCAAGTTTGTTAGCTGGAGTGTTTTCATTATTTCAAGAGTCATCACATTTATTGCTGCCCCAAGGTCAATTAAAGTATTTGGAATAGGTATGTTGTTAATGATTGTAGTGACTCTGGGAATACCAGGATCAACATACTTTTCCATTGAAATGGTGTTTTTCATAAGGCTAGCTAGATGTCCAATAACATGAATGGTTTGTGGATCAAGTCTTTTTCTTGTAGGCTTCTTGAGGCATAATTATTTGATTGCTTTAGTATATATCGGAATGTATTTTATGGCTTGAAGTAGTGGAATTTTTATATATACATTCTTCAGCTCATCTAAAACATCAAATTGTGGTAAAGACATGGGAAGTTTTTCTTGGATCAATCTTTCTGGAAAAGGTGGTGGATGCACTGGTTGCATTTGTTTATTTTTGATGTCATCATTTTGTTTCTTTTGAGTTTGAGTTTCATTTTCATTTTCTTTGTTTTCTTGTTGTTTTTTAGCTACTGGAGGTTCTTTTTGAAGTATCTTTCCAGACCTAAGCTCGATATTTTGTAGAGGTAGAGTGGGATATGATGGTCCCTCATCTACACTGTAAGCTGGTCTATCTGCTCTATTATTTGGATTAGGTAGAGGTTGAACAGGAATCTGAGTAGGTCTAGGAGGCTGGTTAGATGGAAGTTGTAATTGAGATGGATTTATTGGTGGAGGAGCAGACAATGTTTGTTGAGTGTTTTGAGGTTGATGGAAAACTTGCTGCTGAGGATATTGTTGATATGTTTGAGGATACTGCTGATATGGCTGATGATACTGTTGATATGGCTGAGAATATTTTTGGTATGGTTGAGGATATGGTTGGTATTGTTCAGAGTATTGCTGAAATGGTTTCCATTGTTGTTGTGGGTAATTTTGGTGTTGCCATGGCATGGGTACATTCCAATAATTCTGAATATACATCTGATCTTGTGCAGGAAATTGCAAATTTTGGTTTGGAAACATACCTGGAGGTGGAGGTCTCGGTTGCCATGGTCTCTTGGCGCTTATGAAATACACATTCTCCATATCTGCATTGGCTTCCAAGTTACAATTCTGCAAAATCTTGATTTTAGAGCAATGAAATATATTATGATTTTCACTGCAAAAGGCACACACTTGAATGTTCTCTAAAGGGCAGTCTTTCAAAGCATGTTTTTTCCGGCATTTTGGACAAAAGACAACCATTAATTGATCTTCTTCTTCTTGTCTTTTCTTTGCTTTCAGAGTGTCAATTTGATTTCCTAAGGTACTTAATAGGTCTATTTTGAATTCTTCTAATAAGTTTCCTATTTCAGCCCTTGTGACACTAGCTGAAGCAGATTTTGTGGCTTTGGATGATATGGTTCTTTTTCCATTTATAACTTTTCTCCTGGAATAATTTTCACATAAATCAGCAATTTCATCGAAAGGTAAGGTGGAAATATCACCTTTTCCCATCAAATTAAGATCATCTAAGTATTCCTCTCAAATGCCCTTCAAAAATATTGTTCGGATCAGATCAAGATACATGGTTCTATGTTTTGATTTTTGTAGATTGTAAACAAATCGTTCCAAATACTCTTCTAAGCTTTCATCCTCTTGTTGATTCATTCTAAAAATATCATCTTTAGAATCTTTTGATCTACAATAAGGTTGGTATTTCTTTAGGAATATTTTTCTCATGCCATCCCAATCAGCTATTGCATGTTTACCAAGTCCCATAAACCATCTTAATGTCGATGCTTTTAATGTTGCTGGGAAGAGTCTAAGCCTATGGGCATCATCTGTGTAACCATATGTTCGGCATACTATGTCAAAGTCAAACAATAATGAATCTGGATCTTCTGAAGCCATGCCATAAAAGTTTGGTAGCACAGATGGAGGTATGTTTTTCATTTTTATTTCCTCATTATTATTTTCTCTTGGTTCTTGAATGGGAAATTTAAAGGTTGACTCTTCCTCTTCTCTTTGATCTTGATCTTTCTTTTGTTTCAGTTCAGCCTCTCTCTGTCTTCTTCTTTCCTCTTGCTGTCTCTCATATTCTCTAAGTTGTTCAGGAGTGGGTCCTCTTGCTGATCCTCCTCCTTCCTCAGCCATTTTGATAGGTTCCTCTGTTGATTTAAGTTCTTGTTTAGTGTCACTTGTTTCAAAGAAAATTTGTTCTGCTGGTTTTTCAATTTTTTCAAAATCAGTAGGTTCAAGGAGAGATTGTTGAGTTTTTTTGCTACTTTCTTTTGTTATAGAGGATTCAGGAAGATGTTTCTTCTTTGCTTCGTATGCCAATAAAATTTGTCTCTCTATGAGTGTAAGTCTTTGCCCTGATTTTTGTTTATCCTCTAATTCTTGTACAGTGACTTTCCCAGCTGGAGTTGTGTGTTCAATTCTTTCTAAAGGGTCTGCTCCTAGTGGTGGATTAGTTCTTGGATGGGGGGTTTTTATGAATCTACCTTTATCATCTCTAGGTCTAGACATAAGTAAACATGACTTCCAAAATGATGAATTAAAATTAAATCTGTGTTTTTGTTTGTTTTTGGTTTTTTTTTTTATTATAGAAATCCTCTAGTTGCGTCTCCACGGCAACGACGCCAAAATGTAAAGACCAATCCAGGGTTCTAGATTAGACTAAATTTATTGTCAACCAAGGTAGGTAATCTTAGAGGCACTTGTCTAATATTTATAGACCTAAAAGGATCTATTCTATTTGTCTAGATAAATGCTTACTGTGACAGGCTCTAACACTCTCTTACAAGAGCTTGAAATGTAGTTCCTTTCACACTTTAAATGCTTATATCATCTAATTTAATCTACTGTTCTAAAAACAGAGTGTTACTAGTCTGAGTTTTCAATCCTCTTACAAGGATATAATTCACAAAAACTCTTTCAAAATAAAACACTAAGCATACTAAAAATCAAATTCATGAAAACAGAGTTCATAGAAATGTTTTTAAATTCAATGCTCAATTAAACCTTTTACAAGGACTTATTGAATTTTTCAATTGAATATTCAAGCTACTACTATGAATCATAAAATAAAAATCACAATAACTTCTAATTAAATTGATAAATTCACAAGTAATGAAATGAAATAAAATGATATTCATATCTGAATACTAAATTTTATGAGACAGAAAAGAAAGTGTACCAATCCTCACGTGGGGTCCCTTCCACGCTTTGAAGGCACACTTTGAAAAACTTCAAGTGATAAGAATGTTAACTCATAAACACCATAATTGATGAAATTCTGTCTTTGATTAAGTTCTGAGAATGGATTACATTAAAAACAGAGTTTTGAAACACGCTTACAGTCTTAAGTCTGTTCCTTTCAATGTCTTCACTAACATTCCTTTTCTTCAATAATAATCAATCATCCCATTACATGCTTTCATCCTCCTATTTATTAAAATTTACAACCAAAAAGGCTATTTTCATTCTTCCTAATCCTAACTGATCTCTAAAACAAATCGAAATCAATTTAGGGTCCCTAATCTTAAGCAAAATATCAAGTACATTCATTATAACTTCAGATTTTTCTGCTGGATAGGCTGGGTTTGACCAGCATTGACCATATATTCAGGAGCTCCAAATTCGATGCTAGATAGATTTTCCACCATGTATGTACATCCTAGATCACGTCCTTGTCTTCTGTTTCGATTTTCCTGCTATGCCACATGTCACAACATAAACCAATTACAGGAAGTTATTACATCCTGTAATTTTATTGAAAAATTTCAATTTTTAACATAAAAATCCATAAATTAAATTTAATGTAAAATAACAATTATAATGCTACATTAATCAATTTCAATGGACTATGAGGAGTTTATGGAAGAAAATGGTAGATAAATGATGGATTTTTAGAAGAAAATAATAGCAATAAAATAGTACCAACAGTCTTTACAAGGTGTTCCAAAATATTGGTACTATGGCATACAAATTGCAGCTTCTTGCTTCTTCACAAGTTCATCCAGTTTTCCATGTGTCATGCTTAAAAAAGGCTATAGGTGACAAAATTCCAGTTCAAATAATATTTCTAGAACTTGATGAGGAAGGAAAATTCACATTGGAACCTGAAGTAGTCATGGAAACGAGAACTCGATAGCTATGAAATTGATAAATTTCAGAGTATCTCATCAAGTGGAAGAACTTACCCACTGTAGATTCTACATGGGAGGATGATAATTTTATACAGAAGCATCTAGAACCTCTCAAGCGTTGAGTACAACACTTTTTCCAAGGAGAGGGGCATGTTAGGTCCCTATATTACTTGTATAGTCCCTCATTGTTATTGTTGTACCCCTGTAACACCAATATTGTTATTATTGTGCCCTTACATTATTATTGTTAGGTCGGATAGGATTATATTGTGACCCCACGAACTCCTATACATAGAAGGAGGTTTTTTCATTTGTATCATCCAATAATTTTTCATTTATGTAATGTAAAGGAGGCTTCCCCCTTGAAGTGGCTTATTTCTAAGGTGTTGATGCCTCTTTTCTTCTATTTTTGGAGTGGGTTTCATAACAGATTATTTTATACTAAGAGAATAAATTCAAAAACCTACTTCTACTTGTCCAAATTTGAAGATATTTAGATTAGATTTGGTCCTCTCTAAAACAAAAATTCAATCAGATGGTTATCTTCATCAAATAAGCAGACCAAAGTGGAATTTTGCGATAGTTTCCAATTTTAACATAATCTCACTGTAAGATATCAATACGGCCCAACAATGGTCTCCAAGGATATGAAACAATCCTTCAATAAATTCATCAACATAATCAATCCAATTCTCAAGCATTGATTTAAAAAATCAAACTAATCCAGTAGAAATACTTCTACACATAAACACATTCAACATATAGACTCAAAAACCTGCAGCAAATCATGACAAGATGCTACAACAATAATTAATCCATTAAAACACAAATGCAATACCATCAAACTATATTGAGCTCCAACAATATCTAATCTATGTGCTCCATATATGTTGCATAACTTCTGCATCAGACCCTGCAAACTCTGTCTTTGGCTGTAGATAAAAATCTTCCTCTACAAACAGTGAAAATTGGCCTGTCCATGCACCACACTATTTTATGATCTTGATGGATTATTTTTGTGTGTTAAAAAATCAATAAATTCAACCTATGTAACATTATTAGTTGTAGGAGACTTCCCTTTGCTCTCTACACAAATATATGCTCAGTTCCATCACCAATAATGGTCGACCTTCTCCTCTTTTAAACAATTTTTGGCACCATATCCACTACTCACTTCATTAAGGAGTTCACACTTCAAAACTAATTTAGTCAATTAGAATATTCCACAAAAAAATCTTGAACAAGAAACATATTAAAACCAATTAAAACATTTGAGGAGCCCAAGGAATCCAAAGAAAATTCACCTACAAACACAATAGCTTGAAAAACACTGTTGAAACTTGATTGGAGCTCCTTAGACGTTTGTATATGCATTCAAGGGAGTGAATAGAGCTTTTCAATCGCTCGGATGACCCATAATCCATGTGACTGAGTAGGGGATGAAGGAAAAACACAATATATTCAACTCAGAACTACTTCCAACTTGTTGCTCAACATTTATGGCATATTTAAAGCTTTTCCAAGTGATGACAAGTCTCAAAACCATATATGCAACCTAATAACGAGCTTATACATGATGTAGGAACCATATGTGCAAGAACCAACTCATGAGAGTAGAAACTATATCAAGTGGCATAAAACATGAATCTCAATTGTAGATGAAACTTGATACATAATAATATCCTCTAACATCTTTAAACACCATCATGAGTATCAAGGTCAAGGTCATCTCAATAACAACACCAAAATCATCATATACATGGAGACCTAGTAGGACAACCAACCATCAAGGCCATTAAAGCACCTACAACATAAAAAATTTCCATAAAAACCATATAAAATAATGCATATAATATCCAGCACAAGGAAACCATAAAAGCTAATACCATCAAGCAATCATATCAACCAATGCAAGTCCAGGTTGACATCAATGCCAACTATCAATCACTGCAACACTAATAAACTATCACCTCATTACAACAGCAATGCTAACGATATCCCCCTTTGGCTTTTATGTCAACCTAAGCTGGCTCAACCAAAAACAACCTCATGAAGAACTAAATTCCTCATTTGCTCCCCTTTTGACATCAATGGCAAAGGGAAAAACTCAACATGTGAACGAAGCCAACATATCAATGAAAGAAGAACTCCCCCTGTCAATCGCAACATCATGCCAATACAAAGCTGATGCAATCCAATGAACAACTTCCAATGCAAGCTCCCCCTAAACATATAAAGGGGTTGCAAGAACATCTATTGAATTTCTAAATGTACAATCTGTTAGTCATCAGTAATTTTAACTATCTGTAGATGACTAAATGTTGGTCCTTGATTTATAAAAAAAAAATTCCCTGAATATTCTGAGTTTTAGAAATCTCACTGCCTTCATTATACTTATGGAAATTGTTTTACTATTCTACCATTTAGCATTTTCATGGTCACCCTACCACTCCTAAAAGACTCCTTACGGGATTGTACCACTCATCTCCATCCCTGTTTCCTACCAATGACCTCAACAATCTGTCTTTCCCTTGCCGATAATACCACTTTACAACTAGGGTTACCTATGGCCTTTTCCTTCCCATGTTCACCAGGTTCCTCAAGCATTGATGGTCTCCAAACTATCTCTGTAGGCTCTTTAGATAAATCAAGTACCTTGGATTTTGGATCTTCAATAGACCACTTTGTCAATACTCTGTTTTTACACTTGAAGCCTCTAAGCCAATTTTCAGTCAAAGTCAGGTCAAAGCACCTTCCCACTAGGTCATTAGGGTTTTCCAAGTTGTAAAGTCATCATTGATGTTTTAAGCATTGTTTTTCCTATGCTAGAAGCTGGCTCAGATGTAACGGAAGATCAACACATGGTTACTCAAAGAAAATATGAAAGTCTCCAAAGAAGACCACCTTGTCAAATTCAAGTTTTGCAAAAGGTAAAGGTAGCTTGGCACTTATGCAAGAGTGTTAAGAGCCTCATTAGCATAAGAAACTGATAAGGTAAAAGATATATTCCTCAAGGAAGACATCTTGCAGCAAGTAAGACAGGAAGCAGTTGGTCTTAAGGAGAATCAGGGTTTTTGAGCTTGATTGGGCCAACAAAGTTCCAAACAGTGATCAAATGCAGAAGTGACCTGGGGAAGACTCACCAACCCAAACATAAAAGACCTTTTTTATAAATTATAGATAAAAAAGGGAAAAATGTGACGTGAACTGGACATAAATGAATGAACTTTAAAGGGCTATAGAGAACTTAGAAGACACCACTGATAATTGTCCTCAAGCACTCCAGACACCTAGGGTTTTGGGAAAATGGTTAAAGAATGTGAAACCATGGTTTGGACTCCATGATGACAGCAAAGGGATTTTGAAGATATCAATGTTTGTAGAGATTCCAAACTTGTCCCAAGAAGTTTGTCATGCCAAAAATGATCAAAAGTTATTATGAGCTCCATGGTGCAGGTAGGGGAAGATTTAAAAGCTACCAGTGTGTGGAATTATCCTAAAAGTTGCCAAGATCAATTTAGCATGCCTCAAGATCAGTAAGAAAGGTAAATTTGAGGTTTTTAGCCACCTACCAAGTAAAAAAATGATTTGAGTTTCAAGGTAAGAATAAAATAAGTTTTAGAGATACTGCCATTGTCTAAGTTCCTGAAGTTGTCAAAAGTCAAGTTAGCATGCTTCAAAGATCAAAGGGAAGAGCCACTTCAAGATTCTCATAACACCTGCTAAGTGAAAGTATTAAAGGACATAAACAAGCCAAAGAAAGTCAACTTTGTGACTCAAACAAAATCTACAGAATGAGGAGGTGAAGAATATCAGTGAGCAAGGTTTAAATTATCATTTCAGGCACCTACAAATCAGAAGTGGCCAACGAAGGTAAAAGGCATTATTTTGAATGTATAGTGCATGTCAAAGGAGGGATTTGAAGGTGTTTCCTTGTGTTTAAAATCCCAAATTTGTGTTAATGAGCTTGTTATGCTTCAAGGATAAATAAGAGGGTCAAAATTCATCATTGCAGACACCTACAGAGAAAACAATGTAAAAGGGTCAGTAAGACAAGGTAAGAAAGGCAAGTGGAATATTGTGATGAAAAAACACAGGAAAATTTGAAGAATACTACTGTGTGTAGCCCTCCAAATAAGACATCAAATGAGCATGTAAGCTCTCAAGGAGAAAAAGGAAAAGTCTCTTAAAGTCTATGTCCTCCACTTGCAAAAAGTTGGAAAAGTCCAGGAAAAAAAATTGTGATTTTTTTGAGTCAAATTCAAGCCAGTTTACTCGGCGCTGCGCATTCAGGTCAAAACTGAGCGCCTGGAGTCGAGCGCTGCACCCTTGGAATTTTTCCCCGTGAAAATTCGCTCGGCGCTGCGCACCTGGCAACGCACTGCGCGTTTGCCCAAATCACCCGACAGACTCGACAGAAAGCCTTTGGCGCTACGCGCCTGGCACAACGCGCTGTGCATTTTCCCGACCTGACACCTCATTCACCTGGGCACTGTGCGCTTGGCCAGGAGGGCCTCCTACACCCTGCAGACCCTAAATTCAACTCAAATCACTCTGCAGCTTCCTCCAAGGACCTCCAAAGTAATTTTGAGGGGCAAATACACTTCATAAAGCCCTTCTTCTAGCATGTGTGGTGATTTATGATTAAGGGAATTTGAAGACCTAGGGGGGAAAACCTAATTTTCATGTTAAAAACACCATTGTTTAAGACACTCCTCCATATGTATACTAAGAACACACAAAGGGTTGCCTTGTTGAAATATTTCTCTTTCATCTAGGGTTGTGCCCTCACCCTCTCCATTCACTCATAAACTCTGGCCCCTACACCACAAGAAGATTGACAAATCCATTGCCTTCATTCATATCCATCTGCCATCAGTGCAAGGTGTCAAACAAAGATTTAAAAAAATCAGCAACGGTGGTCATTGGGTTTTGCCTCTCCCTCACAGTCATATACCTTTACCCTCACTCATTCATCCCTCCACTTACAAAACTGCCTTTTTTATCACCCCTCCATTACCCTCTTCCATATCAGTTTCATAAGCAAAGCTAGGGTTTCAAAAGCAGCAGTGATCAAAATTTCAAGGGAAGGTGATAGTGGTAGTGGTGAGAAAGGCCAAGTGCCAAGGAGGCATCAACACAAAGGTGGGAGGATCAACAGGTTTAAACCACTAAACACAATGGAGCTAAATGCATCTCCCTTAACTATCTCCTGCTTCCAAAAGGTAGGTTGCTATGAATTTTGTGAGAAAGTACAGCAGGTGCGGAATCACCCCGAGCTGACTAGGCTCTTCATACTTAACCTACATGAGAAACAAGTCAACCTTGTAGGGGTAAACTTTGAGCTATCTTCAGATGCCATTGCTTTTGCCACTAGGATACCTAGTGTGGGTGAAAAATGGTTCAAGCAGGCCAATTTAGACATGAGCTACTATGAGACATTCCTTAAACCCATATACAAAGACTAAAATAAATCAATATTTCCTTTCTCACACTTGCTTGAGAGGTATGCTCCCATGATGAGGGTCATTATGAAATATTTCACATGTGAAGGAATATTCTCCCGGCTTTATTCCTATCACATCAGGTTTCTCATGCACTAAACTAGGGTTAATTTGTTGCATCTACCCTACTACCTCTACAGGAGTATTGACAAGATGTCTTATATTGTACAGAAGAGAGATTTCCCTCACCAAATGCAAATATTATTTCATCACTCTTTGATCAAAATGGTTGTGATGCATAAATTGCAACAGAAGGGTATTCCATGGGAAGTTTTCATTACTCATGAAGTGTTCACCAATCCACAAGCCCATCCTCAGCAAAGCATGCCTTCATCATCTCATCCTTTTGTCCTTACTCCATCATCTCCTGCTGAGCCTGTTTCACCATCTACACATATCCCTTCACCTCAGGACAACCCTTCTTCATCACTCTCTCACAATGCATCAGAAAATGAAGGAAGTGACAATGAACAGTCAAATGAAAATGAGGGAGAAGGTAATGATGAATCAAGAAAAAATGAAGAAAGAAAAGAAGAGGAGGTCAGTGAAGAAGAAGTCAATGAAGGAGATGATAATGAAGAATCAAACAATGAGGGCAGTGATGATGATGATGATAGAAGTAATGACGAACAATGAGGCTCACAGCAATGAGGCAAACAATAGTAATGAGGAACAAAATGAAGAGGCAGAAATCATGGAAACAGAAGGAAATGAGGATGTTGGAAATGATGAGGCACAATGCAGTGAGCTAAATAACAAAGAAAAATCAGTCAATGAAGAAGATGAAGGTAGTGCAGAAAACAGTGAAGAGGTAGAAGAGAGTGAAGAAAAGAGAAATGATGTCATCATGGAGGATGTAAATGAATCAGAGAGCATGGAAGCAGAAGGAAATGATGATGATGATGATAGCAGTGGCACCAAGAGCCAAAATGTCAATGAGGCTCATGGCAGTGATGAATGCAGCATGAAAAGAAACCATGAATAAAGCAACAAAGAAAATGAGGTTGATATCAATGAAACAAATATCAGTGAGGCAGAAGAAGGCAGTAAAGAGTACAATAGGTCAAAAATCCATGATGATAGTGATGAAACACAAATAATTAGATCAGATAAGGGAAATGATGAAGAGAGCAGCAATCATGATGGCCATGATATCAGTGGAGATGATGATAATGATGATGATGATGTTGACACTGACAATGACAGCAATAATATCAGTGATAAGGTAGAGATCATAGAGATAGATGAGAACAACCGTGAGAGCAGCCATGAAAGCCATAAGGACAGTAAGGATATCAATGATCATGATAGTCATGATGGCAGCAATGGTGAAGACACTAAAGTGAGAGAAATTGAATATTTTCCTTTAACTTACCAAAGGGGAAGTAGGCATGTGTTTGTTGCCTCTAAAATACAAGGGGCCATGCCTTCCACTTCAACCAAGAAGCTAGACAAAGGCAAAGAGAAGGTCATAAAGGAAGAAGAAGAAGACCAACATGAGACTGAGAAAGAATTTAAACTCATTCATATTGATAGTAAAGATGAAAATGAGGCAAGGATCTCAAGAATGTTGCTCAAAGGTAAAGATGCCCAAATCAAAGATTTGCAAGCCAACCTAGCTAGGGCTAGAAATTTCACCCACTATTATGAGACTGAAAACAAGCAGTTGGAGGCACAAAAGGCCATTTATGAGGTTGGGGAAATCAGAGCCCGGAAAGAGGTTGAAAGGACCAAGGTTAGGCTATATGAGGTCTTGGGTGTTTTTGATGAAAGTGAAGATGAAAAAGGATAGTTGTCTAGGAGAAGGCCAAGAACAATGGGTTTGAGGAAGGCCTTAGTCAAGGAGAAGGAGAAAGAAACAACATTGGTAGAGGAACTTACTCCAAGTGAGTTTCTTGCCATGGAGATAGAGTATGATCAGGAAACTTGGTTAGAGAGGGCTAATACACACTTGGAAGATCAGTCGGAGAAGACACAAAGAGACCTTGGCCTCAGAAGAAGATGGCCAAGAATTATGCCTTAAGAAATCAAATTGCAAGGGCCAAGCTCAAAAGATCCCTTGCCAAAATTCAAGCTCTTAAGGAGGCCAAAGGAAAGAAAAAACTTGAAATCCTTGTTGATGCTTCTCTACAGGCATCCCGAACCCCATAAGCAAGATAATTTCAAATTTTGGCAAGTTTTTGCTAATTTTGGTTTTTCACTGTTTTGGAGGGCCAAGGGCACTACGCTCTTTTTTGGGGTACTTTACTGAGGAGTGGTTTACATTTTTGGATTCCTATTTCTAATTACATCACACACACCAAATTTCAGATCATTTGGAGCAGGTTTTGTCTTCCAAAAGGGTCAAAAACATGTAAAAAACCACCTTTCTGCCCAATTTTCAGGGCTGGCGTTGCGCCCTTAGCAGCCTTGGGAGATTTGGTTTTTTAATAGGTAACTAAATTACAATCAGAAAACCAAGTTCATTTTTGGAAGATAGACTCAACAATATTTCCAATGAGCTATCACGGAGCTCATTCTGACATCGGGAAGGCATTCAAAACTTAGTTGCAAGGTGACCCATTTTTCCAGTGCAGGTGTTGCACCCTTGGACCTCACTGCTGCGCCCTTGCCTGCAAAGTCAAAAAAAGACACAAATTTATGGAAAATAGATATTTTGAGGTTTTTTGGTAAAATCACTCCAAAATTAGGTGTTAGAAGTTAATTTTCATTTATTGCATTAGATATTTTGTGCCTTGGGCCTTGCATGGTCTTAATGGACAAATTTAGCATTTATGATGTATTTATGACATTTTGGAAACCCTAGTTAGGGTTTTGGTGCTCTTTGCTTACTAAATACAGTATTGAGGCCTCATTTTACATGTTGGATATTTTATGAGCATAATATGATATAGACTTTGAGTTTATTGGTGAAATTGGCTTTGGTGTCTTGTGATGGATTTGGACTAAACATCTATGGATTGAGCACATTCCTAGGATTCATAAGCTTTGTTAGATGGTGATGTATTCCACCTTTGTCTTTTTTTGCTTCACTTATTCATTATGTTCATGGTTTCCTTGATCAAAACATAAATAGAGAATAGGATTTTCTTTCTTGACACCCTACTTCCGCCTGCCTCCTTTGATTTCTATGTTTTCCTCCTTGAAGTTTAGCTAAAGAATTATTAAATGCTCTTTGGATTTTAATAAAATGTTATGTTAAAGGTATTTGTGTTTGCAAGTAAGTTTCAGAGAATCCTTAACTGCTCTCTAAGTTTACTTATGTGTTGTTTTTAAAGGTTTGCTTAGTACAGTTTAGTCGAAGAATCCTTCACTACTCTTCAAGTGTTTATTATGCTAATCACTCCTGAAAGCTTTTTCTTGTTTCTTAGTATGATTAAAGGATCCTTGATTTCCCCTTAACCTACTATATTCACAACTCCATGTTTATTTCACTCACAAAAAACCTACTTAGAGCCATTTGGCCCTGTTAACTTGTCCTATGAAACACCCTTGAACTATCTTTGAACTTTTCAAGACCTTTGTAGACTCCATAGCCCAATGGATTGATTTTCTCTTACTTGACCTATTTTTCTTGACAACCTATCCAACCAAACAAACAAATAAGCAAACCCTAATCCCTATGACTATCCTAAAATCAAAAACCTAAAATCAAACAAGTTAAATCCTTTACACAAACATAGAGAGAGCCCTCTCTGAGTCCAGGAAGGATAGGTCCTAGGACTCTAAAGACTGGTTTGATGTTATCCCTATGCATTTGGTCTTTCCAATCTAACAAATCACGGGGACCTAACACAATATCTGTTGCTTATAGTGCCTCTTACTCTAGAAGGCTACTCCTAAATGCTTTGGCCAATTTGGCCCAAAGATACAGCACATGATACAAGACTGAATGAATGATAATACAAGACTTTACAAAGTCTTTAGTTAGATGTACTATGAATCCTCTCTCATGTATGAAATAAACACACATGACCCAAACATGACTCATAAGAAGGATGTGACAATACATGGATACTCAAGGACTTCAAGAGCTCATACAAGGCTGAAATATATGATACCAATTATCCCAACATGGTTGTAACAAATTTAATCACACACACACTACTGAAATGACCCATGAATTTCTTTCTTGAAAATTTTTTCAATATATTCCTATCTCAAATACAAATCCATATGAATGAATAGAAATGATTACATGTCTATGGCATTAATAGTACCAATTGTAATGAAACATTATGAACAAATACAACTCTTATAAATTCCTTCTAGGCATCAATACCACCATTGTATAGTGTGATACACGAGGTACCAATCTCATATATGAATCTTAACTTCAATCTTTCACCAATAATTTCTAATGGAGATCGATCAAACCATACAAATGTCACAGATAAATGAATGTCATCAATAAGTCCAGAAATATTCAACATTTCAACCATATGTCAAGGAAAAAACAACAAATGTATAATATTCCATGGAAGCGCTTGGTAGCAAAATTAACATATAAATCCTTCTCCCTTTAAGCAACACCAATATGTGAAATAATAGTTAGATAAGGGAATAAGCAACAATATAACCTCACTTTAGCAGCAAAAATGTTAATAATAGTACCTCTTGCAACTCATGATATCTTTGACCAAACCATCAATAGAAGCTAGAAACACCATGAACTAAAATGAGGATAAAGCAACGACATAACACCATGGAGCATCAACATAACAACATATGTAGCATGAAAACAATCTTCAGAAGAAACATAATGCATGGATCAACAAGTGAAGTATATCACAACAGAAAATGTAGCATCATTAAACTCAACGTAATCAAAATCATCCATATCATGATAATAATAGCAAAACCAATATATAAAATATCATTTTCAAATTAAATCAAGAACATGAGCACATCACTAGGTAGCATATAAACAACAACAGACTCAATAATCAGCTCCACGAATGCCATCAACACTCTCAAATAAAATGAATAATATGTATTCTATGAGGCTCAATCATCACCAAAATCATATGGATCACTACAAAAAAAACCTCTTCAACAAAAATGAAACTCTAGGTCCATGCAACAACATCTTTTCAATCATCATGCATCATGGAAGAACCAATAAAAAACTAATCTAAACACCAAATATACAACAACATGATTCCTTGCCAAATGAATATTAAGAGCTATGAACCAAGGCAAGTATGAGGCAATAGGCATGTATCATTCTAACCATATAGACCATGAAAGGCATAAAATCAATAGACAGGTCATGCAAATATTAACTTGTGCATATATTTTGATGCACATCCTATTTGTCAACTATCACCAAGGGAATATTCGCTGCATAACTGTGATATCTACCTTCTTATCATGAAAAAATTTGCATAAAAGAAAAATATGCATGATAATACCATCTTGTATAACATATATCTCTTGAGAATGCATCTAGGATTCCATGTCTTCAACAAATTTTTGCAATCCATTGATTCAAAAAATACCAAAAATAAGCATATTTCAAACCTCAATATTTTTCTCTAACTGCATTATCAATGATTCTATTTCAAAATTAGAATGTTGCCTTATGCTCCCCTTGACACCATGCCAAACTCAGTTTTTGATGGGAGTCACTTTCTACTCCTTTTTCTTCTAGATTTTATTGGTTTGATTCTTGATATGCAGTTCATTATTTGACCTCTTTTCTGATCTTCTTTGAGTAGTCTTTGCATTTTGAGCGAATCCCCTGTAGCATGTAGGTAATTTGAAGTCTTTGGCCTTATGGATAATGTTTTCACACATGTAACACCTTATATGCCCAAGAAACAATGAAGAATATTTGAAACTCCTCTTCTTCACATAATTCCTGTAATCAAATGCATTATGCCCAAAATGATTACATGAAAAACAATAGCCATAAAATTAATTGTTATACCTGGCCATGGATGATTTTTCTTGATATGTTATTTTATCCAACTCCTTCTTCTATTGAATGCTTTTGCATTTTTCATCAACATGCCCATGCTTTTGACAATTGAAGCATCATATTTATCTCGAGGAAGTGGCCGATCTTTTTGGCACAAATTTTTCCTTCCTTGACTTCTGGTTTGGATGATGTGCTTCTTCCTTGTTATTCTTACTGTTGGAATTATCTTTTCTCAATGTATCCATTTTTGCTTCAAAAATTTGATATTCCTTTCTCATTCCTTCTTTGATTTTCCTTTCTTCTTCCAATTGGTTTTTTAATTTGATGATATATTCTTTATAAAAACATTCCTTCTCATCAAGTATTTGTAATAATTTTTATTGGTTTTTATTTTTAGGCTTGAGCTTTCTGATTTTTGCTTTTAAGGTTTCAATGTTGCAAGGCTCTTCATCTTCTAGATATGAATACTCTACAAAAGTTTTATTACCACTTCTCTCCAACTCATCAAATTGAATATAATTATCATTATATTCTAAACCATCAAACTCAAGTAAATCATCATCACGACAAGAAAATGTGCTTCGAGATATAAATGATTGCAACATTCGCCTTCACCATTTTTTACCAGCAGGAAGAGGAGTGCTTCAGAATTTGAAAATTTCCTTGTTTACTACTCTTCTTTTTTTGGGATTGCTTCTTCTTATTATTTTCCATGGCCCATGATATGCTCTAAAGTGATAAAGCTTCATTGAGAGAACCCTGCTCGAATACAAATTGTTGGAAATGTGCTCACTACTGAGAGTAGGGGAGGGGGGGTGAATGAATAGGGACAAGGTAAAAACCAGCAAAGTGTATTAGATCATATAATGTATTAACTAGAAAATTAAAAACCATGATCATCGTGTGAAAGCTATAATACAATAAAAGAATCACATAACATGCATAAGCTATGGATCTAACAAAACAGTCTCACTGTAATATATCAACACTGATCAACAATGGTCTCCAAGGATATGGAACAATCATTCAATCATTTCATCAACATCAACTCATCAATCCAATTCTCAAGCATCTATTTAAACAATAAAATAACTCAAGTAGTAACACTTATACACATCAACACATTCAATTGTAACTGGACCCCCTAAAATGATGAAATAACTCTACATGCCTCCTCTCTGACCCTCAACTCGAATTTCCTAAGATAACTATGTCTTCGTGACTTAGTTAACTAATACAAGTTGTCATGAGATGAAATTACAATTTCTCTTTCAATTTAATTAAGGGAAAATTAAATCAGAAGCCCCCTATGGTGCCATTTATGGGTGCCATTTTTTGAGTGCCATTTTCAATGTTTCTTATTGCCAATTTCAACACTCCCTCTCAACAAGAAAGGAATTCAACTCTATCCCAATCTGGTACCTTTGGAATGTTATGCATGCAACACTTCTCTAGTGTTGTTTGCTCCTACAACTTCTAAAACTGAAAAATCCTCCAAAACTAAATCAATATGATGCATCTTTCATCAAAGTCTCTGACTGCTACTAGTTACTACACTGTCTATTGAAAACTCTGCGTCGATTCTAACTCTACATATGTGCTCTATGCACTGCTTCCAACTCTGATTTTCACTTCAGTATCTGACATCTGTCACTTTGATTTCTGACTACATCAATCCTACCGATCTTTCCTACTACTGGGTACTATGGGCCCCCATAGCAAGGTCTGATCCATGAGACAAGACATCTCAATGGATCCTACCAACATTTCTTCTCTTGGGATTATGTATTCACATCACCCCACGAGGTATGGCTGCATGTACTCCCTCTTCCCATCTGGCTCAAAATTTACCCTTTCTGGAGGTATCTTCTTGAGTGTATGCCTCCACTCAGTCTCCTCTCTTCTTCTCTAATTGTGGCTACTCCACAATCCTCTGAGACTAGATCTTTGACCACGAGAGAAGACAATATATTTACTCTTACACTGATTTGTTTCACCCATCCCATAGTGATGTGTCTAAGAAAAATGTTTCCTTTTCTAAATATCACATCATAGCCACGGTCTTCCAATACCGCTATGGAAACAAGATTCTTCTTTAGGTATGGAGCAAACAAAACGTCTTTGAGTTAGAGAAGGGAGCCAATATCGTACTGAAAGGTAACTGTACCTATACTGGTAGCGCTATACTTCCTGTCATCTCCAAACGCTATGTTCTAACAGATGTCCTTCTCCTCCAATTCATTGAAGAGATATCTATTCCTCACCATATGGAATGAGGCACCACAGTTGAGATACCATATGTATCCCATTACAGTGCTAGCCATGCATGCAATGAGAGTAAAATCAAGCTTGAACTATGAATCTAGTGCTTCAACTGCTGCTGCAACTACATGCTCCCTCTTGCTTGCCTTCTTTGGACATTTAGTGGCATAGTGCCTGTACTCATGATAGTGAAAACACTTGAACTTGGACAAGTCTATCTTTCCCTCATTGCCTTGTGATTTTTTTCCCTCAGATTTATTTCCTTTTCTGACTAATGAAAAATCTTCTTCTTTTTCATTGCCAGAGGTCTCGTCTCTAGTGCTCTGCCTTATCTCTTCTTGTATCAAGTCAAACCACAATCACTCCTAGTCTAGTATCTTCTCCCTCCCATTCACAAAGTCTTGGTAGCTATGCCAACTCTTGGGAAGGCCAAGAAGTTCTAGACTCACTAATCATCTTGGGCTACTATCAAACCAATACTTCCAATCTCATTTTGACATTGAGTGAACTTCATCAATTATTTTTGTATCATCTCGCCCTCCTCCATCTTGATATTTCTGAGCTTGTCTTTCAACACTAGCTTCCTCTAGTCGCTGCTATTCTAATATAGATATGTTAAGGAATTACACATATCATATGGATTTTCCCTTCCATGGAGACTTGAGACAATATGATCTCTAACCCCTTATAACAAGAACCTTCTCACCTTTGCTACATTCTTCTTCCATGCATCAAGAAGTTGATAGTTTGCTGTTGCGGGTTGGGGAATATCACTATCAATGACTGCCTTCAGTCCATTGTCCTCTAGCACTACCTCCATCCTGTTCTTCCATGCTATGTAATTTTAATTTCCATCAAGGGAATATTCAAGTCTCAATCCATTGAAATACATCTTGATCTATTGCTGGTACTGAAGAATAAATCTGCAAATTCGATGTACCTATTCAAAAAAAATCTGGTTCTTCTCTTCTATTATGATTCCTGGCACTCTAATACCCTATAGAAATTATCCAAAGGAATTCAAACTGATCTTGTAATGTACTAAAAGAAAATACTGAATCCTTCTACAAATTTCCAGAAACCAAATACGATCGCACAATCACATAACAAACAAGAGAAAGAAATTATCAATCGCACAACACAACATGTATCTGGGGAAAAAAACTTCTCAAAACCGCACTATCTTTATATTTCATAAAGCCACCACCATGAAACAATACAATGTTATTTCCCTCACTAAGAAACCTCTTCACTCTGCTGATTGTATTACTTTGATCTCTAGCTTAATCTAAGCAAGTTTGGTCCAATATTTAACTTTTTTCTTGCCTAGACTTGACCTGCCTTCCTTACACATTATTGGGCTAATTGAGCCCCTATTAATTAGGAAAATGCCAAATAATTATTTCACAATTCATATAAGGATTCCTAATGACCTCATGCATGACCTATATAATTTTCTAACTATACAACTGATAGTTATCTTCCCTTTAACCCCTGTCTCAGCTGGACCTTCCTTAGAACTGACATGCAACAACTATTTATAGTGAATTATTAGTTAACTCATTGATCGCTACTTGTGAATTAAATAAGATTTAATTCACTGGACCTATCACTAGCTCATCTCTTAGTTCGAACTAGTTAAACTAATTTTAACTCAATTAATTGAGTTAACTAATTAAAAATCACAAATAACTATAACTGGACCCCCTAAAATCATGGGAGAAATATAAATGCCTCCTCTCTGACCCTCAACTTGAATTTCCTAAGCTAACTAGGTCTTCCCGACTCAATTAACTAATAAAATTTGTCATGAGATGAAATTTCAATTTATATTTCAATTTAATTAAGGGAAAATTAAATCATAAGCCCCTTTTGGTGCCATTTCTAGGTGCCATTTTATGGGTTCCATTTTTGGATGCAATTTTCAATGTTTCTTGTTGCCAATTTCATCACAAATTTTAAATATCAGATTTAAGGCCATCCCAAAGTAATTCCTTCTTGACCATATGGTAAGTTTTTAGAAATATTGAGTGCCCTCCTATAAGATAGGTGTGCAATTCAAAAATAACCTTTTGTTTGAGTTGGGAGTTCTTACATATATATAAGAAATATTTGTACGATAAAAAAAAAAAATTCAAAAAAAATTTATTAGATGCACTAGGATCTTGCTGCAACTTTTGAATGAGTGTCCAAACCCTTTTGCCATTCTTCCATTCATCCCTTTCTTTATTTATCCAATCAGATTGGATAATAGAAATGGAACATATCAATGCTTCCACATCCTCATCCCTTCCTCAAAGTGCATTCACAACAACAATTTTCTTCCCTTTTTTATATATGATGGATAACAACAACAATGAGAAATATGCATCTAGTATTGAAGACATAGGTGGCAACATTGTCACCTTCCAAGAAAGTCCATGTCTCAAGTCACTATTGGTCCAAGCCATCAATGTCAATGGCTTCTCATGTTGTCGCCACATGATGATGTGGAAATAATGATGGAATTTTGTGAATATAAATATGTGGAAGTCCAAGAGTTACATATGGACAAAAGAGCCACATAGAGAACTATAAAGGTCACATACAGAATTCCAAAAGACACAAAGAAGTCTGAAATTCATGTTGAAGTTCAAAAGTAATTTGGAATTCCAAAGGTTATTTAGAAGTCTAAAGGACATTGAAGTTGAAAAGTCATATGGGAAGATCAAGAGTCATGGGGATATGAAGAGTCATGCCTCTAGTTATAAGAGAAGGCTCATTAATCAAAGAGAGGACTTTTCACCTTGGCCTTTACCACAAGGCATTAGAGATATAGAGATATTTCTTTTGGAGAGAAAATAGTGGCTCAAATGCTACAGTATTGGAGCTAGTTGTGTTCATTGTACTCATGTACCTTGGAACTTTTTCTTAATAATTGAAGCCTATTCGGAAAATACATTTTCATGCATAAATCATGGATGTTTTAAGACTATTATTTGAGGGTTTACAATTTATGTTGGCATTATTATACATTAGATAAATTGAACTAAGTCAGTCTCATTGAAAGTACATTGTGATGGTTATAATGACATTGCATCTATGTGAAATATTTCACTAGATGATTAACAATTCTTACTCATTTATGTGCGTGTGTCTTTACTAGAATAGTAATGTTACTTTTCTTTTAAAGACTAACTTTTGTTTCCTTGCAGTGAAATAAACTTGATAAATTTTCAATTGAACATTTCACAAGGCACATTTTCTTGCTCATTCACAAGTACATGTGCGCTACTCATGCTGATTTCTCAAGCCAAGGAAAATCTTTCAGTAAATGGTAATCAGGCCATATTCCATATGGGACTCCTATACCAAACAATGTGAGGTCTAGTTGGGACTTCATATTAGAGAGATCCCTTGTATGTTGGCAGGATCCAACACCATCAACATCCTGGTGCTAGAAGGAGGGAAACCACCTTTTTATGGCTAACAATTTACCTCACCCCTATTGAGAAATCAATAAGGCTACAACTTGAACTGATTTCTCTTTGAATTGATAACTGCTTGTAACATTATTTTACATTTCCTTATTATTAGCTTATTCTTCTCTTATTATTATGTTTTCTTATCATCAATCAACTACCAAAATATGAATATTAATAATACACAAGAACACAAGATGTAAGCTGCTATCCAGGGCGAAAACTTCTCCTAGAGAAGGAAACCCAAAAACAATCTCTTCTCTTCTTATAGATTCTTCAAATGATGAATTCCAAGACCTTTAGACCAAGACCCTTCCAAGACCAACAAAGTTACTGATCAAACGAGAAAATTACCTCGTACCCATTTTTTGAGGTAGCAAAAAAAACACCCGATCTTGGAAAGTGGAGCATATTTTTAGAAATTTAAATTTTTTTATGATTTTTTTTTTAATGTCATGATTTTCATGTCAATTTTGAAAAGTGGTGATGTAGAATCACGCTTTTTTTTAGCATATTTTTGGAACTTTAAAATTTCTTATGATTTTTTTTAAATTTCATGATTTTCATGTCAATTTTGAAAAGTGGTGATCCCAAATTACCAATTTTTTGTTTAGAGTGGTGATTTTCATGTTGGTAGTAAAACATAAAGATAAAATAAAAAAACATGACAAAAAAAATTAAAAAATAAAATAAAATGTAAAAAAAATAAAATTGACTTGTAAAAATAATAATTTTAAACAAAAAATTAAAAAAAAAACCAAAAAACAAATAAAACAAAAATAAAATAATAAAAAAATTCAACAAAAGACAAAATTTAAAGAAAAAAATAAAAAAAGTAGTATAATTTGTTGGACACCTAATCCTCAATGGGTAGGTGTGGAAGGCGAACAGTCACAAAGAAGTCCAAGTGACCTTGGAATGTGAAATACAAGAGTCACCCCAATGTAATATAAATACACATCTACGGTTAATGGAAATAATAATTCATGCCTATCTTTCCTACTTGTGTGTGTTTACCATGCATTGTTTAACATGGTATCAGAGAGGGCGATTGCTAGCCCTGCTCCAATCAACTAAATTCAAGTTGTGTTCTTTGAGCTTGTCAGTCCATAATGCTCCCTTTGCTTTCCCTCACACTGCTCCTTGAATAGCGTTGGTCCTTCCTGACAAACCGTCAGATTATTTTCTCCCCAACGCCTAATCTGCTGCATAACAAATACACTGCTTCTACCTCCATGCAGCACACTTTATTTTCATATTCAAAATTGCATTTCCTGAAAGAAATTCCTTATCGTCATTGGGTGTTCCTCTCAGCACCCTCGGCCTTCTGTCTGGCATTTCCAACTACGTCGGAAACTACTCCTCAACTACTCCTCCATGCTCACCAGCACCTCTGACGCATCTCCCTCTCGTCTTCCTTACACCTCCGGTAGTCCCTCTCACTTGCCGGCCTTCACGTCATCCAAGACTGTCGGCACCTTCTATCCAGCTTCCTCCTCTCGGACTCTCCATATATCTTTTGTGGCCTAGCCTACGCTCCCTCCACCATATCGATTCCTCCCACAACACAGTATCCATAGGAAGCCTGCTCCATCTCCGACATCGACACCAAAGGTGAAAAAACGACGGGGTTTATCCAGTGACGGGGCTAAGGGGTCTTTGGCAACATGGGAATGATGGAAGCATGGGAATTATGGACACCTTGGCACCCTCCATGGTTGTAAGGGGGTCATCAAGCATCCAGGAGCACAACTGTGATAAATCGTTGGCTATCGATCTACACGTTTTGCAAATGGCCAAAGCCAATCTCAGGTCTCTCCATAGTCGATCCTGCATAGTATTTTCGTAACGATATCAAACTGATTATATTGAAAACTTTGGTGAAGTGTCCATCATTCTTCTATCAAAATTGTAGCCTCTCATTTCTTACATCTAATTTACCACATGCCCAATACATTTAGCCTTTTTTTGCCAAATTTATGCAACTTCATAATCGTTTTCTGCTTCTTCATAATCATTTTTCACTTTCATGTTTCTTCTGCATATTCTATTTTTTCTCTCTGCTGAGTTGGAAAATCCATGGAGGCCCGTTGGGACTGGATCAACAACCCACATTATGAGAAACTTTCCTTCAGTAGAATCACTTTCAGCATCTTTGTACTAGTGAAAAGTTAAAGAGGGATGTTCTGCAAATATGAAAAATAAAACCAAAGTTTTAAAAGAAAATAGAAGTTTTCCTGAAGGAATGGTCGGATCAACAGGTGACCGGGAATAGAAATTATATTTTGTTTACTTGCGGGGTCAAATAAAAAAAAAAGTATATTCAGTTTGTGAGAGCTGCACGCTTCGGCTAAAGAGCTTCTTGATGCCCGTGACTAACACAACAGAAATATCAATGATATACAGTGAAGACAGTGCTTCATAGAGTAGATTCCATAAACTCTGTGAATGAGTATTTAAATAGATGTCAATACTACACAGATTGTGTCTGCCGCACCGCCTCAGACGCTCTTCAGCTGTTGTTGTGTGCTTAACCAGATACGCACATCCATGACATCTCTTATATTTTATATATGCGTATTGGTGGATTTTATGGTGTAGTCAATGCCTTATTTGTAATGGTTATGCTCCATTTTAATCCCGAGCACTGGATCCAATCTTCTTTTCAATTCTTCTGTGGTTCTCATAGCGACCTCTTCTTTACGCTTCTTCTGTGATTCTCATAGAAACCTATTCTTTGTGCTTCTTCTGTGGTTCTCACAGAGCAATATTTGGAGAAGAGACCTAATGTGGAAAGGGTTGTATTTGTAGGTTGATACATTTTCTTTGTGCAATGATTATATGTGCGCTGGTTCATTCATATGCCTCTTCTGTTCGTTCATATGTGAGTTGGAACTATTTTGTTGTAAGTTGAATATCACAGTGACATACATCGAACTGTGTGTGAATGTTGTATCTTAATCATACATGTGATCAGAAAATGACCAAATTTCATGAAGTATTAGAGTTTATTCCAGCCTAGACTTATATATGCGCTATATCATTTTGGTCTTTATATGACAACTAATATTTTTTAACATTCAACAAGCCGAGATTTGTCTAGCCTTGCTAGAGTGTTGAGTCTTTATTTTGCTCAGAAAATGGCTCAAATTACTAAAAAATTAGAGTTCTTGAAAACTCTGATATGTTCCACTGATCATGATATAGTGAATGTAAGCAAGAAATCCATCTCTAATATTAGAACTTGCTTACATGCTGCACAAGAAAAGAACGAGTTTTTGCAACTAGAATTGATCCAGGTGGAATAAGCAGGTACAGGTACAAGTGGCCTAAGTAAAAGGCTCAAAAATCAAAGTGTTCGGATTGTTATCGAACCAAGTTCATGTTGTAGATCTCGTCTTCTGAATCCAACGGCGCAGACGGCACTCAATTCCGAGTCCGTATGAAGAAGTTATAAGCGGGGTCAAAACAAAGGACTTGACGACCGAATGTTCTTTGAAAAGAGGACACAACGACTTTTCCCGGCCACCGGATTCTGTGTTCACCAAATTCGGCACCAGGCTCTTTATGCATTAATTCACGCATTCAAAAATGACCACCTGTAAAATTCCCATTTTGTTTTAACAACAAAAACTTATTGTGCAAGTAGGGGCCGTGACCCCCACCACCCCCAAGAGTGGTGAATATTCTAGTCGGGCCGGCGGGAATCAACTGCCTTGCATACGCACGCACCGCTCCACTACAGTCTAACACACAACCACCACCGCATTTAAAACCAACCCGCCAACACTTTATTATTCATCGTTTGGAACCGTGATATGTGGCGGGCCGCCCCAATGCGGGCCCGACCTCACTAACGTACCACTTCACTAAAATTAAATATGGGGTTTTAAAACACCACCGATATGACAAAAATACCCCATGGATGGCAGAGGCGGGATTTGACCACCCGACCTCCATCAACCGAATTCCATTTTTTACCATTCGACCAACAACTTTTTGGTTGGTAACTCCGCCAACATTTTTTATATAAACCCAGATTTTTCACAGTGCACCCAAGCATGGAGGAGGGAGAGCGCGCGCACGGATTTTGAAGTTTATTATTTTTTAATTGCAGGTGCAGTGGAACCATGAGCCCAGAAAGAGGCAGGCGGAACCCTGATTGAGGCTCAATTTTCAGGAGGGCAAAATTTCGACTTTGTCCAAATGGGAAAAATTTTATGTCGTTTCAGCACTACTCAGCGCCACGAGTTTGATGGCGTGCTCAATTTCTACATCTGAGTTTTCGATTTTCCAGCCACTTTTGGAAGTGGACTATGCCGGTGTCAGATTTGCACATGTGAGCAGTCGTTTTCAGATTTTTCGACGCTACAAGATTGATGGTGTTTTTAGATTCAGCCGCAGAGAAGCTCAGCCTTCAGCAAAGGGCAGCATGAGGTATATGATGTGATTTCCATGTACTTCCTTATTTATTTCTTTCCCATTGAGATGCATTATGTCTTGCAGATTCCGGTTGATACATGAGTTGTGGGATCTTGCTTTGTGTTGTTTGTGATGTACTTTCAGCTATGGATTTGTGTCATGTATGAGCCCCTTTTATGCCACATTGGCGGGATGCTCTTATTTTCTATGTGTATTTTGAGATCCCTTGTTTTCCAGGATTGGCGGGATACTCTTATTTCTTACATGTCAGCTATGGTCATACTGATAGGAGTCTTTCTTTATGTATGAGAGTTCCGCAGTGGAACATCTCTTAAAGAAGTCAAGCCACTCCTGCGTGAGGGAAATTTTTCCTTGTATGTCATAGTGAAACACAGCCATGTACATCTCTTCTTACAGCACATAATGCAGCGACCTACACCATCTTGACACCGAAGCCCGGAGATGTAGTCCCTCCTGGACGAACTCCGTCATCAAACAACGTGTTCTCATGATTGCTGATCTTGTTCATTTATGTTCCTCTTATTTTCAGCTACAATTGTTCATTTCAGTTCTTTAACGTCTTAATTAAATGCAATTCTATTTATCAACCGAATTAAAAGGTCTTGGTTAAGGGTATCTAGATTTTACCCTGGATCAAGTGGTATCAGAGCAGGTATTCTTGCTGATTGGATTGCAGGCGTGAACATTGAACGTTCGCTGAGTTGAGCTATGGAGAGTGTCAAGGACATGTATGACACCATGCTCAGGGTGTCCAAGAAAGCGGACATACTATATGAGGCTTACGAAAAACAAGCAGCAGAGAACGAGGAAAAACAACAGTTGCAGCTTCAGTTGCAAACCACAACAAAAGCGTGGGAAGATTGGAAGCGCAACAATGAAATTCTGCAAGCAGATCATGATGCCTTGAAGGCGTTCCTACATGAAGAGAAGGAGGAGAAGCAGCAGTTGCAGCTTCAGTTGCAAGCCACGACAGAGGCGTGGGAAGATTTGAAACGCAACAACGAAACTCTTCAAAGAGATCATGATGCCTTAAAAGCATTCCTACAGAAAGAGAAGGAGGAGATGCAGCAGATGCAGCTTTAGCTACAAGCTGTGTCAGAGGGAGTGACAGAAGTGAACCGCGACGAAGGCTTACAACAGCTTTCTTCATATGTTTCGCAATCAACACCTAAGTTAAATAGTGTTGATTTTTCTTCAGTTTCTTCACATGATATCATTTCAGTTGGAAGTGTGGAGATACCAATCACAGGTATCGGCATGAGGCTCCTCACTAAAATGGGGTACAGAGGAGGAGGACTTGGCATTCATGGCCAAGGCATCACCGAACCATTGGAGGTTGTGAAATGACCTCGTTATGCAGGTTTGGGGTACAATGGTGAAGGATGTTCGAAGGACATCAAGGGCAAACAGATACTGATGAACTCTCCAAGGAAGAGGAATGATAGGGACACTTCGCCATCATTCCACAGTAGTGCACGTTGCAGTGAAGGAACCGAGGCGAGCTCCCATCATCATGAGGGCACCAGAGACCACCACAGAAGGTATACTAAGTCTCGTTATTCCAGAGTGCATTTTGATTACAAGAATGTCGATAACCATGGTCGTAAAATATGGCATCGTAAAACTTGTTATTTTTGTGGTTTAAATAACCATGTGATTTCTAAGTGTTGGAAGAGGATGGCAGCACAAAGAAGGAAGAGGCACGAAAAGCTTTCTCCCCAACAGGAAAAGAAATCAGTTAAGCAGGTTTGGAGGAAAAAGAACTTTTGCACCCATTGCGACCAAAGTGGCCACCAAAGAGCCACATGCTGGAAACTTCATCCAGAGCAGCGCCGTAAAGACAAAGCACCCGTGCATACACAAGTCGAAAGAGCTGATCGACAAGCAAGTTCGCCACAAGGGGATGATCCACTCGTTTTAATAAATGAGAAGTGGTTCTTCTAGATTGTTTTTTCTAGATATGTTAAGCTTGTCATGGCCATGCTTGTAAGTCATTTGTCGCATTTTTATTATGAAAGTGATGATGTGTTTCCATCACTCGTTTAAGCGACCATGACATTTTTTTGGCCTTGTTTTATAAGTCGTATGTTGAATCTCTTTCATGTAAAAGTGATGATATGTTGCCATCACTTTGAGATGCGACGATTATGTTTTGGTCATGTTGTATGAGTCGTCTGATGCATTTCTTTCATGTAAAAGTGATGAGGAGTTTTTCCATCACTTCGAAATGCGACGATGAGGTCTGGTCTTGTAATTTTGTTGATGTATGATTTCCATTTCGCTGTAAGCTTGACCACCGAGTACATGTTATAAAATCGTGGCAAGTATGGAAACATCTGGGTCATTATTGGTCACATTGAGAATGTAATGTTCATTGCAGCTTTAGGCAGGTGTTGGCATTCCGATTCCGAAGGACAAAAGTGAAGGAGTCTTCAAGGGATGTGCCTTTTCAGACATTTGCATTTCTACAGTTGCAGGTGTTGGCTTTGCATCTCGATTCTGAAGTACGTAAGGTGAAGGAGCCTTCAAGGGATGTGCCTTTTCAGACATCACATTGTAGCAGTTGTACATGATGGCTTTGCATCTTGATTCCGAAGTACGCCAGGTGAAGGAGTCATGTGGGGATGCGCCTTTCAACGACAGTTGTAGACAGTTGATGATACGTAAAGCTTGATGCTTTTGGAGGACCAAAAGCTCCTCAGTGGGGAGGTTTGATCCAGGTGGAATAATCAGGTACAGGTACAAGAGGCTTGAGTACAAGGCTCAAAAATCAAAGTGTTCAAAATATTCTCGAACCAGGTTCATGTTGTAGATCTCGTCTTTCTGAATCCAATGGCGCAGACGGCACTCAATTCCGAGTCCGTATGAAGAAGTTATAAGCGGTCAAAGTTCCAGGTTGACTTGGTGACTGGACAGCCTTAAGGAAGGCACAAATTAAACTTTTCCCGGCCACCGGATTCCGGCAAGCTCAGGCCAGATTCTGGGAAAATTTGTGGCCTATTTAAATTGCCTCCTTCGGTCCAAAACCGAATTTTTAAAAATGCGTAATTTGTTTTATTTAAAACAAAAATTATTTAAAAAAAAAAAAGGGGGGTGGGGGTCGTGACGCCCGCCACCCCCGTCGGCATATGTGGCACCATATATAAATGGGCCGGCGGGAATCAAACCTGCCCAGCCATGTGGGCCGGCCCACTCCACGGGTGGCCCAACTTAAAACAACCAACATATCAATACAAACAATGACCAACACTATTATTTAATGTTTGAACCGTGGGATGTTGAGCGGGCCGCCCAATGCGGGCCCGGTCCCCACAACGTACCACTTGGTACTAAAATTAAATATGTG
The DNA here is from genome assembly GCA_034641835.2 of Pinus albicaulis. NCBI lineage: Eukaryota > Viridiplantae > Streptophyta > Pinopsida > Pinales > Pinaceae > Pinus > Pinus albicaulis. The sequence goes on along the minus strand of CM076574.1, from coordinate 1,265,362,338 downwards.
GGGTTTTAAAAAATGCCACTGTTATGCATAAAAATAATTCATGTGCGGATTTTGTGCAGGAGGCAGGATTTGACCACCCGACCTCTCTCAACCAATTTCTTTTTCTTTACCATTCGACCAACAGAATTTTTGTTGGTAATTCCGCCAGCGATTTTTATATAAACTCGTCTTTTTACCAGTGCGCCCAGGCCATGGAGGAGCGGAGAGTGTGCACGCAGATCGATATTTATTATTTTTTTAATTGCAGGTGCAGTGGAACCATGAGCCTAGAAAGAGGTAGGCGGAACCCTGATTGAGGCTCAATTTTCAGGAGGGTAAAATTTTGACTTTGTCCAAATGGGACAAATTTTATGTCGTTTCAGCACTACTCAGCGCCACGATTCTGATGGCATGCTCAGTTTTTGCATCTGAGTTTTCGATTTTCCAGCCACTTTTGGAAGTGGACTATGCCGGTGTCAGATTTGCACATGTGAGCAATCGTTTTCACCTTTCTCGACGCCACAAGATTGATGGTGTTTTCAGATTCTGCCGCAGAGCTGCTCAGCCTTCAGCAAATGGTAGCATGAGGTATATGATGTGTATTCCATGTACTTCTTCATTTATTTCTCATTGAGATGCATTATGTCTTGCAGATCCCGGTTGATACATGAGTTGTGGGATCTTGCTTTGTGTTGTTTTTGATGTACTTTCAGCTATGGATTTGTGTCATGTATGAGCCCCTTTTATGCCACATTGGTGGGATGCTCTTATTTGCTATGTGTATTGTTTTGATCCCTTGTTTGCCAGGATTGGCGGGATACTCTTGTTTGCTACATGTCAGCTATGGTCATACTGATAGGAGTCTTTATTTATGTATGAGAGTTCTGTAGTAGAACATCTCTTAAAAGAAGTCAAGCCACTCCTGCGTGAGGGCAATTTTTCCTTGTATGTCATAGGGAAACACATCCATGTACATCTCTTCTTACAACACATAATGCAGCGGCCTACACCATCTTGACACCGAGGCCCGGAGATGTAGTCCCTCCTGGACGAACTCCGTCATCAAACAACGTGTTCTTATGATTGCTGATCTTGTTCATTTATGTTCCTCTTATTTTCAGCTACAATTGTTCATTTCAGTTCTTTAACGTCTTAATTAAATGCAATTCTATTTATCAGCCGAATTAAAAGGTCTTGGTTAAGGGTATCAAGATTTTACCCTGGATCAAGAATCTCAACTTCAGCGAGAAGAATTAAAACATAAGAGTCATCATTTTGAACCTGTTTCTGTTCAGAATATTGAGATGGACTCCCATCAACAACAAGAATATAGAGTTGAGTTTGATTCACATTCAATGCCTAGTTCAAGCACAGATATGTGTGCAGGTGTCGAAATTCAATCTGCGCTTCCCAAGCCCATCATCAGACCTTGGGAAGAGCTTGTCCACAACAAGCACAAAACAGGTCTTGGATATGACAAGGAGTTGTCCTTTCATATTCTGGACTACTCCAAGCCCATAAAATTTCAAAGTGCTAGATTTCTTCATGATAGGTCACCTACATTTGTTATAGGTTCGGCTTCCTCCATAACAATGAAGAATAACATATTGAGAAATACCAACACCGTGATCGAGTTGGCCATAAGGAAGATCATTGTTTCGATCTTCACCTATGCGACCGTGGTCGCATTAATCGATTCTTCGCTACGTATGCTTCGAAACAAGCTTCGTAAGAAAAAATATTAATCGTGGATGGATCACTTCTTGGCAATGGGAATTAACAACTAAGAAGATGTTTAAGTCATATGTGTGAACTTGTTCTAGAATATTGAACAATCTTGTAGTTGAGTTTTCACCGTCATATCACTTTGTACATGGCAGGGGGGAAATGGTGGTCATATATAAGCTTCAAAGCCAAATAAAGTGAACCTAAGCCACAATATTTCATTCCAGATTCAAAGTTGTAGCGACAAACACTGTAGTTGAAGCAAGCCTCAGCCACAATCTCTCATTCCATATTCAGAGTTGTAGCCAAAGACATAGCAGTTCAAGTGAGCCCGAGCCACAACTTGTCATTCCAAATTTAGAGTTGTAGGCAGAGACACATATGCCCATGAGCATGCATTTGGTTGATGGTTAAACTTAAACCATCTATGCGAGGTTGATATTCTTCCTCTTGAAATAATTTGGGAGACTTCCTCTAGAAGAAGACTTCATCTTATTGCCAGGTTTGGTATAGTTCCAAGAAATTCATCAAGCATTTCGGAGTTGGTGGTCATCCTTAAACCATCACAGGTTGTAGAACTCCCTTCTTCTAGGTTGAAGGTCTCCCTCTTCAAAATATGAGGGACACTTCCTCTAGCAGAAGACCTCACCTTCTTGCATCATTTTGAAGAGTCTGGGAACGCACTGCTGCCCAGTTGGGTTGGTGGTCATCCTTAAAGCACCTCTTTTTTCCAACATTTCAGAGAGTTGATTCAGCCCAAGTGCTGCCATGTATACTTTGTAGATTTGTATTACAACTCTTTTCTTGGACTCACACATACCCCTTCGGATTAAGGGGGGATGTTGGAACACCTAATCCTACATGGGTAGGTGTGGAATGCAAAAAGTCACAATGGAGTCCAAGTGATCTTGGAATGTGGATTCCAAGAGTCACCCCAATGTAATATAAATACACATCTATAGTTAATGGAAATAACTACTCATGCCTATCTTTCCTACTTGTGTTTGTTTACCGTGCATTTTTTAACATAATTAAAAATAATAATAAAATAAAATAATTAAAATAGAAATTTAAAAAATAATTAAAATAGAAATTTAAAAAATAATTAAAATTCAAAAAAAATTAAAATAATTAAAATAAAAAGAAAGAATTTAAATTAAAAAAAGGTTAAAAATTAAAAGAATTAAAAATTTAATTTAAAAATAAAATAAAAATAAAAATTTAAAATAATAAAAAATTAAATTTAAAGAAAAAAACAATTAAAATAATAATAATAATAATAATAATAATAATAATAAATTATATTTAAAAAAAAAACATTTAAAATAATTTAAAAAAAACACAAAACAAAATTCAATATATATATTTTTTAAATTAAAAACATTAAAATTAAAAAAGATTTAATGATAAATTAAGAATTAAAAACCAAAAATAAAAATATGAAAAAAACAAATAATGTTAGATATAAGATTTTTAAAAATTTAAAAATAAAATAAAATTAGGTTTAATAAATTAAAAAAAATTAAATTTGAAAATATTTTTTTGTTTTTTAAATATAACCAATTTTAATAAATTTAAAAAATTAAATTAAATTTTAAAATAAAAAAATTCATTTTAAAAAAGACATTATTAAATTTTAATTAAAAAAAAAAATGAAATGAATTTAAATGAAATTAAATAAATTTTGGGCCAGTCACCCTCCCGCCTAGAGGGCGATGGGACCCGGGTCGTAGATAGACGAGGAGCTGCGCGCGGCTCACCGCCCTCCCACGAGCCAGCCCCCGACGCCATTTGGGCGAGACAGAAATTTCGAGAATCACCATCCTGCCTAAGCGACGACTGGGGCAGGCCCGCCCACGTGCCGACCCCAGCCGCCACTTAGGCGGGAGGGTAATTCAAATAATCGTCCTCCCGCCTAAGCGACGACCGGGGCTGGCCCGGGGCGTGCTGAGAGCTGCGAGGTCGGCCCCAACCGCCACTTGGGTGAGAGGGCGATTCCAAGAATCACCCTCTCGCCCAAGCAGTGGTTGGGGCAGGCCAGGGGGAAGGTTGGGAGCTTATCGCAGCTCCCAGCTAGCCTGTGAGTCGACCCTAGTCACCCCTTAGGCGGGAGGGTGATTCCGTGAATTGCCCTCCGACACAAGTGGTGGCTTGGACCGACCCGTGGGCAGGCGGGCTCAAGCCGCCACTTGGGTGGGAGGGCAACTCCAAGAATCGCCCTCCTGCCCAATTAGCAACTTTGACTACCTCGTGAGCGGGAGGGGAGCTGCACGACCCCCATAGCGACCAAGATGACCCAATTTTTTTTTAATTTAACCTAATTTATTATTATTTTTTAATTTATTAAATTTTCTTTAAATTAATATATATATTTTTTATTTATTAAAATTATATAAAATTATATATATATATATATATATATATATATATAATTTAAAATAATATTATATTTAAAAATATATTTTAAAAAATAAAAATCAAAATCAAAATTTTTAAAATGATATATGTGTATTATTATTTTTAATAATATATCTATATATATATATATATATATATATATATATATATATATACTAATTTATTATTTTTTTTTAATTTAATTTTTATTTTAAAATTTAAATTTTTTTATTTCTACTTTTGGATTTTTTAATTTTTACATTTTAAAATTGATTTGTTTAATATATATATATATATATATATATATATATATATATATATATAATTTAGTTTTTTTTTTTAATTTTAATATTAAAAATGTTTTTTCTTTTCAAATATTTTTTTATTCTTTTAATAAAATTTTTATTATTTTCAAAAATTTAATTTTAATTTTCGATTTATTTTATTTTATTTTTTTAATTTAATTTTTATTATTTTTAAATTTTTATTTTATTTTATTTTTTAATTTAAATTTAAGTTATTTATTATTATTATTTTAAATTTTAATTATTTTTCAATTTTCTCTTTTAGTTATTTAATTTTATCATTTTTTTAATTATGTGTTTTCTTTATATAACTTTCAAAAAAAGATTGTTTTGATATTTTGTTTTTGCTATTTTTTTTTTCTTCAAATTATGTCTTTTTTTGAATTTTTTTGGCACACAAAAAAATGTCGGCGTTATTCCAACATCAACACTTTTCATTTTTAGGGTGTTTTTTGCACAAATAAATTTGGCTTTTACTTCCATTTTTGCACAAATAAATTTGGCTTTTACTTCCATGTACTTCTTTTAAATGTTGAAAATTTACCTTGAAAAAAAGGTTATTGCAGAATAATGCTTATCATTTTCGGGTTGTTTTTTGCACAAAAAAAATTTGGCTTTTACTTCCATATTTTTTAAATGTTGAAAATTTACCCCAAAAAAAAATTGTTATTTCAGAATAACACTTTTCATTCTCAGGTTGTTTTTTCATGGTTTCTTTTTATGTTTTTTTGTTAGAGTTCTCATTTTGAGGTAATAGTTCTCGTTTGATCGGTAAATTTTTTGACCAAGTCAAACCTTTTTAAGGATGTGTTTCTTCTTACCAGGTCAAATCAAGTCAAATATCTTCCAAATTAACAAAGTTTGCCTCCTAGTTAAAAACTTTGGCCCTTATTATATATCTAAAATATTTGGCCCCCTACAACAAGCTGCAACTTTACATGTGTGGATGAATTAAGGTTTTTAGGTTTCCTCCTTCCTTTGCTTGGGATTCTTCTCCTTCAAAGGCTTGTAGGTGATCAAGTGGACCTTGTTTCTTTGGATTTCATCCATTCTTTGCTTCTTGAGAAACTTCGACCTTGTAGTTGCAAAAACCCTAGCCTTTTTCACATGTTTGAGAGATAGATAAAGAAAAATCGAAATTGTTGTCTTCCTTCTTCCTTATAGACCTTCATTTGTCTTCTTTATTCTTGTTCTCTCTTCCTTGATCGAAAGAGTGAGTGAATATATAAATGAGGTCGAATTTTCTCTTATATAGAGGCTTCCAAGGAGGACGAATAGCCATAATTAGGCTGACTTCTTCACTGCTAGGTTGACTTGGTCTTAGAGGGGTATTTTGATACTTTTGGCTAAAAATAAATTCTTTTGACCTTTTACAAAATTCCCAATAAGGTCTAATACATGGGAAAATGACTCTTTTGACTTTTTGAATCAATGAAAAAGCTGAGAAGCACACAATGGGTGTTTTGACCTAGAACAAATTAAACTTGAGCATGAAACCCATGCTATTAAAGTAATAATAATAATAATCTCCTTTTTTATTTTACATCAAATACATAAATGAAGAGTACATAAATATTATGAAGATCGAACCTAGTTACAATTTTCAACACTCCCTCTTAATTAGGGAGGTATTGATAATGGTATGAGGATATTCTCGTAGTAAAGAGATCTCATAAGAAGATTCAGATTGGTAAGCCATATCATAAGCTATATTTTTAGCTTATATCACTGCATCTCATCATATCAACCAACATTGTCATATAGCATAGCCTTGAATAACAATCGTTTATATCCACTAGATTAGAGCACAATGTTGGGGAGACAATGACTATAAACTCCTTCATCATTGTCTCTCAAGGAACATACCCCATATGGATTTTCACAAGATATTTACTTTTACCTGACCATTCCTATCTTTTATTTACATATCCTCAAGGAATCTCCTCTTTAACTACTCTTACCTATTGGATGCCCTACCTCATCTTCAAAGAGTATCAATATTCAAATTCTTATTTAATCCTCCATTCTTTCTTCATAATGTGAAGACAAGAATGGCGTGCCTATCTCTCCCTCTTAACTAGGGAGGAAGTATAAACTAGTCCAAGCTTGATTCTTAAATATACAAGCTTCTTATTAGGTATATATTTTGTAAAAATATAAACTACTTTCTCATTAGTGGTGATATACTATAACTCTACCACCCCACATTGCACTGATTTTTGCATTTAATGATACTTGTTGTTTATATTATTTGATATTGCATGGAATATGGGGTCTTAAAACAACCTTATGCAACTTGTATTATCAAAATGTATAGTTGTAGGGTCCATCGATCCTTTAAACAAATATGATAATGACTTCCTTAACCAAACAAATTCTCTACCAACTTCACATGCGGCAATATATTCAACTTCAATACTACTTAAAGAAAAAGATTCTTGCTTTCTACTCATCCATGATATTATAGATGATACCAAGCTAAAACATCCTCTAGTAGTGCTTCTTCAATCAATCTCACTACCTCCCTAATTTGAATTGATATATCCCATTAGATGGATATTGTTCTTTCCATCATACTTTAGGTAGTAATGTATTTCTCCTTGTAGATATCTCAATATATGTTTGGATGCTATCCAGTGGTCATGTCTAGGCTCCATCTAAAACTAACTGAGATTATTCATTGTAAAACAAATATTTGGACGTGTGTTTACAAGATACATAAGATAGCTAACCAATTTTCTATAACTTGTGGGATCTATGAGCCTTGATTATGAACTTCTCAATCTCTCCAAATTTTTGATCACGGGGCTTGTCATTGGTTTGTTGTCAATCATGCCAAACTTTTTTAGAATCTTGATTATGTACTTTCCTTGTACTATATATATTTCACTAGGTTTATTCCAAAATTCCAACCCCAAGTAATAATTCATAAGCCCTAGATCCTTCATATTGAATTCTGCTAACAATTGTTTCTTACATTCTTGAATATAACTTTCCACACATGTTATGAGTAAATCATCCACATATATAAGAATGATCACTGGTTCACCCTTCACTACTCTTATATAAATATTTGTTTATGAAAAACTCCTTTAAATACCAATCCTTTGTAGATATTCATCCATCCTATCATACCAAGCCCTTGGGGATTGTTTAAGGCCATAAAGTACCTTCTTCAGCTCGCGGACATGAGTTTCTTTACTATGCACTTCGAATCCCAAGGATTGTTCAATATATACTTTTTCATCAATAGTACCATTCAGGAAAATTGTATTGACGTCCATTTGATGGATGTTCCATCCCATTGTTGTTGCCAAAAAATTAATGATATTATTATTGTGTATATTGTTGTAGGAGAAAATGTTTCTTCATAGAGAATACATTCTTGTTGAGAGAAACCCTTTGATCCAAATGGAAAGTGGCATCTACCCATGGTATTTATCCTCACATGGTATTGTAAGTGGCATCTATCCATGATATTTATTCACCCATGGTATTTATCCACTCATGGTATTCATCCACATATGGAATTTATCCATAGTATTGTAAGTAGCATCCATCCATGGTATTTATCCACCCATGGAATTTACCTGTGATATTGTAAATAAAAAAGACTATAAGTAACAAGTCAAATTTTGTAAAAGGACAGATTGTCCACCACAATGTGGCTTTTAAAATTATTCTCTATTTTAATAAAAAACAAGTTTCTTTTTGGTTTTATTTACTGTGTGTTCTCTTATTTCAAATTTTCAGATCTTGGGGGCCTCCCCCCCCTTAAAGATCCATTTAAATTTCTTAGATCCTGGGGGCCTCACCCAAGATCTGGATCAGGGGTATTAGATTCTAGCTACGAATCTATGGGAGTGAGTTTTTGACGCATATTTTAGTTTCAAAGTTTTACAACAATATTTATCAAACGTCATGCACATGTTACGACCTCCACATAGCACTTTCTTGGGCAAAGTGAGAAGAAATTTTTTTGCAGGAACATTTTGGGCGACGAGTTTGCAGATCAAATCTGAAAATTTTGGTGAAAATTTACCAAAACACATAATATACCTGGATTCCTTGCAAAAAACATATCCAAATTCAAAAAAACAATAGGTCGAATCGGAGTTCGGATGAGGGAGATATTTCCGATTTAAAATCCGTTGTGTTGCTGAATTGTTTTTGGTGGTAATTCATGGATGACGACTATCCTATCATGTTTTTCATTTTTTATGAAAACGTTTAGAAAAATGATCGATATTTGAGCTCCTTTTGAAAAATCACCAATTTTCAAAAAAAGCATTGGTCGAATCGAAGTTCGGACGAGGGAGATATTGATAATTTAAAATCAACTATTTTTTCAAAACTTTTGTGATGATGGGACAGTTGCAGCACGAATATAAGTTTTTAGAGTGTCCAAATAGCGATTTAAATCACACGAGAAGATGAATAATGGCAATTGTTTTTCCAAAAATAGGTTATACTAAAATTTCTGAGTTATATTGAACGAGTTATGCCCATTTTAAATTAGTTTTTATATCTAGAGAAACATTCCAAACATGTTCCCTTTGGAGACGTGCCCTCCCTCCCCTCTTTAGTAGGCACCTGCTTCACATTCATTAATTTTACAATAGAAGCATCCAACTTGGGTTCTTTGGAGACATTCCCTCCCATCCCAAGCTATGTAGTCACCTTCTACTTCATCAACAGTCAACATCACAATAAAGGGTTTACCGCAAAAAATCCTTGTCATTGAAGTCCATTTTATAGGCTGCACACTATTAGCATCACAGTAGGTCACAAGCATTAAAGGGTATCTCTATCCTTAGATTTTTTTTTTTTCATTATTATGGGTCATCCAAAAACCCACACTTCATCGAAGTCCATTTTCTAGGCCGCACACTAGCAGTATTTTAGTTGGTCACAAGCATTACAGGGCATATCTATCCTCGAATATTTTTTTCATCACCGTTATGGGCTAACCACACAAAACCATTCTCTTAAGTGCCTATTCATATTCAACAAAGGCTTGTTAGGAGGGAACTTCACGCAATGGGGACCATTCGTTCTAAAGGAGGGAGGAATGATCTGAATGGAAAGTGGCATTTGCCCATGGTATTTATCCGACCATGGTATTGTAAGTGGAATCTATCCATGGTATTCATTCACCCATGGTATTTATCCACCCATGGTATTCATCCACACATGGAATTTACCCATGGTATTTTAAGTGGCATCCACCCATGGTATTGTAAATGACATCTATCCATGGTATTCATTCACCCATGGTATTTACCAACTTGTTGTGGATCATCTGCATATCCTTTTAATTTTATGTTAAAATATAAAAGATAAAAAAGTCTAAAATTGAAAGAAGAGCAAATATGTTAAAGTATTATAGTTTTATACTTTGGCATGAAAAGAAAATGTTTTAGGTCTAACATATTGAAGTTTAATTGTTCCAAAATTTGCAAAAGCGGGTTTTATATCCAAAGATTAAACGTCGATCAATTCAAAAGGCAGAGAGAGCTAATATTAAAATTATGAATCGGATGGCCCAACCAGAAGGCACTAATAGCACGAGAGTTAATGGAGAGGGGTGCCCCCCGTAGTTGACTGGGTTGACCACAGAGGCGATGAAGATCAACGGTGGATATCAACTGCGGGGGCACAAGCCAGAGTTTTCAGCCGTACCCTGAGACCCCCCGCAATGACATCATATGTTGAATGGAGAACAACTGTTTTCCATCTTGAATCAGTCCAACGGTTAGGTGACACGTGGCGAAGGAATTTAACACCAAAACCGCGCCACCTATTCAGGGGTGTTTTTCATTTCGTTTTCAAAATATTTTGCAGTTTGTCACGTTTTGACCTATTGTTTCCACCCGTCACCTTTTATGTTTTTTCACCCTGCAAGAGTATTCCGTCAACACCTTTTCTAGTCGTGGCTAAAAGGTCTTCTTTATCTGGTTCATCGAGTCACATTCCTCTCATGGATAATGAGAGAGACATTCAAGATACTGCATCTTCTATAATTCATCTTTCATTCTATCAACGAGTTGTATTGAACAGTGATAATTCCCCTGTCTATTCCGCCATGAAAAAATCTGGGGTCCTTTCTGCATGCATCCCGAAGACACATTTATTCCCAGAGTTTATTTATTGGTTGGTTTCCACATTGTATCCCGGAAAATGTTTCGTAATGAATTCCCAAGGGGAAAACGTTATGTAGGTGTCTACCCAATTATTCCGCCAAGCCTTCTGTTTTCCTGAAGCCGAATCATCAGTTCAATTTTCAGAAGATTCACTAATTGTCTACTTATTTTTATACCAAAATGTTGAAGAATTCATGCAGTTAGGTCTAAATATAATGGATGTACATAAGCAAAGACAGTCAGTTGTATTCTGGATAGATATGATCAGAAGGGAGCAAAATGAAGAGGGGTTATTTTATTTTTATAGTCAGTATATGCCCATTGCAAATAAAATATTGAATGGAGTTCACCCCCCTTGTTTTTTACCCAAGGCCCAGGAGTTTCTACATCTAGGGATTAGTTGTAAATTTGGGGACTGGTTTGTATTTGAAGAATATTCAGAAATAAGGTTGTATGGAGCAAATATTGAACCTTACAAGCTCCCAACGTTTGTACCAATGAAGCTTTTCACCTTAGAATTTATCAGATAGAGTCTGAATGTTGATCATGTGCACTTTCTCCCTATGAAAAAGAGTCATATGTATAAATTTCCTATGAGTGTGGGAGCTTTCATAGTTAATACGAGGCAGGCATTTGAAGAAGTAACAAAATTGTTGGAGGAAACACATATGCTACTAGGAGAAAAATGGGCTTATGATCCCGATGGTATAATTTTACAGAGAAGAATTGAAAATGGATATTTAGATTTCATTCATGAAAGTAGACCTGAGCAGGAAAGGTGGAAAATAGAGGTGAAATAATTTCAGTAAATACAAGCATTCAAACTCCTGTTATAACTGAGAAAACAAACAAAAGATGTAAAGAAGTTGTCATTGACTTGGATGATGAGGCACCAAAGGCTGTAAAAAAGAAACTTATAGAAATCAAAGAAGCAGTAAGTCATTTTGACAAAGCATTTGATAAAATAACCAGGGTGGGCTTTCCATCATGTTGGAAGGCTGAAGGAAACCATTTGCCATGGAGCTCTTATGAAAATTCACTGGTGATGACAAAAAGAAATATCGATAACAGGTATGAGAAGACTCAGGTGCTCAAGGGAGAGACAATGGTCAACTTTTTGCAAAGACATTTTCAACTTTTATGGATGGTAAAAAGCCTTTTCACCGAAAGGCCTTCTTATGACCGAATCACTGCATTCAGATTGGAATATCATAATCTGACACATTCACCCAAGACGAAAGTAGACATATGGAAAAAGTGCAGAGCTTGGACTATTGAATTTCCAAAGGGATCAGCAACAAAGAACGACAAATCAGTTGATCAAGGAAAAGAGGCCACTTCATCCGCAATTCCTATAGATTAGGGTATTTACTTTATGTTATTTTTTTAAGTCAATGTAATTGTAAAAAGACATTTTCAAGGCATGTAATAGACAACCTTCGAAGTTATGAAGTAGTTTTGGTAGTTAGAATTGGTTACAACGGTTCCAAACTGATTTTTATTGTATTTAATGTAATTTCCAAGAAGAAGGAAGGTTCTGAGTTTTGGACCTCCTGGACAAATATTTTTGTACTCAAAGATTCAAGGATTAATGAATGAGTAAGCAAGATTCTGGAAATTTTTTTATGTTGAAATGTATTCCAGTTTTCATTATGTATTTATTTCTATGAATAAAACAAGGTCATGAGCAGTAGGTCTCTTCTTACTTCTGTGTATGAGAGTTAAAAACCTTAATAGGCGCTCCTTTGTTTTAACTATTTCTTTCACATGTTTCTTCCAAAGTTTGGAATGGTATTTTCTGTATAAAGCGGCATATCAGTTTGGACTTCTCCTTACATTTTCTTCCAGTCATTTGTTCAACATTAACAGATGGTGACATTGCAAAACATTTATAATATTTGATATTTAAGGGTGTGATTATAAATACTTGGGGGTTAATAAAACAGAGACCTAAAGAATTTGTGACATAATTATAAAATGTCTTAAGCATTGATTCCTTATCACAGCTAAGGGATTGTCTCTTAAGGTACAACATTAATTGGCGCCATTGTCGAGGATCGAAGATTCGAAATTTTCCCTGGGTTTTTAGAGAGGAGGAAATAATAAGCTGTGTTTCTTTAAAACAATTCTGGCTTCTAAGAAGCCTCACACGAGGTCAGATACCTCTCAGCAAAATGCTCCTATTTTGTTTGATCCAGAAAAGTTAGTTTCAAAGAAGGGCCAAAAAACAAAAATATTTTCTACACCTGATGCCACACTGCTTGCACTTTGGAAAAATATGATTTGAGGTCAAAGAAGAGATTGAGAACTCAAGATTATGAGGGGAAAGAATCAGAATCAGTACCTACTCCAATGGCGACTCCACTATAGAAGAACCAAATTAAAAAATCAGACAAGGGGAAACGGTCCATGAATCAAGATAAAGAAAAAGAAGAACATAGAGCTGAGGCTTCCTAAATAAAACATAATGATCCTAATATGTTGGAGAAGATTGTTGTTGTTTTTGATCAAACTGCAAATTCAAATATAAACCAAGAAGAACCTGAAAAGTTGACAAAACAAAATAAAACTTTCAGTTTGTCAAAAGAGTTAGAAAAGGTGAAGATTCAAGTACCACTTCTTGAGTTGGTCAAAACCCCTGGTTATAAGAAGGAAATTGCATAGTTTATTAATTTATCTCAGTCCGACGAGGTGGGTGATATAGTGAACCTGCAAGAGGAGAAACTAGTGGTTACTTTTGGACCTCATGTTGAAGAGTTAGATTCTTTTGTTCCACCTTTTTATATATCAGTTGTGTTACATGATTTCATTTTACATAATTGTATGCTAGATTCTGGTGCATCACATAATCTAATGCCACTGTCTGTGATGAAAGAGTTAAATTTGCAAATTACCAAACCATATAGAGACCTTTATTCCTTTGATTCAAAAAGGGTAAAGTGTGTGGGTCTTATCAAAGATATGGTTGTTTCCTTAGCCCAAATTCCGGCTAGGAGTATTATGATGGATGTGGTAGTAGCAAATATTCCAGCCAAATTTGGTATGTTGTTGTCTAGATCTTGGGGGGCAAAACTTGGAGGAGTTTTGAAATTAGATTTCACATATGCCATCTTTCCTGTTTTTAATGGGGAGGAAATGAGGTTATACAAAGAAACCATATTTTTGAAAACTACTACCAAGAAAGATGCAGGTAATTACCCCATTTATGGTCAAGAGAAGGAGGATCTCTCTTGTTTCATGCCGCATGAAGATGCAGAATTTGCTGAAGATTCATAAAAGTAGCTCCCTTCAGCCATTGTACATAAGGAGCTGTAGTCAAATAAGCTTTGGAAGTGTTATTTTGATGGTGCATTTTCAAAGGAGGGCACCAGAGTTGGATTCATTTTTATATCTCCTGAAGGTAACCTTGTACCTTTTCTTTCAAACTGGAATTTGAGTCCACTAATAATGTAGCTGAATACGAAGCATTGATTTTAATTTTGCAAACAACTGAACTGATGGGAATTCAGTCTATCTCTGTTTTTGGTGATTCTGAATTGATCATAAGGCAAATTAAAAATTGGTGTCAGACTAAGCATCCCAGATTGAGGTCCTATAGAAATGAGGTATGGGACCTAGTTGAAAATTATTTTGAGGCCTTTAATTTGTAGTTCATTCCGAGAGAGGAGAATAGAATGGAAAATTCGTTAGCTATTGCAGCTAGTACGTTCAAACCACCAATCAACCCAAGGTTGAGATATGAGGTTGAATTGAGACATAGGCCTTCAATTCCTAATAATGTAAAGCATTGGCAGGGATTTGAGGATGATGAGTAGATTAATCAGTTCTTGACAATGATTGGAACTTTTAAAGAAATTCAAATTTATTTAGAAGTGGATGAAAGTGATAAAGGCGAAATTTCTAAAAACTTGAAGTAGACAATTGGAGACTAGAAGATAATTTAGTTGAAAGATAATATTTTTCCCAGAGGTTTAGTACCTCTTGAAAGATTTTTTGATGCTAACGATGTGGCAGTAAACCAGAAAAAGGTAGCACAAGAGGGATAAATGGAAGACTATAATTTAGGAACTCAATATGACCCTAAAATAGTTAAACTGTTCAAAGGAGTTCCAAAGGAATACAAAGAGAGGTATGTAGATCTTTTTAAGAAGTTTATGGATGTATTTTCATGGTCATATGAAGATCTAAAATCTTATGGTAAAAGTAATATTCAACATAAAATTCCATTGAAAGATGGGATTAAGCCTCATAGACAGAAACTCAGAAAAATTAACCCATTATCGCTGGCTTCGATTGAAAAAGAGGTAAAGAAACTTTTACAAGCAAAGATTATAGTTCCTCTAAGATATTCAAATTGGGTTTCCAATCTTGTACCAGTCAGGAAGAAAAATGGAGAGATAAGACTATGTGTAGATTTCAGAAATTTGAACACAACTTCATTGAAGGATAAATATCCTCTGCCAAATATAGAATTTGTCTTGTATAAAGTAACGGGAGCATACATGTTATCCATGGTTGACGGTTTTTCTGGGTATAATCAGGTTGTTGGGGAGAAGGAAGATCAAAAGAAAATTGCTTTCACTACACCCTGGTGAACATTCATGTATGTCAGGATGCCATTCGGCCTCATGAATGCAGGAGCTACTTTCCAAAGGGAAATGGATATTGCATTTGTAGGGGACAAATTTGTAGTTATTTATCTTGATGATGTTACAATTTTTTCAGGTTCTAATGATGAACACTTACAACATTTGGAGAAAGCCTTTTTAAAATGCAGGAAATATGGATTATCATTGAATCCTAAAAAGTCCTTGTTTTCTCTAGAAGAAGGAAAATTGTTGGGCCATATAGTTTCAAAGAAAGGAGTGAAGATTGATCCAGCCAGTGTTGAAGCCATACAGACAATCCCACTACCTCGAAGTAAGAAGGATATTCAAAGGTTTCTCAGAAAAATCAATTTTCTGAGAAGATTTGTCTTGAATTATGCTGAGATTGTCAGGAAAATAACAGATATGTTGAAAAAGGATGTTGAAGTAAAGTGGGACAAAGATGCAAGGGAATATTTTGGAAGAATTAAAGAAGCTCTCCAAGAAGCTCCTATTTTAGTCAGTCCAGATTATTTGAAGCCTTTTCAAATTTTCTCATTTGCATCTTCTTCTACAATTGCTGTTGTGCTATTACAAAAAAATGAAGAAGGAAGTGAGAAACCTGTAGCATTTTTTAGCAAAGTGCTTCGAGATGGAGAACTGAAGTATAATATATTGGAGAAACAAGTATATGCTCTGGTTAAATCATTGAAGACTTTCAGAACTTATATACTTCATTCTCAAATTGTAACATATGTGCCTAATTCTGCTGTAAAGGAGGCATTAGTGCAGAGTGATGTTGAAGGGAAAAGAGGTAAATGGATTGCTAAAATCCAAGAATATGATTTGGATATCAAACCAACGAAACTAGTCAAAGGACTAGGGCTGGATAAATTGTTAACAAAATCTAATTTCCAAGCTTTGGGAATCAGTTTACTTGCACCTGTAGAAGAAGTCATTGAAGAATCAAATCACATTCAGACAAAAACAACAATTAAGTATAAATTCCTCTGTTCAAACTGGTAAAAATATATTATTCATTATTTGTGTTTCCTTTCTTGTCCACCTTCAATTAACAAAGCTAGGTATAGAGCCTTGAAACTTAAATCTCAGCCTTATGTTATAATTGAAGCTAAGTTGTATTGGAAAGATCCTGCGGGTGTGTTGTTGTTATGTTTAACAGAAGAGGAAACCTTAGAAGTGATTAAAGAGTATCATGGGTGCTTATGTGGAGGTCATTACAGTTGGAAAGTAACTGCTCATAAGATTCTCAAATCAAGTTTTTATTGGCCATCTTTGTTTGCAGACGTATACAGGACTGTTAGAAGTTGTCAAAAATGTCAGTTGTTTGCAGAAAAGAAAAGGTTAGCTCCTTTACCTCTTCTCCTTGTTTTTGTTGAAGAACCTTTCAGACAATGGGGATTGGATTTAATTGGGGAAATAAATGCACCATCAAGTGGGAAATTTAAATGGATATTGACTGCAACTTATTATTTTACAAAATGGGTAGAGGCAGTCCCTTCCAGAAAAGCAAATGATTTGGTTGTAATGAAAATTTTGGAGGAAAATATTTTCAGCAGATTTGGATGTCCAGTGAAGATTGTGACAGATAACGCTCAAGTCTTCAACTCAGTCAGGTTTATCAACTTCTGTCAAACTTATAATGTGATATTGTCCCATTCTACAGCATATCACCCTCAAGGAAATGGATTAGCAGAATCCTCTAATAAAACGTTGGTGAAAATCTTGAAGAAGATGATAAATGAGAACCATAAGAATTGGGATTCAAAGATGGTCTTTGCTTTATGGGCAATGAGGATGACTACGAGGAGATCGACTGGTAAGTCACCTTTTGAATTAGTATATGGTACCTAGGCATTGTTTCCCACTCAATTAGTAAGGCCAGTAATATCTTTCCTTCAAGATGCTCAAGAGGAACCTAATGCCTTGATTAGAAGAATGAATAAAGTGATGGAATTAAGTGAAAGCAGAAATAAGGTTAGGGACAATTTGGTCACTTATCAAGAGAAAATGAAGTCCATTTTTGATAGAAAAGAAAAAGAAATCATGTTTCAAGATGGAGATTTGGTACTAAGATGGGATACAAGAAGAGAGGATAAAGGGAAGCATGGAAAATTTGATCCTTTATAGTATGGTCCGTATAAAATCATTGAAGCTAGAGAAAAAAACACTTTCATGTTGGAAACTCTTGACGGAGAAGCATTAGAACTGCCTGTTAATGGGCGGTATTTGAAACACTATTTCCAACACTAGAAGCAACCATTTCATCATTGTACATACCCAATTTCTTCTCATTGTATATTTTTCATCAAGAAATTTTTGACTCCATGCCCGAAGTGAAGGCACTAATCTGTAGGTTCTTAGTGTTTTGTGGAAAAAACACTATCCCCAGGTGGAGCCAGATATTGTGGATCATCTGCATATCCTTTTAATTTTATGTTAAAATATAAAAGATAAAAAAATCTGAAATTGAAAGAAAAGAAAATATGTTAAATTATTATAGTTTTATACTTTGGCATGAAAATAAAATGTTTTAGGTCTGATATATTGAAGTTTAATTGTTCCAAATTTTGTACAAGCAGGTTTTATATCCAAAGATTAAACATCGATCAATTCGAAAGGCGGAGAGAGCTGATATTAAAAGTATGAACTGGATGGCCCAACCCGTGAGCACTAATAGCGCGAGAGTTAATGGAGAGGGGTGCCCCCGTAGTTGACTAGGTTGACCACGGAGGCGATGAATATCAACAGTGGATATCGACTCTGGGGGCACAAGCCAGAGTTTTCAGCCATACTGCAAGACCCCCCGCAGTGACGTCATATGCTGAATGGAGAACAATTTTTTTCCATGTTGAATCAGTCCAATGGTTAGGTAACATGTGGCGAAGGCATTTAACACCAAAAACGCGCCACCTATTCAGGGGTGTTTTTCATTTCGTTTTCAAAATATTTTGCAGTTTGTCGCGTTTTGACCTATTGTTTCCACCCGTCACCTTTTTTGTTTTTTCACCCTGCAAGAGTATTCCTTCAACACCTTTTCTAGTCATGGCTAAAAGGTCTTCTTTATCTGGTTCATTGAGTCACATTCCTCTCATGGATAATGAGAGAGACATTCAAGATACTGCGTCTTCTGTAATTCATCTTTCATTCTATCAACGAGTTGTATTGAACAATGATAATTCCCCTATGTATTCCGCCATGAAAAAATCTGGGGTCCTTTCTACATGCATCCCAAAGACACATTTATTCCCAGAGTTTATTTATTGGTTGGTTTCCACATTGTATCCCGGAACATATTTCGTAATGAATTCCCAAGGGGAAAAATTCTGCAGGTGTCTACCCAATTAATCCGCCAAGCCTTTTGTTTTCCTGAAGCCAAATCATCAGTCCAATTTTCAAAAGATTCACTAGTTACTTACTATGAAAGCCTTGCAGGGGAAGAATTCAATCAGTTTATGTCCCATTTAAAGCCCGATATGAAGCAGTTTCAGCCAGAATGTGGAGAATTTGCTATGGGAGTCTTCAGCGAAGACACTCAACCTGTTTTAAGTAGTATTGCTAAAATCTTGGGAAAATAAGATGACGTTATAGTGGACAAGTCGGTCCTAGGAATGTTCTCCATGATGATGAATCCAGGAATTGTCCTAGATATTCCATCCTTTTGGCAAGAAGCAGTCAATTCGCAGTTGATGAGTCTTTCACTGACAGGTTCTTTTAAATTTACCTCACTGATTTTCTACTTATTTTTATACCAAAATGTTGAAGAATTCATGCAGTTAGGTCTAAATATAATGGATGTACACAAGCAAAGACATTCAGTTGTATTCTGGACAGATATGATCAAAAGGGAGAAAAATGAAGAGGGGTTATTTGATTTTGCTAGACAATATATGCCCATTGCATATAAAATATTGAATGGTGTTCACCCACCTTGTTTTTTATCCAAGGCCCAGGAGTTTCTACATCTAGGGATTAGTTGTAAATTTGGGGACTGGTTTGTATTTGAAGAATATTCAGCAATAAGGTTGTATGGATTAAATATTGAACCTTACAGGCTCGCAACGTTTGTACCAATGAGGCTTTTCGCCTTAGAATTTATCAGACAGATCCTAAATGTTGATCATGTGCACTTTGTCCCTATGAAAAAGAGTCATATGTATAAATTTCCTATGAGTGTGGGACCTTTCATAGTTAATACAAGGTAGGCGTTTGAAGAAGTAACAAAATTGTTGGAGGAAACACATATGCTACTAGGAGAAAAATGGGCTTATGATCCCGATGGTATAATTTCACAGAGAAGAATTGAAAATGGATATTCAGCTTTCATTCATGAAATTAGACCTGAGAAGGAAAAGGTGGCAAATAGAGGTGAAATAAGTTCAGTAAATACAAGCATTCAAACTCCTGTTATAACTGAGAAAAAAACAAAAGAGGTAAAGAAGTTGTCATTGACTTGGATGATGAGGCACCAAAGGCTATAGAAAAGAAACTTATAGAAATAAAAGAAGAAGTAAGTCATTTTGATAAAGCATTTGATAAAATAACAAGGGTGGGCTTGCCATCATGTTGGAAGGCTGAAGGAAACCTTTTGCCATGGAGCTCTTATGAAAATTCACCGATGATGACAAAAAGCAAGATCAATAACATGTATGAGAAGACTCAGGTGCTCAAGGGAGAGACAATGGTCAACTTTTTGCAAAGACATTTTCAAATTTTATGGATGGTAAAAAGCCTTTTCACTGAAAGGCCTTCTTATGAACGAATCACTGCATTCAGATTGGAATATCATAATCTAACACATTCACCCAAGACGAAAGTAGACATATGGAAAAAGTGCAGCGCTTGGACTATTGACTTACCAAAGGGCTCAACAACAAATAAAGACAAATCAGTTGATCAAGGAAAAGAGGCCACTTCATCAACAATTCATATAGATTAATATATTTAGTTTATGTTATTTTCTGAAGTCAATGTAATTGTAAAAAGACATTTTCAAGGCATGTAATAGACAACCTTCGAAGTTATGAAGTAGTTTTGGTAGCTAGAATTGGTTACAGTAGTTCCAAACTGCTTTTTATTGTATTTAATGTAATTTCCAAGAAGAAGGAAGGTTCCGAGTTTTGGAACTCCTAGACAAATATTTTTGTACTCAAAGATTCAAGGATTAATGAACGAGTAAGCAAGATTTTGGCAATTTGTTTATGTTGAAATGTATTCCAGTTTTCATTATGTATTTCTTTCTATGAATAAAGCAAGGTCATGAGCAACAGGTCTCTTCTTACTTCTGTGTATGAGAGTTAAAAACCTTAATAGGCGCTCATTTTTTTAACTATTTCTTTCACATATTTCTTCCGAAGTTTGGAATGGTATTTTTTGTATAAAGCAACATATCAGTTTGGACTTCTCCTTAAATTTTCTTCCAGTCATTCGTTCAACATTAACAGATGGTGGCATTGCAAAACATTTTTAATATTTGATATTTAAGGGTGTGATTATAAATACTTGGGGGTTAATAAAACAAAGACCTAAAGAATTTGTGACATAATTATAAAATGTCTTAAGCACTGATTCCTTATCACAACTAAGGGATTGTCTCTTAAGGTACAACACAACCCATGGAATTTACCTCTGGTATTGTAACTAAAAAATACTATAAGTAACAAGTCACATTTTGTAAAAGGAAAGAATGTCCATCACAATGTAGCTCTTACAATTATTCTCTATTTTAATAAAAAAACAAGTTTCTTTGTGTTTTTATTTACTATGTGTTATCTCCTTTCAATTTTTCAGATCTTCGAGGCCCCCCCCCCCAAGATCCATTTCAATTTTTTAGATCTTGGGGGCCTCCCCACAAGGTCCGAATCACCCCTAGCCACAAACCTTGCTTTGTAATTTCTAATGCTTCTATCTGCTGCATGTTTGATCTTGTAGAGCCATTTGGAAGTTACAACATATTTTTCATTCGGCCTAGGAGAAATTTCCCAAAATCCATTTTTAATTATAGATTGATATTATTCTTTCATAGAATATTTTTGTTCTTGATGTTTGACAACTTATTTAAAGGAGGATGGTTCTACTTCAATCAATTTTTTCATATAGGATGCATACCCTGAATATATTTTTGGCTTTTTACTTTCCCTGAATGTTCCTTTAGTTGCAACATTCCCTTCTACTTCTTGAAGAGTAGATGTTAACCCAATGGGTCTCTTACGAGATTCAATAATTATGACTTGTTGCATAGGTTCACTGATACCTTCTTATTCATAATTAGGTATAGTATCATTTTCTTCCCTTGGAAGTTCTTAAATATAGGTATATCTTCATCATCAAAATCAATAGGGATATCTTTATACTTCTCTTACGCAATGTTCTCATAAAACATCACATCTTTACTTCAATTTGGTGGCCTTCCTTAATGTATATTCTATATGCCTTTGAAAAGGAACCATAACCAAAAAATATGCCCTTCATGCTTGTAGGATCTAATTTCTCCCTCTTATCTTTTGGAATGTGAATGTATACATTGAAACCAAATATTCAGAGATGATCTACAAAAGGTTTTCTTTCAGTAAACACTTGTTTAGGAGTCATGTTGTCAAGTATCCTATGGCGAATTGAGTTTTGAATATAAACTACATTTTTGGATGCTTCACCCCATAAAATTTGAGGTAATTCTTGATCATGTAACATAGTTCTAATACATTCTCAAATTGTATGATTCTTTCTTTCTACTACATTTTTTCAGGGTTGTAGGGAACTATTATCTCCCTCTTAATTCCAACCTCCTTACACAAATAAATGAGTTCTTTTGATGCATATTCCCCTCCATTGTCAAATATTAGCACTTTTATCTTCATTTATATAATATTCTCTACTTATGCCTTGAATTCTTGAAATTTATCAAATACTTTTCTTTGGACTTAAGAAGATAAATCCTAATCTTTCTTGAGTGGTAATCAATGAAAGTTATATAGTATAGATGACCTACATGAGATTTTGTAGCCATATGACATCAAACATGAGAGTGAATGAGATCCAAATTTTCCTTAGTTCTTGAAGCACTGCTTCCAAACAATTTCTTTACATTTTTTTCCTAATGCACATCCCTTACAAATTCCTTCATGTTATTCCTTTAGCTCAGGTATGTCATTCACCATTGAATTTAAATTTGGTAATATTTTTTAATGAAGGTGTCCAAACCTTCTATGCCAAAGTTGACATGGACTGATTTCAAGGTGAGCCAAGGATGGAGAGAGAGGTGTAAGTAATCTATAGAGTCTAACCTCACAAATTCTAATGATTTTTTGCATTATTGATTCTAGATCCCCTACCCCATACCATAAATTTTCCATCTACAAAAGCAATTATATCTCCTTTATCTTCTAAAAAATATATGGAAAGTAAATTTTTATTCAAACCTTGGACACATAGGATGTTGTTGAGATATATGTTTCCTCCATATTTCAGCTCCAACGCAATTGATCCAATTCCTCTTACTGCATAGATATTTTTTTCTCCAAGCTTGATTGAATGAGAAGATATTCATTTTGATAGGGTATTTGGTTTTCCATTTTCACCTGTCATATGTCTAGAAGCTCCATTGTAAATTACCCAGATGTTGTCCTCTTAAAAAGTACCTGTAAGTTTTGAGAATATTCCTTCATTCAAATACTTTATGGTGAAGGTCGTAGTCATATAATTATTGAAAGATAATAAGAAATCCCCAACTTTTTTGATGCCTTGCTTGATATGTTTTGTCATCATAGGAAACTGCTTCAATGAGAACTTCATGAATTCTTCAAGGATATAGTGATCTTCATTATGCATTTTTTAACCTTAGCTCTGATACCATGTTGAGAAATCAATAAGGCTACAATTTGAAGTGATTTACATTTGAATTGATGCTTGCTTATGATATTATTTTAATTTTCCTTATTATTAGATTCTTCTTATCTTATTATTATGTTTTTTTAATCATCAAACAACTATCAAAACATGAAGATCAATAGTACACAAGAACACAATATGTAGGCTACTAGCCAGGGCCATAAACTCTTTTAGAGAGGAAAACCCACAAAAATCTCTTCTCTTCTTATGGATTCTTCAAATGAAAAATTCCAAGACATTTAGAAAAGGATTAAGACCCTTCCAATACTAATCCAAACCTTCTTAAGGATGTGTTTCTTCTTACAAGGTTTGTTGGGTGTGTGTTATATTCTTTGGACGATTAGAAACAGGTGTGAGGGGCGGGGGGGTAGCCCCCTTGCATGGGATCCATGGCAGTGCCCTGGGAAATTTTTTTGGGACCCTTTATTAGGTGGGCAGACCCGCCTAGGGTTTTGTGCATGGGTTTGCACATGGTTTTGGGCATGATGGTTTTCTGCTCATGGTATTTTGTAGATCCAATCAAGGGAACTATGGTTATGCTCTAATCCAGGATTAATGGATTGGGATTTATTAATGCTTCAACATGTATATATATGTGTTGTAACACTAAAATGAATATAATGAAAAATCAAGCTGGTAGTTCTGGTTTGGGATCTAGGGAAAAATATCTGTGTATATCTATTTTATGTTTTATGCTCTCGCTATTGTTTATTTTTTATTTTTAAGAATTCATTTTTTGATAATTTTTGTAAACGGTTAAAACCTACACTTGGTAGCATATTTTTTTTGGCTTCAAGGGGATTCCTTTGCTGCTGAGGGGATTTTTGCTTGGGTCTGTGGTCGACCCTATTCGGTGGGATATATGCGGGATCAATTATTGCGATGAAAGAAGATGGAGATTAGTGGAAAGATAGAGATCTAGAAATTTAATGGTCATAAATTTGAGTTGTGGAGGCTCAATATGGAGGATTTTATAGTGGATAAATATCAATGGATTGTGGTAGATCCAGGTACTAAACCAACAATAATGTCAGATGAAGGCTGGGATAATTTGGATCGGAAGGAAAAGAGCACAATATGGTTGTGTATCTGAGATTCGGTATTGTTGAATGTATCTGGGGAAGCTATGATGAATAATTTGTGGGTCAAGTTAGGGACTTTGTAACAATATAAGTCTCTGGTGATTAATTTTTTCATGTGGAAAATTTTGTATAACCTGAGAATGAATGATGGAGACTCGTTGATAGAGCATCTAAACGCCTTCAATAATATGGTAATTCAGTTGTCATATGTTGATATTAAAATATCATATGAAGATAATTGTATCAATTTGCTATGTTCTCTACCACATTTGTGTGATAGTCTGGTTATTGCAATAGGTAGCAATACAACTACCTTGAATTTTGATGAAATTTTCTCTGCCTTTCTATCGGAGGAAATGAGAAAGAAAAATATGGAGGTCTAGAATGGAGATGCATTATCTGTACTAGGAAGGTCTAAGAACAGAAACAAAAATAAGTTTTCAAATGGGAGATCTAAATCTACATGGAGATCTAAATCTCCAGGAAAGCCTGTAAGGTGTCTTAGAAATGCGGAAAGGAAGGGAAATTAAAAAATGATTATAGATCTAAAGCTCCTAAGAAAGGAAATGGATCTAATGATGCTCCTTATGCAAAGGCAAAAACCAGCTCAGATGAAGGTGGATATGTGTATTTGGATTCTTCTTCAAATACACATGTAGATCATGAGGCATGGTTGATTGACTCAGGTGCATCCTTTCACTTCTGTAATATTCCAAAATTAGCATGCAACTAATTGGAATATTGATTTTTGTTGTTTACACTTAGGAGATGAATAAATGGGTAAGAAGGCCCATACATTTCAGAAATAGGAATAAAATCCCTCATAATGTGAAAAGGGATATTTGCATGTGGACAAGGTCAAGTTTGACCAAGTCAACAGTGTTGGGATAAGAGGTGGAGATCATCTATGGAGACAACGCAGTGATAGTGGGAGGAAGATTCCTTGGTGGAGGAAACCCTAATGAGTGGGACCCAAGGTGAGAGGGCTTCCATTTGTATAATTGGAGGGCAAGGCATCCATATGATGATATGTTATGGATTATTGATTTTGTGGTCTGCATGACTATTGTGCTTTCTTCAACTATTTAGCTAAGATTGTTGTGCTGCTTAGCACAAGGCATTCCTGTTTAGGAATTCCTTCTCCTTTCTTGAGAGTCCTATTGAAGGTGCTTGCACTTCATTTCTCCACATCCAGGCTTGAGGCCAAGCTACCTCCTTTAGCTACAACATTATTTCTGCAGAAGTATAACGTTGTGTTGCAGGGTGTTGTAGTGGAGGGTTCACAACACCACTTCTAGAGCTTGTTTCTCAGAGGAGGAAGCTTTCTTTCCTTTGGGAGATTAGTAAGGAATATTCTAGAGCTTATTGTAGATCATGGCACTTGGCCAACCTATTTTCTATCTCCTACAATGTACTCCCTCTCCTTGACTGTGTTATTTCTGTGACCATTTACAGTGAGGGGTTATAGTACTTGATTGGAGGGTGAGATATTCAGTGATTGGATCAACCTTTCACTTGAAAGATACATTGGAGGAGGTATATTCATCTTATATTTTATCTACAACCATCTCCATCTAGACTTCAAGTTGCAGCTGCTACTCAGCCCTAGGGTTGCTCTCCGACATTTTTTCCTTTTTGCATATTTCAGGAAATCCTTTCCTGATTGTCTTTGAATTGAGTTTGGGAGGCTAGATCTTCACTCCCAACATTTTATGAGCCACATATTTTCAAATGTATGTTATTTCACATTTCTAGTAACAGTGTACCATCTATGACTGCGTTGTACTTGTTCACGAGCATTCTGCAATATAGCAGCATTTCACTTTTGGCATATGTATTCATGGGAGGCTTGTTTGCCTTGATTATTTGAGTTGTATGTCACTTATTTGCTGCTGATTTACATAATAAAATGGCTCCATGGTTTCCATCCATTTTGGTATGATATTATTCACTGCTATTTCTAGTTTTTTGTTCATGTATTGCTGCTTCCCCATTTTGGGATATTACAGTGGTATCAGAGCATAATCTTGGTTCAGCCTGTGGAATCTCAACCAATATGCTATCAAGAAGACAAGAAGAAGAAAATATGTACAAAAAATACAAGAAGAAGACTCCATTATTTGGAGGAAGGAAGGAAGAGAAACTCTCAAAGCTTCTTTATCAAACTATGCAGAGTATTAAGAAAGATCTCAAGGAGATGAGAAGGGAGATGTGTAGAGAATCTCCAAGAGAGTTTGAATCTGAAGCAAACTCTAGATTTTCATGTGATGAGTGTGAGCATGCAGCCCCACATCATGATGCACAACGCAGTCATATGCAAAGATTTGCTATGAGAGAGATAGAAGAAGAAGAAATGCCTAGGAGGAAAACTCTTAGTGATTTTCTACAAGAATATGAATCTCAAACTAAGAAGTTTAGAGATCATATCACTTTTCTAGAGTTTTGCAAGATCAAGGTGGAGAGAAGAAAGCAGCATAATATGAGTATATTTTTCCTATCTACTTTTGATGGTTCACCTACATGTTCAGCCAGAGCTTGGGTGGAGGAGATAGACACCTATTTGCAACAGCACCAAATTTCTAAAGATGAAGCCATCAAAGTTGCAATGATGCATTTTGGAGGTAAGGCCTATGCATGGTGGATATTTGAATCTTTTTCTTTGAAAAATGCAAATACTTCTTCTTATGCAAAATTCACTAAGAGGGTAGTAGAAAGATTTCATGGAAAAATTTCTGAGACATCCTTGATGAAATCAAACAAACTTAAACAAACAAATACCTTTCATGTGTTGGAGGAACCTATGAGCTCAATTCCACTTCAGAAAACCATTGAGGATGTTGACATCTTGCATCACACCTTGATAGAGGCAAGATCTCTATCTCATATTCTTGAACAAGAGGGCATGGAGATCCCTTTTCCAAAAGAGGATCCAATTCTTGGGAGGTTTCCCATTCATATTGGAGAGGAAGAAGAGGTTGAGGGCAACAACGCTGTCATGTCTAGAGAATATCTAGCACCTCATGCAGAGGTAGAGGGAGCACATGCTCCAACAAAAGGGATTCTTGTATCATTGCAAGGAATTCTCCAGGATCTCATATGTGGAGCTCAATGTACAACTCATGATCAGCATGTACCATTGATGATAGATTGTGGAACCATGCAGACAAAAGGAGGAAGTAGGGAGGATTACCCACATCATATGATGAGGAGCACACATCCCTATCTATTTCATAGGGTTTATGCACAGAAGAGGGAGGCTGGATTGCGCAGTGAAGGAAGGGACAAGTCTGTCCATTCATATATGCAGTCTACTCTTGATGTTGATGTCTCATTGCATGGAGGCATTTCACCAGGGAGACCACCAAAACAACAAATGATGAGGGATGCTTTAAATTTGGAGGCACCACTCATTGATTCCAGAGGGCTGAGGAACTTGGGAGAGCTTGGTATAGCGCTGAGAGTTTTGGGTAGACTCAAGGAGAGGAGAGGCATTCTCTCAACATAATCATTACCCACTCTCACTTCAGATTCTGTGCTGTGGGAGGAGCAACATGGGTAGGATAGCAACCTTCCAACTTGCATCTTTGGCATGGGAGATGTCAAAGAGGAGGACAACGATGTGACATATTTTCTTTGTGATAGATCATCAACGCTGTCACTTTGGAGGATAGATCCATATTGGAAGTCCCAGCCATTAGTGGATTATTCCAAGGATCTTTCTACTTGTATGATATTGGATGACCAATTTCATGAGGAGGGATATTCAGTCAGAGATGGGGTCATAAACTATCATGGTAGGATCTTCTTATCTAGAGCTTCCAAGCTCAAGGAGAACTTACTACAAACATCTCATGAAGATTTCCTTTTCAGCCACACTTATTCTATGAGAGCATACCACACCATCATGGAGGGGTACTTTTTGTAGAAATTAGCTGAATAAATCACTTATTCAATGAAGATTAACCCGATCATACATCAATTTCGAATTGCATGCATAACACATAACCTTCTTCTACAATTAATTGTCACATGCGGAAATAATAGAAGCAATCTCACATCAAATCAATCACACATTAACTCAGTATGTATGGGGAAATCCTATAGCTGAAAACCCCACAGCTATTGTGTATATTATAATGGAGAAATCAAGTAACCAAACAAGTACAATACTCCTCACAAGTACTCAGTACTCTCTCATGAAGTTACTCACAATCTAGCTTGGTTTTGAACAAGTCTCGGGTTCAAAACACACCACTAACTGCCTTGCCTCTATTGCGCAATCATGGCTTGTATATGAAGAGGTTCAAGGTTCGAATCCCCTTGCCTTGATTGCGTAATTGTCATGGAAAATTCCTCCAAGTGTAATGCAAATCTCATGCAAAACAAATCTACCAACTGATAGCTTTACTCACCCTTTCATCTACCTCTTCCACTGGTCTCCACTGAACTGATCATGCACTGTAGTGAACTCAAGTGTTCTTGAGTTGACTAATGAGTTAATATTTAGTAAATTAAATATTATTTAATTTACTCCACTCATATCTAGTTGATTAGTTAGTTAACTAATCCCAACTAGTTCAACTAAAACAAACGAACACAACTCCACTATCTGTCCCGTTAACTCCTCCAAAACTCCTGCCACTGAAGTCTAACTGAAGCCAACCATGCAAGATGCCATCAAACCCTAGGAACCACGTGATTCCTTGTGTCAGTTGCATGAGCCACCTCCATGACTCAAACCGAAGTGCGCCAAGAGAGTAAACTGCTGTTTATAGTCAAAATATTATTAAGGGTAAATAATATTTGACTTCCATATTTTTAGGAGATCAGTCTAAAAATAGCCTGGGTCCTAAAAAATATGGTCTCATCTATTTTTACCGACATGTCGCATCCATCAAGAATCTCCAAGTAGAATTCCCAAATTATGCTCCGTATGTCTAAAAATAGACATAGTCTAAAAATAGACTTTGCGCCAGAATTTGCCTGCGGGCCCACTTAGTGAAGGCGACTTCATTTAACTAAGCTCCATCATCTTGCTGCATTCTCAACACTTTTGGGAAGGCTTTGAGGAAGAGATATATTAGCATTTGAGGAGATTCATGGATCATGTGGGGATGGAGGAGATACCTAACGATTTGGGAGAGTTAACACAACCAAATCTTTTCTCTTTGAGAGTGAGAGGGGATTCATCTATGAGCCACTCCATTCGCATGAGAAAAACATATGGTAAGGATATTGTTTTATTGCATAATTATTTGTATAAATATGTGCATTCCTTAACCATATATGTGCAGGAATTTTCTCAAAGGAGGAGAATTCTTCCTTATAAACCTCATGGTCTACTTGAGGCCACGAGAAGTATTGATGGCCACTCCCTAGGAGGACTTGGGGAGGATATGTCTTATGGAGAACATGCTTACTGTGCAACATACATCATACACTTTCTCCAAACTTGTGACGAGATTGGGGAAACAAGCAAGTGGTTGAGAGGCCACACATTATGTCATTCTCTATTGCAATTGAGAGTCAAACTGTGTTGGCTGCATTTGAGGGACCATTGTCCTTCTCCCTTGCTACATATGGCAGCAAGTATGATTCTCATTATGGTTCCCTATGTTTCCATTGTTCTTATTTTTATTGGGAGCATGATTGCGGCAAAGACACATTTGTTGGATGTGTCCTTTGGGGAAGAGGATTCCCACACTTTTTGCATTACATGTTCTAATGGGAGCATGGGAGGTGATATGGCCACCATAGAAAAACACTTGTTTCTTTATGAGGTGGGCCATGAGATTGATTGGAGCACTTGGGATATGACTCTCATAAATCATTGGGAGAAAATTTCTTGGGAAAACTGTGTTGTGACCACTTGGAAAATTGTTGGTACCTTTCAGCTCTACATGAAACCTTTAGTATTTCCCTCACTTGTATGCCATATGATGGTGATTTCCTATTCATCATATATGGGATGGTTTGGGCCAGCATGATTCACAACGTTGGAGGAAGATCTTTGGAGATCCAGTTTTCTTCTTGCCACTTGGAGGCAACCTTTTTGTAGCCCAAGAGTAGCAGATACTCTACACTTATCATAAGTGGAGAGGAGGAAACCATGGGGTAGGCTATTTTGTCTACCATGATTAGATTTTCATCCCACCTACATTGCAGGAGCTCAAGGTGGAGGGGAATTTTCAGGAGTTTCCATGTGGAGAGTTAACTCATTTTGTATGGATGATAGCTTGGGGATGGGAGATTCATATGGGGATGGTAGATCCCAATGTATAGCAGACCTCATGCCTCAAGAAGGCCTTTAGAAAACCCATTGTTTCCTCCATGGATGTTTTACTTTTACATGATGATAGCTATTTGGGATGCTCATCAAAAGCTAGCTTTCATACTTGGGAGGGGAAACTTGGAGATGTATTGATGAGACAACATCTTGATCCTTGGAGGATTTTATCATATGAGGATGCTATAGGGGGAGAATAAGAGACTTCTCAGTTCTATCCTTGCAGTTTCTTGAGGAAAAACAACATTTGGGAGGGGAGGACTGTAATATTCCAAAATTAGCAAGCAGCTAATTGGAATATTGATTTTTTTTGTTTACCCTTAGGAGATGAATAAATGGGTAAGAAGGCCCATACATTTCAGAAATAGGAACAAAATCCCTCATAATGTGAAAAGGGATCTTCATAGGAGCTAGATTTCACACCCTCATGTGTGAAAAGGGACATTTGCATGTGGACAAAGTCAAGTTTGACCAAGTCAACAACACTGGGATAAGAGGTGGAAATCATCTATGGAGATAGTGCAGTGATAGTGGGAGGAAGATTCCTTGGTGGAGGAAACCCTAATGAGTGGGACCCAAGGTGAGAGGGCTTCCATTTGTATAAAAGGAGGGCAAGGTAGCCATATGATGATATGTTATGGATTATTTATTTTGTGGTCTACATGACTATTGTGCTTTCTTCAACTGTTTAGTTGAGATTGATGTGTTGCTTAGCACAAAGAATTCTTGTTTAGGAATTCCTTCTCCTTTCTTAAGAGGCCTCTTGAAAGAGATTTCACTTCATTTCTCCACATCCAGGCTTGAGGCCAAGCTACCTCCTTTAGCTACAACGTTATTTGTGCAGAAGTATAATGTTGTGTTGCAAGGTGTTGCAGTGGAGGGCTCACAACACCACTTCCAGAGCTTGTTTTTCAGAGGAGGAAGCTTTCTTTCCTTTGGGAGATTATTAAGGAATATTCTGGAGCTTATTGGATATATTGGCACTTTGCCAACCTATTTTCTATCTCCTACAGCACAGTCCCTCTCCTTGACTGCGTTATTTCTATGACCATTTCTAGTGAGGGGTTGTAGTACTTGATTGGAGGGTGAGATCTTCAGTGATTGGATCAACCTTTCATTTGAAAGATCCATTGGACGAGGTCTATTCATCTCATGTTTTATCTACAACCATCTCCATCCAGACTTTGAGTTACAACTGCTACTCAGCCCTAGGGCTCCTCTCCAACATTTTTTCCTTTTTGCATATTTCAGGAAATCCTTTCCGGATTGCCTTGGAATTGAGTTTGTGATGCTGGCTAACCCACAATCTTCAATTCTATTGCATATAAAACTGCATCTCAATTTTTTTTTTCCAAATAAATTTAAATTTGGGCAATCCTTAAAAATATATCTGGAAGCTTTAATATCTCAAATCTGAGATTTGAGATATTAAACTAGTATTCTCTTATGGTTATAAACCCACAATCTCCACTATGCATAAAAGTGGACGCACCCCATTATAATCTCAACCTGGGAAAATCAACTAAATTTCGGAAGCTTCTTATCAAAGGTTAAAACTATGGTTATGAAACCATACACATGGTTATATGACACTCTTCATATGTAATTGAACCCAAACTTCAAATTGCATTTAAAAACCAAAGTTAACCATGACCCTCACTTCATAGGCTTCGAATATTTATTTGAATTTCATGTTTAAAGCTACTATATAATGGTCCAATAAATATATGCTCACGGCTCCCTCATTTCACATCAACATAATGTATTTACATCTGCGATGTCTTCAATCCACATGCTATGAATCATTATAAATACCTTTGACCACTACTCACCAATTCTGATGTCAATAAGCCCAGCTTCCATTTAATTCATACTTGTATGAACTTACCAATGGATATCAACAAACATTACGTGAAGTCTTCACAGCATTAAATTAAAATTCTAGTGCCAATATAAAATAACATTCGGCCCCACCAATTTACGTACCTCTTCAATCAAAGGTTAATCTACTCTCGCGTTCCAAAACCCAATTTCACGTTCATCCAATGATAGTTGTGCTACCAAGATGCGCGAAGGTTGTTTCTCAGAAATTACGCGATAAAAGTGGTTTTTATAAACCACTCTTTGCCACACGTCAATCAGGTAACAATATCACATTTTTTTCTAAAATCCACTTACCATTTAAAATTTGTGTGAAAACCATAAATGGTTTTCGGTTTCCACCTTCGTGGTTCCTCCTCACGGTTCCATCACTATTATTAACTCTTCATATGTTAACCTTTTTTCCTCGAAATTTTAACACGGCACCTTCGCATGTTATAACGCACCACTCCATCAGATTTATATTGTGCATTCAAGGTTCGATCAATCCCAGAAATTACCAGTCTTCAAGCTTCGGCTCCCATATTTTCAGTTGGATTCCACTCCAAATTATTATTTTTTATATATTGTTCCTTCAACAGCTCCTTTCGATTCGATTTTATATGTACTCATAGCTGCCTTTATTTCGATTCTTGAATTCCCATTCGATTCCAAGGTTCATTAAACCCAGAACCTTCAACTAATTCAAGCCTGCTCTTTAATTAATGACAATGTGCTCCCATTCTGTTTCAAGATGTTGCTTCAACGTTGCTTCGATTCAACTTTGCGTATAGATTAGTTTCATATCCAATGTTTGTGGATCAAGTCCACAATAAACCCCCAAAGCACGATTTTCAACCTTGATTTGAATGCATTTTTGAATTTCAAACAATACGCCCCATTCTATTTGTGCGCCCCCTCTTTAGATGTAATCTATTCAGATATCGAACTCCCTCTAAGTCATTGACCCTTGCAGTGGTAGATGACAACAATTTTCCTTTCGTTTTCTCAAGGGAATGCACAAAACCCTCATGTATTTAGTTCAAACAAATGCCGACACTAATTAACATTTATTCTTTTATCAGATACAGAGTCTCATTTAACTCACAAATCACAGAGTTTCATCACATTGGTTTATAAAATTACTTAGTGGAAATTGAAGCCCATTTACATAGAAGCTAAATAAAACAAAACTCATACAATGCTGAAACAGATTCTTCATTATGCAGATGAATTTACTTACAAAGGCTTCTGGTCTTGGCCAGATATTCAATCATTGGCCCCTCTACAACCTACTCTATCACTGAACAACTATCCTACTCTCCATATCTCTCGATTGATGCCTTTGAGGCTTACATTTACACAGGATGGTAATGAATCGATTCAGCTCCTACAGTGACTCAAAAAAACTCCTAAAATCTTAACTATCCCTTCATATTCCTAACTATTCAACTTCTCTCATGTTCTCCAATCATTTGGGAGAATTTACAATTTCTCTCTATATTTAAATAAAATCACTCAAATATGATTAATTACATAGGAAATTAAAAACATGAGATCCTCCCTATGTCTACCAAATTACAAGGTTTTTTTTTTTTGAGCCTAATGCCCTTGCATTAAACTCCCAAGGTTAAAATGATCATGATCTCCTGATCATGTGCCTTTAGTCTCTGCCTCCTGAATCCCATACTCTGTTTTTCTACTGTCCAACAGCTGCATCATCCTTTAACTGCACTTCTCCAGGTCTCCATATCTTGTTCTGCAAATTACCTCCATCTATGCGTTCACAATCTCTTCTTGTCTTTCCTTTGCTAAAATCCTTCTGCTTCCTTGCTACTGTCTGCTGCTTCTAAGACAACTTCATCATCAGTTCTCTGATGTTTTCAATTTCTCTACCCAGTTTATCTTCTATCTAGAAATCTCTTTGCCTCTTGTTGTTGCCTTCAATTTCTGCTGCTGCCAACATTGTTGCTCTTGCTGTCTCACATGTTACTAACATGTTTACTACTCTTGCAGATGTCACCCCCCATGTTGCTGCCTCCAAAAATTCTTGTCCCTCTACAACATTCTCTTGATCATCAACTGCAAATTTACCTTTAAAAAGTAAATTATCTTTTAGTTCTCTAACTGCAGTAACGTAACCACTCATTTCTCCTTGTATAATAGTAAGCATAATTAAATTTTGCAAACTAGTATCTGCTCCTAGTTCTTCCACAGCTTTAGGAAAATTCACTTTAGTGTCTGCAATTTCACTCTCCTATTTAAATGTTTCCAGTAAACATTTCAGCCACTCATCAGTATGCTGCAATCTAAATTCAACATCTTCTTCTTCTTCTTTGACATTATTCAGTAATTATCCTTTATCCCCTTGATTGATTATGGCAATAAAATCAAGTTCTTAAACCACTATATCCTCATCCTCTATCAGAATAGAATTCTGATTCTTCATCACTGTGTCAGTCTTAAAAATCTGTCCCACAGTCTGCTCTTGGTCCATCAGACAAGACAATTCTTCCCTGTCACTAGTAGTAACAAGTTTCTGCATATGAGACATGAATGCCTCACCTTCTTTTTGCAACAGTTATTCTTCTCTCAAGACAATTCCAAATGATGGATTGTCTTCTCCATCACCTGTGGACATAAAAAAATTGTCAATTTCAAATCACAAGACCCAATGGTCTCAATTGATGATCCACTCACCAATTCTTTTCTCTGCAATTCCAACTCTCCTTCAGGACTCAGAAAATCTTCACTATATTTCTCCTCAGCTTCTAGAGTTATCTCCACTGTTCCAATCACCATGTTAAAATGATGATCCTTCACTATGTTTTCAGCCAACATAGTTTCTCTTTCATTCAATTCTCTGACAATTTTCATTTGTTGTTCTTCCTTTCTTGCATAACTGAAACATGAACTTTCAGCACTAAAATTACAAGGTCTCAATGCCTCTTCCTCATCTGAAAACACATCAGTATGTTGTTCTGAGCTTCCTTCCAATTCCTCTGTCAGCACATCAGTATGCTGATTTGCATCCCCCATGAGACTGTAAGCTAGTCTCTCCTTCTTTCCATCATCTGCTTTATGAATGTCCTTCTGCTGTGATTCACCAAAATGAACTCCTTCATTTTGCTGAATCATTTTCTTATCCTCTGTTCTCTTATTTTCATTCATGACAATTCCTCTGTCTTGCTTCTCCAACAATTTACCCTGTGCATAGGTCCTCTGCTTCTCCAATTCTCTTCTTTGAAAGTCCAACCTTCTATACAATTCAACAACTTCAATTGGAGTAGATTTTGGGAACCTTACACAACCTTTTATACCTTCACTTGTTCTTGACCAATCATCAGATGGTCCTTCATCTCTTGTCTCAATACTCTCATTAAACTCCTTTGTCTTTAATTCCTCCTGAGATCTTGCTATCTCAGCATTGATCTGAAGAGATTTCAGATTCAATTTCTCCTCCTCAACAAACTTTAAAGCTTGTTCATCTCCTTGTGATGTACCTACAAACGTACACAACTCTTTAGTTTTAAACCCACAAGACTTTTCAGTCTCGGTTGCTTCATTTATCAGTACCTCAGACTGATCCTCTTCTTCTGTAGAACCTGTCATCACCTCACAATTGTCAGATTCAAAAATACAAGGCTTTACATCTTCCAGCTGATTTGGACTTGTCCAATAACTCAGGAAATCATCAATGATTTTATCTTCAGCAAGACAAGATTCTTGCTGCCTTAAGTCTTCATCATGATTCACAAGATCTTTTACAGACCTCCATTCTTCATCTGTACTCTCTTCTGCTTCACAAACATAAACTTCCTTTTTCAACTCAGCTGCTCTGAATTTTTCACATTCCAACTGTACATTCCTCCTCTATTAAAGCTTTCTCAGCTTTTCTGCAAACATACAAAAATCATCAGATGTAAATTCATTTGACCCCTTGGCCTCACTTGAATTTCAGTCTTCAAGTCCTTCTCCAAATACTCAATCATCTCGAGTAATATCTCTTTCTACTGAGCATGTATCACCTGATCTTTCTTCATCTGTAGCTTATGCCACTTCACTTTCTTCTTCATGATCCAACCAACTCTCTGGCTTTCCTTTATCATCAGTTCCAATTTGTTTAACTTCTCCCTGATCTCAGCTACCTCTTTCCAATATTCTGCATCAGTCAATTTCTTCTTCATGCCATTTGTCCTAGCATCTTCTTTCTCTTCTCTGTTGTGGCCTCTCTCAGAACCTTTGCAATCTTTGCTATGACTATCAGTAGCCATCTTCTCCTTCATGATTTCCTCACTCATCAGTTGCACCAAGCCTCTGCAACAACAAGCTCTCCTATTGCCTCTTACCTCACCAATCCTTTCTTCCGTGTCTGGGCTTTTGGCAAGTACTGGTTCTCCTTCTGCTGGAACCTTTTGAGCACTCTCTTCTGCTCTCTCTAGGCTTCACTCTGTAACTTTTAGAACTCATTCAACCTCTATTGAATTTTCTCAAGGTTCTGCCACACTTTCTTCTTCACTTTAGAATTAT
This sequence comes from Pinus albicaulis, assembly GCA_034641835.2. NCBI lineage: Eukaryota > Viridiplantae > Streptophyta > Pinopsida > Pinales > Pinaceae > Pinus > Pinus albicaulis. The sequence continues at coordinate 1,265,325,537 of CM076574.1, read as the reverse complement.
CTGCTGGACTCTTTCATCACTGCTCTCAAAGCTATGATCTTCTTTTGCTGATATTTCTTCAATTGCCTGCAATCTGAATTCTGCAAACAATTCTTCAAACCAGAGTTAAACACTGCTCATCAACTCACCTTCTCTTGAGAACATTACAATTGTCCTCCCTATTCAACCTTTAGCTGAATATCAGGTTCACTGCCATCATCATCAAAAATATTTCTTCACTTTCTGCAACCATAATTCGGCAGTCATAAATTTCAAATCAGATTTAAAATTATTTTACCTGCAAAATCTCTGCATGGTCTGTCTTCCATTAATTTCTGTAAGCCTCTGTTCACCGTAATTCTGTGTACTTTGCTGCATATCAGATCTTAGAATCTGATCTTCCTTCTTCTCTAATCACACATTCAGATTTAATTGCAAAAATATCCTTTACTTCAAACAGAGCCATTCCAGCTCTGATACCACAATGATGCCGGTTAACCCACAATCTTCAATTCTATTGCATATAAAACTGCATCTCAAATTTTTTTTCCCAAATAAATTTAAATCTGGGCAATCCTTAAAAATATATCTAGAAGCTTTAATATCTCAAACCTGAGATTTGAGATATTAAACTAGTATTCTCTTATGGTTATAAAACCACAATCTCCACTATGCATAAAAGTGGACACACCCCATTATAATCTCTACCTGGGAAAATCAACTAAATTTCGGAAGTTTCTTATCAAAGGTTAAAACTATGGTTATGAAACCATACACATGGTTATATGACACTCTTCATATGTAATTGAACCCAAACTTCAAATTTCATTTAAAAACCAAAGTTAACCACGAACCTCACTTCATAGGCTTCAAATCTTTATTCGAATTTCATGTTTAAAGCTACTATATAATGGTCCAATAAATATATTCTCATGGCTCCCTCATTTCACATTAACATAATGTATTTACATCTGCGATGTCTTCAATCCACATGATATGAATCATTATAAATACCTTTGACCACTACTCACCAATTCTGATGTCAATATGCCCAGCTTCCCTTTAATTCATGCTTGTATGAACTTACCAATTCATATCAACAAACATTACGTGAATTCTTCACGGCATTAAATTAAAATGCCAGTGCCAATATAAAATAGCATTCGGCCCCACCAATTTACGTACCTCTTCAATCGACAGTTAATCTACTCTCACATTCCAAAAACTAATTTCACATTCATCTGACGATAATCGTGCTACCAAGATGCGTGAAGGTTATTTCTTAGAAATTACGTGATAAAAGTGGTTTTTATAAACCACTCTTTGCCACACGTCAATCAGGTAATGATATCATGTTTTTTTTTCTCAAATCCACTTACCATTTAAAATTTGTGCGAAAACCATAAATGGTTTTCAGTTTCTGCCTTCGTGGTTCCTCCTCACGGTTCCATCGCTATTATTAACTCTTCATATGTTAACCTTTGTTCCTCAAAATTTTAACACGGCACCTTCGCATGTTATAATGCACCGCTCCATCAGATTTATGCTATGCATTCAAGGTTCGATAAATCCCAGAAATTACCAGTCTTCAAGCTTCGGCTCCCATCTTTTCAGTTGGATTCCACTCCAAATAAAAAATATTTATATATTGTTCCTTCAACAGCTCCTTTCAATTTGATTTGCTATGTACTCATAGCTCCATTTCTTTCAATTCTCGAATTCCCATTCGATTCCAAGGTTCATTAAACACAACACCTTCAACTAATTCAAGCCTGCTCTTTAACTAGTGACAGTGCACTCCCATTCTATTTCAAGATGCTACTTCAGCGTTGCTTCGATTCAACTTTGCGTATATATTAGTTTCATATCCAATGTTTGTGGATCAAGTCCACAATAAACCCTCAAAGCACGATTTTCAACCTTGATTTGAACACATTGTTTAATTTCAAACAATATGCCCCATTCTATTTGTGCGCCCCCTCTTCAGATCTAATCTATTTAGATATCGAACTCCCTCTAAGTCATCGACCCTTGCAGTGGTCGATGACTACAATTTTCCTTTTGTTTTCTCAAGGGAATGCACAAACCCCTCATGTATTTAGTTCAAACAAATGCCGACACTAATTAACATTTATTCTTTTATCAGATACAGAGTCTCATTTAACTCACAAATCACAGAGTTTCATCACACTGGTTTATACAATTACTTAGTGGAAATTGAAGCCCATTTACATAGAAGCTAAATCAAACAAAACCCATATAATGCTGAAACAGATTCTTCATTATGCAGATGAATTTACTTACAAAGGCTTCCGGTCTTGGCCAGATCTTCAATCATTGGCCCCTCTACAACCTACTCTGTCACTGAACAGCTATCCTACTCTCCAGATCTCTTGATTAATGCCTTTGAGGCTTACATTTATATAGGATGGTAATGAATCGATTCAGCTCCTACAGTGACTCAACAAAACTCCTAAAATCTTAACTATCTCTTCATATTCCTAACTAATCAGCTTCTGTCATGCTCCCCAATCATTTGGGTAAATTTACAATTTCTCTCTATATTTAACTAAAATCACTCAAATATGAATAATTACATAGGAAATTAAAAACATGAGATCCTCCTTATGTCTACCAAATTACAAGGTTTTTTTTTTTTTTTTGCACCTAATGCCCCTGCATCAGTTTGGGAGGCTATATCTTCACTCCCAACATTGTATGAGCCACATATTTGCAGATGTATGTTATTTCACATTTCTATTAGCAGTGTACCATCTATGAATGCGTTGTACTTGTTCATGAGCATTCTGCAATATAGAAACATTTCACTTTTGGCATATGTATTCATGGGAGGCTTGTTTGCCTTGATTATTTGAGTTGTATTGCACTTATTTGGTACTGATTTACATAATAAAATGGCTCCATGGTTTCCATCCATTTTGATATGATATTATTCACTGCTATTTCTAGTTTTGTGTTCATGTATTGCTGCTTCCCCATTTTGGGATATTACAGTGGTATCGGAGCACAATCTTGGCTTAGACTGTGGAATCTCAGCCAATATGCTATCAATAAGACAAGAAGAATAAAAGATGTATAGAAAAGACAAGAAGAAGACTCCATTATTTGGAGGAAGGAAGGAAGAGAAGCTCTCAAAGCTTCTTTCTCAAACTATGTAGAGTATTAAGAGAGATCTCAAGGAGATGAGATGGGAGATGTGTAGAGAATCTCCAAGAGAGTTTAAATCTGAATCAAACTCTAGATTTTCATATGATGAGTGTGAGCATGCAACCACACATCATGATGCACAGCGTAGTCATATGCCCGGATTTGCTATGAGAGAGATAGAAGAAGAAGAAATGCCTAGGAGGGAAACTCTTAGTGATTTTTTGCAAGAATATGAATCTCAAACTAAGAAGTTTAGAGATCATATCAATTTTCTAGAGTTTTGGAAGATCAAGGTGGAGAGAAGCAAGCAGTATAATATGAGTATATTTTTCCTATCTACTTATGATGGTTCACTTACATGTTTAGCCAAAGCTTGGGTGGAGGAGCTAGACACCTATTTGCAGTAGCACCAAATTTCTGAAGATGAAGCCATCAAAGTTGCAACACTGCATTTTGGAGGTAAGGCCTATGCATGGTGGATATTTGAGTCTTTTTCTTTGAAAATGAAAATACTTCTTCTTATGCAAAATTCACTAAGAGGGTAGTAGAAAGATTTGATGGAAAACTTTCTGAGACATCCTTGGTGAAATCAAACAAACTTAAACAAACAAATACCTTGCATGTGTTGGAGGAACCTATGAGCTCAATTCCACTTCAGAAAACCATTGAGGATGTTGACATCTTGCATCACACCTTGCTAGAGGCAAGATCTCTATCTCATATTCTTGAACAAGAGGGCATGGAGATCCCTTTTCCAAAAGAGGATCCAATTCTTGGGAGGTTACCCATTCATATTGGAGAGGAAGAAGAGGTTGAGGGAAACAAAGCTGTCATGTCTAGAGCATATATAGCACCTCATGTAGAGGTATAGTGAACACATGCTCCAACAAAAAGGATTCTTGTATCATTGCAAGGAGTTCCCTAGGATTTCATATGTGGAGATCAATGCACAACTCATGATCAGCATGTACCATTGATGATAGATTGTGGAACCATGCAGACAAAAGGAGGAAGTAGGGAGGATTACCAACATCATATGATGAGGAGCACACATCCCTATCTATTTCAGAAGGTTTATGCACAAAAGATTGAGGCTAGATTGCACAGTGAAGGAAGGGAAAAGTCTGTCCATTCATATATGCAGTCTACTCTTGATGTTGATGTCTCATTGCATGGAGGAATTTCATCAGGGAGACCACCAGAACAATAGATGATGAGGGATGATTTACATTTGGAGGCACCACTCATTGAGTCTAGAGGGGTGAGGACCTTAGGAGAGCTTGGTACAGCACTGATATTTTCAGTTAGACTCAAGGGGAGGAGAGGCATTCTCTCAACATCATCATTACCCACTCTCACTTCAGATTCTGCACTGTGGGAGGAGTAGCATGGGGAGGATGGCAACCTTCCAACTTTCATCTTTGGCGTGGGAGATGTCAAAGAGGAGGACCACCATGTGACATATGTTCTTTGTGATATATCATCAGCACTATCACTTTGGAGGATAGATCCGTATTGGAACTCCCAACCATTAGTGGATTATTCCAAGGATCTTTATAATTGTATGATATTGGATGACCAATTGCATGAGGAGGGATATTCAATCAGAGATGGGGTCATCTACTATCATGGTAGGATATTCTTATCTGGAGCTTCCAATATCAAGATGAAGTTACTACAAACAGCTCATGAAGATTTCCTTTTCAACCACACTTATTCTATGAGAGCATACCACACCATCATGGAGGGGTACTTTTGGGAGAAGAGCCATAAAATCCAACTGTGAGAAGATCAGTTCGAGAAAGAAGGAAACTAGAAAGGTATAGCCCATCTGATTTCTATTCAAATTTTTCTTTAAATATCGTTGATGATGATCCCATAACTGTGAGGGAGGAAATGGATTCAAAGGATGGAAAAATATGGAAGGAGTCCATGGTTGATGAAATGACATCCTTGCAAAAAAATGAGGCATGTGATTTGGTGGATTTTCTGACTGGAAGGATGCCCATTGGGAGAAAATGGGTGTTTAATAAAAAGATAAATGCAAAAGGAAAGGTGGAGAAATATAAAGCTCGGTTGGTAGCAAAAGGTTATTCCCAAGTACTGGGAATTGATTTTGGTGATATTTTTTCTCTTGTTTCCAAGGTTAATTATATTAGATCACGTTTATTTTTTTTTGTTTCATTTGATTTTGAGGTAGAAAAGATGGATGCAAAGACAACATTTATTCATGGGGATATGGAAGAGGAGATTTACATGAAGCAACTCGAAGGATTTGCGATGAAGGGTAAGAAATAACTGGTATGCAGGTTAAAAAATTCTTTGTATGGGTTAAAACAACCACCAAGAATGGGGTATCAGAAATTTTAAACCTATATACGAGGACTTGGCTTCACCAGAAGCAAAGGGGATCATTGTGTGTATTTTAAATTAATTGGTGACCATGTTATTTTTTTGGTCTTATATGTGGATGATATGTTGATGGTTGGAAATGACAAATAAATTATCCCGGATTTGAAGACCTAATTGTTCTCCAAATTTGACATGAAGGATATTGGTGTTACAAACTACATTTTGGGCAATGAAATCAAATGAGATCGGGAAAGGAGGAAGATATGGTTAAACCAAGAGAATTATGTCGAGACAATATTGTAGAGGTCCAATATGCAGGATAGTAAACCAGTGAAGGTTCCTATTCCTATAGGTGTGAAGTTATCTACTGAATAGTGTCCCAAGACATAAGAAGAAGAAGAGGACATGTCCTGTGTTCCATATGCAAGTGAAGTGGGTAGCCTGATGTATGCAATGGGTTGTACTAGACCAGACATTGCACATGCAATGGGAGTATTGAGTAGGTTTATGTCAAAACTAGGGAAGGAGAATTGGACAACAGTCAAGTGGGTTTCAGATATTTGTGTGGCATTATGATTATGGTTTGTGCTACCAAGGAAGACCAATATTGGACAGAGTTTTGGACATCCGTGGCTTTGTTGATGCAGATTGGGCTAGAGATATGGTAAAACAAGATCTACAAGTGGATATGTGTTTAGTCTATTTCGAGTTTCAGTCACTTGGATGAGTAAAAGACAGTATGTAGTGGCTTTTTTAACTACAGAGGCAGAATACATGGCAACCACTCATGCAAGCAAGGAAGTAGTTTGGTTGCAGAGATTGTGTTCAAGTATGGGGTTGGTGCAGCGAGCTATAAGGATAAACTGTGATAGCCAAAGTGAAATTTTCTTATCTAAGAACCCTACTTATCATTCAAAGACAAAGCACATTAATGTTCAGTATTATTTTGTGAGAGATATGGTTGAGGATAAAAATGCGTTGTTGGTAAAGGTGGACACTTTGAATAATTTTGCAAATTAATTGATTAAGTTTGTGAGCACTGATAATTTCTCTTCGTGTAGATTTACAATGGGCGTTACAGCGCTGGACCAATGACTAAGCTCTCATATGGTGTCCTGTGGAAATAAAATAACAAGTGTGATAATGTTGAGTGTGTGTTATATTATTTCCATGATTAGAAGAAGGCGTGAAGCACGGGGTAACAGGGGGGCCTCCATATGCTTACGTCGGGCGTAGTAGGGGGGCAGTAGCCCCCCTACATAGGGTCTGGGGAAACGCCCTGGGAATTTTTTTTGGACCATGTATTAGGTGGGTGGACTCACTTATGGTTTTGTGCATGGGTTTGTAGATGGTTTTGGGCATGATGGTTTTCTGCTCATGGTATTTTGTAGATATCATAAAGGGAACTACAGTTATGTTCTAATCCAGGGTTAATGGATTGGGGTTTATGAATGCTTCTACATGTATATATATGTATTGTAACAATAAAAGGAATATAATGAAAAATGAAGCTAGTAGTCTCGATTTGGGATCCAGGGGAAATTTTTTGTGTATATATGTTTTATGTTTTATGCTCTCGCTATTATTTATTTTCTATTTTTAAGAATTCATTTGCAGATAATTTATGTAGAGTTTTAAAACCTACAAATTCAAATCAAGTAAAATCTCTTCCAAATGCACAACTTCGACTCCCAACTACAAACTTTGGTTCTTATTTTAGATTTGAAATATTCCCCCCTGCAACAAGATGCAACTTCACATGTGTGGATGAATTAGGGATTTTTATGCTTCCTCCTTCCTTCACTTGGGCTTCTTCTTCTTCAAAGATTTATAGGTGATCAAGTTGACCTTATTTCTTTGGATTTCGTCCCTTCTTTACTTCTCTATAAACGTCGACCTTGTAGCTGCAAAAATCCTAGCCTCTTTTGCATGTGTGAGAGATAGAGAGGGAAAAATCAAAATTCTTATCTTCCTTATTCCTTCTAGACCTTTTCTTGACTTCTCGATTCCTTGATCAAATGAGGGAGTGATTATCCAAATGAGGTCAAGTGGTCTATTATATATAGGTTTTCAATGAGGATGAATAGCCCTAATTAGGTCGACTTCTTCATCTCTAGGGAAACTTGGTCTTGGAGGGGTATTTTGACAAATTTGACTCAAAATAAATTCTTTTGAATTGTTACAAAATTTCTAGTGGGGTCTAATACATGTGATAATGACTCTTTTGACTTCTTAAATCTATGACAAAACATAGAAGAACACAATGGGTGATTTGACCAAGAAAAAATTAAACTTGAGCATGAAACCTGTCATCATCAATAACATTCAGTTTGGATAGGAAGGTAATTTTGTATAGGTTTTATTGTGTTGGTAAATTAATTCATGAAAATTGATGAAATTTTATGAACTGGTTATAATCCTAAGTCTTTAGAGTCCCCACATGTCATCTCATCAAGATCATGCCAATAAAAATCTATCAAAAATCCGCATGCAATGGTTCAAATTAAGGTTTAAGCCACCTGTCCACTTTTTCCTGAGTCCACAACAAATTCTATGGAAAACAAGTTGTTTTCGCTACGGACTCACCTAACAAGTCTGTAGCGAATCTGCCAAACCCAGAACAAAAAATGCTATGAACTCATGTTTTTCTGCACCAACAAGATATTGGGTGAGGTGTCAAGTCGCAAATGGATAGAGGTCAGTCTGAGGTCATGAAATTAGTTGTTTGGAGTCATGGTGCATGTGTGATCATCATTATCATCCCATCATTTTGTTTTTATTTCCTAATTTGGCCCCATTCCTCTCGCATTCATTCTTACCTTTTTCAAACCATCCTTGTGAGCTACTTGCTGCCACCTTTTCCCTCTCTTGTCTGAGTATAGCTATTGTTGCTATCTTAAGGAAGGTTCGGTCTCTATCTGCAAGATTATTGATGTGCGTAATGTTTTTTTGCAGGTGTCATATTTCCAACGGGGCCAACACTGTGTTAAGAGGAATTTCCATGCATAAAAGGACCAAAAAAGTGGGCTCAGTGGTCAGGTATGAGCCAATGGTTTTAAAATTGGTCAATGAAGATCCAAGTTTTGAAGCAGCCTTCACTAGTGCTGGCTGTATGAGTTTTTGTCAAAATTTGCAGGGGTATCATGACCAAGTTTCTAAAGATTTTACAGTGAATTTTGTTGGCACTGCATCAAAGGTGGGTGTTCTAAATTTTGTGTGTTCTCCTAAAACTATTTCCTAGGATACATAGATTCCAAGGACAGGGGAAGAGTGATTTAAAGCCACCAAATTCAAATTGCAGAACTGTGATGAGTTCTTGAAGCATGAGCAGATTGGATTGGACATGAACTTAGGGATACCAAGAATTTGTCTCAAAGAAAATTACTCTAAACTCTTGTTGGTGATTGAAAAGTATTTCACATGTGAAGGGAGGTTTCACATGATATATCAGTATCACTTCAGGATTTGTCTCAATTTCATTGGTAAGCACCTTTTGGACCTTCTATTTTTCTTATTCTTAAGCCTAGGAAAAATGTCAGATAAAGTATAAGCTAGGCTTGAGAGTAGTGAAACCTCTATCTTCCATCATGGATTAATTAAGTTTCTGTTTATGGAAGATTTGAACATATTTAATAGATATTAGGCCACATTTATGTTTCTAAATGGTTATGAAGTGGATGTGTTGACTCCTAATAAAACACCTAAATCAAAAAATAGACCTTCAAGTAAGAATGATGAGCATAGTTGAAGTAGGGGGTGGACAGGAAGGAGAAATGCTCAGTCAATATCATACCTAGGAAGAGCTTTCATTGAGTCTCATTTGCAAAATTTGTGTCATAAATATCTTATTCCAGACCAATTCTCCCTCTGGTCTAGGGACAGAGCATTGCACCTCTATAGAGCCCTCTCTGTGCCGACATTACAAGGCACTGGTGCCTCTTCTGCACCTGCGTTGACTCCTGTTCATGCACACATTTTCCTTTGTATTTATTTTCTCTCTGATTAGCCTTGTTCCAGCTGCCCTTCCTTGAGTCTCTAAGTGTCCTGTGGTCCCTCTTTTTTAGGAATTTGAAACCTAATAGGACTCTAATACTCTTTATTACATTAAAAAACTTTAAAAGCTGCATGTTTACATTGAAAATATCATGTTCCTGAGGTGTAAATGACCATGCCTGAACCATAAATACCCCCACTAACTCAGGAGGTTTTTCTTCCAAAATTTGAGGAGGTGGTGTCATGATTGTTGATGTGGTTTCCATGATGAGTTGGAAGTTGAACAAATTTGTCGAGGAGTGTGTCTTCATAAAAAATTCAACCAATGTTTTATGACCTTTCCATGTAGCTGACCTGTCCCAAAAAGATAATTAAGGCTTGAAAAATTACAAAATTCCTCTTCTATGCAGAAATAGAGGACTTCTAGGTAAGTTTGTAGTGAGAGTTCGTAGTGTTTTCAACTTTGACCATATCTGCAAATTTTTCGCCCTCTTTGCTGATTGGAGAATGTTTGGTGGGTATAAACAATTAAATACATGCCTTTACCTTCCTTTTTTATGACAAAACCTGACATATGTTACCAAAAATAATCTTCAGTGAGTTCGTAGCATTTTCTTGGATTTAAGCCTGAGACACGCTACGAACTTGCCTAATAAACAACAGACTTGAAAATTCTTGATTTATTCTTCAAAATTTCTCATGGCTATGTAAGTGATGAACTATAATGAGGAAAAATATATTTTAAAAGGTATTTTACCCCCTTTCAAGCAGCAATAGCTTCACCCTTGGCAACAATGGCTTCAACTTCAAAAGGTTCTTTTATCACTACATCGTTAAGCCCTTTTTCTTGAGTTTTGTTTGTACCATTTCCATATGCACCTCCAACTCCTTCACTTGACCTTTGAGCTTCTTTCTCTCTTCATGCAACCAGATGTTTCTTTTCTTCCTATTACATTTTTTTTAGGGTTGTAGGGAACTATTATCTCCCTCTTAATTCCAACATCCTTACATAAATAAATCAGTTCTTTTGATGTGTATTCCCCTCCATTTTTAGATATTAGCACTTTTATCTTAATTTCTATAATATTCTCTACTTATGCCTTGAATTCTTGAAATTTATCAAATACTTTTCTTTGGACTTAAGAAGATAAATCCTAATCTTTCTTGAGTGGTCATCAATGGAAGTTACATAGTATATATCACCTACACGAGATTTTGTAGCCATATGACATCAAACATGAGAGTGAATGAGATCCAAAATTTCCTTAGATATTGAAGCACTGCTTCCAAACAATTTCTTTACATTTTTTCCTAATGCACATCCCTTACAAATCCCTTCATGCTATTCCTTTAGCTCAAGTATGCCATTCGCCATTGAATTTAAAGTTGGTAATATTTTGTAATGAAGGTGTCCAAACCTTCTATGCCAAAGTTGACATGGACTGATTTCAAGGTGAGCCAAGGATGGAGAGAGAGGTGTAAGTAATCTATAGAGTCTAACCTCACAAATTCCAATGATTTTTTGCATTATTGATTCCAGATCCCCTACCCCATACCATAAATTTTCCATCTACAAAAGCAATTATATCTCCTTTATCTTCTAAATAAGAGATGGAAAGTAAATTTTTATTCAAACCTGGGAATTTTTATGGTGAAGGTCGTAGTCATATAATTATTGAAAGATAATAAGAAATCCCCAAATTTTTTGATGCCTTGCTTGATATGTTTTGTCATCATAGGAAACTACTTCAATGAGAACTTCGATGAATTCTTCAAGGATGTAATGATATTCATTATGCATTTTTCAACCTTAGCTCTGATACCATGTTGAGAAATAAATAAGGCTACAATTTAAAGTGATTTGAATTTGAATTGATAATTTCTTATGATATTATTTTAATTTTCCTTATTATTATATTATTCTTATCTTATTATTATGTTTTTGTTATCATCAAACAACTACCAAAACATGAAGATCATTAGTACACAAGAACACAATATGTAGGCTACTAGCCAGGGCCATAACCTCTCCTAGAGAGGAAAACCCACAAAAACCTCTTCTCTTCTTATGGATTCTTCAAATGAAAAATTCCAAGACCTTTAGACAAGGATTAAGACCCTTCCAATACTAAGTCAAACCTTCTTAAGGATGTGTTTCTTCTTACAAGGTTTTTTGGGTGTGCGTTATATTCTTTGGACAATTAGAAGCAGGTGCGAGGGGGTAGCCCCCTTGCACGAGATCCGTGGCAGTGCCCCGGGAATTTTTTTTGGGAACCTTTATTAGGTGGGAAAACCCGCCTATGGTTTTGTGCATGGGTTTGCACATGGTTTATTGCTCATGGTATTTTGTAGATCCAGTCAAGGGAACTATGGTTATGCTCTAATCCAGGATTATTGGATTGGGCTTTATTAATTCTTCGACATGTATATATATGTGTTGTAACACTAAAAGGAATATAATGAAAAACCAAGATGGTAGTTCCGGTTTGGGATCTAGGTAAAAATATCCATGTATATCTATTTTATGTTTTATGCTCTCGCTATTGTTTATTTTTTGTTTTTAAGAATTCATTTTTTGATAATTTTTGTACACGATTAAAACCTACATTTGTTATCATATTTTTTTTTGCTTCAAGGGGATGCCTTTGCCGCTGAGGGGTTTTTTTCTCGGGCCTGTGGTCGACCCAATTCGGTGGGATATATGCGAGATCAATTATTACGGTGAAAGAAGATGGCGATCAGTGGAAAAATATAGATCGAGAAATTTAATGGTCAGAATTTTGAGTTGTGGAGGCTCAATATGGAGGATTTTCTGGTGGATAAATATCAATGGATCATGGTAGATCCAAGTACTAAACCAATGGCAATTTCAGATGAAGACTGGGAGAAATTGGATCAGAAGGAAAAGAGCACAATATGGTTGTGTATCTCAGATTTGGTATTGTTGAATGTACCTGGGGAAGCTATGACGAAGAATTTGTGGGTCAAGTTAGGGATTTTGTACTAATATAAGTCTCTAGTGATTAAATATTTCATGCAGAAAATTTTTTATAACCTGAGAATGCAGGATGGAGACTCGGTGATAGAGCATCTAAATGCCTTCAATACTATGGTAAGTCAGTTTTCATATGTTGATATTAAAATATCATATGAAGATAAGTGCATCAGTTTGCTATGTTCTCTACCAGACTTGTGGGATAGTCTGGTTATTGCAATAGGTAGCAATACAACTACCTTGAATTTTGATGAAATCTTCTCCGCCTTTCTGTCGGAGGAAACGAGACAGAAAAATATGGAGGTCTAGAATGGAGATGCCTTATCTGTACTAGGAAGGTCCAAGAATAGAAAAAAAAATAATTTTTTGAGTGGGAGATCTAAATCTACATGGAGATCTAAATATCCAAGAAAGCCTGTAAAGGTGTCTTGGAAATACGGAAAGGAAGGGAACTTCAAAATTCATTGTAGATCTAAAGCTCCTAAGAATGGAAAGGGATCTGATGATGCACCTTTTGCAGAGGCGAAAACCATCTCAGATGAAGTTGGAGATGTGTATTTGGCTTCTTCTTCAAATACACATGTAGATCATGAGGCATGGTTGATTGACTCAGGAACATCCTTTCACTTCACTCCCCATAGGGAGTGGTTCTACGAGTATGAGAAGTATCATGGTGGTGATGTCTTCTTAGGGGATTATAGGAAGGCCAGAATCGTCATATGCAAAAAATTCAAACTGAAGCTGGAAGGTGGGAGGATTAGAACACTTCTTGGTGTTCTGCATATTACTTCATTGGCTAAAAATCTGATTTATGTAAGCAAGATGGATGACGCGGGTGTAAAAATAGTGTTCGAGAAAGATACCTTCAAGATGGTTTGGGGATCATTGGTATTAATGCGAGGAGTTTGGATTGGAACTCTGTACAAGATTCTAGGTAGCATTGTTATTGATGGGTGCAATAGTTTTGTGGTTCCTGAAAGTGGAATAGAAAGGCTAGCGGTCTTTGGAGAAAATACCATGTTATGGAATCAAAGGCTTGGACATATTGGAGAGAAGGGCCTTTAGATACTACATGGTAATGGTATGGTAGAAGGTATGTCTAATTTCTCTCTGGATTTTTATTTCTGTGAACATTATGTATATGGGAAGAAAAATCAGGTGAGTTTTCCTTCTGGTTCTAAGAAGGCGAACAAGATATCAGAGCTTGTGCATAGTGATGTGTTTGGACTTGTGTCGGTTCCATCACTGGGTAAGTTTGTGTACTGTGTTTTATTCCTAGATGAATTCTCAAGGAATACATGGATATATTTCTTGAGGAAGAAATCTAAAGTCTTTGACATATTTAAAGAATTTAAGGCTCTGGTGGAAAACCATACAGAGAAGAAGATAAAGGTGTTGACGACAGATACTGGTGGAGAATTCTACAAGAAGGAATTTGAAGAGTTCTGTAAGAAGTGTGGTATATCAATACATAAGACTAATCCATACACACCTCAAAAAAATAGAGTTTCAGAAAGAATGAACAACACACTAATCGAAAAGGAAAGAAGCATGCTTAGTGGTACTGGGTTAGGACAAGAATTCTGGGTAGAGGTAGTGGAGACTGCATGTTACCTAGTTAAAAAATGTTAGGTCTTTGTATTACTAGTATAGTACCTTATTGTTGTTAGTGTAACCCTCTTATTGTTATTATTGTATCCTTGTAACCCCCATATTGTTATTATTGTGCCCTTAAATTATTATTGTTAGGTCGGCTAGGATTACATTGTGGCCCCACTAGGATTACATTATGGCCCCATGGACTCCTATATATAGAAAAGAGGTTTTGTAATTTGAATCATCCAAGAATTTTTCATTCATGTAATGTATTGGAGGTTTCCCCCTCGAAGTGGATTACTTATAAGGCATTGATATCTCTTTTCTTCTCTTTTTGGAGCTGGTTTCACAACATTTGGTATCAGAGCTTTGAGATTCTAGGGTTTCGCTACTCCAAACAGGTCAGCATGGAATTTTTGCTATAAATATTTTTCTATGAAGTTTCAGAATATGAAATTTTTAGAGTGCAAATCCAAAATCCCGAGGAACATCATCAAAAAATTTTAGAGCTTGGTTCGCAATATTTTCGGAGATATGATCTATGCAAGCTAGGTCATTTTGCAAGCTCCTGAATTTAACTTAAACAAGTCATTGTGGTATTTTCGTAATAACATTTTTTATACGAAGGTTCGGAAGTTGAAATTTTTAGAGTGTGAAGCCACAACCTAAGGAACATCGTCAAAAAATTTCAGATATTTTTTCGCAATATTTTTGGAGATATGATCTGTGGAAGTTAGGGATTTTTGAGGCTTCAAAATTTCATCTCAAATAGGTGATCGTCAGAAAATATTCATAGCTCTCTCTCTGAGCATCAGATTGGAATGATGTAAAAAGTGGCCGCAAGTGCACATAATTTAGTTTTCTTTCTATCAATTTCAGAGCCAAAGGAGGAAACAGTGACACGTGGCAAGTCATACAATTTTTCTCTACTGAACCTGTCCAAAATTGGGTCATTGTGGAAGATTGGACATAACTTTGCCTTGAAGAATCCGAATCAGATCAGATCTGTGGAATTTGAAAGAAGCTTTAGAGGGCTAATACAGGACTAAATTTCAAATATTGAGGATCCAAAATTATAGATATAATTCAATTTCAATATAGAGCTCCTCCAAAGCAAGTAAAAGGTGTGTATTTTTTTTTCAGAATTGCATAAGTCTTGTTTGAAGAATCAAGTTGAATTGATTCCAAGGGCATATTGTAGAATATATATTAGTATTGGATTCTAAAATGGCCCCTAAAAATAATTCAACACCCATTAAGCCTTTAGAAAGCTCTACTATGACTCATGAAGATGAAGAATGGCAACATAACATATCAAAATTACAAGAGCAAGTGCAACAAATTTCGCTCTCGCAAAGAGCAACAAAAAATGACATGGAAGTTTTGAAGAAAGGTGTGGAATTAAGATGGATGGTTTGAAGAAAGGCATGGAATCTAAGATGGATGGTTTGAAGAATGACATGGAATCTAAAATGAAAAAAATGAAGAATGATCTAAAAGAAGACATGGAAGGTTTGACAAAGTTGATACAAGTAATGTTCCCTAATGGTGAAAAGATAGTAGAGGAAACTCATGATGAGAACAAAATAAATGTTAATCATGATTTCATAAAATGTAATGTTGGCGGGAAGAACCACCATATTCCAAAAATGGATATGACGAATTTTGATGAAAAGGATCCTGTAACATGGATACTACATATGGAGCAATATTTTGATCTCCATAATGTGAAAAACACACAAAAGGTACACATTGCAACTTTACATTTATAACAAAATACATTTGTATGGTATCGATGGCTTTGCTCCCGTAAAAAAATTGTCACTTGGTCAATTTTTACAGAGGAAATGATAGCACATTATGAGGATACAAAGAGCAACACCTTCTTTAGCCAATTGATAAATCTCAAACAAAAGGGTTTAGTGGGGGAGCACATTCAGGACTTCCAAAAATTGAATATAAGGGTAACTGATATTCTAGAGGAACACAAGATTGATCTCTTCATAGGTACTTTAAAGGATAACATCCAACATGAAGTTTGCGTTTTGGAACCTGATTCATTGGAGAAGGCATTCAGGTTGGCAAAAAAAATTGAATGTAAAATTATGGTGACAAGGAAGCCTACCACTCACTTCTATAAAGAAGGAAGTGTTGCTACGCCTAGATTTCCACAACCTACAAGGTTGACACCACAACAATTGGAAGAAAAAAGAGCAAAAGGGCTTTGCTACAGTTGTGATAGCAAATACACTAAAGGTCATAAGTGTCCTGAGAAGAAATTATTTTACATAGATTGTGAAGAGGAAGAAGAAAATGAACAAGAAGAGGATATACACTAGGAACCAGCCCTAGAAGAGGAAGAAATGAATCCGACCATATCGTGTAATGCACTGGCAGGAATTACCACTCCTCAAACTCTCAAGATAGAAGTACATATCAAGAAGAAAAAGGTAATAGTGTTGATTGATTTAGGTAGCACCCATAATTTTATTCATTGTAAGGTAGCCAAGGAATTAAATTGTTTCCTATACCCAGCACCAGAATGTCAAGTGATGGTTGCAAATGGAGGAACTATAAATTGCTCTGGAAAATGCCATAATATCAAACTAACCATGGGGGAATATGTATTGACTAGTCCAATGCTTTCCATTCCTATGGGAGGTGCTGATGTTGTACTAGGAGTACAATGGTTACAATCTTTGGGGACGGTAGCTTTTAATTTTTCAAGAACTTTTCTTGAAATTTTTTTCAGAAGGAAAGGAAGTCGAATTACGGGGTATTGAAGGGAAGCCGGGAAGGATAATAAGCTCTAATGTCATGACAAAGCTTCTAAATAAATAACAACGAGGCGTAATTGCACAATTATGCTCACTAGAAGTTCTGACATCAAAATCATCTATTTCTGCAGATCTCCAACAAGTCTTGGACAATCATTCCAAGGTGTTTGAAACTCCCAAAGGACTCCCACCTATTCGTGATCATGATCATGCTATTCATTTGATTCCGGGAAGTGTTCCTCCAAACATCGGCCTTATATATATCCTTACTTCCAAAAGAGCGAAATTGAACGTATGATTGCAGAAATGTTAGAGGCGGGTATAATTCAACCTAGTCAAAGTTCTTTCTCTGCTCCTGTAGTATTGGTACACAAGAAGGATGGATCATGGCGAATGTGTCCAGATTATTGGGAGCTCAATAAGCTCACCATTAAAGATAAATTTCCCATTCCTGTGATTGATGAATTATTGGATGAATTACATGGAGAAATTTATTTTACCAAGTTGGATCTTCGTTCAGGATATCATCAAATTAGAATGAAGACTGAAGATATTCAAAAAACAACATTTCGAACTCATGAGGGTCATTATGAATTTTTGGTCATGCCTTTTGGCCTTACCAATGCACCTTCTACATTTCAGGGGTTGATGAATTCCATTTTCAAACCCTTCCTTAGAAAATTTGTGCTAGTATTTTTTGATGATATACTAATCTACAGCAGGTCTTGGAAGGATCATGTTGAACATGTTGACAGGGTGCTCAAACTATTACGGGAGAAACAATTATATGCAAAAAAATCCAAATGTTTCTTTGGAGTACAAGAGGTGGAATATCTGGGTCATATTGTATCTCACGAGGGTGTTAAAGTAGACCCTAACAAAATTAAAACCATTAAGGAATGGAAAGTCCCCACAACCATAAAGAAGTTGCGAGGATTTCTCGGGTTAACAGGGTATTATCGCAAGTTTGTTAAGAATTATGGGAGAATAGCAGCACCTCTAACAACATTATTGAAGAAAGATGCATTTTCATGGACTCTTGAAGCAACTAGGGCCTTTGAACATCTTAAAGAGGCAATGTGCCTAGCACCGGTCTTAGCTACGCCAGACTTCACAAAAACCTTTATTGTGGAATGTGATGCCTCAGGAAATGGAATTGGTGCAGTTTTAATGCAGGAAGGAAGACCCATTGCTTTTGAAAGTCGTCCAATCAAAGGAAAGTATTTACAGAAACCTATTTATGAGAAGGAAATGATAGCAATACTACATGCACTAAAGAAATGGCGAACTTACCTAATGGGAAGACACTTCAAGGTAAAAACTGATCATGATAGTCTTAAACACTTTTTGGAACAAAGACTATCTTTAGAAGAGCAGCAAAAATGGGTCACAAAGATGTTGAGTTATGACTTTGAAATAATCTACAAAAAAGGGAAGCTAAATGTTGTTGCAGATGCACTCTCAAGAAAGAATGAAGAGGTGGAAGCATTGCTTTGTGCCATTTCTATTATCCAACCAGATTGGATAACCGAAGCAAGGAATGAATGGAAGAAGGACGAAGAAGTGTGGACACTCATTCAAAAGTTGCAGCAAGATCCTAGTACATATGATACATTTAGTTGGAAAAATGATTCCTTATGGTACAAAGATCGCTTATATCTTTGTAAGAATTCCCAACTAAAGCAAAAGATTCTTCTGGAATTGCACACTTCTCCTTTAGGAGGACACTCAGGATTTTTAAAAACTTACCACAGGGTGAAGAAAGATTTTTTTTGGGATGACCTTAAATCTGATATTCAAAAGTTTGTGGCGGAATGTTTGGTTTGCCAGCAGAATAAAGTTGAGACAATTAAGACCCCGGGACTTCTACAACCTTTATCCATTCCAAGTCAACGTTGGGAGGAGATTTCAATGGATTTTATCACAGGTTTACCTAAGTCCGAAGGAAAGAGTGTCACCATGGTGGTAGTTGATAGACTTACCAAGTATGCACACTTTTGTGCATTATCTCATCCATTTAAAGCAAGTACAGTTGCTACTACATTTATGGACACAATTCAAAAGCTACATGGAAACCCAAGGGTTATTGTGAGCGACAGAGATCTCATTTTTACTGGAAATTTTTGGACGGAGTTATTTTCTTGTTTGGGTACTCAATTAGCTCATAGCTCATCTTATCATCCTCAATCCAATGGTCAAACTGAGATAGTAAATAAATGTTTGGAAGGATATCTTATTTATTTTGTATCTGATAAACAAACACAATGGGTCAAGTGGTTAACTCTAGCTGAATGGTGGTATAACACTTCCTTCCATACTGCAGCAAAAATGACTCCATTTATGGATATTTATGGATATCATCCACCATCCATCACATCATATTTAAGAGAAAATTTGAAGGTTCAAGCAGTGGAATATCACATTGAGCATCAACAAGAAGTTCTCCAACTCTTAAAGGACAACCTGAATTTGGCGCAAAATCGGATGAAACAACAGGTAGATCAACATCACAGTGAGAGAATTTTTGATGTAGGAGACTGGGTATTTTTATGGCTACAACCATACAAACAAATGTCCCTCAAGCAAGCTAAGAAGGATAATAAATTATTGCCAAAGTACTATGGTCCTTACAAGGTGTTGCAAAAGATTGGTACTATAGCATACAAATTGGAGTTTCCTGCTTCTTCACGAGTGCAACCAATTTTCCATGTTTCATGCTTAAAGAAGGTTATAGGTGAAAATCTTCCAGTTCAAACAATCTTGCCAGAACTTGATGAGGAAGGAAAAATCATATTGGAACCTAAAGCATTCACGGAAACAAGAAATCAACAGCGACAGAATCGATCAATTTCAGAGTATCTCATCAAGTGGAAGAACTTACCCACTGAGGATTCTACATGGGAGGATGAGAATTTTATACAGAAGCACCCAGAGCTACTCAAGCGTTGAGGACAACACTTTTTTGAAGGAGAGGGGCATGTTAGGTCCCTATATTACTAGTATAGTCCCTTATTGTTGTTAGTGTAACCCCCTTATTGTTATTATTGTATCCTTATAACCCCCATATTGTTATTATTGTGCCCTTAAATTATTATTGTTAGGTCGGCTAGGATTACATTGTGGCCCCACTAGGATTACATTATGGCTCCATGGACTCCTATATATAGAAAGGAGGTTTTGTAATTTGAATCATCCAAGAATTGTTCATTCATGTAATGTATTGGAGGTTGCCCCCTCAAAGTGGCTTATTTCTAAGGCATTGATATCTCTTTTCTTCTCTTTTTGGAGCTGGTTTCACAACAAAAAATCACCTTCCTCAACATTGGAGGATAAGAATCCACATGAGGTATGGACTGGTAAGAGACCCTCTCTTTCACATCTGAGGGTATCTGGATGTGATGCATATGTACATGTTCCAAAGGATAAAAGGACCAAGGTGGATAATAAATATGAAATGTGCATATTTATTGGGTATAGGGATGGTTTAAAATATTACAAGATTTGGAACCCAGAAAAAAGGAAGGTTGTGTACAACCAAGATGTGGTGTTTATAGAGGTGAAAGATGTTGTTAAACATGAAGTACTACCAAAGGAATATGAGAAGATATTGTTTGAGCTAAAGGATGAAGAATCATACTCTACAATAGAAGAAGATTCAAAAGAGGAAGAGCCATAAACTCCAACTGTGAGAAGATTAGTTCGAGAAAGAAGGCAACTAGAAAGGTATAGCCCATTTGATTTCTATTCAATTTTTTCTTTAAATATCATTGATGATGATCCCATAACTGTGAGGGAGACAGTGGATTCAGAGGATGGAAAAATCTGGAAGGAGGCCATGGTTGATGAAATGACATCCTTGCACAAAAATGAGGCATGTGATCTAGTGGAGTTGCTCGCTGGAAGCATGCCCATTGGGAGCAAATGGGTGTTTAAGAAGAAGATAAATGCAGAAGACAAGGTGGAGAAATACAAAGCTCGGTTGGTAGGAAGAGGTTATTCCCAAGTACTGGGAATTGATTTTGGTGGTATTTTTTCTCCTGTTGCCATGGTTACTTCTATTAGATTACTTCTATTTCTTGTTGTTGCATTTTATTTTGAGGTAGAACAGATGGATGCAAAGACAACATTTATTCATGGGGATCTAGAAGAGGAGATCTACATGAAGCAACCTGAAGGATTTGCGGTGAAGGGTAAGAAATAACTAGTATGCAGGTTAAAAAATTCTTTGTATGGGTTAAAAAAAAAAATAAGGATGGGGTTTCAGATATTTGAAACCTATATACCGGGACTTGGCTTCACCAGAAGCAAAGGGGATCACTTTGTGTATTTTAAATTAATTGGCGGCCATGTTATTTATTTGGTCTTGTATGTGGATGATATGTTGATGGTTGGAAATGACAAATAAATTATCCAGAATTTGAAGACCTAATTGTTACATGAAGGATATTGGTTTTAAAAACTATATTTTGGGCATGGAAATCAAATGAGATCGGGAAAAGAGGAAAATATGGTTAAACCAGAGGAATTATGTCAAGACATTATTGTAGAGGTTCAATATGCAGGATAGTAAACTAGTGAAGGTTCCTATTCCTGTAGGTGTGAAGTTATCTGTTGAATGGTGTCCCAAGACATAAGAAGAAGAAGAGCGCATGTACTGTGTTCCACATGCAAGTGAAGTGGGTAGCCTAATGTGTAGTATCCCAGAATGGGAACAAGCAGCAATATTAAACAATACTGCAGAAAATAACGCAGTTCAGCCAAATAAAATCAGGAGGCCAATATGGAGGCTCAATATTTACATATACATCAGAAAATTAGATTTAAAATGAGGTCCATACAATGTATAATAGGAAATAGAAGACTAAAACATAATAAAACCCTCAAAAAAAGGTGTTGCAATCACGTACAACAGCTGAAGATTACACTTTAGATCTATAGTGTTAGGTCCCTATATTACTAGTATAGTCCCTTATTGTTGTTAGTGTAACCCCCTTATTGTTATTATTGTACCCTTGTAACCCCCATATTTTTATTATTGTGTCTTTAAATTATTATTGTTAGGTCGGCTAGGATTACATTGTGGCCCCACTGGGATTACATTATGGCCCCATGGACTCCTATATATAGAAAGGAGGTTTTGTAATTTGAATCATCCAAGAACTTTTCATTCATGTAATGTATTGGAGGTTTCCCCCTCGAAGTGGCTTATTTCTAAGGAGTTGATATCTCTTTTCTTCTATTTTTGGAGCTATTTTCACAACATTTGGTATCAGAGCTTAGGATTCTAGGGTTTTGCTGCTCCAAACAGGTCATCATGGAATTTTCGATATAACGGTTTTTATACGAAGGTTCAGAATCTAAAATTTTTAGAGTGTGACTTTCAAATCTTGAGGAATAGCATCGCAAAATTTCAGAGCTTGGTTCGCAATATTTTCAGAGATATGATCTGTGGAAGTTAGGTCTTTTTGCAGGCTCCTGAATTTCACTTAAAAATGTCATCGTAGAATTTTTGCTATAAATTTTTTTCTACGAAGGTGAAGAAGCTGAAATTTGTAGAGCGCAAAGCTGAAATCCTGAGGAACATCGTTGCAAAATTTTAGAGCTTGGTTCAAAATATTTTTGGAGATATGATCTGTGGAAGTTAGGTCTTTTTCAGGGTCCTGAATTTCATCTCAAAGAGGTGATCGTGGGAAAATATTCATAACTCTCTCTCTGAGCATCGGATTGGAAATCTGTAAAATGTGACTGGAAGTACACAGACTGTAGTTTAATTTCTATAAATTTCAGATACAAAGGAGCAAACAGTAACACGTGGCAAGTTGTACAAGTTCGCTTTACTGAACCAGTCCATAATTAGGTCATTGTGGGAGATTGGACATAAATTTGTCTTGAAGAATCCAAATCAAGTCAGACTTGTGGAATTTGAAAGAAGCTTCAGAGGACTATTACAGGGCCGAATTTCAGATATTGAGGATCTACAATTATAGAGATAAGTCAATTTCAATGTCGAGCTCAAAAGAAAGTAAAAGGTGTGTATTTTTTTTCCGAATTGCATAAGTCTTGTTTGAAGAATCAAGTTGAATTGATTCCAAGGGAATATTATAGAATAGATATCAGTATTGGATTCTCAAATGGCCCCTAAAAATAATTCAAAACCCATTAAGCCTTTAGAAGGCTCTACTATGACTTGTGAAGACGAAGAATGGCAACATGACATATCAAAATTACAAGAGCAAGTGCAACAAATTTCGCTCTCGCAAAGAGCAACAAAAAATGACATGGAAGTTTCGAAGAAAGGCGTGGAATCTAAGATGGATGGTTTGAAGAATGGCATAGAAGCTAAGATGGATGGCATGGAAGCTGGCATGGAATCTAAGATGGATGACATGGAAGCTAAGATGGAAAACATGAAGAATGATCTAAAAGCAGACATGGAAGGTTTGACAAAGTTGATACAACAAATGTTTCCTAATAGTGAAAAGATAGTAGAGGAAACTCATGATGAGAAAAAAATAAATGCTAATCATGATTTCATAAACTCTAATGTTGGCGGGAAGAACCACCATATTCCAAAAATGGATATGAGGAAGTTTGATGGAAAGGATCCTGTAACATGGATACTACAGATGGAGCAATATTTTGATCTCAATAATGTGCAAAACACACAAAAGGTACGCATTGCAACTTTACATTTAAAAAAAATACATTTGTATGGTATCGATGGCTTTTCTCCTGTAAAAAAATTGTCACTTGGTCAATTTTTACGGAGGAAATGATAGCACATTATGAGGATATAAAGAGAAACACCTTCTTTAACCAATTGATAAATCTCAAACAAAAGGGTTTAGTGGGGGAGCACATTGAGGACTTCCAAAAATTGAATATAAGGGTAACTAATATTCCAGAGGAACACAGAATTGATCTCTTCATAGGTACTTTAAAGGATAACATCCAACATGAAGTTGTAATGTTCCAAAATTTTAGCCTCAAAGCTAAATGGAACATTATAGTTAGCAGCAGCTTTAGCCGGTAAATAAATGGGTAGAAAAGCCCATAAGTATCCTAAGGAGGATAAAAACACTCCAAATGTGAAAGGGGGCACTCTTTCTAGCCTAATAAAACACCTCCAAGTATGAAGAGGGATAAAATCAAGCTGATTTGACTAAGTCAACAACGCAGTTGTGGAGGAGGAGGAATCCAAGGAGGAATAACACAATTTTGGAGGGAGATGCATATTTGGATGGAGATGACCTAATTGAGTGGGGCCAAGGGCAATAAAACTCATATCTTATATAAGGAATAGGATGGTAGCATTATTCATCATGTCTTAGATTATTATTCATGTCTGCTCAAACTTTGCTCTCTCTTGCTGTTTAGCACAGGGTGTTCCCGAGTGGGAATCCCACCTATTTCCTTTGAGGAGATTCATTGGGAGAGTTTGAATTCATCATTCTACATCAGTTTCTCAGGCCAATCTTCAGCCAACTTCATCAGCACAATTTTTCCAGAGATTGTGCAGTGTTGTTGGGTGCAGCAGTGGAAGGGATTGGAATCCCAGCTTCTAAGCTAGTTTCTCATTGGAGGAATGTTTCCTTCACTCGAGGGATCTGTTTGGAGAGCTCCAGAGCTTATTTCAGATCTATGGTATCAGAACACAGATTTTCCATACATTCCCAGTGTTGTTCCAGCTAGGGAATGCATTATTCTGGAGGCAGTATTCAGTGCAAGGTTTGGTGGTTCCGTTGCAGTGGTTCCTTGTGATTGAGAGGTTCATCCTTTCATGGGAGGAGGCCCTTGAGGGATCTACATTAGATCATACATATTTCAGCCTTCTAAACTCATGTACTTTAGTGTTGCAGTGGTGATTCAGTAAATTACTAAATTTCACATTTTGTATGTAGAGTGTTTGACAAGAAACCCTTGCCGGGTTATCTTGCATTTTGTATAAGGAGACTAGATCTCTATTCTTCAGCATTTATAATCAATATATGAGTAGATATAATTTTTTCTTTCATTTATGAGTGTAAACCCTCTCTAGACTACGCAGTCCATGATGCAAAAACTCTGGTATTTTGCAGTTTTGGGGTTTTAACACATTTTGGCAATCCTAGGTGTGGGAGATCTGTTTAACCCACTTAGTTTGATTTGTTTCAGCTCTAATTATTGGGTTTAGATTTTTTATTGATTAATTTATGGGATCCAAGGGTCCATTTCAGTATTTTATTTCATATGTTGTTGGGAATGCGTTTTTAGTGCATGATTCATGAGCTGTTCCAGATTTGGAATATTACAGTGGTATCAAAGCATGATCTCTGGCTCATCCTGTGAGATCCAGCTATCAGAGGAAGGAGAGATGGAAAAAATCTAGAAAGCTTTAGTATGTGAAGGAAAGAAGGAAGACAAGCTTACAAATATTCTTCCAAAATCTATGCAGAGCTTTCAAGGAGAGCTGAAGAAAATGAGATTGGAGATGGGATCTCCAAAGGAGGTTGAATCTAGAGCTGAATATAGATTTGCACATGGTGAGAGTGAGCATGCAGCTACACACCATGATACATAATGCAGTCAAGTGCCCAGATCTATCTTGAGATGGATAGGAGGATGAATAATGCCTAAGAGGAGAACTCTTAGTGATTTTTTGCAGGAGTATGAATCTCAAACTCTGAGGTTTAGAGATCATACTAATTTCCAAAAGTTTTGCAAGATCCAGGTGGAGAAGAGCAAGTAGCAGGATGCAGATAGATTTCTTCTATCTACTTTTTCCAGATCACCTACATGTTCAGCTGGAGCTTGGGTGAAGAAGCTAGATTCCTATTTGCAGTTGCGCCATATTTCCAAAGATGAAGCCATCAGCGTTGCAGCACTGCATTTCAGAGGTAAGGCTCATGCATGGTGGATTTTTGAATATTTTTCTTTAAAGAATGCAAACAATTCATCTTATGCAAGATTCATAGAAACATTGATGGGGAGGTTTGGTGAAAATATTCCTAAGGCACATGAGCAAGGAGAACTTGAGAAAACAAAACCCTTGCATGTGATGAAGGAAACACCATTTCAGAAAACCATGGGAGGAGCTGACATCTTGAATTACACATTGCCGGAAGCAATACCTCCAGTTCATATTCTTGAACAAGAGGGCATGGGGATCTCCTTTTCACAGGAGGATCCAACTGTTGAGATGTTGCCCATACACATTGAGGAAGATGAGGGAAACAGTGTTGTCACATCTAGAGAACATCTAGTGCCTCATGCAGAGGGAGGAGGAGCACATGCTCCAACATGAGGGATCTTGTATCCTTACAAGAAGTTCCTCAGGATCTCATACATGGAGGTCCTAGCACAATCAGTGAGAAGCATGATTGTGCAACATTGCAGCTGGAAGGAGGAGGTAGGAAGGAAGAGAAACATTAGTTGATGAGAAGCACACACCCTTCTCTATTTCAGAAAGCTAATGCAAGGAAGATTCATACTGATTTGCGCAGTGAGGGTAAGGGAAATGTTTCCCAATCATATGTGCAGTCTAATCTTGACATTGATGTCTCACTACATGGAGGCATTCCACCCGGGAGGCCACCTGATCTAAAGAAGATGGAAGACATCTTGTCTTTGGATTCACCACTCTGTGATTTTGGAGAGGTGAAGAGTTTGGAGGAATACTTTGGCATGGGGGATGTCAAAGTAGTAGGTAGCAACATGAGGAGAGCTTCACATTCCGGATCACCAGCGCTATCTCTTAGGAGGATCGATCCTTATTGGAGATCTCAGCTTTTGGTAGAGTACTCCAAGGATCTTGGTGCATGCATGATTCTTGATGACCCAGATGGAGATGATAGATACATGGTGGATGATGTGGTCATCTATTCCTATGGCAGGATCTTCTTGACTAGATCTTCTAGTCTCAAGGAGAAGTTGCTACATGCAGCACATGAGGACTTCTCTTCTATGCACTTTGATGCATATTTCCATTTGATGGAGGAGTTCACTTGGGAGGGCATCCAACATGAAATATATCAGCATAATGGGAGATGCATAGCCCGGATGGTAATGAAGAGGAGGTCACATCCACTTTCCTACTCATTAGAGGTGAGGGGAAGACTCCAGTTGAGCCATTTTAGCTCAAGATCTCAAGTACATGATGGAGGAGGTATAATTTCATATTTTGTATTATGATTTTTTTCCTTATTTGAGCAGCATGATGTAACAAAAAGAATCATCTCTTCTTTCATATTGTATGATGATGTACTTGCAGCTACTTGTAGCATTGCTTTTGGCTATCCTTTTTACAGTTTGTGGGGGAAGCCACATGATTCTTGGTGTGCACCAATGACACCATATTGTAACTCCATGTTTTCATGTTATGAGATGACTATGGTAGCAAAAAAGTGGCTGGTAAAGCACTTGTTAATTCTTATTTTGATGCAGGAAAAAGATGCACTGCGCTGGTTCCATGAGTGGAACTATGATTCACTCTCTGGTTGTCACTTGGAAACTTGTCCTTATTGTACTTTGCTTCCATATATTGCTGACATGTTTATGTTCATGGGGTGCTTTGTTTGGAGAGTGGGCTTGCGAGGGAAGATGCCCATTGGGAGCATGATTCTCCCCACTTTATATACTGTACCTTCCAGAAGGAACCATGGGTAAACCATGATTGCCGCATCACACTTTTTCTCTTCTTGTGGGAGGAACCACTTCGAGAACTTGAGGAGGCACTTCATGGCTGAACTATTTTTTGGGACATCATACAAGTTGACCATCATGATCTTACTCGATGGATTGTATGAGGTAGAGATGAGGCAACAACAAAATTTGTTGTTGCTATGGTTGCACTTTGGAGAGTATGGAAAAAATTCTTCCCATACTTTTCATGAGATTTTTAAAGAGAAGGAAGGCACATTCATGGTGCAAGGAGGCTACCCTTCAGCATTGGAAGATCATGAGAGACTTCCATGTCGGGAGAAGATCCTCTCACTTAGCATCATGATGGTGGATGGCTTTGGCATGTGGAATGTCAAAGGGAGAAGTCATGGAGTGACGAGAGCCTTGTTACTAAGGCCCACAGCGCTGTCACTTGAGAGCATGTTTCTATTGATGGAGTGTTCCAAAGGGAGTACGCACCCTCTCCTCTTGCAAATTTTTATGAGGGGATTCTCATGGGAAGCCTCACTCATGGACCTCACCTTCAGCTCACACATGATGCATGGTAAGAAATACATTTATGTGCTTTTTGATTACTCTATTGAGTATTTGTACTTTCTCACCATATGTAAACAGTGCATTGCTCCACATGAGAGCAAGATTATTTATGGGTATCATGGTCACTTTAGGGCCAAAGCTTGTAATATTGATAACCCATCTCTACATGACTATGGGAAAATGTTGTATTGCTTTGATTGTACACAACTGGTATATATTGTAGCTTACTACTTTATAGTAGGTGAGCTAACATGCATAGCTGCAAATTCTTTGAAGAACAACTTGCCACTTGATGCTCTAAATCAGCAGTTGAAAGAACTGCGCTGCATCCACCAGAGAGACCATATGTATCATCCAAACTTGCACATAACCTTCAGCCATTTTATGATTTGGATGCCATGTGGTGATGATGTACCATTCATCTTGTATGGAATGGTTTGGGTTGACATAACTCATGACTTTGGAGGAAGGGTCCTTAGTGACTTAATTTTCTTCTTGCCATTGGAGGGAAATTATGTTGCAACTCGAGATCAGCATACCTTCTACACTTATCATCAGTGGAGAGGAGGACAACGTGGGATAGGCCTTCTTGCCTATCATGTTCATTTATTCAGCCCACCTACATTTCAGAAGCACAAGGTGGAGGAGATTTTTCATGAGTTGCCATGTTGGAGGGTGACTCACTTCATTTGGAGATCGCATGGGTGAGGGAGGCACTCATTCACTATGTAGGTCATCACTCCTACTTTGTGGAGGCCATGAGACAACTAGTAGGTTTCCATTCACACTTTCCACCTTTGATTGATGCAGACACTTTGGTTTTTCACACTTGGGAGGAAGCATTGGATGACAATTTATTTGCAGATTCTCTTGAAGTAGTGATGGAGGCTATTGATGGGAGGCCACATGAGGAGGAGGGGAGAAATTTTTTCTCTCCATACATTTTCTTGAGGTCAAGCAAAGATTTTGGAGGGGAGGATTGTAATTTTCCAAAATTTTAGCCTCAAAGCTAAATGGAACATTAGAGTTAGCATCAACTTTAGCTGGTGAATAAATGGGTAGAAAAGCCCATAAGTATCCTAAGGAGGATAAAAACACTCCAAATGTGAAAGGGGACACTCCTTCTAGCCTAATAAAACACCTCCAAGTATGAACAGGGATAAAATCAAGCTTCTTTGACTAAGTCAACAGCGTAGTTGTGGAGGAGAAGGAATCCAAGGAGGAATAACGTAGTTTTGGAGGGAGATGTATCTTTGGATAGAGATGACCTAATTGAGTGGGGCCAAGGGCAAGAAAACTCATATCTTATATAAGGAAGAGGATGGTAGCATTATTCTCCAAGTCTTATATTATTTTTCATGTATGCTCAGACTTTTTCTTCCTCTTGTTGTTTAGCAGAGTAGCAGTGTTGTTTAGCACCAGGTGTTCCCGAGCGAGAATCCCACCTCTTTCCTTTGAGAAGCTGCAATGGGAGAGTTTTAATTCATCATTCCACATCAAGTTTCCAGGCCAAGCTTCAGCCAACTTCATCAGCGTAGTTTTGGCCAGAGATTGTGCAGTGTTGCTGGGTGCAGCAGTGGAAGGAATTGGAATCCCAGTTTCTGAGCTAGTTTCTCATTGGAGGAAGGTTTCCTTCACTTGAGGGGCCTGTTTGGAGAGCTCCAGAGCTGATTTCAGATCTGTGGTATTAGACCACACATTTCCCATCTATTCCCAGTGTTGTTTCAGCTAGGGAATGCATTATTTTGGAGGCAGTGTTCAATGCATGGTTTGGTGGCTCCATTGCAGTGGTTCCTTGTGATTGAGAGGTTCATCCTTTCATGGGAGGAAGCCCTTGAGGGATCTACATCAGATCAGACATATTTCCAGCCGTGTACACTCATGTGCTTCATTTTTGTAGTGGTGATTCAATAAATTACTGAATATCACATTTTGTATGTAGAGTGTTTGACAAGAAACCCTTGCCGGGTTATCTTGTATTTTGTATAAGGAGACTAGATCTCAGTTCTTAATGCATATTTGATTAATATATGAGTAGATATGTTGTTCTCCTATTTTCTGAGTGTAAAACCTCTCTTAGACTACGCAGTCCCTTATGTAGAAACTCTGGTATTTTGCAGTCTTGGGGTTTTAGCACTTTTTGGCAATCCTAGGTGTGGGAGATCTATTTAACCCACCTAGTTTGATTTGTTTCAGATCTATTCTTGGATTTAGATTTTTTATTGGTTAATTTATGGTATCCAAGGGTCCATTTCAGTATTTTATTGCATATGTTGTTGGGAATGCGTTTTTAGTGCATGATTCATGAGTTGTTCCAGATTTGGAATATTATAGAAGTTCGCGTTTTGGAACCTGATTCATTAGAGAAGGCATTCAGGTTGGTAAGAAAAATTGAATGTAAAATTATGGCGACAAGGAAGCCTACCACTCAATTCTATAAAGAAGGAAGTGTTGCTACGCCTAGATTTCCACAACCTACAAGGTTGACACCACAACAATTGGAAGAAACAAGAGCAAAAGGGCTTTGCTACAGTTGTGATAGCAAATACACTAAAGGTCATAAGTGTGCTGAGAAGAAATTATTTTACATAGATTGTGAAGAGGAAGAAGAAAATGAACAAGAAGAGGATATACACCAGGAACCAACCCTAGAAGAGGAAGAAATGAGTCTGACCATATCGTGTAATGCATTGGCGGGAATTACCACTCCTCAAACTCTCAATATAGAAGGACATATCAAGAAGAAAAAGGTAATAGTGTTGATTGATTCAGGTAGTACCCATAATTTTATTCATTGTAAGGTAGCCAAGGAATTGAATTGTTTCCTATACCCAGCACCAGAATGTTAAGTGATGGTTGCAAATGGAGGAACTATAAATTTCTCTGGAAAATTACATAATATCAAGCTAACCATGAGGGAATATGTATTTAATATTCAAATGCTTTCCATTCCTATGGGAGGTGCTGATGTTGTACTAGGAGTACAATGGTTACAATATTTGGGGACGGTAGCTTTTAATTTTCAAGAAATTTTCTTGAAATTTTTTTCAGAAGGAAAGGAAGTCGAATTACGGGGTATTGCAGGGAATCCAGGAAAGATAATAAGCTCTAATGTCATGAAAAAGCTTCTAAAGAAATAACAACTAGGCACAATTGCACAACTATGCTCACTAGAAGTTCCAACATCAAAATCATCTATTTCTGCAGATCTCCAAAAAGTCTTGGACAATCATTCCAAGGTTTTTGAAACTCCCAAAGGACTCCCACCTATTCGTGATCATGATCATGCTATTCATTTGATTCCAGGAAGTGTTCCTCCAAACATCAGGCCTTATAGATATCCTTATGCCCAAAAGAGCGAAAGTGAACGTATGATTGCAGAAATGTTAGAGGCGAGTATAATTCAACCTAGTCAAAGTTCTTTCTCTGCTGCTGTAGTATGGTTACACAAGAAGAATGGATCATGGCGCATGTGTCCCGATTATAGGAAGCTCAATAAGCTCACAATTAAAGTTAAATTTCCTATTCCTGTGATTGATGAATTATTGGATGAATTACATGGAGAAATTTATTTTACAAAGTTGGATCTTTGTTCAGGATATCATCAAATTAGAATGAAGACTGAAGATATTCCAAAAACAACATTTCGAACTCATGAGGGTCATTATGAATTTTTGGTCATGCCTTTTGGCCTTACCAATACACCTTCTACATTTCAAGGGTTGATGAATTCCATTTTCAAACCCTTCCTTAGAAAATTTGTGCTAGTATTTTTTGATGATATACTAATCTACAGCAGGTCTTGGAGGGATCATGTTGAACATGTTGACAGGGTGCTCAAACTATTGCAGGAGAAACAATTATATGCAAAAACATCCAAATGTTTCTTTGGAGTACAAGAGGTGGAATATTTGGGTCATATTGTATCTCACGAGGGTGTTAAGGTAGACCCTAACAAAATTAAAGCCATTAAGGAATGGAAATTCACCACAACCATAAAGAAGTTTTGAGGATTTCTCGGGTTAACAGGGTATTATCGCAAGTTTGTTAAGAATTATGGGAGAATATCAGCATCTATAACAACATTATTGAAGAAAGATGCATTTTCATGGATTCCTGAAGCAAATAAGGCCCTTGAACATCTTAAAGAGGCAATGTGCCTAGCACCGGTCTTAGCTATGCCAGACTTTACAAAGACCTTTATTGTGGAATGTGATGCCTCAGGAAATGGAATTGGTGTGGTTTTAATGCAAGAAGGAAGACCCATTGCTTTTGAAGGTCGTCCAATCAAAGGAAAGTATTTATAGAAACCTATTTATGAGAAGGAAAAGTTAGAAATACTGCATGCACTAAAGAAATGGAGAACTTACCTAATGGGAAGACACTTCAAGGTAAAAACTGATCATGATAGTCTTAAACACTTTTTGAAACAAAGACTATCTTCAGAAGAGCAGCAAAAATGGGTCACAAAGGTGTTGGGTTATGACTTTGAAATAATATACAAAAAAGGGAAGCTAAATGTTGTTGCAGATGCACTCTCAAGAAAGAATGAAGAGGTGGAAGCATTGCTTTATGCCATTTCTATTATCCAACCAGATTGGATAACCGAAGCAAGAGAAGAATGGAAGAAGGACGAAGAAGTGTGGACACTCATTTAAACGTTGCAGCAAGATCCTAGTACATCTGATACATTTAGTTGGAAAAATGATTCCTTATGGTACAAAGATCACTTATATGTTTGTAAGAATTCCCAACTACAACAAAAGATTCTTTTGGAATCGCACACTTCTCCTTTAGGAGGACACTCAGGATTTTTAAAAACTTACCAGAGGGTGAAGAAAGAATTTTTTTTGGGATGGCCTTAAATCTGATATTCAAAAGTTTGTGGCGGAATGTTTTGTTTTCCAGCATAATAAAGTTGAGACAATTAAGACCCCAGGTCTTCTACAACCTTTATCCATTCCAAGTCAACGTTGGGAGGAGATTTCAATGGATTTTATCACAGGTTTACCTAAGTCCGAAGGCAAGGGTGTCATCATGGTGGTAGTTGATAGACTTACCAAGTATGCACACTTTTGTGCATTATCTTATCTATTTAAAGAAAGTACAATTGCTACTACATTTATGGACACAATTCAAAAGCTACATGGAAACCAAAGGGTTATTGTGAGCGACAAAGATCCTATTTTTACTGGAAATTTTTGGACAGAGTTATTTTCTTGTTTGGGTACTCAATTAGCTCATAGTTCATCTTATCATCCTCAATCCAATGGTCAAACTGAGATAGTAAATAAATGTTTGGAAGGATATCTTCGTTGCTTTGTATTTGATAAACAAACACAATGGGTCAAGTGGTTACCTCTCGCTGAATGGTGGTATAACACTTCCTTCCATATTACAGCAAAAATGACCCTATTTATGGCACTTTATGGATATCATCCACCATCCATCACATCATATTTAAGAGAAAATTCGAAGGTTCAAGTAGTGGAAGATCACATCGAGCATCAACAATAATTTCTCCAACTCTTAAAGGACAACCTGAATTTGGCACAAAATCGAATGAAACAACAGGCATATCAACATCGCAGTGAGAGAAGTTTTGATGTAGGAGACTAGGTATTTTTACGGCTACAACCATACAAAAAAATGTCCCTCAAGCAAGCTAATAAGGATAATAAATTATCACCAAAGTAATATGGTCCTTACAAGGTGTTGCAAAAGATTGGTATTATGGCATACAAATTGGAGCTTCATGCTTCTTCATGAGTGCATCCAATTTTCCATGTTTCATGCTTAAAGAAGGTTATAGCTGAAAATCTTCCAGCTCAAGCAATATTGCCAGAACTTGATGAGGAAGGAAAAATCATATTGGAATCTGAAGTGGCCACGAAAACAAGAACTCGACAACTACGGAATCAATCAATTTCAGAGTATCTCATCAAGTGGAAGAACTTACCCACTGAAGTTTCTACATGGAAGGATGAGAATTTTATACAGAAGCACCTAAAGCTACTCAAGCATCGAGGACAACACTTTTTTTAAGGAGAGGGGCATGTTAGGTCCCTATATTACTAGTATAGTCCCTTATTGTTGTTAGTGTAACCCCCTTATTGTTATTATTGTACCCTTCTAACCCCCATATTGTTATTATTGTGCCCTTAAATTATTATTATTAGGTAGGCTAGGATTACATTGTGGCCCCACTAGGATTACATTATGGCCCCGTGGACTCCTATATATAGAATGGAGGTTTTGTAATTTGAATCATCCAAGAATTTTTCATTCATGTAATGTATTGGAGGCTGCCCCCTCAAAGTGACTTATTTCTAAGGCGTTGATATCTATTTTCTTCTATTTTTGGAGCTAGTTTCACAACATAGAGCATATAAGTGCATGAAACATCAGATTTATGATAGATCCATACACTATATAGGCTCCTCTTTCAATCCCCCTAGGGGTTTTGAGCAAAACACCATGTACATGAAGTAGATCTAAGATTTAAGTTACAGATTTGCAGAAATATGCAGTGATTCAGAAATGTAAAGCAATATGTAGATCAGATCAGATATGAACATGCATTAGATATTCTCCAATAGATCTCAAAATGCGATGGGAAGATCCCCAACACTTGAAGCCCAGCTCCCAAAATGGTGTACTAAAACACCCTGCAACAATACCTACAGGGAAAA
Source organism: Pinus albicaulis (assembly GCA_034641835.2). Classification (NCBI taxonomy): domain Eukaryota; kingdom Viridiplantae; phylum Streptophyta; class Pinopsida; order Pinales; family Pinaceae; genus Pinus; species Pinus albicaulis. Next base: position 1,265,290,789 of record CM076574.1, on the reverse strand, counting down.
CACAGAACTGGAAGGGAAACTACGCTGTATGCTTTAGTACATGTTTGGCCTGATGCGAAGATCTAAAAATGTAGCTCCAAAGGTCCAATACACTCTTTTCAATGGGATAGGATACTTTCCCACTGAAAAGAGGCACTAGAATGGCCTAGATCTGAGTAGATCTAGCCTCCACTTGCTGCAGCTTACAAGGAAAACCAAACCCTCAACAGGATCTGCACTATAGGTGTAAGATGAAGCTTGGCCAACTACCTAATAGTGGACAAGACAAGCAAGATGCTTCCAAGAGGCCCTTAAGGAAAGAGGTCGGATTCTCAATCAAGAACACCGAGTGCTAAACAACACTATTCTATGATAAATAGCCAAGAGAATGATATATGTCTAAACAGACAATATATTCAGAAATATAATACAATCAAAAACCTTCTCATGTTGTCCTCCTCTTCCTTTTATAAGATAGATATCTTGCAAAACCCTAAACCATCTCAATGATTTAGTTTATTTCACATGTGCCACCTCCAACTAAGACTGCGCTGTGCATCAATGAGGATCACTTCTTCTAAAAAACGTTGTTGATTTCATCATGGTTGACTCAGTCAAATGGTCCAATCCCTTTCACACATGAAGGTGTTTATTTAGATAGCCCAGATTTAGCCTTGTTCACATGGGGCATTGATTTATTCACTGTTTTTAGGAGTTTTTATTGTCCTCCTTTACACATTTATTCATGCAACAGGAAAATGAAAAAAAATTGTATATTCCCATTAGCTTGGGCTAATTGGGAATATTACATGATGTATGCAATGGTTTGTACTAGACCAAACATTGCACATGCAATGGGAGTATTGAGTAGGTTTATGTTAAAACCAAGGAAGGAGCATTAGACAACAATCAAGTGGGTTTCAGATATTTGTGTTGCATTAGTATTATGGTTTGTGCTACCAAGGAATATCAAGATTGGACAGAGTTTTGGACATCTGTGGCTTTGTTGATGCAGACTGGGCTAGAGATCTGGCTAAAACAAGATCTACAAGTGGGTATGTGTTTAGTGTATTTCGATTTTCAGTCACTTGGATGAGTAAAAGACAGTCTATAGTGGAAACCACTCATGCAAGCAAGGAAGCAATTTGTGTTCAAGTATGGGGTTGGTGCAACGAGCTATAAGGATAGACTGTGATAGCCAAAGTGAAATTTCTTGGCTAAGAACCCTACTTATCATTCAAAGACAAAGAAAATTAATGTTCAGTATCACTTTGTGAGAGATGTGATTGAGGATAAAAAGGCATTGTTGGTAAAGGTGGACACTTTGAAGAATTTTGCAAATGAACTGATGAAGTTTGTGAGCAGTGAGAAGTTCTCTTGGTGTAGATTAACAATGGACGTTACAGGGATGTGTTGGTGTCCCGTGTTTTGATAGTTTGGCAAATAAAAAGACAAGGAAACATCAGAACCAATCTTTAGAGTTCCAGGATCTAGTCCTCCTGTTCTCAGAGAGGGATCTCTCAAATATTTGTTTGTAAAGGTTTATCTTGTGTGCTTTGAGTATTGGTTTTAGACTAGTTATTGAGTGCGAGTGTTTGTTTGTTTGTTTGTTTGGTTGAATTGATACATCAGAACATGAAATATCTAGGAAAGATAAATAGAATGGAGAAACATTAGGTCCATTGGGCAATGGAGTCAAGAAAAGGTCATAACATACTCATCAATGGATATGGGATATCAGAGGGCAAATCTAACTTGGCCGCAGGATCCTTTGGTTTCGGAATGAGATGAACATCAATGGTTTGGAAAGAGAAGTTTAATTTTCAACAAAGGGAATTTGAAAACATAGGTTGAACAATAAAGAGCTTTTTGATAGACAGGGCTAACCATGAATTCTACAATTCACACCTTTAAGCAAACAATGATTTCAAAACAATTTTTGAAATGAAATATAAGATTCGGGGAACACCATATTTCCTCAAAGATTTTATTTCAAATGACTTAAAAAACATAAAATATTCACTGATAACTGCAGTAATAGAAGAGGGAACACCTAACACATCTATGATTACAACTATAAAGACCTTTGAGACAACTGTTGAAGTAGGGACAAAGGGCAAGATCAGAACAAACCTCCTTGACTCACTGTAAACAGAAAAATTCAAAGGGAGACTTCAATAACAATTTTAAAGTGGCAGCAGACAAGCAGGGAGAACCATAAATCATGCTGAAACCAACTATTTGAACTATTAAGGAAATAAACAAGCATGAAAACTAAAGAGAGAGGTTAAAGACTCTAAAATACTTCAGCAGAAGAAAACATGAAACAATGAAGGACGAACAGGTCTAAGGTGCTTCCAGGAGTCATTTCTTAGCCTAAAACTTTCAACCTAATGTAGTAAGAAATTATTGAACAAAATGAAAACAGGAGAAAACATTAAACAGTTCAGAATACTTCACCAATAGCCAAGATCATGGATCCAATGATAGAGCCTTCTCAGGAACAAGCATGCAACAACATCATCAAGGCTTCGAAGACTTCAATTTGTTCTTCAACTTCAACAGACTATGTATTATTTCAGAGAGTTTCAATATTACAACTAGTGATCAAAAAACAACCAACCAACAACTTCTTATATTCTACAGAAGTATTTATAGAAGAATGAGGAGGTGAGATCTGATAAAATATTTCCAGGGTCAATTAATACAGACTTAGTGGCTTCTCGGCCCTTGAGGGGCTCGATGAAGAAGTTTACAGGTGTTCATCTGTATTAATGTTTTTACAATTAAGATTAAATCTTGGTGGGAGTTTTGTTGACTTTTAAGGCTCTGTGTCATGAATGAAATAACTTTGATGATATTTTACATTAAATTCCTTTGGCAGAATTAATTCTTCGGCTGCGTTGAGGCAAATATCTGATTTATCAATAACTTCAGCCTCTGTTTGAATGCTTTGAGGCACAGGTGGCTTTGTGGTAGCTGGGAGGAATCAATCTGCCTCAGATGTGGCAGTGGAGGCCTCTCTATCTGTAGACCTTTATGATTTCTCTTAATTCTAATTTAATTTTGAGGATTAGGCTTTTGATAATCCATCTCAGCCGTAATCCCCAAATTTGTCTTCTATCTTCTGTTCTGCTATGTTTTGTTTTCAACGCTGATACTCTTTAATTTTTTATTTAAAATCACTGTGTCTTGTTGACGTGCAGGCCGTGCAAGGCTCGTATGGCATCAATTCCTCTCGAAGCATTGACGAGACGTCGAGTAGAGCCCTTTAGTCCCTTTCCCTTTGATAACTGAAAGGCCAGAGGATCTTCACCCTCGGCTTTATTTTCCTTCATATTTATGGGAAAAAACCTTTGAAACTTGCAAAATAAACAAAACATTATGAAATCCTGCATTTTTAGGTTTAACTACTTTGGAGGCTGCGGGGAGGAGCGTGGCTGTTGGATGGTAATCATCCAACGGTGGAGATTTATTTAGAGGAGGTCAAAGAAGAGCGGTGGAAGAAAAAATGCGAGGACAGTCGATCGCGCAGAGATCAACAACGGGGATTACGTGTTGGAATCCTTTTGGCAGAAGGAGGAAGGCGATAAAATAATGCGGGAACGATCTGGGACCATCCGATCTGGACACGTGGATGGTCCAGATCCAATCAAAGGATCGCAATCGGTGGAGGAATGATGTTACAACGATCGGCAAAATCTTGCAATGCGATGTAGTGCAAACCGTTGATATAAGGGTCAGATCAACGGTGGAGAATGAATCGGAGGGTTGGCCGATCGGAGGGAACAAAAAAACGCAGCGATGGAAAAATCAGATGCGATGTAGCGTGGACCGTTGATCTGAGGATCAGATCAACGGTGGAAAATGAATCGGAGGATTTGTCGATCGGAGGGAGCGAACAAAGTCATGCGATGAAGAATGCGATGCGATTGAAAACTACGATGCGATGGAGCGTTGGCCGTTTGATCTGAGGATCAAATCAACGGTGGAGATTGTTTCAACTATGCTCCAGCGGAAACCCTTTAATACTTGTGAAAACCCAAAGTTTTTTATAAAATGCAAAGGTCTATGGTATGGGCGGGATGTATATATGAAGGGGATAGGCTCCCAACGGCGGGGCCTTTGATTATATGGAATGTGAAGGGCCCGGGGCTTTATATGAAAAGGGCCTATCGCAAACAGAAGGTCAGGCCTTCATCTTTTTGATCTAACCATTTTGAAAGTTTGCGATGTGATTCAGCGCTTGGGACTTTTAACCTTGGTCCTGTGCATAAGTCATATGAGTAAAGCGAGGGAGGGCAGAGTTAACACAATGAAGGGCCAATCGCAATCGAAACTTCGGGCCCAGTCTTTCAATCAACCCATTGAATTTTTCCGATGTGATAAGGACTTCGGCCTTTGCGCTTGGTTTTACAAAGAAAACAAAGGACCGGGATCTATAGATATGGGACTTAATCGCATCGGAAGTTTTGATGCGGCCTTTTCAATCAACCCATTTGTATTTCTCTGATGCGATTGCGCGATCAGATCTTTTTAATCTAACCATTTATATTAACACGTGACTTTGGATTATTAGATCAAAAATTTGGATAAATGAGTTTTTGTATTTACAAAGGAAAAAATGAATCGGGAATGGATTTTTCAATGTTTCAAGCACCGGATGCGAGCTTTATGGTTATATGGAACAGTAATAAGATCGGGGGTTTTTTAAATACAAAGGCTAATCGCATCGGAGTTTTTGTAATGGCACAAAGACTTGCACACTTGGATGTTTGCGATGCGATAAGCGCCGAAAAGGGTTAGCGCTTGGTTCCAACCTCTAAAGCATATGGTGGGGAAGTGGTTAGGATTTAGCCCAAGGGGGCTTAAGTCCATGGTAACAAAAAACTTGTTTTTTATGAAAATTTTCAGAGTTTTCAATGGATTTGGGGGTTTCGATATAGTTTAAAAATGAGTTTTAAACTATGTAAAGATGATTTTCATTAATGGAAGAAGAGGAATCATGAAAATGGAGGAGTTTTATGGAGAAAAAGGGGAGCAAATGAAGGTTAGTTTTGGAAGAGGGGGAGGGGAAAAATGGTTTTGTAGCAGTCTTTTCTCATGAAATTAGCAGAATTTTTGAGTATAAAAGGGCAACAGCAATGAATATTTTGGACAGAGGCATGAGGCCTTCCAGAGTCTTCAAGAGCCAACAATTTTTAGCAATAAAATTTTTTCCTTGAAGGCTCAAAAATTCTTAGCCACATTTTGCTATAACAAATTTTATAGGTGGCTAACAGTGGCTCCACTTGGGGATGGTGCCTTCTTGAAGGAATCAAGAACTTCAAACTTGCATTCTCTGGGAGGCTAACCTGTGCCACATCCATTGGGCCGTGCTTCCTTTACTGGGATGATCTTGATCTGAAAACACATTAGCAGCTATAAAAACAATGGATCTTTCATCAACAAGCTTTCTACCTACCCAATCCTACTGATCTAACATTTTTTCTTCATAATAGTGCACTTGGATTGGAAAACTCTTTTCACAAAATTTTATTATTTTTGAAAGCAGGAAATCTAATCTATTTCTACTCCTTATTTCTCCATGGACTCAGAATAAACAGTTGAGCCCATACGATTCTCTACCTAATCTATTATCTGTTGGGATTAAACTGTCCAACACACTTTATTCTCTAATTTCTACAACAGAAATTGAAAAGAATTCAAGTCAGGATTGAACAGTCTAACTTGATGCTGATATATGGCATAACAAACAAGCTACACAGAAATTTATTTTGTAGAAAAATTAAATCAAAATGGAAGGCTTAAGATTTGAAAGTGTCTCAGCATTTCCTCCCTCTTCTTACAACTCTGTTTTAACTTTTGTTTGAGCTGTCTTTCCTTTGTTAACTGGTTCAGATTTTGAGCTGATTAGAACCAGATTTTTTACATCCTTTGACTCAATATTTGAAACATATTTGAGTCATTCTCTTTTGGAAACTTAGGTTCCGGGTTTGAGCATGTTTGAACCTTTAATTTCTACCCTAAACTATCTACTGATAAGCCAAGATTAAACAGTTTGGCAAATCGAATTCACTATCCTATCAGCAGAAAATTTAAAGCTAATTAGTCAATATTAGGCCGTATGACTAATTAGAAGTGTGTTTTTTCAGGAGTGGCATTTAAGCTTGCACACTTTCAGATTTGTTTCTCTTTTGTGGTATGGGGCTATACCTTTCTTGTTTTACAATCTGCCCTCTTTTCTTTCTTTCATTGTTTTTGTATTTTTTATTTTTCTAACTTTGAATGCAATGGTTAGACTATGATATTTACAATGAAAAAATAAAATGCTTTAAACTCAAGACTCTTGGTAGAAGTAATGCTTGAGCATCCTGCCATTGACAGGACCTCCATATAAGTCTTCTCCATTCAATTCTTTCAGGAAAAATGCATTGTGACCCCTCTCAGCATGAATAATATAGGGCCCTTTCCACAAGTTCTCAAACTTTCCATGTTTTCCCTTCTCTTCTCTTCTTGAATCCCATTTAAGAACAACATTTCCAATTTGGAAATTGTTTGCCTTAGTCCTCTTATCAAATAGCTTCTTCATATTTTCTTGGACTAACTATGTTCTTTCATAAACTTCTTCTCTGGTCTGCTGCAAATGGATGGTTTGATTGATTCTCCTCTGCATATCATTCTCTTCAATCTGCACTTCTTGAAGGAGTTTCATGACTGGAACTCCTAATGAGGTGGGAAAAACTGCATCCATGCCATAAACTAACTGATAGGGGGACATATTTATTGATTTCTTTGTAGTTAACCTATCAGCCCACAAGGCATGAACCAACTTACTGTGCCATGATTTTTGATTCTGTTCCAACAGTTTCTTAATGATATTGATGAGGCTCTTGTTGGAAGATTCAACTAATCCATTTCCTTGGGGATATTAATCAGTGGAATGGCCCAAGGTTATGTGGTATTTGTAACAGAAATCAACCATCTTCTTATATTTAAAAGCAGTAGCATTATCTGTTATGATTTTTCTGGGACAACCAACTCTGGATAGGATATTTTTTTCAAGGAACTTGATAATGACAGAGTCATTAGCCTTTCTGGAGGGTATAGCTTCTGTCCATTTGGTAAAGAAGTCAGTGGCTGTGAGAATCCATTTATGTTGAGCTGAGGAGGATGGGTGAATTTCCCTAATGAAGTCTAAACCCCATTGTTGAAAAGGTGCCTCAACTCTGATAGGATGTAAGGGTAAGGGAAGGAGTTTTCTTTTGCCATCAAAAATTTGACACTTATGGCAAGACATGACCAACTTTTGAGTGTCTGGGAAAAGGGTAGGCCAATAGTAACCAGATCTAAGAATTTTGTTTGTTGTGGCCTTCCAGTAGAGGTGTCCTCCACATTCTCCATCATGCAATTCATGCATGATTTTTCCTGCATCATCTTCAAGTAAACATTTAAGCAAAATTCCAACAACATTTTTCCAATATAATACTCCATCTAAGATACAAAAACTCAAAGCCTTTTGTTTCAAAAATCTAGCTTTGGTTTTGGACAAAGAAGGAGGGGCATTTAAGTATAAAAGCACATAAATAATGTCAGCATACCAAGGAGAATTCAGAAATGTTTCTTCAATAAAAGGAGCAGTAGATTCTTCTATTTCTTCCAACACATCTACCATATTCATGTCTACTACTTGAAAGTTAGACTCGGCCATAAGTTTTGCTAATCCCTGCCCTTTAACTAGTTTGGTAGGCCTGATTTCTAAGTCATATTCAATAATAGTTGCAATCCATTTTCCCCTTTTACCATCAGGGTCTTGACTTAGAATTTCCTTGACAACAGTTTGTGGAACGAAAGCAATTATGTGAGAGTGTAAAATATAGACCCTAAAGTCTTTTAATGCTTTCACCAATGCTAAGGCTTGCTTCTCCATGATGTTATATTTGAGAGGAGCATATCTTAAGGCCCTACTAAAAAAGGATATTGGTTGTTCTTGCCCTGAATCATTCTTTTGAAGTAAAACTGCAGCTATTGTATGTTTAGATGCAAAAGAAAAGATATAAAAGTCTTTGGTGAAATCTGGACTAATTAGGACTAGTGTTTGGGTAAGAGCTTGTTTGACCAGTTCGAATGATTGTTTAGTTGGTAAAGTCCATTTTACACCTACATATTTCTTAAGCATGTTTGTAATGTTTTTTAATAGCTCAGCAAGGTTGGGGATGAACCTCCTCAGAAAATTAATCTTTCCAATGAAAGATTGCAACTCTTTGAGGCTTCTTGGATGGCTGATTTGTAATATGCCATCTATCCTTGTAGGGTCTATTTTGATTCCCTCTTCTAAAATTATATGGCCAAGAAGTTTACCTTCTTGGAGACCAAAGAGTGTCTTCTTGGGATTCAATGATAAGCCAAATTTCCTACACTTCTCAAAAACTTTTCTCAGGTGAATCAAATGTTCTTCATCAGTTTTTGAGAAAATGGTTATGTCATCAAGGTAAATGATTATAAAATAGCCAATGTCTTCAGAAAAGGCTATTTCCATGGCCCTTTGGAAGATGGCCCCTGAATTCATTAATCCGAAAGGCATTTTGACATACATAAAGGTGCCCCAAGGTGTGGTAAAAGTAGTTTTGATTTGATCACTTGGGAGCACTAACACCTGGTTGTAACCTAAGAACCCATCTAAGAGGGAAATCCTTCTTGATCCAACTACCCTTTGAATTATATGGTCCATCTTGGGTAAGGGGTAGTTTTCCTTTAAAGAGGCTCTATTTAAATTTCTGAAGTCGATACAGAGCCTGATTTCCCCTGTTTTCTTTCTAACATAGACTAAGTTTGATACCCATTCTGAATATCTAATTGGTACAATGATCCCAGCAGCATGCATGTTTTCAATTTCTACCTTAACCAAAGGTAATAAAAGAGGGTTTATTCTCCTTAGTTTTTGTTTAAAAGGCTTTTGATTTTCCTTCAAAGGGATTTTATGTTGGATGATGCTAGTATCATACGATTTTAGGTCTTTGTATCCCCAAGCAAAAACATCTTTAAAATCTTTGAACAGCTCTATATACTGCAATTTGATGTGAGCTAGGAGAGTGCTGGATAGTTTGATCATCTTGGGTTCTTCTAGACTGCCTATGTTATGTTCTTGTACATTCGTTTCCACAGGCTCCATTCTTGGTTCTTTGGCTACATCATTAAAGTCAAAAAGGTGTTCTAAAGGTGCCAGACCTTTTGGAATTTTATCATTTTTGCATTGTAAAACTTCCAAGTCTTCTTGGTCTGCGTTATCAGTTACCACTGCTTCAAAAGGATTCTCACAATGATTTATATCAACAGAATATGTCATTTCAACTTCTGGGATTTGTTCAATATACAAACAATTTTCTTTATGGTTGGTCTCTGATATTGGTATGCTGAAATCGTTTTCTGATTTCAAGAAATCATCTATGTGTTTGTCAGAATCAAAAACTTGCCAGTGATCCTCATTATCAGGCATAACAAGCCTCTGTTTTACTTTCACACTGAGTTGTTCATTTATCTTAGGTATCTGGCAATTGCTGGGATTGAAAGCGGGTTCATTTGCTAGATGATTTAGTGCTCTTGGAATGAAAATAAGTTCATACTTTTCAAAGGTATTTAATAGATCAAGGTCAACGTTTCGAGATTCCCTAAGTATTGGATTTCTAGCTGAGTATTCTCCTTTGATTTGTTTTATGATAAGTTCAAAATCCCCTAAGATGGATATCCTTTGGGCTTCTAATTTTTTAAGCAATTGTAAGCCTAGGAGAAGGGCTTCATACTTAGCGATCTTGTTAGTGCATGGGAAATTCAATTTGTATGAAAAATTTTGATTTGTATTTTGAATCCACACACATGCTCCTGCACTTTTTTTATTACAAGATCCATCAAAGTTTATTGTCCAAAGTACATCTGCCTCATTTTCATTTTCTTGTTACTGTTGATTGTCAATGTTTTGAATTTGATCGAAGGGAAGATTTGATTGTTTTGGTGAACTGATTGGGTGCATGTTTTCCTTATCTAGTTGGGTGATTTCATCTTCGTTACATAAGATAAAGGAATCTAAACTTTATTGAATAGAATAGATTGGAGTGTTGTTTGGTTTGTCTAGGTTTCTCACCATGTACTTCATGTGAGATTCCCTGTATAGTCTTCTTTTTTGGTTGAAAACATGGATGGTGGCATAAGACATGTCCATTTGAAGGTTTCCCTGAAGTTTGGCTCCCCAAGATCTTGATAAGAGCATGCCATACTTAGGGGGGATGTCAGCTACAACTATATCCATTACTAGACTCTTAGCAGGGATCTGAGCTAGATTAACACATAAATATTTGATTAAGCCCAAACATTTGACTCTGCTTGAGTCAAAATAATACAAATCTTTGTATGGTTCATTAATCTCTAAGCCTAAGATTTCCATTACCAACTTGGGCATTATATTGTGTGAAGCTCCTGAATCTAACATGGCATTGTGTAAAATTTTCTCATGTATGTTAAAGCTAACATAGAAGGGAAGGACAACCCCTTCTTGGTATTTTCCTTCAAATTTTGGACCAAACATCAAATCAGGTTTGTCATCTATCAAGTTTAAGGTGTCAGTATCACTTCCTAGGTTTAAAGCTTTCAAAAATTGGTTTTTGTACACTTCTTGGGTTACTAGTTCAGCTAGGGGAATGGTAATTTTTATCTTAGCAATCTCTCCCTCAAGGCTGAAAGGAACAATTGACTTATTCATATTTACATATGTTTTTTCAATTGAATTCTTTTCAAAAATTTTGATTTGCTGAAACTTGTTTGGACTGGTAATTAGGACAGTTTTATTAGGACCACTAGCTGAAGTGCTAGGGGTACTCTGTTCAAAATTTTGCTGGACACCTTTGTCTTTGTTTATGTCTGGTTTCATGGTCAAAATGTTGGTTTTTTCTGCTATCTTTTTGGGCTGAGTTTCTATGTTTTTCTTGACAGCAAAATTAGTGTTTTTGTCCTTTGAATTATCTATGTTCCCCTTGCTCCTAAGATCATACTGTTTATGCACCTCCATTATTTCATTTTAAAACCCCAATATATAGTCATCAGAATCTTCATAGGTGTTTGTACTATGATCAGAGAAGAAACCTTGTTCTTCTTCAGTGAGGAAAACATCATCCTCACTGTCTGATCCAATCAAGTTTACATGAGATTCTCCCAACCTTTCCAACTCCCTATCTTCCTCATGTTGATCTACATAGTTCTGTTGGAAGGGAGGCCTAATTTGTTGGTTTCTTTCCTTTTGCTTATCTTGATTGTTTTCTCTCCTATAATTCTGATTCCTATTTCTGTTTTTATTTTTTTGAGGTTCTCTTGGTGGAATTCTATCATTTAAGTTGATCTTTTCAAGCATCCTCTCCATCACCTTCACTAGGTTGTCAAATTTTGTGTCAGAAGTTGAGGTTGAGGGTAGTAGATCATCTTTGTAGGTTACCCTCTTTTCTGATCTAAACCTATTTTTTTTCTCAATTATGTTTGCTTCTACGCTCACAACTCCTTTCTGCATATCTTCTAAGGTTAAGTAATCTCTTCCTCTTAACTCATAAGTCATTTTAGCATCAAGGCCTTCGGGATACCTTACCAAAGCCATGACTTGAGGAGGTTTCATGTGAGGTGGGAGAGCATTATAAACGCTATTGAACCTAGTGGAGTAGTCATGAACGCTTTCTCCTTGATTTCTCTTGAGACTGCTATATTCTGCTAGTATTTGGAGGGGGTTCCTTTTGAGCTCCCATTTGTTGATGAATGTTTGATGCAAGGCAGGGAGATCATTTATGCTGTTAGGAGGTAAGTTTTTAAACCATTTCTTTACATCTCCTCCGAAACTTTGGGCGAAGATCCTCATCTTCACAGTTTCTTCTTCTATCTCCATGTAATCAAATGCATCTTCCATCCTATCTACATGTTGTTGAGCTGTTGTAGATTCTTTTCCAGTGAAGTGAGGGATTTTGGATTGGTAATCATTTGGTAAGGGAAGTAGAGGTTGTGGTAACACTAATGGGGCATACCATGTTGCCATGGCTGGAAATAAGGGTGGATTTACAAGAGGTGGGTTTACAAAAAATGGTTGTGATGGAGTGTTTTGAACAGTGGTAGTATGAATTGGAGTGGAAGAAACACTTGGGCCAGCAAACTAATTTTGGGCAGATTTGTTATGGAAAGGGCTAAAGTGATAAAGAAGCTGGGAATCAGGAGGAGTGGAAGGTGAGGCTTCTCTACTAAAGCCCTGTTGCAAGTTTGCAAAGTTAAGGTCAGTCTTGTTTAAATCACCTTGAGATCTATTTCTAAAGATGTTCAGTGTATGATGTAAATCAAGATGTGAATCCTCTAAGTCAACAAGGTTTTCAGGAAGGGAATTTGTTCTTAAGAGGCTCCTATTAGCAGCTGATTTTCCAGAGTTAGAAGTCTGCCACAGAATTCTCTCAGGATTGTCAACAATTAAAGGAGGATTTGGGTCTGGATGGGATCTAGTGTTGATCCTATGTGAAGCCAGACTGCTTTTCAAAAAATGAGAGAGGTTAAGGTATTTAGGGACTGTTTTTGGGAATTTTACCTCTCAAAATGTTTTATCTAGTATGGGACTAGGCTTCTAAACCTTTCAAGGCTGGTTAACACAGTCCTGAAGAGATCTGGGAACCTAGATGAGTAATAGGCCTACTAGGGCTAGTGGAGTCGCCAGGTGGAAACTTTTAGCTTTTATGGAGGTAATATATTGGATGGTTACACCACCATGTTTATTATGAAGCCAAACTGAAATATTTTGGGTTTTTCTGAGTTATTTCGGTCTTACAGGATAAGAGAGTGTCATAAATCTGATTTAACACTTAGCTAGGGTGTCAAACATACAGATTTCACTCTTATGGCTTGGTAACTGGGGACTTCAAGGTTTGATAAGGTTTGATGAGAATCCTAAGGGTTACTTAATTTGTCACTGATTCAAAAAGTCCTATCATGATTACCGTTATGCTTGGTAGTGCTTGAAGAAGGTTACTTATGTTATACTAGACAATGAGTGTTTAATTTTAAAGATTTTACTTAGTGTCCCACCGTGATCGCCATTATGTTGGTGTCCCGTGTTTTGATAGTTTGGCAAATCAAAAGACAAGGAAATATTAGAACCAATATTTAGAGTTCCAGGATCTAGTCCTCCTGTTCTCAGAGAGGGATCTCTCAAATATTTGTTTGAAAAGGTTTATCTTGTGTGCTTTGAGTATTGGTTTTAGACTAGTTATTGAGTGCGGGTGTTTGTTTGTTTGTTTGTTTGGTTGAATTGATACATCAGAACATGAAAGATCTAGGAAAGATAAATAGAATGGAGAAACATCAGGTCCATTGGGCAATGGATTCAAGAAAAGGTCATAACATACTCATCAATGGATATGGGCTATCAGAGGGAAAATCTAACTTGGCCGCAGGATCCTTTGGTTTCGGAATGAGATGGACATCAATGGCTTGGAAGAGAAGTTTAATTCTCAACAAAGGGAATTTGAAAACATAGGTTGAACAATAAAGAGCTTTTTGATAGATAGGGCTAACCATGAATTCTACAATTCACACCTTTAAGCAAACAATGATTTCAAAACAACTTTTGAAATGAAATCTAAGATTCGGGGAACACCCTATTTCCTCAAAGATTTTATTTGAAATGACTTAGAAAACATAAAATATTCACTGATAACTGCAGTCATAGAAGAGGGAACACCTAACACATCTATGATTACAACTATAAAGACCTTTGAGACAACTGTTGAAGTAAGGACAAAGGGCAAGATCAGAACATACCTCCTTGGCTCATTGTAAACAGAAAACTTCAAAGGGAGACTTCAATAACAGTTTTATAGTGGTAGCAGACAAGCAGGGAGAACCATAAATCATGCTGAAACCAACTATTTGGACTATTAAGGAAATAAACAAGCATGAAGACTAAAGAGAGAGGTTAAAGACTCTAAAATACTTCAGCAGAAGAAAACATGAAACAGTGAAGGACGAACAGGTCTAAGGTGCTTCCAGGAGTCATTTCTTAGCCTAAAACTTTCAACCTACTGTAGTAAGAAATTATTGAACAAAATGAAAACAGGAGAAAACATTAAACAGTTCAGAATACTTCACCAACAGCCAAGCTCATGGATCCAATGATAGAGCCTTCTCAGGAACAAGCATGCAACAACATCATCAAGGCTTCGAAGACTTCAATTTGTTCTTCAACTTCAACATACTATGTATTATTTCAGAGAGTTTTAGTATTACAACTAGTGATCAAACAACAACCAACCAACAACTTCTCATCTTCTACAGAAGTATTTATAGAAGAATGAGGAGGTGAGATCTGATAAAAGATCTCCAGGGTCAATTAATACAGACTTAGTGGCTTCTCGGCCCTTGAGGGTCTCGATGAAGAAGTTTACAGGTGTTCGTCTATATTAATGTTTTTACAATTAAGATTAAAGCTTGGTGGGAGTTTTGTTGACTTTTAAGGCTCTGTGTCATGAATGAAATAACTCTGCTAATATTTTACATTAAATTTCTTTGGCAGAATTAATTCTTCGGCTGCGTTGAGTCAAATATCTGATTTATCAATAACTTCGGCCTCTGTTTGAATGCTTTGAGGCACAGGTGGCTTTGTGGTAGCTGGGAGGAATCAATCTACCTCAGATGTGGCGGTGGAGGCCTCTCTGTCTGTAGACCTTTATGATTTCTCTTAATTCTGATTTAATTTTGAGGATTAGGCTTTTGATAATCCATCTCAGCCGTAATCCCCAAATTTGTCTTCTATCTTCTGTTTTGCTATGTTCTATTTTCAACGATGATACTCTTTAATTTGTGATTTAAAATCATTGTGTCTTGTTGATGTGCAAGCCGCGCAAGGCTCGTATGGCATCAATGCCTCTCGAAGCATTGACGAGAGGTCGAGTATCGCCCTTTAGTCCCTTTCCCTTTGATAACCGAAAGGCCAGAGGATCTTCACCCTCGGGTTTCTTTTCCTTCATATTTATGGGAAAAAACCTTTGAAACCTGCAAAATAAACAAAACATTATGAAATCTTGCATTTTTAGGTTTAACTACTTTGGAGGCTGCGGGGAGGAGCGTGGCCATTGGATGGCAATCATCCAATGGTGGAGATTTATTTAGAGGAGGTCAAAGAAGAGCAGAGGAAGAAAAAATGTGAGGACCGTCGATCGCGCAGAGATCAACGACGGGGATTACGTGTTGGAATCCTTTTGGCAGAAGGAGGAAGGTGATGAAATAATGCAGGAACGATCTGGGATCGTTCGATATGGACACGTGGATTGTCCAGATCCAATTGGAGGATTGAAATCAGCGGAGGAATGATGTTACAGTGATCGGAAAAAACTTGCGATGCGATGTAGCGCGAACAATTGATCTGAGGGTCAGATCAATGGTGGAGAATGAATCGAAGGGTTGGCCGATCGGAGGGAACAAACAAACGTAGCGATGGAAAAATCTGATGCGATGTAGTGCAGACCGTTGATCTGAGGATCAGATCAATGGTGGAAAATGAATCGGAGGATTGGTCGATCGGAGGGAGCGAACAAAGGCATGCGATGAAGAATGCGATGCGATTGAAAACTTCGATGCGATGGAGCGCTGGCCGTTTGATCTGAGGATCAGATCAACGGTGGAGATTGTTTCAACTATGCTCCGGCGGAAACCCTTTAATACTTGTGAAAACCCAAAGTTTTTTATAAAATGCAAAGGTCTATGGTTTGGGCGGGATGTATATATGAAGGGGATAGGCGCCCGACGGCGGGGCCTTTGATTATATGGAATGTGAAGGGCTCGGGGCTTTATATGAAAAGGGCCTATCGCAAACGGAAGGTCAGGCCTTCATCTTTTTGATCTAACCATTTTGAAAGTTTGCGATGTGATTCAGCGCTTGGGACTTTTAACCTTGGTCCCAGGCATAAGTCATATGAGTAAAGCGGGGGAGGGAGGAGTTTATACAATGAAGGGCCAATCGCAATCGGAACTTCGGGCCCGGTCTTTCATTCAACCCATTGAATTTTTCTAATGCGATAAGGACTTCGGCCTTTGCGCTTGGTTTTACAAAGAAAAAAAAGGACCGGGATCTATGGATATGGGACTTAATCACATCGGAAGTTTTGATGCGGCCTTTTCAATCAACCCATTTGTATTTCTCCGATGCGATTACGCGATCGGGTCTTTTTAATCTAACCATTTATATTAACAAGTGACTTTGTCTTATTAGATCAAAACTTTGGATAAATGGGTTTTTGTATTTACAAAGGAAAAAACGGACCGGGAATGGATTTTTCAATGTTTCAAGCGCCGGATGCGAGCTTTATGGTTATATGGAACGGTAATAAGATTAGGGGTTTTTTAAATACAAAGGCTAATCACATCGGAGTTTTTGTAATGGCACAAAGACTTGCACACTTGGATGTTTGTGATGCGATAAGCGCCGAAAAGGGTTAGCGCTTGGTTCCAACCTCTAAAGCGTATGGTGGGGAAGTGGTTAGGATTTAGCCCAAGGGGGCTTAAGTCCATGGTAACAAAAAACTTGTTTTTTATGAAAATTTTCAGAGTTTTCAATGGATTTGGGGGTTTCGGTATAGTTTAAAAATGAGTTTTAAACTATGTAAAGATTATTTTCATTAATGGAAGAAGAGGAATCATGAAAATGGAGGAGTTTTATGGAGAAAAAGGGGAGCAAATGAAGGTTAGTTTTGGAAGAGGGGGAGGGGAAAAATGATGGTTTTGCAGTAGTCTTTTCTCATGAAATTAGCAGAATTTCTGAGTATAAAATGGCAACAACAATGAATATTTTGGACAGAGGCATGAGGCCTTCCAGAGTCTTCAAGAGCCAACAATTTTTAGCAATAAAATTTGTTCCTTGAAGGCTCAAAAATTCTTAGCCACCTTTTGCTATAACAAATTTTATAGGTGGCTAACAGGCTGGACCAATGACTAAGCTCTCATATGGTCCCCTGTGGAAATAAAATAAAAATTTCGATAATGTTGAGTGTGTGTTATATTCTTTCCATGATTAGAAGAAGGCGTGAAGCACGGGGTAACAAGGGGGCCTCCATACGCTTGCATCGGGTGTAGTAGGGGGTGGTAGCCCCCCTGCATAGGGTCTGGGACAATGCCCCGAGAATTTTTTTTGGACCATGTATTAGGCAGGTGGACTCACTTATGGTTTTGTGCATGGGTTTGCAGATGGTTTTGGGCATGATGGTTTTCTACTCATGGTATTTTGTAGATCTGGTAAAGGGAACTACAATTATGTTCTAATCCAGGGTTAATGGATTGGGGTTTATGAATGCTTCCACATGTATATATATGTGTTGTAACACTAAAAGGAATATAATGAAAAACCAAGTTGGTAGTTCCGATTTGGGATCCAGGGGAAAATTTTTGTGTATATATGTTTTATGTTTTATGCTCTCGCTATTGTTTATTTTCTATTTTTAAGAATTCGTTTGCAGATAATTTATGTAGAGTTTTAAAACCTACAAATTCAAATCAAGTAAAATCTCTTCCAAATGCACAACTTCGACTCCCAACAACAAACTTTGGTCCTTATTTTAGATTTGAAATATCCCCCCCTGCAACAAGATGCAACTTCACATGTGTGGTTGAATTAGGGCTTTTTATTCTTCCTCCTTCCTTCACTTGGGCTTATTCTTCTTCAAAGATTTATAGGTGATCAAGTTGACCTTATTTCTTTTGATTTCTTCCCTTATTTGCTTCTCGATAAACTTTGACCTTGTAGCTGCAAAAACCCTAGCCTCTTTCACATGTGTGAGAGATAGAGAGAGAAAAATAAAAATTCTTGTCTTCCTTATTCCTTCTAGACCTTTTCTTGTCTTCTTGATTCCTTGATCAAATTAGGGAGTGATTATCCAAATGAGGTCGAGTGGTCTATTATATATAGTTTTTCAATGAGGACGAATATACCTAATTAGGTCAACTTCTTCATCTCTAGGGCGACTTGGTCTTGGAGGGGTATTTTGAGAATTTTGACTCAAAATGAATTCTTTTGGATTGTAGTTTGTAGATTTCTGTGGTGAGAGTTTAGAATTTCTGTTTTCGGAATCTCCACAGTGCACATTTTTAGTGTCAAAATTCTTTTGGATTGTTACAAAATTCCTAGTGGGGTCTAATACATGTGATAATGACTCTTTTGAATTCTTCAATCTATGAAAAAACCTAGAAGAACACAACGGGTGATTTGACCTAGAAAAAATTAAACTTGAGCATGAAACCTATTATCATCAATAACATTCAGTTTGGATAGGAAGGTCATTTGTATAGGTTTTATTGTGTTGGTAAATTAATTCATGAAAATTGATGAAATTTTATGAATTGGTTATAATCCTAAGTCTTTAGAGTCCCCACATTTCATCTCATCAAGCTCATGCCAATAAAAATCTATCAAAAATCCACATGCAATGGTTCAAATTAAGATTTAAGCCACTTGTCCACTTTTTCCTGAGTCCACAACAAATTCTATGGAAAACAAGTTGTTTTCACTACGGACTCACCTGACAAGTCTGTAGTGAATCTGCCAAACCCATAACAAAAAATGCTACGAAGTCACGTTTTTTTGCACCAACAAGATATTGGGTGAGGTGTCAAGTTGCAAATGGATAGAGATCAGTCTGAGGTCATGCAATTAGTTTTTGGAGTCATGGTTCATGTGTGATCATCATTATCATCCCATCATTCCATTTTTCTTTCCTAATTTGGCCTCCTTCCTCTCGAATTCAATCTTACCTTTTTCAAACCATCCTTGTGAGCTACTTGCTACCACCTTTTCCCTCTCTTGTCTGAGTATATCTATTGCACCTACTATCTTAAGGAAGTTTTAGTATCTCTCTACAAGATGCTTGATGTGCGTAATTGTTTTTTGCAGGTGCCATATTGCCAAGGGGCCAACACTGTGTTGAGATGAATTTTCATGCATAAAAGGACCAAAAAAGGGGACTCAGTGGTCAGGTATGAGCCAATGGTTTTAAAATTGGTTAATGAAGATCCAAGTTTTGAAGTAGCCTTCACCAGTGCTGGTTGTGTGAGGTTTTTTCAAAAGTTACAGGGGTATCATGCCCAAGTTTCTAAGGATTTTACAGTGAATTTTGTTGGCACATCAAAGTTGGGTGTTCTAAATTTTGCGTGTTCTCCTGAAACTATTTCCTAAGATACAAAGATTCCAAGGACAGGGGAAGAGTGATTTAAAGCCACCAAATTCAAATAGAAGAACTGTGATGAGTTCTTGAAGCCTGAGCACATTGGATTGGACATGACCTTAGGGATACCAAGAAGTCTTCTCAAAGAAAATTACTCCATACTCCTGCTGGTGATTCAAAAGTATTTCACATGTGAAGGGAGGTTTCACATGATGTATCAATATCACTTCAGAATTTTTCTCCATTTCATTGGTAAGCACCTTTTGGACCTTCCATTTTTCTTATTCATAAGCTAGGCAAAATTTCAAATAAAGTACAAGTTAGGCCTGAGAGCAGTGAAACCTCTATCTTCCATCATGGATTAATTAAGTTTCTGATTATGGAAGAGTTGAACAAATTAAATAGAGATTGGGCCACATTTATGTTTCTAAGTGGTTATGAAGTGGATGTGTTGACTCCTAATAAAACACTTAAATCAAAAACCAACCCTTCAAGTAAGAATTATGAGCCTATAGTTGAAGCAGAGGGTGGACAGGAAGGAGAAATGCAACCAATTATAGAGCCCATGCAAGTTTAAATGGAACATATGTAGAAGATATATATACCTCTACCCACACCTTCAAGCAAAATACATAAACCTAGCAAAAAGAGTCCTGGAAGAATCACTAGGAGCTAGACATTGGGAAAAGGTAATATCAATGATATTTTACAAGCCATAGATATAGAAGAAACTCATGTGGTCAAAGCTATGGAGGTCAAAGGAGGTAAGAAGAAAAAGAAAGGTCTCACTTCCAAGAAACTTTACTTTTCAAGTGAAGATGAAGGTTTGGTATTTAAACCAAGAAAACCTATCACTAGATTACAACTTGCAAAAGGTATCAAGGCTGATAAGAAGACTGAAGAAACATAAAAGGGCAAACATATTATGGTAGAAAAAAGAATTTACCTATCCCCAACAAAAGAATAAATTATCAAGCAGAGGAAAGGCAAGGAGAGGGTCACTGAAAAATCTGAAGTGGAGCTTTTAAAGGAGTAGTTGATGGAAGCTAGGGAAGAGGTCATTGAAACAAGGTTGGAGTTGGAAGAGGCTAAGAAAGAAAGAAATATTATAGAGGAGTTCAAGGAGAAAGTGAATGAGAAGATTAATTACTATGATAAGGCCCTAACAAATGTTAAGAAATTGTTGAAGAGAACCCTCCCGTTACGTCGAGTGATGAAGCACACAAATAAAAGAAACGTCTGGTTGCATGAAGAGAGAAAGAAGCTCAAAGGTCAAGTGAAGGAGTTGGAGGTGTAGATGGAAATGGTACAAACAAAACTCAACAAAAAGGGCTTAACGATGATAGTGATAAAAGAACCTTTTGAAGCTGAAGCCACTATTGCCAAGGGTGAAGATACTGTTGCTTGAAAGGGGGTGAAATACCTTTTAAAATATTATTTTTCTCATTATAGTTCATCACTTACATAGCCATGAGAAATTTTGAAGAAGAAATCAATAATTTTCAAGTCTATTGTCTATTAGGCAATTTCGTAGCGTGTCTCAGGCTTAAAGCCGAGAAAATGCTACGAACTCGCTGAAGATTATTTTTGGTAATATGTGTCAGATTTTGTCATAAAAAAGGAAGGTAAAGGCATGTATTTAATTGTTTAGACCCACCAAAAATCCTCCAATCAACAAATAGGGCGAAAAATTTGCAGACATGGTCAAAGTTGAAAACACTATGAACTCTTACTATAGACTTACCTAGAAGTCCTCTATTTCTGCATCAAAGAGGAATTTTGTAATTTTTCAAGCCTTAATTATCTTTTTGGGATAGGTTAGCCACATGGAAAGGTCATAAAACATTGGTTGAATTTTTTATGAAGACGCACTCCTCGAAAAAGTTGTTCAACTTCAAACTCATCATGGAAACCACATCAACAATCATGACACCACCTCCTGAAATTTTGGAAGAAAAACCTCATGACTTGGTGGCGGTATTTATGGTTTATTCACGATCATTTCCACCTTAGGAACATGATATTTTCAATCTAAACATGTAGCTTTTAAAGTTTTTTAATGTAAGAAAGAGTATTAGAGTCCTATTAGGTTTCAAATTCCTAAAAATAACAGTTATCTACATTCTCTCCTTGTAATCTGCTTTTTCTTATTCAAGGTGTCATTAGAAGCATTCGAAGGTCTGACCTTACTGGCAGAATCATTGTAAAGGTGTCTAAAGTTATAAATAGGAAAATAATTGATGGAGAGTGGGTTGATGGATGTTATATTGTAGACTACTATTGCAAATATTTTTATCAGTAATATATAGTGGAAACAGACTTCTTTTTACCTTAGATTCATTGGTATTCTTATGATTGTTTGTATTTTATGTTCTATTATTATATCTTTAGTATCACAGTTATTTGATTACTTAGAATTCATGGTCAACATGCTATAACTTCCTTCAAGGATCTAGTCTATTGTAAATGTTATGCTTCATCGTAATACACATGCCACAACTTCCATGAGAGAAGTTTCATATGTCATTGAGTTTTTATACTGACTCCATATGCCCAATGGTAGGTATTTGTTTATATCTTTCACCTGCACAAAAATACATTTAAAGCCAATTTTAGAGTTAGCCATATGTTGATCTTCATTTACCTAATATCATTTTTATCCTTGAGAGAGCCCTCTCAGGCTGGAAAGGCTAAGTTCCATCTAAATGTAGGTTTGAAATAGTTACTCTAAGTTGATTGTTGAAGCAACCCATCAACATCAATTTAGTGATAACAAAACCCATGCTATAAAAATAAAAATGAAAATTTCGTTTTTATTTTTGTTATAGTCCATTTTGTCACATCTGGTCAGTCAGCCTACAAACTGGATCAATCAACATACTTTTACCCCTTGACATCATCATGGAACAAATCCTTATGCATAGCACTCTCATATCCTAGAGTTTCTACCTGAAAATACCTTGTTTCAATAATTTTAAGAACCAATGCTACCTAGCCTCCCATTGGAAAAAATTCACTTACAGGTTACTCCAATGTGGCTTGCGTGATCACCTATAAGTTTCTACACTATGCACCTGCGTTGGTTATAGAAATTCGGGAAAAAGAGAGAAATTATGAAAGCCTTTTTTTCCAGAAGCTTCCAGAATTTGTAACAACCATTTACCTCTGATAAAAAATTCAGATAATATCCTATTCTACCTTGGAGTTTCCATCCCTTATCCTTTGATCCCATCCTCCCATTAAGATTGGATCTCAATCCCTAGAATGGTAAATGGATAAGAACTCCAAAAATTACCCTCCTATTCTATATATTTGTGGCCATCTACAAGCTAGAGGTGGGATTTTGGAGATATAATTATACCCTAATGTTGCTGTTGTAAAAATTTAAAATTCCATGAATTAGGGAGATCAGAGGTGCACTTTGCGATAAATAATGAACAATTCAACTTGGAGTAGCTCTTCTACAATGTCAACTCCTATTTCTGGTTGTAACTCCTTCTATTTATATTAATGCAAAGAGTTATTTTTTTTCCTATATGTGATGTTATGATTTCATGTATTTCAATGCCATGTTGATCCATTGAATGAACTATTTAGATGATGCAACGTAGATACTGTAGATCGTTGGCTTGTGTTTTCTGATTGTGTAGGTTCTAATTTTGGCGACGAGATCTAGGATTGGAGCATTCAGGCCAAGAAAGGAGTGAAGAATACATCAGATCACAGGTAGGATTCATCCCATTATCTATTTACTTTAAGGAAAATAATAGCTAATTTGTCTTTCTATTGTTCTAGACTAAGCCACCCAGTCTAGGGAAGATACTTTTGTCCATAGTCATAGATTATGTTTACAAATTTATGAATCCACTAGGGACTGATATTTTCCTTTGGTGGTTTCTTGTCCTTAGTGTTTGTTTCACCTCTTCTTCAGGCCTTCACTATCATCTTCAGTCAAGATCACACATAGGAAGAGCTTTCATTGAGTCTCAATTGCAAAATTTGTGTTAGAACTCTCTTATCCCTGACCAATGCTCCCTCTGGTCTAGGGACAGAGTGTTGCACCTCTGCAGAGCCCTCTCTGTACCAATGTTACAAGGCACTGGTGCCTCTTCTGCAACTGCATTGGCCCCTGTTCATGCACACATTTTCCTTTGTCTTTATTTTCTCTCTGATCAGCCTTGTTCCAGCTGCCCTTCCTTGAGTCTCTGAGTGTCTTGTGGTCCCTCTAAAGCCTCCATTTGGTTTTCTTTTGGTTTGATACCTTTGGTAAGGATTTTTTTATATTTTCCTTTGTTCTTATCATTAGGTCATTTGCAAACTAATTTTTTTTTATCATTGACTACTTGGATGAATTGTTGTTTTAGTCATCGTTCTGAAAAGTGTGTTTAAATCAATGATTAAACATTGCATCTTAGTTTTCTTCATATTTTAAAAGTAAGTGGACTTGAGAAGAAAAATATTTGCATTCGCATCTCAGGTTTTGTATGTGAAATTGTAATTCCGTAGTGTGAAATTGTGTGTTTTGCTTTCATTTTTTATTTCATTGGAACCCTCTTATATTTGTTTTGAAGAATTCTCTTGCATAGATCACATTTGCATAGTTATAATTCTCATTTTCACAGAAGGAAAGGAAATTGTGTATATATTGCATTTACATAGTTTTCAAGGGAATCATGCATATATTACATTGCATGGTTTGACATATTTTAATGAAGATAAATGTATTTTGAATTAATCACGTCATTAGGAGGATTAGGTCGACGTTTCGAACCATCTAATGTGGTTCATCCTCAGGACAAGGTGAAGAAAGAAACCAATCTCATTGAATATATAGTAAGGATGCGTCATTGCCTGGTAATAGATGCTAAAACTAGTCGTTAGAAAACTAGCCGTTATTTTACTAGTTAGTTAATAAGATATTATATTAAAAGTTTTTAAGATTTTAAGAAAAATTAATAAAAAATAATTTAGAATTTAGTAATTTAATAAAATTATTAAATGCTAGTTATTATAATAAGGGGAGGGGTAAATCTTTAAGTATTTAAGAAATAATATTAAAAAATTTAATAAATAATAATATAAAATGAATAATATAGTAAAATGATTAAAAACAAAAATTATAATATTAATACTAGCCTAGCTGTTAAGAACTAGCCGTTAGAAAGTTAGTTAGTGTTACACCATTTTTTGGTCATCTAACCTATTATCATTAGATGGACCCAAGTACACCATGTAAGACCAATTTTACCCTAAGTAAAATTGCTTTCACTATGTAAAATAACTTAATAAAACACATTTATTAGGTTGTTTATGGTCTAAACAGAAAAACCCAAAAGGAAATATTAAACAAACCTATATTTGTTTGATTTTCCTCAAGGAATAATTAATTAAACAATAATTTAATTATTATTCCTGGTCATGTTTAACCCAAAACAAAGAAATTAATTAGATAAATCTTTATTTATCTTATTATTTTATAGGAATAATTATTTAAATCTTATTTAAATAATATTCCTTGTTAAATATGACTAAATCACCCATAAATAATTAAATAAATCATTGTTTATTTGATTATCTTTTAACCACTTCCTTAAAATGATAAATAAATCATTTATTTATTTATTATTCACAAACAAAGGGATTTGACCCAAGTCAAATACTTTTTCCCTCCAACAAATATAATAAAATATTCCATAAAAGGTGGATCTAGATTTGGTTAATGTTATTTTAATCATGCACCAAGATCTAGAATGACCCAATATTTTGTTATAAATAGGAGGGTTTTACCTACCATTCTTCACCTTTTGTTGCCTATTAGATCACTCCGGATCTATACACTTGGTCACATTTTTCCACTATTTGCTGTGTGAGCTCCCTTTGAGTTCTATTCTTTGTGTGGATTTTCTACACCAACAAGAGAGAGAGATTTTAGATCTGAAGTGCTGAGGACTTTCAAGTACCCATCCCATTGAGGAGAATTGGATACGCCTTCTTGTTTTCCTCCCAGGTGCCCTTAATACAAAAATTCTTTCAAAAATTGTTCTTATCTTGTCTATTGGTATATGGAGAAAACCCTTCTTTTTACTGCTTAATGTCTTTCTATGCATAGATCTGGTTTTTTGCAGCTCTTTTCTTGAACAACTAACTGCAGATCTGAAGATATTGGTAGCCACGTTTGTTGTTAGGGCTATTAGTTATGCGTAGCTAAAGTGGTCCTTTTTCCTACACTTTGAAAAAGGATTCATACTAACAGTTAGTTAAAAATTAAAATTAAGTAATAAATTAATTATAGTTTGAATATTTCTGCGGTGTGAGTTTTGAGTTGTTGAATTCAAAATCTCCACAAATCAAGACAAATCCTACCAAGAAGAGAAGAGGTTAGATGAAATAAATATAAATCTAAGAAACACATGAGGAGTGAGCGTGAACCGACCATCAAATGTCAAGTAAATGAAATAAAAAGTTAATTTAAGTAAATTTTATTATTATTCTAAATTAAATTATGTCTTAGATTAATGTTAAAGTTCATTTTAATTGATTATAATTAATTTTAAAATTATTGGAATTTAGAAAGTAGATATTATAATTAATTTTAATTTAAAATTATTAGAATTTAGAAAGAAACACTACATTTTAGGGTCATTATGTGAATTAATTATGGATGATTCATCTAGAAATTTTATTATATTTATAATAAATCACTTATTATTTATTAATTAAATTTCAAATGTAAGTAAATGAAATAAAAAGTTAATCTAAGTAAATTTTATTATTATTCTAAATTAAATTATGTCTTAGATTAATGTTAAAGTTCATTTTAATTGATTATAATTAATTTTAAAATTATTGGAATTTAGAAAGTAGATATTATAATTAATTTTAATTTAAAATTATTAGAATTTAGAAAGCAATATTACATTTTAGGGTCATTATGTGAATTAATTATGGATGATTCATCTAGAAATTTTATTATATTTATAATAAATCACTTATTATTTATTAATTAAATTATTAATTTTAATTTTAATTTTAATTTTAATTTTAATTAAGAATGGTATACTATTACTAAAATATTTGTTTAGTTAGTAACATTAATATTAGAGTCATATAATCTTTATTTTATTAGGTAAATAATATAGGTTCTTAAAAGTTGGGTTAATATTAAAACGATATTATATGTATTTTAAATGTTAATATTAATATGATAATAGTGAGAAAATTAATTATTATTCTCAAATAATAGTTAACTTCCTCACTATTATCATATTAATACTAGCAATTGCACTTAATGTTGCAAAGGAAACGTCGTAAGGAAGAAGCCAGAAAGAAAAAGCAACTGTAATTATTTGATGCGGTCTTATATTTATATTTTAAAGTCACTGGATATATATATATATAGAATGTATAATGTTTGTAAAAGAAATTGCATTTTCATATTTGAAAAGAAAGTTGCGGTAGAATTTCTTGAAGATATCGTGGACTTGTAAATCAATATTTTGTGCAAAATATTATTATTTTATGAAATATGGAAATGAAAAAAATATAGAAATGAATTATTGAAGTTGTTTTTAATTAGTAGTTATTCTAATACTATATTAATATGAAATTGAAAAGAATACATAATTATATTGTTGAAATAATTACAAGATGTAATGGAAATTTTAGTTGATGGCAATAGTTTTATATTATTTGACATTTTTAGAATGTGCAATGTTTGAAATTTACATTTGAGGCACTCTTGCAATAATCATTGATCTTACTAGATATTGTTTTCATCACACCTACCAGAACCTGGTGATCAATAAATCTCAACTTATACATTGATATCATTATTTAAACAACAAAGCTGAAATGCATCCTATTATAATTTGCTGCAGATAAAAAAGTAATTGATATACAGATTTTTAGACTTAAATATTGTAACTGATCGAGCTGACAGAGTTAGTAAGATAGGGAATTTAATTTTGAATTCCATTATGAGAAAAAAAATAAGAGAAGCACCCAATTTCAACTTATAATTTAACTGATAAAAAAATTTGAACAAAAAATAAAATAGAAACTCCAAATTGAGAATAGTTAGCCTACAATTTAGAATAATTATCCTACGACTACTTAAAAATCCATGTCCAGAAAAGTTTGCGAGTCTCTAATGGCTCACTGTCATTTTTCTTCCACAGTGTAATGTCAGCCACAAGCATTCGATGCAAACATGAAACACAATCCAAGTAGCCCACATTTTCTCATTCTATTTTCCATTTTGTTGCAAGGAGTTGGAAAAGAAAACTTACTCAGAATTTGACGCAACTTGAAACCTTTCCTTCTCTGCGACTTCAGTGGCAGCATGTATAATTCGAAACACATTATGAGAACACACAAACAATTAAACGATGAAACATAATAACCACATTCAATAGCAACGCCTAGTTTTTATCATGGAAATCTCTTGCACATGTGTTTCTAATAAGGAAACATTTTTACGCACAATCCAATACTTTATTTCCCTTTAAACTGAAAAGAGAGAGTGGGTGAAATATAATGGTATTACATTTTCGAACATGTTCATGTGAATCCTAACATAACGTTACATGACTTTCTCACAACTACACACATTAAATTTGTCTTTGATTTATTGATGATGCACACAGACTCAATCAAACTTATGAAGTTACGCTCGTTCTGCCAATGCCATTGGCAATGGATATTCTTGATTTGACCCACTGTCGAAGAATTTGCAATCCCATAGACCTGCATGCACCACAATATAATAATGGCTGCCATTTTTATATATGAATAAATAGAGAACTAATTGAAATTTTAAAATGATTATAATTACCTTCCGAGAAATAGAGTGGTGGCTAAATTTATTATAATAATTACCTTCCAAGCATGAGAGTTGTGGCTTTTGGGTTCGTTCTAGGACCATCTTGGAATGTTGAGCCATCCACAATCCTGAGACGGTCAACCACAATGACCTAATATTGTCGGTTAACCACAGACCCAACATGAGCTCCGCCATGGAAATGCCACATTGTGTTCAATGTCTGATTCACAAACTGAGCCACGGCTGCATTGTCATCGATGTTGTTTGGAAATGGCGCCCCGATGAAGCGGAACTGAGGTGAGATGGTCAAACCATTAGCTATTGGATATGTAAAGTTGTGCAGAGACGGTGTGTTGAGGATTTTGGCTATTACCTTCACGCCATCCATGGATCTCTGCACGTCCAGATAACTACCCAGAGCTAACTAATATCTACTAAGCTTGCTATCCGTAGAATAATAATAATGTTGCATATTAAGATTTATGTTTTATTTTTTTAACTGTTTTTATCTATGGCTGAGCATTCTTCAATCGTCTAACAATGCATGTGACAGACAACAATAGTACACATAAGCAAGTAAGAGAGTTGTTTTCAAATAATAACTGCTTAATTAACATCTAAAATACATATAATATCGTTTTAATATTAACCAACCTTTAAGAACCTATATTATTTACCTAATAAGATAAAGATTATGTGACTCTATTAACTAAACAAACATTTTTAGTAATAGTTATACCATTCTTAATTAAAATTAAAATTAATATTAATAATTTAATTAATAAATAATAAGTGATTTATTATAAATATAATAAAATTTCTAGATTAAGCATCCATAATTAATTCACATAATGACCCTAAAATGTAATATTTACTTTCTAAATTCTAATCATTTTAAATTAAAATTAACTATAATATTTACTTTCTAAATTCCAATAATTTTAAAAATAATTATAATCAATTAAAATAACATTAATCTAAGACATAATTTAATTTAGAATAATAATAAAATTTACTTAAATTAACTTTTCTAAATTCTAATCATTTTAAATTAAAATTAACTATAATATTTACTTTCTAAATTCCAATAATTTTAAAATTAATTATAGTCAATTAAAATAACATTAATCTAAGACATAATTTAATTTAGAATAATAATAAAATTAACTTAAATTAACTTTTTATTTCATTTACTTGACATTTGCTGGTAAGCTCACGCTCACTCCTCATGTGCTTCTCAGATTTATATTTATTTCATCTAACCTCATCTCTTCTTGGCAGGATTGTCCTTATGATGGGTCTTGATCTAGACCCGAAACGTAGATGCAAAAATGCAAACTGTGGAAATTATGAATTCAATAGCTCAAATAAATTAATTAATTAATTTAAATTTTTATTCAAAAATGGGTTTATATAAATTATTATAAATTAAATTTAATACGAAATAGGGAGGGGGTAATTTTATTAATTTAAATAAATAATTAAATAGCATAAAAAAATATTTATTTATTTATTTAATTAAATTAAAAAATTTACCTCCTCCCTATTTCGTATTATATTTAATTTATAATAATTTATATAAACCCATTTTTGAATAAAAATTTAAATTAATTAATTAATTTATTACTTAATTTTAATTCTTAACTAACTAACATTCTAACGGCTAGTTCTTAACACCTAGGCTAGTATTAATATTATAATTTTTGTTTTTAATCATTTTAATATATTATTCATTTTTTTCTTCTAAGTTAAGGTATTCTATTAACAGAGGTAGTAGTGTACGGCGGGCCGAAGCCTTATCTTTGCCCAGTGTTGTGGAAATCTTAACAAAAAAACTAGTGATGAAGACTGCCCATCAGGAGGGAAACCAGCCTTGAACAATATTCTAGATAATTCCCACGCAGGGGAGCCATAGAGTTTTGTTTCTAGAAACCACAACTATCAAAAATTGATATATGAACTGAAACTACAAAAAACTCAAAAACAAGCCCAAGAGTAAGGGCCGAAACTGAACAGGAAAACCAAACAGAGAAGGGGGTACTACTCATCAGGTGGCTCTTCCCCGACTCTGAACCAGAGCTCATCTGGTTCCCCGTCATCCTTGTACAAGTCCGCAATAGAAGTGACCACCCGCCTGGAGGGTGGTGGAGCCACCTGCGCCTCGCTCGCTTGCCTAGTGTTGCCTTGCACCATGTCCACATCCTGAATCCCGCTTGCCTGACCCTGCAAATCCTTGCTCGCCAAACCCTGCAAATCCTTGCTCGCCTGACCCTGCAAATCCTTGCTTGCTGGGTGCATCGACCCTATAGTCGGACCCGAGGTCTGGGCCTCAGTGATGCACCGACCCACCGGGCTCGAACTGGGAGCATCCTCCTGAGGCTCTTCGTGGAAGACAACAGTGATGGAGGTAGTGACCCAAGGGCGATTGAGTGAACAATTGAAGGAAAAGTGCACAGTATGGGTCTGTTCAGGGAGAATTGGAGGTTTAGGGGAGCCCAGGCGACGACCCAAGCGGAGCAGGCGACCTCTCTGAATTCTGGTTTTGCTATCTGAATGAGAGGATGACTCTGAGGAGGTGCTGGAGGTGGAGGGAGAATGCCGACGCTGGCGTCTGGTGGTGCCTCTTCGGCACCTCATCCTTTGCCGAAGGCGGGGCATTTTCTCAGTCGTGACAGAGGGACCAAGAAGCAAAGGAAGCGCAGGACTGATAGAGGACTGAGGTGAATGAAATTGCAGGGAGACAGAAGCTAGCATACAGAATCTAGAATGAGAGAAGTGGAGATTATCTCCAAAATCCAGACAGCAATTCAGCCTGCTTCGCTTGCCAGTAGCCATGCGCACATTTGGGAGCCCTGCATCCGGGGTGCACCATTGCTTAACTGGCAAGGGAGTGCTAGCCGAACCAGAGCAGCTCTCCATTATATCTATCCAGACTACCGTGCATCGATAGACCCCCTGCAATAAACCTCCATTAATATGAGCCGAAGGCCGATCCATATCGCCACACGCGAGATCGTATCGAGGAGCGGAGTTGGGATTGTAACCAGCGTCGAGAGTAAATTCCATTAAACAGAGAGCAGCCAACGTTAAATGTTGAGCGTCAACCACCTTATGGGTGGGCAGGTGTCTCCCCGCCATGCTGCACCCCCATTCCATCACCTTATGCTCTGTCCTCTGCACCCGCATCCGGGAACTCTGCTTCACACTGGACCAGTTTTTTACATTCCTGTTTTTTATCATGATTTTGAATTATGTCGAGAGTACCAGTGAGAAGATTGTGCTCATTTTCCACTCCCAAGTTGGCAAGTAGATCAACGACTTTGTTACCTTCCCGTCTGATGTGCTTGAAGAGGAGTGCTCGGTTGTTGTGGAGCCACCATTCTATAGCCTCCAAACATGCCTCAAGTCTCCAACTATTGGCGATTTTTTGCGCATGAGCCCCATTTAGGAGCTGAGTGGCCATATTAATGAGAATTTGGGAGTCCCCTTCAATCTCTAGTGGGTGTAGCCCATGTAGTTGGGAAAGGAGAAGACCCTGCCAAAGACCTTCCAGCTCAGCCGAATTGTTCGTGTCCCATCCAAGATTTCCTAGGTAAATTACGATAGGATTGCCTTTATGATCTCTGAAGATGCCTCTGAATCCTGCTTTGCCTGGATTCCCTTTAGAAGTGCCATCGAAGTTGAGTTTGAAGGTGTTCTGAGGAGGAGGGATCCATGAGTTCGTGGCGTTGTCAGAGGTTCTAGGAGCTCTGTGAACTTGCTTTCCTTGATGGAGATGAATGCCCCAATTTTCCCAAATGGCCTTTTCATTAGCCAGAGTTGGGTAGTCTTCTGTGTACCAGGATTGCAGAGCCAAGTTTTCTGTGAAATTGAGACAGAATTTCCTCCAGATGATGTCTAGAGGAGTTTTTTGATCCTTGAAAATGCGTTTATTTCGCTCTTTCCAGATTGTCCATAGGAGGAGGCCTGGGATTATTCTCCAAAGTTGGTTTAGTAATTCGCTTTTGTATGGAGTCTGATGCCAGTTGCGTATGGAGCTGATTATATCTTCAGAGATTCTACAATTTTTTTGGCATCGAAAACTAGCTTTCTCCCATAATTGATTAGCCAGAGTGCAAGAATTAAGGAGATGCTACAGAGTTTCCTCATGAGAACTGCAATTGGGACAGATTGAGGGGCCATGAAAGCTTCTTTTCCTTAATTTGTCCCAAGTGAGGATTATTTGATGGCCAAAGAGCCATATAAATAAGGAGACTTTAGGCCATACCCCCAAAATCCAAATTCTTCTCCACAAAGGATCTCTGGGCATTGGATTATTGCATATTATTTTGTAAGCTTCCTTGGTGGAGAAGGAGCCCTTTGGGTAGTATCCGATCTTAGAATGTCCCTGTTGTCCGATTTTTTGATGCATCGAATTTGAAGTTCTGAGTTTAAGGCTTCCAAAGTCTGCTCATCAGTATTCCTTATCAGCCTTTCAGCTTGTTTCCACTGTCTATATCCCTGTGCTGTACTGACTGTCCATTGTTGCTGAACTGTTTCCAATTGCTGCAAATCCCAGTCCAGACTAGGAGGCAGTTTGTAAATGTTGGTGAGTTTTGGGAATTGATCTCAGGAATCAATCCAGAATCTAGCGGTGCTGCCATCCCTTATTTCCCAGAAGCTATGTTGTTGTATAAGCAGATAGTGTTGTTTAGCCGCGTTCCATATGAGTGAGCCTTTCTCCGTTGGTGTGAATCTTATGAGTTCTTCCTGTGGTCTTTGGTTGGCATACTTTGTTGTCCAGATGATAGCCCATGGCTTATTGGGTGCCTTGAGCCAATTCCACCAAATATTGGCACTCATAATGGCATTGTTGTGAGTAGGATCACGCAATCCTATTCCTCCTTGTTCCTTTGGCTTACAGACTGTTGACCATTTAACCAGAGCCCATTTATGATTAGTACCTTTGTATCCCCATAGGAAATTGTGCTGTAGGGCTTTAATTTTTTTGAGGACCCATTTTGGCGCTGCCAGAATTGAGAAAAGATAAAGAGGCATAGCCTGTAGCACCGCTTTGATTAGGACCAATCTGCTTGCTATGTTCAGATTTCTGTGAGTCCATGAAGAGAGACGTGCTTCATGTTTTTCAAGGAGCCCTTGCCAGGAGGCATGCTTTATAGCAGCGTCAATTAAGGGAGCACCCAAGTAGTTGGAAGGGAGAGTGGAAATGGAAAAGCCAAGAATGCGGGCAATAGCAAATTGAGTGATTGGAGGGGTGTGAAAGAAGAAAATCTGGGATTTAACAGTGTTAATGCTCGCTCCCGAGGCAGCTGAGAAGTCATCCAAAAGGGATTTAAATTGGGAGGCTTCATGAACTGAAGGGTATCCAAACAGCATGTTGTCATCCACAAACTGTTGGTGGGTTAGGGCAGGGGAGTTGTGGATAGATAGGCCTCGGAGCTGCTGGGATCTAAGGGCATTTTTAAGATGACGACCTAGGCCTTCTGCCATTAAAACAAAGAGGAATGGAGACACGGGGTCCCTTTGTTTGATACCGCAAGTGGGGCTGAAGGGTCGAGAGGGAATTCCATTAATAAGGATAGAGAATAAAGAGGAGGAGATAAGGCTCGAGACGCAACAAACCCAATTTGGGGAGAAACCGAAAGCATATAACATTTTTTGAATGTAAGTCCAGCTTAACTTATCAAAAGCTTTAGAAAGATCAATCTTGAGAATCATACCTGCCTGTTTGGTGTGCTTGAGGGAGTGTATGATCTCATGAGTGAGGATAATGCCGTCCAGTATTTTCCTGCGTTCCACGTATCCGGATTGTTCTGGCGAGATAAGCAAGGGCAGAAGCGGTTTCAGTCTGTTGGAAATGACTTTAGAAATAACTTTGTAGATGACATTGCATAAGGAAATTGGGCGGAATTTGTCTGGCGTGCTGGTATTTTCTTCTTTTGGAATTAGATCAATGAAAGTCGCATTCAAAGAGGGGGGAAGCCAGTGCATAGAGTGTGATTCCTCCACCACCATCCAAACCTCCTCTTTGATAAGATCCCAAAATTTGTGAAAGAAGGTAGTAGTGAAGCCATCTGGACCTGGAGCTTTACCTTCCTTGAGCTGCTTCATGGCAAAATCCACCTCTTGAGTCGAGACAAGGCACAGAAGAAGTTGGTTGTGCTCTTCTGTGATTATCTTTGGAATGTTTTGTGTGATTTTTTCTATGGCCGGTTGTCTGTCGAATAGAGGCTCTTGGTGCACTGCCTAGAAGTGGTTGATGAACTCCTTCTCGATATCTGTGTGGTTTTCCACTCTTTCCCCCTCTTGATTCTTAATGAAAGTGATTGTATTTTTCATTCGTCTTTGAATTGTAGTTCTGTGAAAGAATTTGGTGTTTCTTTCTCCCTCTTTCATCCATCCGATTCTAGATTTTTGCCTCCATAGAATTTCTTCCTGCTTTGATCTTTCCTCCAGTTGAGTTTGTAGCTGCTTTTCTTGCTCCATTGTCCTTTCCGTGTGACCTTCTGTGATGATTTGTTGCTGGAGATCCCTCATTTCTTTGTTTAGATCCTGCTGTGCCTGAAAGATATTGCCAAATGTGGTATGATTCCAGCACTTGATGTGGGTTTTAAGGAATTTGAGCTTTTGTTGAAACTGGTACATTTTGGACCCTTCTGGTGGTGAGAAGTTCTTCCAAATGGATCTAATGAGGTCATTGAAAGTGGGGTGATTGAACCAGAATGCTTCAAAATGAAAAGGACGACGCGTTGAGTTACCTGGTCTTTGCCATTGAAGGGAAATCGACCAATGGTTTGATCCGGTGAGAGGGAGAATAGAGGTTGAGATGTCTCCTCCCAGATGAACTGCATTATCTGAAATGAGAAATATGTCTAGCTTGGAGGCTATGTGTTGCCGCCCTGCCCTGCGGTTACTCCAGGTGTGAATTCAATTACAGTATTGCAGATCTATTAGCATGTTGCTTTATATGAAATCTTTAAAGTGGCTGCTCTCTTGCTCCAGTTTGGCTCTACCTCCCTTCTTTTCCTCTAGCTTGGTGATCATATTAAAGTCACCTCCTAAGATCCAAAGGGGATGGAGTTTGTTGAAGTTGAGCGCTCCTATAGTGTCCAGAAGTGAAATCTTACTGCCCGCTTCCTGGGGGAAATAGACATTAGTAAGATGTCCATGAATGTTTGTTCCTATGATGTCGAAAGTAGCTTGGATGATGTGGTGGAAAGCATGGAAATCTGAGAGAGAGATGGCATGTGTGTTCTAGGCAATGGCCAACCCTCCAGAGGCTCCCGAGGCGCCCACAACTACTGAGTGACATCTAGGCCATGCTCTTGAGAGAATTTTTCCAAGAGTGTTGCTGTTACATTTTGTTTCTTGCATGAAGAATATCTGAGGCTGCTCCTGCTTTATCATGTTTTTTATCATTCTGAGTTTCCCAGGACTGTTGAGCCCTCTTAGATTCCATGAAGTGAGTTTCATGATTCACTATTTGGGAGAGGCTTGTAGTACTTTGTCAACTTATCATATTTGCCTGAGTCAACCAGGATTTTTCCCACTGTGATAGTTCTTTGTAGATCTGTTTTTCTCCCTCGCTTCTTGGAGTCTTTAGGAAATTGGTTGCCATCCCACTGACTACCTGGTTGTATTCCCAGTTCTTTCTGCTGAAAGGCTCTGGATATGATAACTTCCAGAGTATCGAGATGATGCTCTTGAATCCTGTCAAACTATTTCCTCCAGTAGGCTTGTTCGAGCTCAAAGATGTCGAGCCCTCTCAGGTCAATGATTTCCGGTTCTTCATCCATATGTTGTGCTTGACTGCTTTCTGCTAAGGTTTGACTAGGTATACAGTCTACATCCATTCCGTTTGGTTTCCAGTCTGGGTCTTTCATTTGAGCTTCTGGATTTCCAAGTTGACCCCCGATGGACTAAGGAATGGGGGGTGAATCAGGCGGAGGGGGGACAAGTTCGATTTGACCGCTTGGGAGGCTAGCTAGTTTTCTTGAGGGGAGTCTTCGGCAGTAGTGGCTAGAACTTCAAAGCTATTACTGGTGGAAGGAATGGAAGAGGTAGCTATGTTGGATTTTTTCCCAATAGCAGGTTTCTTATGAGACCTCCTTCTACTGGTGACCTTAGTAAACCCTTCAGGTGCAGATTTATCTGGGAGATCAGAGGCTTGTGGCTTGGCTTTAAGCGGGCAATCCCTAAAGAGATGCCCATGAATGTGACATTTACGACAACAGAAGGGTACATGTTCAAAATCTAAGGGCTGGATCCATTCAAAATCATCATGATAGAGGCTTACCGAGTCTGGGAGGGCTTTGTCCAGGCGCATGTAGACACAGATGCGTGCATATGAGGTGTATCGACGCATCTTCGTTTCCTCCATAATTTTTATGAACTCCCCCAGCCCCTTGCCAATGTCTTTTAAAGATTCTTCATCCCAGTATTCTAAAGGGAGTGAGTACATCCTGATCCATAACGGTGCCCAACTGAAATATTCCTTGTCAGGGTTGAACCTTTCCACCCAGTCCCTTAGGTATAAGCTAGCTGAGTTAAAGAAGTAAGGTCCTTCATCCAGAACCCTGTTACGATCTTCAATGCAGATGAAGATTGCAGTGAAAAATCCCTTAGGTCCAAGCTGAAGGGTGACATGCCCTTTGGGTTTCCATTTGGAAAAAATCCATCCTTGCAGAGCTTTTTCAGTAGGCCAGAATCTGATGAATTTACCAATGAGGGCGTGATCTCTCATGTACTGGATTTGACCATTGATTCTGTGGCTTGGAAGCTCGATTTTTGGCCTTTCAGCAGCGATTGGTTTGCAGGTGGTTGACGTCACTGTGGGTGTTTATTTTTTCCCATGTTCTTCTTCCTGTGCTTCACTGCTCTTTTCAGTTGAGAATTTTTTTGATTCGTGCATCAAGGTGTCCTTGGCCTCTGTATTTGTCTGATCCAAGGCAGAGTCCTTTGAAAGTTCCGTAGGAGCTTGTTTCTCATTACTTGAGGGGGAAGACTGTGTGCGCGCCCCCCCCCGAAGGGCCTGCCATTGCAAGTTAACCTATGCTAGTCCACGCTAATCTAGGAGTAGAGAGCCAGGGGAAAGCTGAAGGCGAACTGAGTCAGTCGGCGCAATTGCAGGGGCCAGCGGGAACCCTAGCAGAGAAAGCCGAGCCTCTCCGGGAAAACCATCTCTTAATATATTATTCATTTTATATTATTATTTATTTACCTTTTTAATATTATTTCTTAAATACTTCAAATTTAAATCCTTAAAATTTTAAGATTTACCCCTTCCCTTATTATAATAACTAGCATTTAATCATTTCATTAAATTACTAAATTACTAAATTATTCTTTATTATTTTTTCTTAAAATCTTAAAATTTTTTGATATTATATCTTATTAACTAACTAGTCAATTAACAATTAGTTTTCTAATGGCCAATTTTAGCAGCTATTACCGGACATTGACACATCCTTACTATTTATTCAATGAGATTGGTTTCTTTCTTCACCTTGTCATGAGGATTGACCACATTAGATGGTTCAAAACGTCGACCTAATCCTAATGATGTGATTAATTTGAAAGACATTTATCTACATTATGGATCACAAAAGTCTTAGATCTAACATCTTTTATTGATTTGAATTGAATTGGATTAGTGAAATTGAAATATCTAGTTAGGAAGATCTTGTTTGCTTCATATTTAGTTGTTGCATCATTATTTGCACTTCTTCCTTCCACTAGATAGCTTTCACTGAACATGAAAAGTGTTCTTTTTTTCATATTAGTTACATCATATGTGCGTTCAGGTGACATCAATTTTTGAGCCTTGAAATAGAAAAATAATTCAATATCGTCTCTGAAATTCATCTCAATTAACCTAAGGAGCATTTGAAACTTAAAAAAACAGATAGAGATCTATGCTAGAGACGTGTTCTGGCATCGTTAAACGTAGGAGCTATAATTTTTTTCAGCATTGCATTCCGGGGGTGATATCCCATTCCATGTACATAAGTGTATCAAATCATTCTCCATGTACCTTTAGGTATATCAAACAGTGTTCCACACTTGATAATTATATGGGAACACTCTCATCAAACAATTACACATTAGATAACACTACTCATGAATTCACCTCCAGGTACTGTCGAGTATATTTTGGAAGTACCCTATAGGTTGCAATCTATTGGTCGATAAAACTACAAATTTTTCATCCATCCTTACCTATCCCTTTTCATACATTTCATAGATTTTATGAGGTTGATTCATAACTCAAGACGAGAAGGGTATATTAATTGGCATGTCTTCTTGAAATGTTAATTAATGAAGCGTAGTCCTAGGGGAACATTGCTAGAATGACTTGCTGAATGAATTCTCTTGCAGAATTATGATATGATGTTCAACCAGATGCGAGTAAAAACAATGTTGTTAATATATGGTAGCACTATTCCAGGAAGAGGCCGTTAGAACTGTTCCACTGAAGAGGAGCTGAGGAACCAATTCTAACTGCAATCTTTTCATTTTGTTTGCACCTGAACAATTATTGTATATTTGAGGTAGGCATGATTGCCATAATTTTTGATATCATTGTTTACTATTCATGTAATGATCAATTGTATAAGTAGGGCTCGACAGAGGAGAACGAGGGAATTTTCCTAAGGGAATATGCAACAACAACACTTTGATTATAACTCTATTTTGATTAATGGAATTTCCAATTTCCTATAACTTTGTGTGATCTTCCACTCTTCGCCACATCCCTGATCGTAAATTCGTGCCCACTCTCCTGATCAGGTGTTGTTATATTTAATTGTGTGAATAGGTATGTGTTTTTGTTAGGTCCCTATATTACTAGTTTAGCCCCTTATTGTTATTAGTGTGGCCCCCTTATTGTTATTATTGTAGCCCCCTCTAACCCCAATATTTTTATTATTGTGCCCTTACATTGTTATTGTTAGGTCGGCTAGGATTGCATTGTGACCCCACTAGGATTACATTGTGGCCCCATGGACTCCTATATATAGAAATGAGGTTTTGTCATTTGTATCATCCAAGAATTTTTCATTCATGTAATGTATTGGAGTTTTCCCCCTCGAAGTGGCTTATTTCTAAGGCATTGATATCTCGTTTCTTATATTTTTGGAGCTGGTTTCACAACATTTGGTATCAGAGCTTTGGATCCTAGGGTTTCGCTGCTCCAAATAGGTCATCGTGGCATTTTTGCTATAAAAAAATTTCTATGAAGGTTCAGAAGTGGAAATGTTTAGAGTACGAAGCGAAATCCAGAGGAACATCGTCGCAAAATTTCAAAGCTTGGTTCGTAATATTTTCGGAGATATGATCTGTGGAAGTTAGGTCTTTTTGCAGTCTCCTCAATTTAACCTAAACAGGTCATCACGACATTTTCGCTATAAATTGTTTTCTATGAAGGCTCTGAATCTGAAGTAGTATTGGTGCACAAGAACGATGGATCATGGTGCATGTGTTCGGATTATAGGGAGCTCAATAAGCTCACCATTAAAGATAAATTTCACATTCTTGTGATTGATGAATTATTGGATGAATTACATGGGGCAATTTATTTTACCAAGTTGGATCTTCGTTCAGGATATCATCAAATTAGAATGAAGACTGAAGATATTCCGAAAACAGCATTTTGAATTCATGAGGGTCATTATGAATTTTTGGTCATGCCTTTTGGCCTTACCAATGCACCTTCTACATTTCAAGGCTTGATGAATTCCATTTTCAAACCCTTCCTTCGAAAATTTTTAATAGTATTTTTTGATGATATACTAATCTACAGCAAGTCTTGGAAGGATCATGTTCAACATGTTGACATGGTGCTCAAACTATTGCAGGAGAAACAATTATATGAAAAATCATCCAAATGTTTCTTTGGAGTACAAGAGGTGGAATATCTGGGTCATATTGTATCTCACGAGGGTGTTAAGGTATACCCTAACAAAATTAAAGCCATTAAGTAATGGAAAGTCCCCACAACTATAAAGCAGTTGCGAGGATTTCTTGGTTTAATAGGGTATTATCACAAGTTTGTTAAGAATTATGGGAGAATAGCAGCACATGAAGAAAGATGAATTTTCATGGAATCCTGAAGAAACTAAGGCCTTTGAACATCTTAAAGAGGCAATGTGCCTATCATTGGTCTTAGCTATGCCATAATTCACAAAAACCTTTATTTTGGAATGTGATGCCTCAGGAAATGGAATTGGTGTTGTTTGAATGCAAGAAAGAAGACCCATTTCTTTTGAAAGTCGTCCAATCAAAGGAAAGTATTTACAGAAAGCTATTTATGAAAAGGAAATGTTAGCAATACTACAGGCACTAAAGAAATGGAAACCTTACCTAATGGGAAGACACTTCAAGGTAAAAACTAATCATGATAGTCTTAAACACTTTTTGGAACAAAGACTATCTTCAGAAGAGCAGTAAAAATGGGTCACAAAAATGTTGGGTTATGAATTTGAAATAATCTACAAAAAAGGGAAGCTAAATGTTGTTGCAGATGCACTCTCAAGAAAAAATGAAGAGGTGGAAGCATTGCTTTGTGCCATTTCTATTATCCAATCAGATTGGATAACCGAAGCAAGGGATGAATGGAAGAGGGATGAAGAAGTGTGGACACCCATTCAAAATTTGCAGCAATATCCTAGTACATCTGATACACTTATTTGGAAAAATGATTCCTTATGGTACAAAGATCGCTTATATCTTTGTAAGAATTCCCAACTAAAACAAAATATTCTTTTGGAATTGCACACTTCTCCTTTAGGAGGACACTTAGGATTTTTAAAACTTACCATAGGGTGAAGAAATAATTTTTTTGGGATGGCCTTAAATCTGATATTCAAAATTTTGTGGCGGAATGTTTGGTTTGCCAGCAAAATAAAGTTGAGACAATTAAGACCCCGATTCTTCTACAACCTTTATCCATTCCAAGTCAAAGTTGGGAGGATATTGCAATGGATTTTATCACAAGTTTACCTAAGTCCAAAGGAAAGAGTGTCATCATGGTGGTAGTTGATAGATTTACCAAGTATGCACACTTTTGTGCATTATCTCATCCATTTAAAGCAAATACAATTACTACTACATTTATGGAAACAATTCAAAAGCTACATGAAAACCCAAAGGTTATTGTGAGCGACAGAGATCCCATTTTTACTAGAAATTTTTGGACGGAGTTATTTTCTTGTTTGGGTACTCAATTAGCTCATAGCTCATCTTATCATCCTCAATCCAATGGTCAAACTGAGATAGTGAATAAATTTTTGGAAGGATATCTTCGTTGTTTTGTATCTGATAAACAAACACAATGGCTCAAGTGACTACCTCTCACTGAATGGTGGTATAACACTTCCTTCCATACTACAACAAAAATGACCCCATTTATGGCACTTTATGGATATCATCCACCATCCATCGCATCATCTTTAAGAGAAAATTCTATGATTCAAGCAGTGGAAGATCACATTGATCATCAATAAGAAGTTCTCCAACTCTTAAAGGATAACCTAAATTTGGTACAAAATCGAATGAAACAATAGGCAGATCAACATCACAGCGAGAGAAGTTTTGATGTAGGAGACTAGGTATTTTTACGACTACAACCATACAAAAAAATTTCCCTCAAGCAAGCTAAGAAGGATAATAAATTATCGCCAAAGTACTATGGTTCTTACAAGGTGTTGCAAAATATTGGTACTATAGCATAAAAATTTGATCTTCCTGCTTCTTCATGAGTGCATCCAATTTTCCATGTTTCATGCTTGAAAGAAGGTTATAGGTGAAAATCTTCAAGTTCAAACAATATTGCCAGAGCTTTGTGAGGAAGGAAAAATCATATTGGAACCTGAAGCGGTCATGGAAACAATAACTCGACATCTATGAAATCGATTAATTTTAGAGTATCTCATCAAGTGGAAGAAATTAGCCACAGAAGATTCTACATGGGAGGATGAGAATTTTATACAGAAGCACCCAGAGCTACTCAAGCGTTGAGGATAACACTTTTTGAAGGCGAGGAGCATGTTAGGTCCCTATATTACTAGTATAGTCCCTTATTATTGTTAGTGTAACCCCTTGTTACTATTGTGTGTAGCCCCCTCTATTTAATATTGTATTGTACCCTTACA
Organism: Pinus albicaulis; assembly: GCA_034641835.2. NCBI lineage: Eukaryota > Viridiplantae > Streptophyta > Pinopsida > Pinales > Pinaceae > Pinus > Pinus albicaulis. The sequence continues at coordinate 1,265,248,625 of CM076574.1, read as the reverse complement.
TTGTTATTGTTAGGTCGGCTAGGATTACATTGTGGCCCCATGGACTCCTATATATAGAAAAGAGGTTTTTTCATTTGTATCATCCAAGAATTGTTCATTCATGTAATGTATTGGAGTTTTCCCCCTCAAAGTGGCTTATTTCTAAGGCGTTGATATCTCTTTTCTTCTATTTTTGGAGCTGGTTTCACAACAATTTTTTTTATGATGTTAATGTTCATGATTGTTGTTCTTTATTTACCATTTCATAGTTTTGATTGTGATTTCGAATCACTGTTATTATACTTTGTTGTTATTGTTATTTACTTTTTTGGTATTCGATTCTTAACATTGTTGGGCCTTTTATTTCATGAATGATAAATATTGGGTAGGGAACTTGTTGCCTACATACACTTTGCATGATACCTTGAAATAATTAACGAACCCTAGATTGACAATAAATGTGGAAGCACTTGAATCTATAGCTCATATCTGTACACCAACATTTTGGCATTTTTTTCGGGGAGGCTATCAAAGGCGCAATAGTATGACCAGTATTGACCATAGGACCACTCTCTCATCCTAGTTAGGTGTGGATTTGCATTAGCTCTTCCAAGACCCTAATTAAGGTTACACTTGATTGTTTTGATTGAGTTGATTTCATTTTACGCCTTTTAATTGATCACAGAACCCAGTCTTTTGCCTTGGTGAGCCGAGGTTTTCACCAATCCTTACACCAGGGCCTCAACATTAGGATTGATTTAGTTGCTTAATTTTATGCTTTTATTCTTTTTAATTGTTTGTAAAACCCACTCTCTCATTCTGGTGAGGGAAGGTTTTCACCAATCCTTACACCAAGACTCGAGCATTAGAATTGTTTTTGTTATTTTGATTTAACTTTATATCTCTTTAGATTGCATGAAAAGAGAAACAAAACCAAGGGGAAGAGGAAGACCCCAAAAACTTACAAGCGACAAAGGTTGGGGAAGGAAAGACCTGGGAAGAATTACTTATATTCAGGAAATAATCTCAAAATTTGAATCAAGGAACTCATCACGACCAACTATCAGGGTGAGATCTTAGACGCAATCTGGGGCCCAGATAGTTTCATAACTAGAACCAACCTTGACAGTAGAAGAAGATCCTAGAGAAGAGGAAGTTTGAAGCATAAAATCTGAGGAACCAAGTGTTGACGGTCATAAAAGAGAAGATGAAGTTGGAAGAAAAAAATCTGAGGAACTAAGCATTGAAAGTCCTAAAGAGGGAATATGAAGCAGATGATCCAAAGGTACTAAAAGAGAAAAGGTAGTAGAAGTAATTCTTCTACCCGATCGTAGAAGTGTTGTTAAGAAAACTCAAATGTGTATCACAGTACAGTTAGAACCTATAAAGATACCAAGTTAATATTGGAAGATATTCATGGCTAACACAACATTTATAATTGAATTCCCAATTGGGGACATTAGAGGTGACACACATTGTTGGGAAAAATACTAAAAGGGGAGTGGGGGGTGGGGGGGGAGGGGTGAATCAAAATTTTAAAACTCACTTAACTTTTTCTTTTCTTATTTTTATTTATGTACATGACGTTATTGAAGTAAACCTGCATATGTACGCGACTGTTATGCAGAAAACTAGCACATATTTAATGAACTTATATTTTAGTTAAATCTTCATATGTTTAACTTAAAATAGTTTATCGGTGATTCATAAGACATTTGATAAGTAGTAAACATGTGCAGTAAGAACAGAATAAAGCATTATACACAAGAAACACACATGAACACCAACATTTAAGGTGGAAACCCAATGTGGGAGAAAACCATTGTTGTTTTTGTCTCTATCTTCAATTTTATTATGATGAAAAATTCTTACAATTTTATATTGGTTTAGACTCATACCAACACACATGAACCCACCTGAAAAAGGCCACAAACTTCACTTGTTCTCCAGCTCGTACTGGAAGGGAGCTTCAAACTCCTGTTATCGTTTACCAACACCCACTGGAAGGGAGCTCCAACCCCTTGATCTGATCACCAAATACTACTGGAATGAATCTTAAACTTCCTCATTTAAGGCTCCAACCCTCAGCACCATCGTGGACCACATTTCATAAATTTCCAAAAATGGAATCCAACTGCTTCAATACATTACAACCTGTAGGCCACTTTTCATCAAATTTTCATAATGGACCCACTACCAACATTTAAGCCCAATACCATATATCAAAATTGAAACTAATCACTATACCAAATCATTCAACCAATCAATGAATCACTTAATCAAACACCCAATCATTGATCTTCAATCACGTGCACCTAGTAGCATCACAATACTCAAAACATCATTATTAAAGCCAAATCAGTATGAACAATTCATAGACATAGAATAGAAACACAACATGATTTATTAGACTAATCAAACATATTATTCGATAGAAACCATAGCTTTCATACACGCTTATCATAAAGCATTTCCACATGTATACACATTTATTTCAAGAATGAAACCCACGTACAGATCTACCCATATTGTAGAATCGATACACTACTACTCAGAATAGTATCCGCATATGTACGTACCTTACCAAAGACAACCCATGTACAAATCTGCAATTATCAACTCATAGTTTTGCAACACTTCAGAACTTAAGACATACCCAGATCAGGACATACATAGAAATAAACATGCGTCATACAAAAAATATAAACAACCCATAATCAAATCATACAATACATAGTCATTTCAGGTCTATTGAGCTTGATCCATAATTGTATTACCAGGTGCATATTTATTTCAAATCAACCACTCATCAATAGCCCATACTATGCAATCATATTTCATATCGAAGTATTTGTCAATCACCCTCTCACTTGCACACCCAAACAATTGGATATTCATCTCCTTATATATCTTAGGCCTTAGCGAATACCACTTCTCAAAACCAAACTTAGTTCCTCTTGGACCGTATTAATCACTTTTAAATGACTAAGACAGTACACATAAATTATCGACCAGGAATGTCTTTTATTTCAATGGTAGTTGCACTCTCTGTGTAAATACATCATACCGGAAGCGGAAATAAAAAAAGAAGAAATCATTGTTGAACTGATTGTTGAAATTAACACTCACGCGAGAATAAAAAGGATCTACATGAATGTAATCACACTTTAGATAAACCAATATCTAGCGCACCACACACTAACCACACCAACTGGTACCTCTAATTGGAACTGTGTAACAATATAATAAATACCTGGAATTGAAGGAAATCTACTTAAACCTAACTCAACAAAAATGGCACTCCACGAATATGCAGAAATAAATATAAGATATAGAAAAACTACCTTACGACTGCAATCCATGCTAAATAGGGAGGGCCTTCCTCCATAGCAGGGTGCAAGAACAAATGAGAATTAGATCAATCAACACATGTAACAACAACAACACGATATTTTGTATTATGATTATCAAAATTTACAACGTAAAAATGGCGATACTACTCTGTGCTAACCCCCCAACCTTGAAGGTCTGAGATTTTATATAATAATTACATATCCATAAAATGAGGAACATATCAATCATGAGAATCTCCCGATTCTCATTCTGATCGAAATAAAGTAAACATAGTTACAAATGATTCCCTCAATAAAAATCCTAAATGGGAAAGCATTGATTTCAATAAAAAATGCTGGAAGTTTTTATTCTAAATAACAATACATGATAAATCCTACAACTTTCATTATAATGTGACATCTGTGGCATAATAGCTTTTGATGCTAGACTAGCATTCGAAATTTAGAAATACGCAAACAATAGTGAAACTATATCGGCAGATTTTGTAACAACATCACAGTGTAACAACAAAATATGTGACAACCAAGGTGTTGACTCTGCGTGTGGTAGCAACGACGTGTAACAACACATTGTAACAACATGCTTCCAACTGGTTCTATGCACCTGTATGTCCTAGGTCCCTGTGCCTGAAATAGTATTTGAAAGAATAGCGAAAAGGAAAAAGAACTTCTCCCAATGTTCATCTCAGTTAGCCAAAAAAGGAACAAAAAATCATAATAATTAACGAGAATGGCAAGGTAAAACAAGGCAAAGTTATTATGTTTCAAGATAAAGGAAAGGAAATAGGTAAGTATGTCCCCAGGTTGGAGGTAAAAAAGGCACAAATGAGGGAATAAAATGTAGGAAATGAGTATAAAAATGACACCCAACATATCCACCCAGCTAAAGTGCTTGCATGTCCTCATGTAAAAATCTCAGCTCCGATTATACCTCTGATACAGGTTGGTGAAGTCATATGCACTGGCTGTGTCTTCGTCTAGAGACCTGTACCCCCTAGTAGTAAACACTTGTCTTGGCCAGGACTCTTTTTCGTGATCGCTCAATGCATAATGGTCCCGGTATTCTTCCATTGACAACCATATCAAAGGAAATATGAATTTCAATCCAATCTAGAAGGCGCCAAGGGATTTTACCATTCGGGCATATTCTGGTATATGTGTAACAACAACTACGAAATTTTGGAATACAAAAGGATCCCCTTCTTGTAACTCTACACTACTTGCTTTGATGCGCTTGAGGCACCTTGTCGGTGCTCGACTCTTCATCTGTGCAAATTGATTAAGATAGAACTCGATGATTCTTCTTCTCTAGGTAGGAGTTGGTCCCATCAACCCTAGAGTACTAAAAAAAAAAAAAAATCACGCCTCAGTTCATCGGCCCTTCCTGGTTCTTCTCTAACCCATAGCGTTGTCTTCTTTTTGTTAGTCTCCATTGATTTCACGTCCAGGTGCCACTTGATTTGATTTCTCATGAATGAAATGAAAGCGTGCAACTACAAGTCTCCCATATATGATGATACGATTGCTACCATCTGCATGCTAACATTCCCACAAATAATATTATGTAGAAACAAATCACACAACAAGATGTGTTCATCAAAATCGTTGGTGCAAAAAACATCAAGAAAAGTGTGGGTAGAAGTACCCACATAAGGCTTGTCTTCCATGATAGATTTAAAATGAAATAAATAATAACACTCCCAAAGAAAAATAGGGTAGGATGGGGAAGGTTGCTTGTACCCCAACAAGTTGAGGGCAAGATCATGAAGCTAATGTTTATCAACAATCAAATCTCGAACCTACTATTGTAACAACAACATATGTTCCTCCTGTTTCTTTGCAACTTCCTTTCATTTCCATTCCCCCCCAGCTCCACTTCAATTATTTTTCTGCCCATTTTTCCTACAGGGCGCTTATTTTCTTCTAATGTACATCCAGTGAGATCACTCCCTCTTGAAGGGAGAGTGCCTCCTGCTTCCACTTTTTCATCTCAGATATCAATAAAGTCTTCTCGAATCACCATCCCTCATCAGGGCCCAATGTTCCATTACATGCAATATCAACTGTGGGTGTGACAACCTCTCTGGGGTGGGATTTCTCTACCTCATCTGTTGATTCTTGTGTAACAACAACATCATAGGTGGGTTCTTGTGTATCAGTCCTCTTATTTTCGCCTTGGTCTGCCTCTGTATCCACTACTGGTTCTTCTGTAACAGTAGTGGCCTCTACAAGTTCTTGTGTGTCGGCTTCTAGGTATATTATCGTGGGAGGGTCTGATTTAACTATTGGTTCTTGTGGAGTAGTAGTATCTTCAATAGGTTCTTGTGGAGTAGCCTCCCAAGGTTCTGTTTGGGTTTCCCTTGAGTAGGTGCTTTCCTGACAAATTTTGTATCCTGCTGCTGCTAATTCTTCAGAACATGTCATGCATACTGATCCTAAAATTTTCTCCCACCCCCCGCCCCCCCCCCCCCCCCCCCCCCGAATTTCTTAACATATTTAGCTAGGGCATTCACCCGAGGCTCGCTACCCGCCTCCAATCTTAATTCCTACTTCAATTGTTCATTTTCTTACTTTAAATTCTCAGTTTCTATGAGTAGGGTCTGAGTTTTGTCCCTACCCGATGAGGAGTGTTCCTCTGAACGAGGTTCTTCTTCTTCTTCTTTCAACTCTTCCACCTCCTACTACTCTTCAGTTGTATATGGAAATTCCGTAGGCATGCTTACTTTCACCCTTTTCTTTGGTCATTTGTCTCCAATCAGCTTATCAAGGGGCCTTTTCTTAATTCCGACCTTAGAAGACCAAATTCGTGTTCTAGCTTCCTCCTGACTCTTCCGAAGTCCCGGCTTGTTTTCCTCAGCTTGTTCTAGGCTTCTTTCATTTGAACTCCTCCCAGCTCTTTCCTTGCTGGTTCAAAGCATCCAACACAATTAACTTGATGAGACCGTGATTGGTAACACAATCTTCTGGGTGTGCTACCGTTTTGACTACTGCAACCATATGATTGATATTTCCCAGAAGGAAATATGGAAGGTTAATTATCTTTTGATTCCAAATATGGTTCAATAAGGGGAAATGATAACTAAAAATAGGCGTGGAACTCCCTTCACAGGTGATATATTTTATCAAATTCAGAGCAACATCTTCCCAAGGTTTGGGAAGTGACATATTTTCGACCCTTGTTCCTTTCTTCTCAAGCTTCTCTTCACCTTCACGGAAATCCTCTTTCAGAGAAGGATCATTGACCTTTTTGTTGAACCACCTTATACCTTCTCTCGACAGTGATGTTACTAAAGAAACAACCTCCTTCATTACTTCAATCAACAAACCCCTGACTTTGGTTCGATAGTTGTTCAATTTTTTAGTGAACTCCATCGCACTTGCTTCTTCTGAACCCTTCAGCTTTTGAAAACACTCAAGCCACCCAGCATCTCTGAATATCTGATACGCCTCTAGACAATTTTTTAATGCCTCAATAGAATCTGGTTCGTATCTCATCGTAGATCCCCCCATATTGTGTTGTTATACCTGATTAATTCCTTTATCTCAGTTAGCCAGGGTATCAACGCACTACTCGATGTATTACAACAACCTGCTCTGTTATCTTCAGGTTAAGAATTTTCGACCAAGGGTGCAAAAACTTCTAGCTGAGGGAGATGATGGAATGTCATGGTGATCGAGAGGTGAAAAAGGTTTTAAATTGATGGTTCATACCCACACATTCTTTTATTAATGCCCAATTATGGAGAGCTTCATACTTCAAGTACAAATCTCCTTTTCAACAAGCTCTAGTCATGATTGGTTGATATGGTATTAAATTCAGTAAATCGCGGGATTAATGACAGCTTTAAAAGCTAACGGATTGTTGATAATTATGACAAGATTCAGCCCCCCCCCCCCCGCCCCCCCCACAACTTTAATGATGATGGCATTATACGGCCATCAAAATGATTGCCATTAATTTTCCATAATCATCAAATATTAGAGGATTATAATGTTACCTTTTTGGTGATATACCGAAAATAAATGGGAAGAAATTGATGTGATGGCACGATTGTTCCAGCGGTCATGGCGGTCACCTTCAAGATATCATAATAATTTATGTGTGTCAAGATGAAGACCAATATTTCAAGACGTTGTTGACAGCTATCAGTTATTACATATGTAACAACCAAGATAGCTAATGCGCTATCCTTCATAAAACATTATTGTTAAGAAAAATAAGACTGAAAAAAAATGTGTAACACCATCATGTAGAATATGCAGGAAAAAAGGATGATGTTCTAAAAAAATGAGTGTAACAGCTGCCACAGAAGTGGTTTTCAACTGCTACCATGTTGTCTGATTGTGCCCCAAAAGAGGTTTTCACAGTCAGATTCTTATATATATATATATATTTAATAGGTGTTATAGCCTCCACAAAAGTGATTTTTAGCTATTACACTTATTGAAAAATCAAAGTTCGGGCAGCACATGGGAATGTCCCCCTGCTGCTGTAACATGAAGATCAAAGTCCGTGACAATGTTAATAAATGAATCCTTTGAATCAGTGTAATATCCCAAAATGGGAACTGCTACAACAAATATAATATTTTGAGATATTCTAAAGTTGGAGCTTCAACAAATCATGAGCATGGAAATGTAGATCAACTCATTAGATGTAAAATAACATCTTACCAACAGATGAAATAACCTCAGCAAGTAGATGGCCTATATTCTCCTTCCCAAGTGGGGAAATGCAGCAATATAGGGCATAAAACAGTTGTCTTCAGAAAATAACGCTATACAAGTGAGAAATGGGACTTGGATCCCTTAGTAATATACAACTCAAATGCAGAATTGGAGGTGAAACAAATGAATCTAGCTACACTAATCAGATCTCCCCAGCTCAAGATAGCTTAAAAACACCCCGATCCCATGACTTCTCTACAACAGAATTTCTGAAGACTGTGAGAGCGTAATTCCCATGAGGGTTTCTATAGAAAATGATGAAATAATATTGATCGGGAGATTATATTAATCATATAGCAAATAAATTGAGGTTTAACCTCTTTTACAGCAGAAACAAGACGCCCGGCAAGGGTTTCCAGCAATATACATGCACAAAAAGCAGCACTGCAGAAAATAACGCAGTTTACTACAAATTTGTATTAAGCATGGCTGAAAATAACATAAAATAGCTGAATAATATATAAAATGGCCCTAAGCCCTCTTTATTAGATCTGTCAGAGGGAAATAAACACTTCCTCCTCAAAGACTAGCACAAAATTTAAGGGTGCAACCCTGCTGCTGCTGCCCCTGCATAAAAGACACAGTTTCTGAAGGTATATATTGATGGTTGTTTGGCCCTAAGCCAAATGATGAAATTGAAGCTCAGATCCTTCCCTTTTTATCCCTTAAGCAAGCTGATCTAAAGAGATGATGGAATCCTCACTCGGGAATTCCTTGCACTAAGTAGTGCTGCAACCATAGCTAAACAACTGAAGCATGCAAGTAGTCAAAAGACCAAATATAGCTGAATAATGAATGATCTCCTTGATGCTATGTCATCCTTTTTATCTTTGGTCAGCCTCCTCACCCCAAACCCCACACATTGTTGAGGTGACTTCCTAGTGAAGATTCCTCTTCCAAAACTACGATGTCCTTGTTGGCTTCCCTCCCCCTTGTAGCAGCATTGTTGACTTGGTCAACTGGTACTAATCCACCTGCAATGCCTCTTTTCACACTAAGGTATCTTCAATCCAGTTCTCATATGTGTATCTAGGTTGATCCTTGTTCACATTGAGCTAGTTTACTTGGGTGATCTCTTCTGTAATATTCCTACTTAGCCTAAGCTAAGAGGAATATACAATTTTGTTTTACTTTCTATTGCATGAATAAATGAATAAAGGAGGACGTGTAAAACTCCTGAAAATACTGAATAAATCAATTCCCATGTGAACAAAGATAAATCAGGGTTATGTAAATAAATCACTTGCAGGTGTGAAAGGGGTTTGATTTGGGAGACTGGGTCAACCTTGACCAAATTTATAGCATTATCTAGGTTCAATGTATCTCCTAAAGGGACGGCGTAGTTCTAGAAGGAGGCCCCTCATATGAAATGAGCTAACTCATCAAGGTGGTTTAGGGTTTGCAAAGGCTTTCATCTTATAAAAGGAAGGGGAGGACAACAAGAGATGGTTGTTGATTGATTATATTTCTGAGTATCTTGTCTGCTTAGACAAATACTATTCTCTGTTGTTTAGTAGAGAATTGTGCTTCTTAGCACTTGGAGTTCCTATGCAAGGATTTCACCTCTTCCTTTGAGGATTCTTGGAGGAGTATTTTCTGATTTGATCCACTATTAGGCTTGAGGCCAAGCTCTACTTCCAATTGAAGCGCAAATCCAGTGAGGTTTTGTCTGCTTTTGCAAGCTGTAGCAAGTGGGATTCTAGATCTGTAGAGATCTTGCTTGTTTTGGGAGCCTCTTCTCATGGAGTGTGTCTTTTAACCTCCTGGAAGAGTGCCTCTCCTATTTGTACTTCAAATCTATATCTTGGCAGCTGGCCCTCAGTGTTATTCAAGCTACACCATATATTTCATTGAGGAAATTCATTATTTTCATATGAGATTCTTCAAGGTGTTTTGATCTCATTTTTGATGAGATATCTCTGGTGTTGGGCTTTGCCTTCCACTTTGGTGATCCATGGATTAGCTTGCTGATCCATGTTCTGTTTAAATCTGATATTTTGTAATGTAAAGTTATATTCATAAATTACTGCAGCATTTTACAGATCTGCAACTTAAAACTCATATCTACTCTTGTTCATGCAAGATTTGGTCAAAACCCCAAGGATATCTTGTAAATAAGACTATCTAGTTTCTAGATCTGAAATAGATCTAATGTTTTGTCCACATATCTATCCTAGATCTGAGTTGTAATATTCAGCTGCTACAACTCCTTTAAATAACACTGTTAAGCCATTTCTGTAGTTATATATGTGTTGTAGCTCTCTTTTCTGAGGATTTCTTGCTCTATTGCCTCATGTATTCCACTGTATATTGAAAGAGCTTCATTATAATTCTGATTTGCTACTGTAAATTCATAATTTAATCATATTTGATTCCCTCCTGCTCATACTTTCCAAGACTGTGTTATTTCTGAAGCAATTTGTTTTGCATAGCTGCAACCCCTCTTGTAGGGTGTTTTTCAGCTAGACTAGGTTGTGGGAGATTTGTTTACCACACCTAGTTTGATTTTTTTTTTCTCCCCTCTTGGGTCTAGACTATAGATCTGCTGATATAAGGGATCCTAGGGCTAAAAACTCATCTCTGTACATCAATCTCCCAGGAGTGCGTTATTTCAGCGGGATTTCTAAGCTGTTCCAATTTTGGAATATTACAGTGGAATCAGAGCTCCTTTCTTGGCACAGCCTGTGATTTCCTTGGAGCATCACAGCCATGTTTCATTCAGAAGAATACGAACCTCTTACTGAGAGGGAGAAGAGGTATCAGAACAGAAGTCATAAGAAGTATGACTATACTACTAATGATCAAGACAAGGGTAAAGACCCTGAAACTGCAAGTGACAAAGAAGGAGAAGAGTTTGCAAGAAATATTTTGGTGGCCATGCAAGATCTTGCCAGGGAGATCAAGGAGATGAGGGTGGAAAAAATGAGGGAATATATTGGGAGATTTCATCATGGAGAAAGCTCTGACATGTCCCATCAAGGGACTGGTCAACCAGTGAACCTGCCACAAGCCCCACAAGCTTCACAACGCTCCACTATGCCTACCTTCTTGGCTGTGAAGAATGAAGGACCACAAGAGAAAAATTCCCTTGAAGATTACTTTATGGAGTATGATTCTCAGAGTCAGAAATTCAAGGACCACTTGAGTTTCCAAGACTTTTTTCACCTCAAGGACAGAAGAAAACCAAGGCAGCAGTATAGAAATGGTGGGTTCTTTCATCATCAAGATAGACACCACTCTATGGGCAGATTCGTTTTGCCCAAATTTGGTGGATCATCCTCTAGTTCTACCAAGGCATGGGTATAAAAACTAGATATTTACTTTCAGTTGAACAAAGTCCCTGAGGTTGAGGCCATCAAGATTGTAACACTGCACTTTGAAGGTGAAGCACACAATTGGTGGTTCCATGGGTTGTCTACATTGGGACACATCAATGTGACTACTTATTCTGAGTTTACTAGAAGACTGGTGGAGAGGTTTGATAAGAAGGATCCTGAAGCACCCTTCATAAGCCTTGCAAAGCTGAAGCAATCAGGAGATGCAGAGACTTATATGTCTAAGTTTCTCGAGATTATCAGTCATGGTCCCTAATCTATCTGTAGCCAGGAGGGTATACATGTTCATTGATGGCTTGGAGGAAAATTTGCATGGGTTGGTTAAATCTACCAAGCCAAACACTTTGCATGATGCCATTGAGAGAGCTAGAGACCTCAAAGTGTCTTGCCAAAAGCAAAGGCAACTTTCCAAAGCAAAGCCCCTCACTTTTCTAAGGGGAAGGAAGGAAAATCTGCTCCTTCCAAGGATTTCTCTTTGAAGAAATCTCTTAATATTGAACTCAAGAGGGAGTTGAGAAAGAAAATATTGTGTTTCACCTGCCAAGAGTCATGGGCACCAGGACATAGATGTGCTGCTAGGAAAGAACACTACATAGAAGTCTTCTTAGATTTTGAGGAGGAAGATGGGGATGATGAACCTAGGAGGGGTCATAGCACTGATGATGATGATGAGGAAGATCAAACATCATCCAGAGGTGGGAAGGGAGCCTTTGCTCCAATGAGTGGGACTCTTTCATCTTTGAGAGGAGTACCTAAGTACTTGACTCTAAGAGTACAAGGTTCATTCATGAATCAGAGAGTATTTGTTCTGATTGACAGTGGGGCAACCCACAACTTTATTGATGCTCATCTTGTGCAAAGTTGGGCAATCCATACAGATACATTTGATGTATTTTATGTTTTGGTCTCAGGAGATAGGACCATGCAATGCATGCAATATGTTCCTTCAATATTTGTCACGATGGGATCCTACACTCTGGTGGATCATTTCTTTGTAGTTGACATACCAGACACCAACATCGTTTTGGGTGTCCAATGGTTTATTACCTTGGGAAAGGTTACCAATGATTTGAAATCCTTGCAGATGGAGTGGGTGGACTTGAAGAGTGGGAAACCACAAATTATTCAAGGCATGCACACTTATCCTTCACCTAATACTTCCACACAAACAACAGAGATGGATTTGCGCAGTGGAAGCAGGGATCTCACAATCCCTTCTCTCAGGTTCATGAGGAGGTTCCAAGGGACATTCTTATCCAGTGGTAAGCCACCTGATTTAGATCTTGTGGGGAAGGCATCAAAAAGTGCTACTCCAAATCTAGATCCAAGAAGGATTGGAGCAATGAAAGACCAAGCTACAGCGCTGGAGGGCTTGGGACATCCCAAGAATGAGGAGGATATTCTTCCTGTATCACTATCACCCTCTCACTTTTCTGAATCTGCGTTGTGGGAGGAAAAGAATGGGAGGATCGACCTTCCAACAAACAAATTTGGCATGAGAAATGTCAAAAAGGAGATCAACAACATGACAAGTGCTTCCATGGATGTAGCACCAGCACTGTCATTGTTGAGAAGTGTGGATATTTATTGGAAATCTTAGCTGCTTGTATAGTATTCCAAAGATCTCCACACAGGTATGATACTAGATGGCATGCAGCAAGAAGAGGGCTATTTAGTCCAAGGAGGATTCATCTATTATCATGGTAAGTTATTCTTGGCTATAGCTTCCAAGCTCAAGCAGAAGATCCTACAAGGAGAACATGAGGCATTCTTCCTTAGCCATATGCATTCAATGAAGATCTATACCCTGATCAGGAGGAATTTTGATTGGGAAGGCATGAGAGAGGAATTACATCAGCACTTTCAAGAGTGCGATAGCTATGGAGGACTAGGGTAGCTAATGGAATTTTTGCAAGAGTCATCTCAGCTAGCTCCTTCGTTGCTTGAGAGGAGGGAGATGGTCATGCAAAACTCCATGTGTATGAATCACTATTATGGTAAAGGATCTGATCATGCCAAGCAAGTTGTATTTTCTAATTTATTACATTCATTTGCCATGTTTCTTCAGGATATGACTCCTAATGGGAGTGATAGATCATATGGATCTCATGGTTTTCTGTGGGCCAACAGAGATGTTTAACTTGGCCACTCCCTTACTGTGCAAAGGGATATTCCTTGTCATGATGGGTGTTTTCCGAAGGCACCAAACTTACCTATCATCTTCAGCTATGTTAAGGTGACTCATGCAGAAATTGTGTGGTGGGAATACCACTTACCACACCTTGATCTCATGCAGGCCGGTGATGCACTGTGCTGGCATCACATGTGGGATCTTGACCCACCTCCTCAAGTTCAGATTTCAGTTTGCATATATGTGGTCTTGCTCCCATACTTGGATGATATAGTTCTATTGTTTATGGGGTTGTATGGACAGAGGATGGGAAGTGTGTATGCACCACATGGTTTGGAACTTCTACCTGTACTTCATGATACATGTTTTAGGAGTAGCATTGCTTCAGCCATGTTTATTTCTGTTGAGTTTTTCACTCCTGGTGGGATGGACTATGCACATATCATGTTAACCTTGGAGGAACAATTCATGAGGTATTGGCTTGATGAGCACTTGGTTTATGCTGAGGACTTGATCCTTGATGATGACATCAATGGAGGAGGAGAAGTACTACAACTCTTACCCTATTAGTTGCTTGAGGACAAGAAACATTTTGGAGGGGAGGACTGTAATATTCCTACTTAGCCTAAGCTAAGAGGAATATTCAATTTTGTTTTACTTTCTGTTGCATGAATAAATGAATAAAGGAGGAAATGTAAAACTCCTGAAAAGACTAAATATATCAATGCCCATGTGAACAAAGATAAATCAGGGCTATGTAAATAAATCACTTGCAGGTGTGAAAGGGGTTTGAGTTGGGAGACTGGGTCAACGTTGACCAAATCTACAACATTGTCTATATTCAATGTATCTCCTAAAGGGACAGTGCAGTTCTAGAATGAGGCCCTCATGTGAAAGGAGCTAACTCATCAAGGTGGTTTAGGGTTTGCAAAGGCTTTCATCTTATAAAAGGAAGGGGAGGGCAGCAAGAGATGGTTGTTGATTGATTGTATTTTTGAGTATCTTGTCTGCTTAGACAAATACTATTCTCTGCTATTTAGTAGAGAATTGTGCTGCTTAGAACTTGGAGTTCCTATGTAGGGATTTCACCTCTTCCTTTGAGGATTCTTGGAGGAGTATTTGTTGATTTGATCCAATATCAGGCTTGAGGCCAAGCTCTACTTCCAATTGCAGTGCAGATCCAGTGAGGGTTTTTCTGATTTTGCAAGCTGCAGCAAGTGGGATTCTAGATCTTCAGAGATCTAGCCTGTTTTGGGAGCCTCTTCTCATGGAGTGTGTCTTTTAACCTCCTAGAAGAGTGCCTCTCCTATTTGTACTTCAGATCTGTATCTTGGCAGCTGGGCCTCAGTGTTATTCAAGCTACAACGCAGTTTTCATTGAGGAACTGCATTATTTTCATATGAGATTCTTCAGGGCGTTTTGATCTCAGTTTTGATGAGATATCTCTGGTGTTGGGCTTTGCATTCCACTTTGGTGATCCATGGATTAGCTTGCTAATCCATGTTCTATTTAGATCTGATATTTTGTAATGTAAAGTTATATTCAGAAATTATTGCAACATTTTACAGATCTACAACTTAAAACTCAAATCTACTCTTTTTCATGCATGATTTGGTCAAAACCCCCAGGGGATCTTGTAAATAAGACTATCTAGTTTCCAGATCTGAAATAGATCTAATTTTTTGTCCAAAGATTTTTCCTAGATCTGAGTTGTAATATTAAGCTACTACATCTCCTTTAAATAACGTTTTTGAGCCATTTCTGCAGTTATATATGTGTTGTAGCTCTCTTTTCTGAGGATTTCTTGCTCTATTGCCTCATGTATTCCACTGTATATTGAAAGAGCTTCATTATAATTCTGATTTGCTGCTGTACATTCATAATTTAATCATATTTGATGCCCTCCTACTCATACTATCCAATAATGCATTATTTCTGAAGCAGTTTATTGTGCATAGCTGCATCCCCTCTTGTAGGGTGTTTTTCAGCTAGATTAGGTTGTGGGAGATCTGCTTACCACACCTAGTTTGATTTGTTTTTTCTCCCCTCTTGGGTCTAGACTCCAGATCTATTGATCTAAGGGATCCAAAGACTAAAAAATATATTATGTACATCAATCTCCCAGGAGTGCATTATTTCAGTAGGCTTGCTGAGCTGTTCCAATTTTAGAACATTACATCTTCCTCCTCAAGAATTCATGTTGACTTAGTCAAACTTAACTATGTACACATCTATTTAGCCTTGTTCACACCTGAAAGTGTAAAATATAGCTCCTAAGGTGATCCCCTTCCTTAATAAGGTGGAAATTATTCATATTTTTATTGTTCATGGGCTTGCTTACCCATTTATTCCTCTCTTAGGTGAAAGCAGAAAAATCTAATATTCCAAATTGCTGTGTGCAAATTTTGGAATATTACAGTCCTTCCCTCTCAAATGTTGCTTGTCCTCAAGAAACTGCAAAGATAGGACTAAATAACCTTCTCTCCTCCCCCTATATCATCCTCATATGATAAGACTCCCCAAGGATCAAGGTGTTGTTCCATCAACACATCTCCAAGTTGCCCCTCCCAAGTGTATATGCTGTCCTCTGGTGAACATTCCAAATATCTGACATCATGTGACAGTGATACATCCATGGAGGCAACAATGGGCTGTTTGAAGGTCCTATTGAGGCATGAGGGCTGATATGGATTGGGATTCATCATCCCCATTTGAATCTCTCCTCCCCAAGCTATCAACCAAACAAAATGAGTCACTCTCCAGGATGGCAACTCATGAAGGATCTCTTCCACCTTAAGCTCATGCAGAATAGGTGGGCTGAAAATCTGAACATGGTAGACAAGATAGCCTACCCCTCGCTGTCTTCCTCTCCACTTAAGATAAGTGTATATAATTTGCTGGTCTTGGGCTGCAATAATGTTTCCCTCAAATGGCAAGAAGGAAACTAGACCTCCAAAGGTCCCTTTCCCAGTGTTGTGAATCAAGCTGGCCCATACCATCTCATACATGATGGATAAGAAATCACCACCATATGGCATCCCATCCATCTCATGGCCCTCCTCATAAGGAAACAAGGATTTTTTTGTAGAGGCCATGTCTCTTCCCATGCTCCCCTTAGAACATGTAATGCAGAAAGTGTGGGGATGCTCCTCCCCCAAGAACACATCAACCCAATGTGTTCCTCCCCCAATCATGCTCCCCATAAAGACAAGGACAACATCAGAAATTGGGCTTATGATCAACATCGAAATGAAAGAAAGACTGAAGGTTTCATGTGGTGCTGGAAGGTACCAACAGTCTCCCAAGTGGTATCAACGTAGTCTTCCCCACTGCAGCTTCAGAAAATAGCTCGGCAAGTTGTTTCTTGAAAAATGGCTTGTTATGTAAGTCATCACATCCACTAGAAAATAGTAGATGGCTGGATGTATCAACTGAGCATACAAGGAGTAACCAAACACTTGTCCCATGTCATATAGTAGATGGCTATCTCCATCACAATAGCCAGCCAAAATTGGTCCACGGGGCCCAAAGAAGAACATGCCCCTTTGTAGAGCAATGCATTGCAAGGAAATGGTAAGAGCATGCAAGTATTGTGTTGAACAATCACTAAATGCAAAAATAGAGTTCTTACCATGTAATGAAAGCAAGATGGTGACAAGATCCGTATATGAGTCCTTCATAGTGGTTTGACATACCCATGTGAAGAGGAGTGAACCACATGTTGCATGAAAATCTCCCTTCTCATGCCTGGAAATCCAAGTCAAAGAGAACATACCACAATAACAGATGAGTCCATCCACTACTCTATCAATCTCACCTCCTCCATGCCCTCCAAGTGCATCAAATATGAAGTGATCCTGGGAACACTCCCTCAACAAGTCCCTGCTCCACAGTGAAAACGTTGTTGGCCTATGCAAATAGGCTCCTACCATCTCATAAATCCATTCTCTGAAATTTTCAATGTCAAAGACTCCTCCCATAATGTTGCCATCTCCTCCTACTGCAACATCATGCAAAATGTGAGAGAAAATCTGCCCTTGCTCTCTCAATCCTCCAAAGCAACAAATGTCTTTGCTGCCTCATCATACCTCCATCATAAAACCCATGTGGTGAAAACATAATTACCATATCATCATAATTAATCCACACTCCTTGATGCTTCGTGATGCAAGTACACTGCCAAGTCCTTCCCATCCACATACCCTTGGAAAAAGGATATGTCTCATGATGGCCAAACTCTCTCAAGAGTAGCCAATGCAACTTAGCCTCCTGCTACCCTGTATCATAGATTTTCAAGTGGCTCATCAGCCTCTTTCTCTCCTTCCACATCCACTCAACCCCATGTGGGTGCCTCCTATCATTCTCCATCTTGGCATTCCTCCAGTGAGGGCTACCATTCTCCACAACCAGTTTCTCTTCCTTGCATTTCATGAAATGCTGGAATGAATTTCCTTGGAGATCCTTTAGAGAAGATCTCATGTCCATAACTATCTTGAACCCATCAAGATCTAAATGTGATAAAGGAAAAGCCTCCTCACTACTATTATTTGGCAGCGTTTTTAGTCTCTCTAATGATATAGTTGTTGCCTCATCCTCTATCTCATGTTTTTTATTCTGCATAAATTTTTTTGGGGTCAAGTTCACTCCATCATTCAAGAAATCACACCCCACCCTTACATGTGGTGTGCAGCCCATCAGTGGCCCATTAGGATGATGTCTCAACCCTTCCTTAATCAAACCAAGGTTGCACAACGCAATGCAATCATGCTGTCCCAAATGAACAGTGTGCAATGGTATCCAATTCTCCATATGATTTGCTGAAACAATAGGAGATGGAAGGTTAGACATACCTTGATGAAATTTAGAAGCATCTTGAATGGATGTAAGGGCTTCTCCCCCCAATAGGTTGGCTCCTCCAACTAAAGATGATGAGGGCTGCTCCCCCATAGCTGTGACAATGCTGGTACAAGTTTCCTCAAATGGAGAAGAGGACTCCTCCTTGTGTGCAGAAACCTCCCGAAATAGGTAAGGGTGAACGCTCATCATCCTTTGATGCTGATCCTCCTCCTCTTCTCCCATGTATGATAATGTCTCATCCTCAATGAGATACCCTTGATCTTGGTCATCCCTTGAAGAAAAGGACTCCATGTCTTCACAAATAGAAGAGGGCTCTTCAGGAAATGTGGATCTTGCTCTTGGAAAACTATCATGCATGTTTTTATCCCCTCTAAGAATATGGAGTGGAGGTGGTTCAATAGGTCTCTCCAGCTCATGAAAAGTGTTTGAGTTTTTGTTTTTAACAAATGATGGTTCACAATGTTCTTTATCAAATCTCCTCACAAATTATTTAGTGAACTCAACATAAGTTTCTACATTTGCATGACAAAATGAAGTAGAATCACTAAACCACCAATCATGGGCCATACCTTTGAGGTGCAGTGCTGCTACTCTAATGGCCTCCTTCTCTGAAACTTGGTGTAGCTGAAAATAGGAATCCAGCTCCTCTACCCAAGCCTTTGTTGTGCACTTTTTTGATCCATCAAAGTGAGATAAGAAGATTCTACCTCTCTTAATTTTCTTGTGGTTGCTGGATCTTGCCTCCTTGAGTTTGAAAAACCCTTGGAAGTCTAAGTTCTGTTTGAATATCCATGATTGAGATTCATACTCCTGAAGGTAGTTACTCAAGGTCTCCTCCCTTGGTGCACCTCCTTCCTCCATCCTTCTTGTAGTCACTGTGGGCAATAGACTGTGCTGTGGATCTGCATGTGTGGCTAAATGCTCACACTCATCATGTGAATAGCTAGGGCTTGCTTCAACCCCTCTTAGAAATCTTCTATACTCCTCTCCTCTCATCTCCTCGAGATCTTCTTCAATACCTTCCAGGGTTTGGAAAAGAAGTAGGGAGATTTCCTCTTCCGTCATTCCTCCAAGTAATGGAGTCATGTCTTGGTTTTTTCTGCACAAATTCTCTCTTCTGTGAGAAGCTACTCATCTTCTTCTTATCTTTTTATTGGATCTGAAATCCACAGGCTGAGCAAATATGGCAGCTCTGATACCACTGTAATATCCCAAAATGGGAACTCCTACAACAAATATAATATTTTGAGATATTATAAAGTTGAAGCTTCAGAAAATCATGAGAATGGAAATTTATATCAGCTCATTATATATAAAATAACATCTCACCAGCATATGAAAGAACCTCAGCAAGTAGATGGCCTATATTATCCTTCCCAAGTGGGGAAATGCAGCAATATAGGGCATAAAACTGCTGTCTTCAAAAAATAACAATATAAAAGTGAGAAATGGGAATTGTATCCCTTATAATACATGATATAAAACTCACATGAATAATTGGAGGTGAAACAAAGGAATCTAGCTACACTAAACACATCTCCCCAGCTCAAGATAGCTTAAAAACACCCTGATCCCATGACTTCTCTACAACAGAATTTCTGAAGACTATGAGAGCGTAATTCCCATGAGGATTTCTATATAAAATTATGAAATAATAATTATCAGGATATTATATTAATCATATAGCAAATAAATGGATGTTTAACCTCTTTTACAGCAGAAACAAGACACCCGACAAGGGTTTCCGGCAATATACATGTACAAAAAGCAACACTGCAGAAAATAACGCAGTTTACTACAAATATATACTAATAATGGCTGAATATAACATACAATATCTGAATAATATAGAAAATCTCCCTAGGCCCTCTTTATTAGATATGCCGGAGGGAAATAAACACCTTCTCCTCAAAGACTAGCACAAAATTTAAGGGTGCAACCCTGCTGCTGCTGCCCCTGCATAAAAGACATAGTTTCTGAAGGTAACTACACTGTAGATGTTGATGGCTATTTGGCCCTAAGCCAAATGATGAAATTGAAGCTCAGATCCTTCCCTTTTGATCCCTTAAGCAAGCTGATCCAAAGAGAGTATGGAATCGCCGACCGGGAATTCCTTGCACTAAGCAGTGCTGCAACCATAGCTAAACAATTGAAGCATTCAAGTAGTAAAAATACCAAATATATCTGAATACTGAATGATATCCTTGATGCTATGCCATCCTTTTCATCTTTGGTGAGCCTTCTCACCTCAGACCCCACACATTGTTGAGGTGACTTCCTAGTGAAGATTCCTCTTCCAAAACTGCGTTGTCCTTGTTGGCTTCCTTTCCCCTTGTAGCAACGCCGTTGACTTGATAAACTGGGACTAATCCACCTGCAATGCCTCTTTTCACACTAATGGATCTTCAATCTAGTTCTCATATGTGTGTCTAGGCTGATCCTTGTTCACATTGAGCTAGTTTACTTGGGTGATCTCTTCCTCCTCAAGAATTCATGTTGACTTAGTCAAACTTAACTATGTACACATCTATTTAGCCCTTGTTCACACCTGAAAGTGTAAAATCCAACACCTAAGGTGATCCCATTCCTTAATAAGGTGGAAATTATTCATATTTTTATTGTTCATGGGCCTCTTTACCCATTTATTCCTCTCCTAGGTGAAAACAACAAAATCTAATATTCCAAATTGCTGTGTGAAAATTTTGGAATATTACAATAAGGTTAATGATATAACCTTAGAATATGCACATTAACCAATAACTATGTCTTAGCACTATCAATGGTAACCAATTTTACAGTCCCATTGTCAAATAATGTATCTACTTCATAAGGACCTAGCCATCTGGTGCAGAGCTTGCCCTTGAAATCCTTGTTGAATCGTACAAGAGAGCCCAATATCCTTTCTGAAATTTCTTCTTTTTAATGAAATTTTCATGCCATCTAGCTCTTTGATGCTGAATGATCTCTTTCTGCTGAATAACATCCATCCATTTCTCCTCCAACTCATTGATATGATCCAACCTTTGTCTTTGTGCTGTGCTCAAATCCAGATTTACTTGTAATGTTGTTCTCAGTGTTTTTATTTCGAACTCTATGGGGAATAAAGGATTCTTAATATACACCAATTCATAGGGTGAGAAGCCTGTAGTATTCCTCCATGTTGTTCTGTAAGCCCACAGTACTTCTGGAAGTTTTTGAGCCTAATTTCTCTAGTGGATAGCTACTGTCTTTGTCAAAATTCCCTCAATAACTTTGTTGGTACTCTCCACTTAGCCATTTTCTTGTGTATGATAAGGTGAAGTGATCCTGTGATGGATTACCTAATTCTATACCATCTTTTGAATTATATGAGATGTAAATTGGGCCCCCCCATCTGTCATTATCTCCTTGATATCCCGAAGCGAACAAAAATATCTTCAAACAGGAAGTCTGAAACAACCTACTTTGTAGCTCTAGTTAGTGCCTTGGCTTCGACCCATTTTGTGACGTAATATGTACATACCAATATATATGACCTCTGTTGTGATGAAGGATTAATTATCCCTATGAAATCCAAGGCCCACTTCTCAAATGACTCTAACACTATTTGAGGTTGTAATGACATCTTGTCTAATTGGAGTGGCTGGCCCATACTTTGGCAGCTATCACACCCTTTCATAAACTTTTTGGCATCCCAGAATATAGTTGGCTAGTAGTACCCTGTTGAAGGTACCTTGTACCCCTTCCTCTTTTCCATGAAGTGCCCTCCATAGGGCTCCTCATGACAAGCCTTTAGGATATCAATAATATCATCTTCTCTAACACAACGTCGAATATGAAAGTATGGTCCATTGTGATAGAGATCACCCTCTATCCATGAATAAGTGGCGCTCTATTGTATGATCTTTATTTTGTCTCTGGAAGATAAATAGTGTGGAAATTTATCTGCAAAAATATATTTGGCTATATCTGCATACCATGGTGAGTGAGTAGATATGGAAAAAAGATACTCATCAGGAAAATAATCCTCAGTAGGAGTGCAATTATCACCTATAGTTAACCTAGAAAGAAAATAAACAACTACATTAACTTTTCCAGGTTTATCTAAAATAGTGATATCAAATTATTGTAACAACAATAACCATTGTGTAACTCTACCATTAGTAATTGGATTATTCATTCAAGATCAAATGCCAAAGTGGTTAGTGTTTAAAAATACTTGTTACCTAGTGATGTAATGTCGAAACTTATTAATAACATGCACTACTACTAGGAATTATTTCTCGGTCACTGTGTAATTGAGTTCAGCTGGGGTTAATTTTTTGCTGATATAATAGATAGCATAAGGCTTCTTTCCTTCTAGCTGGCCAAAAACAACACCTACAGCCATGTTGGATGCATCTGTAGCAATATGGAATGACATATTCTAGTTTGGTAATCAAAAAACAGGTGCTACTATTACACAATTATTTAGCTTCAAAAAGGCTTGCTCACACTTCCCTGTCCACACAAATTCCACATCTTTCATAAGCAAAGAAAATAGAGGCGATGCAATATTTGAAATTTTTTCTATAAATCTCCTATAGTACCCTACGTGTCCCAGAAAGCTGTGTACCTCTTTTTGAGTTCTGGGAGTTGGGATTCTCGATATTACCTCAATTTTTGCAGGGTCTACCTTGATTCCATCTACCGAGATGAAATGCCCCAGCAGGGTCCCCTTGGTCATCATCATGTGGAACTTTTTGGTGCTCAAAGAAAAATTAGTTTGTACACAACATTCCAACACCTTTTCCAAATTAACTAATGATGTTTCAAAGGCATCACTGTAAGTTTTAAAGTCATCCATGAATATTTCAAGGTAGTTATTCAACATATCCAAAAATATACCTAATATTGCTCTCTGAAAGGTTTCTAGTGTATTACAGAGGCCAAAAGGAAGGACTCTGTATTAAAAATTACCCCATGGGAAAGTAAAGGTTGCATTATCTTGATCTTTTAGGGAAATCTGTATTTGGTTATAGCCACTGAATCCATCCAGGAATGTTTTTTTTTTTTCCCATAAAGAGTATCTAGGACCTGGTCTATAAATGGTAAGGGAAAATGGTCCTTTTGGGTGGCCTGATTGAGTTCTCTATAATCTACATAGACTCTCCACTTGTCATTATTTTTCGGAACAATGATAAGTGAAGACACCCACTGACTGTCGGAGATGGGATAGATAAAATTTCCATTAAGGAGTTTTTGTAATTCCTCTTTCACTGTCTCCTTAAGTGCGGGATTCATTCGACGCTGTGGTTTTCTAATTGGTTTGTAGCCATCTTTAAGGTAAATGTGGTGATTGCACAGGCTAGGATGGATTCATTTCATGTCAGTGTAATCGCATGCAAATGCCTTTTTATACTTTTGTAACGGTTGTATCAACAATCTGTTATGTTCAACAGTCAAGTTAGGATTAATGTTTATGTATTTTCCTGGATCAATTTCACCGGACTGTTGCCAGTATGTAGAGTGGTCCTCATATGTTCAATATTTACATCATCTACCTCATATTCTTCCCCTAGATCTCTAACAGAAGCAATAAAGAGTGAGTTACTAATAAAACCATTAATGATGGCAACCTCTGTTTCATCTTTAAAATATTGTGCTTTTCCAAGTGTGGGGAGAGGTAGGGAAAAATCAGATTCAGGTTCAAATTTGTCCCACTAGGGACTATTCAAATCCATATGGGGTTTCTTTGGGTGCTAAAGGCTAAAGTTCTTGGTGGCTTTCCCATCCAAGATCATCATAGATCTGGATCTACATCTGATAAATGCATCTGCAGTGGCTAACCATGGTCTTCCGAAAATCAAAGTATTCCCCCCCGGGTTGGATTTGGTTTGAAAAATGAGAAAATTAGTCAGATATCTCAAAGAAGCTATAGTAATCACCACATCTTCTAACACCCCTTCGGGCTTAACACAGGACCTATCTGTTAATTCAAGCACTATAGGTGTAGGTCTAAGCATGTGAAGTCCTAGGGAGATAAAAATATCCTTGGTCATCACATTAATGGCCGCCCCTAAATCGATTAAAGTATTTTTTATGGGTTGGTCATCAATATAGACAGTAATTGTATGATTCCATGGGTAATTATATTTAGTTAACAAAGGCTGATCAATCATTAGTTCAGAAAATTTCCCCATAACATGGATAGTAGTAGGGTCCTTTAGCTTCTTTCCAAGAATTTTGACACATAAATCTCTCACTGTTTTAGCATAAATATGTACTTCCTTGAGAGCTTGTAACAATGGAATCCATACATACAAATTCTGTAATTCCTTGAGACAATCAGATTCAGTTTGTGAGGCTGTCCTAGTTTCATTTAATCATTGAGGATATGGAGGATCCTGAGCCCTAACAGTTGAATCAACTATCTCAGGTGCACTAGCCCTGCTTGGGTTGGTTGTTGTACGAGAAAAATTCCTTCATGAGCTAGATGCTACAGGTGTAACAATCTGTGTTGTATCAGTTGTTACATATGTAACAGCTGCTTCAAAATTGACTATACCCCTTCTCGGTGACTCACATTCTTCCTCGATAATGATAGGAGAATGGTCAGGTATAATTACTTTTCCTGATCGAAGTTGAATCTCATTGAGTCCAATAGGAGTAATAAGGTAATTCTGTAAAGTAGTTGGGATTTCTATGCTCTCGGCTTCCTTATTATTCGGATTAGGGTTAGGTTGCACAGGTAATTGGGGTCAGAAAGAAGGTGCAGGAGTTTGGAGAGGAGGTAGTTGTAACTATAGCTACATTGGTAGTGCAGAGGGAGCTGGACCTTGGCCATTACCTCTGGAATTCTAACTCCAAGGGTATGGTTGAGATGGAGGATATTGCATTGGTGGAGGGGAAGGCCGCTAGTTCCAGGGTGAAGGAAATTGTGTTGAGGAGTGGGATATGGCCATGGAAATTGCTGACCATTATAAGCATTATTCCAAGAATTAAAAGAGGAAAAATATGGAGGCATACCTGTAGGTCACTGCTGTCATGGTCTCCTTGGTCCGATGAAGTATGAAGACTTGAAATCCTCGATTTATTCCTTAAGTACTTCTTTTAGTCTGGGTAGTTTTTGGCATCAACTAGTGGGATGCTCCAACTCACAAATATTGCACAAGCTAATGTTGTCTAGTTTGCATTCTCTTTGTAGATGTTTCTTTCTGCACCAGGGACAAAATATTGCTAAAGCTACTTCAACTTCTCATTGTGATTTCTTGACTTGTGATATGGTAAGGCATATAGAGTACTGAGGAGATCAGTTTTAAAATTCTCAAACAGATTCCTGATCTCTACTCTAGTCACTCCTCCACTTGTGGACTGAAGGGTCCCGAACTGAACTCCTCCCTTTGGTTGATCCTCTTGAACTCCGCAGACAAATATTCATTATTTCTTGAAACGAATCCTATGATATGTCTCCCTTTCCTAACAAATTCAAGTGCTCCAGATAATCATATCCCACGCCTCTTAGAAATATTGTTTTCAGAATTTCTGGGGCTAATTCACCAAACTTAAACCTTTTTTATATTGTAATGGAATCGTTCCATATAATCTTCCAAGATTTCCTTCTGTGTAAACCTAAATATTTAATCCTTAAAATCCCTGGTTAGACAGTAATCTTGATACTTAGAGAGGAATGTCTCCTTCATTTCACTCTAGATTTGGATCAAGCCAGCACTCAGTCCCATGAACCATCTCAACGCTGCTCCTTCAGAGTAGCAAGAAACAATTTTAGCTTCTGAGAGTCTAAAATGTAGTCGTAACTCCTACATAAGACGTAAAACTCGAACATAAAAGGTATCAAGATCTTCAATAGCCATCCCTTGGAAGGATGGAAGAGACAATAAGGGAATATTATTCATAGGAGCTTCATCCCTTGTTTCCAGTATCAAGAATTCAAAAGTAGTAATAGTACCATATGTTCTAGTGTTCTCATCCCCCATGAATTATCCTTCCTGATGAGATGAACTAAACTTGGAATGTGCAGGGGATTGACTGATGGGTGAAGGATTAGACTGTTCCAGGACCGGTTGTTTCACTACGCTACCTGAATCCATATAATGATGATCAAGTAAACTCTATTCCGGTTCAAGCCCTGTTTGTCCCTCACTAGTTTCCCTTGTCCTTGAATTCTTATGTTTTGATCAATGGATTCCCACTATTGCTTCTGATTTGGGGTCTTAATTTCAGGAGTGGATATGTTGTTTGAAGGGTGATGAGGTCCAGACACATAAGGTGCAGATGCCTCAGGCCTTGATATAGTGACAACTTTCTGTGGTATTTTATTCCTAGTGTCCCTGTATGAAGTTTATTTTTATTTCTCTGCTCTTGAAATCAGAACCCCAAAGAATGTCTTCCTTCCTAAATCTACACTCTTATTTTCCTTTTTACGGTCCATCTTTCCTGTGGTTCATTAGAGTGGGGGTGTTTTGGTTTCTCTGATGTCCTACGAACACACATGAACAACATGTGTATCAATCATCACTATAAGTGACTCAATTCTATAGTGGTGAGCCCTCCCAAGTATGTTAGAGTGATGTGCGGGTTCTTAACTCTCATCTTACCACCCAACAACTGTATAGCTGAAGACACGCTCTAAAAAAACAGCCAAAACTCACACTCCTAAATGCCCTGGTGTAGCAATGGTGAGCCCACTCAATTATGTTAGAGCGATGTGCAGGTTCTTACCTCTCATCTTACTTCCCAATGACTGCTGACTAGGAACACTCTATCATCAAACAAACAATTCTGGTTGATTGTATCGTCACTGCCATCCCCGACAACGGTGCCAAAACTTTGGACTGTATTAATCACATTTAAATGAATAAGATGGTACACATAAATTATCGACCAGGGACGTCTTTTATTTCAATGGTAGTTGCACTGTCTGTGCCGATACATCATATCGAAAGCATAAATAAAACAAGAAGAAATCGTTGCTGAACCGATTGCTGAAATTAATACTCATGCAAGAATAAAAAGGATCTACAAGAATGTAATCACACTTTAGATAAACCAATATCTAGTGTGCCACACACTAAATACACTAGCTGGTACCTCTAATTGGATTTGTGTAACAATATAATAAATACCTGGAATTGAAGTTGATCTACTTACAACTGACTCAACAACAATGGCACTCCATGAATATGCAGAAATAAATATAAGATATAGTACAACTACCTTATGACTGCAATCCTTGCTAAAGAGGAGGGCCCTTCCTCCCTAGCAGGGCACAGGAATAAATGAGAACTAAATGAGAATTAGATCAATCAACGCATGTAACACAAACAAAACGATATTCTGTATTATGATGATCAAAAGTTACAACATCAAAATGACGATATTGTTCTTGCTAACACCC
The DNA here is from genome assembly GCA_034641835.2 of Pinus albicaulis. Lineage (NCBI taxonomy): Eukaryota > Viridiplantae > Streptophyta > Pinopsida > Pinales > Pinaceae > Pinus > Pinus albicaulis. The sequence goes on along the minus strand of CM076574.1, from coordinate 1,265,220,866 downwards.
CGAACTTGAAGGTATGAGAGTTTATATAATAACTACATATCCAGAAAATGAGGAATAGATTAGTCATGAGAATCTCTTGATTCTCATGCTAATCGAAATAAAATAAATATAGTTACAATTGATTCCCTCAATAAAAATCTTGAATGGGAAAGAATTCATTTCAATTAAAACTACCTGAAGCTATTATTCTAAATAACAATACACGATAACTCCTACAACTGTCATTGGAATGTGACAATTGTAGCATAACATATTTCCAAGGCAGATCAGCATCCAGAATTTAGCAATACGCAAATAACAACACAATTGTAGCAACAGATTCTGTAACAACATCGCAGTGTAACAATAAAAGATGTGACAGGCAAGGTGTTGACTCCACGTGTGGTAGAAATTCCATGTAATAGCACACTATAACAACATGCTTCCAACTGGTTCTATGCGCTTGCATTTCCCAAGTCCCTTTGCCTGAAATAATATTTGAAAGAATAACAAAAAGGAAAAAGAACTTCTCCCAATGTTCATCTAAGTTAGCCACAAAAAGGAAAAATACATCATAATAATTAACGAGAATGGCAAGGTAATGAAACAAGGTAAAGTTATGATGTTTCAAGATAAAGGAGAGGAAAAAGGAAATTATGGTCCCTAGGTTGGAGGTCAAAAAGGTAGAAATGAGGAAAGAAAATGTAGGAAATGAGTATAAAAACGACACCCAACAGTGCTGATGGTAATCTTTCACGGGATCAAATAATCATTACTCTACTCAATATTGTGGGCTAATACCATGGTAAAGACCCTTGCTATTTAGTGAATCATAGTGCGCAAACTATACACGCCTTTTCATCTTCATGCCCACATGTGTATGCAATTTTGATTCACTGAACCTGTGTATATTTCTTCAAATGTTCATCTTCATAATTCTTTTGTCTCTAAAATTCATACATTTTTCCAATCATTTTTTCACTCTGTTTAATCACTTTGTCACCTCTGATTTGGCCTATATACTTATCCTATTACCATCTTGTCAACACATACTTATCCTGCTACAAGTGGGTTGCCATCAAGGACAATACATTAGTCATAATGCCAAAAATATCCCCTTTTGGACTTGATGGAAACCACTTTGGTATTTAGTTACCACAACCTATCGATACCTATAAAACACATCAAGCTAAGCGCCAATATTTTAAATTCAAATACCAAATTACTCTCCCCCTTTGAAATCAAGGGAAAAGGGCTTACCAATGTCGAATGAAGGCTTCTCTTTTATAGAGATATGAGAATTGTAGATCTGATCTATACTATATACTAACCATGCTCCCCCTGAGAATATGTTGAATCTTCTGAAATATTTTGAATGAAGTACATGACCCTATCACTCAACTGAATATTACCTTTCCTATCACTAAGGACTCAAACTTACATCAATCACCCAACCACGTGGGGTTACATATTTGAATCCATCATAACATCGACTACCAATCATGGGGTTACACACATTGAATTGACACTTGATAGTCCAAACATGACTAAGTATAACAAGAATTAAATTATTGGTCTTTACATGACCTTTACATCAAATGACATATATGACATTTATAACCAAGACCAAGGACATTTGAGTGAGAGATCAATATCATCATTTCAGTGCCAAGAATAAGCCTTTAACAACAACATAGCATCATTCAACCAAGTATAAGAGTTTCTTCAACAACATCACAAACATAATTCCAACAATGCATCGTTAGAAACAAGGCTAATGCCCCCCTGAACCTGTGTCAACCATACACTGTCAAGTTTGATAACATCAACTCATACATCTTCATCAATAAAAAAAGCATCAATGTCATGTTGTACCAACTCATAGATCATCATAGTTCAATATCACTTATAAGTAACATCATCGTACTGTAACCATCAACATCAAAACAAGAAAGATGAAGCATATCAAAGTATTTTCTTGAGTTTGTCCCACTATTTCTCTATCAAAGAAAAACATAGGCGACTATCTGTATAGTAACTCACATATATACATGGTTGTCTTTCATAGAATCTGTGTAGAGAAAGTGAAATACTTAAATTTCAGAACTTCAACTCCCTTTGAGCATGTACAATATGTACATGTCTATTGTTATCAAATGAAATGCACTGTCAGAAATATGAGCAACCTAAATTATCAAAAAAACCATGGAAATCATCATATATTTCTCCCCGTGAGATTATACATTTTTTATCCTGAGGACCTGATAATCATCTTCTATTCTCACACCACTTTTGCAGTCATTAAGAAGTAATCTTTAGAAATAATTAACTGCAGTAGGGTCAACATTCCCTACGTTTCTTATTAGTGTTCCTTCTTCCTCTAGAATTGCTAGAAATTTATAGTTATGTACTAAAAATTATCCCATATTCTGGTTATGTTATGTATACTTGACCTGTAATAAGTGGCCTTATGCCCGAATGAGTTACAAGAGAAACAATATCCATGAAACCATATTTTATTCCTAGGATTTGATCTCCCTGTGAAGTGGTTATTTTCTTGAGGTAGAAACAATATTATTATGCAGTTAGCTACAACATGTCCATAATTATGACACATAAAGCATTCAATATTATTAATCAGAGGAGAAAATCGATTGGAACTTCTATAGTTAGGAGCAACTAATCACCTTTGAGGATTCATAATCTTTGGTTGTTGTCTCCTTTTCTCCTTAATGATCACTTCATGTTTTGCATTGTTATCCTTTTGATTCTTTTCACTAGATTTCAAGCTAGATTCTCCTTTAATAATTTCATGAAAACCAAGACCATATTTAATATCGAAAGACCTCTGACGACTAAGAATGTCATCCAGAATCTTATTACTATCATGAAATATCAAATTTTTATCCTTTTCTTCTAATTTACCTTTTAGAATGTTTACCTGAACCTTCATTCTTTGAACTACTTTTCCGTTTCTTCTTCAATCATTCTTCCTTCTTCTACTTGCTTCTTTAAGTTGAGTAGTTCTTCTTTCAACCCATTTTCTTGTTATTCAAATTCTTGAAGTAGTTCTTCATCCCTCTTATCTGATTTTTCAAGATATGTTCTTGGAGATACGCTCTCAACTTCAATGTTTTCACAATGATTGTTTCTTTCCTTAAAATCATTAATCCTGAGTGATGTTGCTTCATTTTGTAGCCTTTGACATTGGTATTTATTTCCCTTTTACATCTTCTCAATTTTTTTTTCTTTCTTGCAACTAATATTTCAATCTAGTAATCTCTTCTTTATTGGTACAGTCTCTTTCATCAAATAGCTTTTGGTTATCTCTAATTTTATCTTTGAGCCTTTTAACTTCTCCTTCTAGATCCATTACATTACTTTCAATTTTACCCATAAGAGAAACTTCAATTGATTCAATGTCATATTCATTATCTTCAATACTCCATGAACAGGGAAATGGATCACAAGTAGAGAAAAAATCAATACCTATTTTATCTTCTTCATTCACGACCAATAAAAAGTGGGGTGCTTCCGAATCAGAATATTTTATTCCATATATTGTTGCATAAGTTCTCTAAGTTTTCTTCTTCCTTTAAGTAGTCTTCTTCTTTTGCTTCTTTCCCATCTTATTGATGGATCTCCTTCAAGAGATCAAGTTTATTCCAAAGAACCTTCTTTGATACCAATTGTTGGGAAAAATAGTGAGAGGGGGGCGGGGGTGAATCAATATTTAAAAACTCACCTAACTTTTTTTTTTCTTATTATGATTTCTGTACGCAACTTTACTGAAGTAAACCTGCGTCTGTATGTGACTATTATGCAGATAACTAGTGTATATTCAGTGAACTTATATTTAAGTTAAATATTCATTTGTTTAACTTAAACCAGTGTATCAGTGATTCATCAGACATTTGATAAGAAATAAAAATGTGCAGTGAGAATAGAATAAAGCATCATACAAAAGAAACACACATGAACACAAGGATATAAGGTGGAAACCCAATCATGGAGAAAAACACCGTTGCTTTCGTCTTTTTCTACACGTAGGCACGTAGGCACGCAGGCACGTAGGCACGCAGGCTACAACCTTCACTCGTTCTCCATCTCCTACTAGAAAGGAGCTTCAACCCCCTAATAGAATTTACCAACACACACTAAAAGGGAGCTCCAACCCCTTGATATGATCACCAGCTACTACTGGCAGGAAGATTCAACTTCCTCACTGAAGGCTCCAACCCTCATCACCATCCTAAACCACGTTTCATAAATTTTCACACTGAATCCACCTGCTTCAATACATTACAACCTGTAGGCCACTTTTCATCAAATTTTTAGAATATACCCACTACCAACATTTAAGCCAATACCATATATCAAAATTGAAACTAATCACTGTACCAAATCATTCAACCAATCACCAAATCACTGAATCAAACACCCAATCATTGATGTTCAATCACATGCACCTAGTAGCATCATCAATACTCAAAACATCTCTATTAAACCCATATCAGTATGAACACTTCATAGACAAATAGTAGAAACAAAACATGATTTATTAGACTAATCAAACATATTATTCAACAAAAACCCTAGCTTTCATACATGCTTATCATAAAACACTTCCGCGTGTATACACATTTTTCAGGAATGAAACTCGCGTACAGATCTACCCATATTGCATAATCAATATGCTACTACTCAAAATAGTATCCGCATATGTACGCGCCTTACCAGCGACAAACCCACATACAGATATGTAATTATCAACTCATAGTTGTGCAACACTTCAGAACTTTATACATACCCATGTCACGACATACACAGTAATAAACATGCATCATACCATAGATCTAAACAACCCATAAGCATATCATAAAATACATAGACATTTCAGGTCTATTGAGCCTGATCCATCATTGTATTACTGGGTGCATATTTATTGTATATCAACCACTCATTAATAGCCCATACCATGCAATCATACTTCAGATCGAAGCATTTGTTAATCACCCTCTCACTTGCACAGCCAAATACTTGGATCTTAATCTCCTTATATAGCCTAGGCCTTATCCAATACCATAGGTCAAAACCACACTTAATGTCGATGGTAATATTTGACGAGATCAAATAGTTGTTACTTTGCTCAATATTGTGGGATAATACCATGGTAAGTACCCTTAGTATTTAGTGAATCATAGTGCGTAAAACGTATGCGCATTCTCATCTTCATACCTGTGTATGTACGTCGTTTTGCTTCACCGAACCCACGTATATTTCTTCAAATTTTCATCTTCATAATTATTCCGTCTCTGAACTGCATACCTCTATCCAATTATTATGTCACTTTGTTCAGTCACTTTGTCACCTCTGAACTGACATGTGTACTCATCCTGTTACCATCATGTCAACTCATACTTATCTTACTACAAGTGGGTTGCCATCAAGGACAATACATTAGTCATAATGCAAACACACCTATGAAAGCTATTCCTTTGATAGCATTACCTAACTTCCATGCCCTCTCTTCTAAGGATATAGATACATTTCTCTTCGAGTTTGATGTTTTTTGCCAAGGGTATGATTACATTTCAGATGCTCAAAAATTAAAAATATTTTCTTCTACTCTGAAGGGGACAACATTGTGGTGGTTTATGGGTTTAGTAGGAAATTCTATCACAACGTGGAAGGCTATGAGGAAAATATTCCTTGAAAAATACCAGGTGTTAATTTTTCAATATTGCTCTATGTTGTATCAATTACTTAAGCCCAAATCAGATTTTCATTTATAATATATTTAGATATATGCAATATAAATAACCATAAATTGTAACTGAATATAGAACAATGTATGCAAGGATATAGAATACAATATCAAAACCATGAGACACAGAAATTGGTCCAAGGCTAGGGGAAAACCCCACTATGGGGAAAACCTTTTCAAATATTCTTCTTCCACATAATTTCTTCAAAATATTTCAATAGAGAGTATAACGATCCCAATACAATAATATAGTGGATGATAACCTGATCTGATCTATAGAAAAACAAAACAAAAAATCAATGGATCACTAATACTAAGTGATCTTAGCTGCACCGATCTAGATCCGAGTCTAGAAAACTGTCAATCGATGATCTGACGCTGATGTGACTGCGTGCTAGATGACTGATGATATTGTGTGAGAAACTGACATAATATTGAATCTTATATTCCCAATAACTCACAAAGCCGTGGCCTTAACACACCCTTCCCATGGTTATACCATCTTTGATTTGTGACCTAGAATTTCTATGCCCATGACTGAGGGTCTGAATACCCTAGAAACTTGGCCATGCCCTGAAGCCTACCTGCATGCGACTTTACTGGCTAAGTTGCGACCACAACAAGCTCAGCCCGCGACTGAAGCCCAATAGAGCTACTACCTCTTGTTCTCCTGCCCGCGGCTCAAATCCAAAATACCCAGATCTGAAATGCTCCTCTATTTGTGATCCCAATCCACTATGCGAACCTCTTGCGACTTACCTATGTGTGCCAGAAAAGAAAAAAAATACGATCCAAAAAAAAAATAACATGAGGATGATCTCATGAGTGAATGTGTACAAATGATCTTGAGGTTGCTTCTATTTATAAATTGATGAGGGACCGCTTGGGACTTTGACCAAATCAACATGCAATTTAACAAACTCATAAAAGTAATAAAATAGTCCATAACTTAACGTCCACTTAACCATTTAGAACAATATATAGGTCAATTTTGATCCTCTTGAAAACATGAATCTAATTAAATTATTATTTTAACCATATGAGTTAACCAATGTGGAATTTTACTCTAGTTGCAAAATTAACACTTCTTCTCAACTAGGAATAATTCCACTTTGCAATCTTTGCATAATGGTGTCATCATGGCTCAACTCCATCTGCTGAAAATTTCTCGAATATAAGAAGAAGAAGAATCGAGGAGCGATAGCTTCCTCCCACATCTAAAAACATGATAAATCATCTCACATGGGAGCACATCTCCGACCCTGGAATCTCATCGGGGAGCTCACCCTCAACTGGGAATTATAAAAGGGGAGCAAGTATCAACCCAATCCTATCACCTAATGATCTTCCCATCAATGAATCTCCTCAGTCAAGTGGTAGAACACCTGCATCATAACCCATCTTGGATAATATACCCGACTTACCAAATGGTAAGGATCACATGCCTCCAAGCCTCCTCAACCCATTGGCCAAACGGGGAGGGAAAATCCCAACAAGACCTGCTTGTGGGTATGATGCCAACTGGGGTATACTTTGCAAAGACTAAATGGTGGAGGAGATACTCGACTTGTCTAAATGGAAAAGGATCACACACATACCCACGATGATAAATAGGGAATAAGCCTTGTTTCCAGAGTTCCCTCAACCCATGAGCCCTTTATCTCAATTCCTCACCCCAAAAGCTCAAGCAAGGTAGGTGTTGGAATTATGATGCATGTGTTGTCCATGATGGAAACCAACTTATAAAAGACCAAGTATATGGCTTCTGGATAAGCTCGGAAGTGACAAAGTGATGGAACATAATGAAAAAATGTTGGGACAGAGGTTTTGCACATCAGAATCAGAAGATGAATAAAGATAAATAATTAAAGAACTGTATGCAAGTTAGTGAAGGAAAAGTCACGTATACACGTGAATAAGTAGAAGCAAAGTCGTGTATGTGCTAGCGCACTAATTTTTTAATACCATAGGTCTTTATGATGGTATTAACCCACAATATTGAGCGTAGTAAAATTTATTCGATCCCGTCCAAGAATACCATCGACACTTGTGTGGTTTTTGCACATGATATTGGCTAAGGATCAAAATATATAAGGAAGTGAGGATCATAGTGCTAAGTGTGCATGAGTATATGAATTGAATGAATACTTCAATCTGAAGTATATCTGCATGCAATGGGCTATAGTCAATAGATAGATTTGATTTAATGATGCACTCATGAATACAATGATGGATCAAGATCTCTAGACCTGAAATGCCTATGTATTTGCATGATCTATTTATGAATTTTTTAGATCTTTGGTCTGGCACATGTTTTTGTAGTGAAGGGTATTCCCTGAGTAAGTTTGCAGTTCTAAAGTGTTGTGAAATCCTGAATTATTTACAGATATATACGCAAGTTCGACACGAGGAAGGCGTGTATACATGCGGGTTCAGTTTTTCAAAGGCGCGTATATATTTAGTAAACATATTGATATCTGTATGTAATTTTGTTACAGGATAAGTGTGTACATATGAATATATGCCTTTTGGAAGGCATGTATGCAAGCCAAGAATTTGCTGAAGAATTCTGAAGAAAATGTCTGATCAATTTTGTTGTGTTTATGTTGTCTGTCAGTGATGTCTTTGTATAGATCTGGGTTGTTTAGGTATTGATTATGCTTCTAGTTAATTGTGATTAAAGATCAATGATTGTTTGATTGAAAAATTATTGATGTTGCTAACTATATGAGGGCTTTGTAAAACTGACAAAATATGTCAGAATATATCTGATCAATTATGAGTCCGAGTTAGAATTCTAAACTTAATATATTGATATCTATAAGCAAGTTTCTCCAAATAAAAGTGTGTATACACACGGTTTTCCATAAGTAAATTAGAATATACATTTTATCTTATGAATGATCAGGGTTGCAGTTGATTCAATGTGTTGATGCAGAAGTCTGGGTTTCGTTCTATGGTCTGGTTATAATGATCTCACTGTTCTACTTGAATGAGGTTGATGTTTACTTCAGTTAATATAAAAGTTGTGACGTGTTAAATATTTTGGATCCAGTGTGAAAATTTATGAAACGTGGTCCGCGGTAGTGCTAAGAGTTGGATGTAATATTCCTCTTTAGGAAAATCAGCAATATAAGCACCAAAAAAGTAGTTTTTAGAAAATTACGTTATAATAAAGAAGAAAAACACTTGTAACCATTATTTTATGTATTATAGAACTGAAATATAGAAGGGGATCAGAAACAAATCATTCTAGGTTAGTTAAACAGATCTCCCAAGCCCAATATAGCTTAAAGACATCAAAACCCCATGACTACTGCAACACAGAATTTCTGAAGCATGTGACAGTGCAGTTTAATGAGGGTTTCTGCTACAGCAAGATAGAAACAAATAGATCTAATGATATATTACTCAAAGAGCAGAGAAAATGGAGATCTAATCTCTTTTACACAATCTTAAGATAACCCGGCAAGGATTTCTTAAAAAGCATGAAGTACAAAAAGTAGATATGCAGGTCTATGGTTGATTCATGCTATATAACTAAATATCTTCATACATATGGCTGTAAAATACAAAGAAATGGCTAAAACTTCTCCTTAATAGACTTCTGGGAGAAATATTGATTCTTTCCCTAGGAGACTAGCTCACAATCAGGGTTTTAACCCTTCCACTGCAACACAATGAAAAATAATGCGGTTTCTCCAAGGGAATGCATTGTAGCTATAGGTGACTGCTTGACCCAATGTATGATGGTGGAAATGAAGCCAAGAATACTCCTCTTAGATCCCTTCACCAAGTTCTCCAAGGAAGAGTGTGGAATTCCCGCATGAGAAAACCCTTGCACTAAACAGTGTAGCAAACCCAGCTAAACAATTGAAGCATGAAATAATTCATAAGACTCAAACATAAACAATATTCTAAGTGCCTTTAATGGCTGCCATCTCTTCTCTTATATTCTTGGTGAGCCTTCTCACCCTTGGCCCCACTCATTTATGAGGTTGCTTCCTTGCAAATACTCCTCCTCCCAAATTGCGTTGTTCGCACTAGCTCCACTCTCTCCTTTGGAAGTGTTGTTGATTTGGTCAACCTTGATCTATTCCACATGCATTTCTCCCTTTCACACCCAAGGTGACTTTATTTTTCCTACCTAAACTGATCCACATTCACACTGGAAGTGTTTTATTCCTACTAAAGATATTTAAGGGTCTCCTTACCCCATTTATTCTTCTAAACTGGAAAATAGAGCAACATATAATATTCCAACTAGAAATAAGGTAATTGGGAATATTACAGTCCTCCCCTCCCAAAATTTCCTTGTCCTCAAGCAACAGTAAAGAAGGATGTTGCAAAATCTTCTCTCCTTCCCAAGTGGCATCCTCATCAGGAAGATTCCTCCATCAAATCAGATATTCTTTGATCACCCTGCTCCTTAGTTGCCTCTCACGAGTATCCAAGATAGCCTCTGGTTGCAAAACTAGATGGCCCTCATCATCAATAGGTGGGAGATCCATAGTGGCAACCACATGTTTTCCAATGGCCTTCTTGAGGCATGAGTCATGAAAATTTTTATGGATCTTTCTCCCAATAGGAAGCTCCAACTCATATGCTACTTCCCCAACACGAAAAATCACCCTGTATGGTCCATAGAATCGAGGTTTGAGATTCTCAGCTCCCTTCTCCTTGAGTGTAGACTGTCTATAAGGCTGAAGACGAAGATAGACCAAGTCATCTACCTCAAACTGTCTCTTTATCCGACAACGGTCTGCGTATATTTTCTGTTGGTTTTGTGCTGTAGCAATGTTGTCTTTGAGGGCTCGAAGTATATCTTGACTCTCTTGAATCCATTACTTTTCTCTAGGAGCTTTTCTTGCCTCAAAAATCACATCAAAAAATGAAAGTGCATCATACCCATAAAGGGCTCGAAATGGGGTCATGCCAATGGACATATGAAAATTTGTGTTGTAACAATACTCCCCCAAATGGAGCCAACACAGCCATGCTCTCTGCTAACCTGAAACATAGTTTCTCAAGTAGCCTTCCAACCACTTGTTCAATATTTCAGTTTTTCCATCGGTCTGTGGGTGATAGTTCGTACTTGGTGTCAATTCAGTACCCACTAACCAAAAAATCTCTTGCCAAAAGCCACCCATGAAGCAGTTATCCCGATCAATGACTATGGTCTTTGGGAAACCATGGAGTTTAAACACATCCCTGAAGAAAATCTCAGCTACCTGTGAAGCAGTATACCATGCAAAAATAGCAAAGAAATGTGAATACTTTGTTAGTCGATCAATAACTACAAAGATACAATCCTTACCCTAAACTGTAGGTAGATCAGTAATGAAGTCCATGGTAATACTCTCCCATTTTCCATCCAGAATAGGGAGTGGATGCAATAATCCTACGGTATGGTTGTGTTCTCCTTTGTTTTTTTCAGAAAAATACGCACTCCTTGATGTGTTGGAGTACATCCTCCTTGAGACCCTTCCATGAGAGTATCTCCTGAATAGCCCGATAAGTCTTGGTGAATCCTTGATGCCCTGCAAGTGGGGAGTCATGTGATGCTTGAAAAATATTCTCCTTGAGCTTAGAATTTCTAGCCAAGAAGACCTGATCTCGGTAATAGATGACCTCATCCATCACTCTATACCTCTCATCAATCACCACTCCCATCTAGGATTTCACATGCAAAGTTGTCTTTGGAGTATTCTACTAACAATTGAGCATTCCAATTTGCATCTATGATCATTAAGGACAGCGCTGTTGGCCTCCTTGATAGAGTGTCTGCCACTACATTACTCTTCCCTTTGACATATTCTATGTCAAATTCATATGCTTGGATCTTACTCACCCATTTCTGCTGCCTCTCCTAAAGTTGTTGTTGCTCAAGAAAGAATCGAAGACTATTATGATTTGTCTTCACTCGGAATTTATTCCCCAGCAGATACGGTCGGAAATTGGCTAAATTATTCATAATAGCCAGCATCTCTTTATCATATATGGGGTATAGCCTCTCATGTGGTAGCAACTTCTGGCTCTCAAAAGCTATGGGGTGTCCCCCTTGCATCAATACTGCCCCAATGCCTTCCCCTGAAGCATCACATTCCAACACAAAGGGTTGGGTAAAATCAGGTAGGACCAATACTGGGCAGCTACTCATCACCTCCTTGAGCTTATCAAAAGCTCTTTGCGCTGTGGGTGTCCAACTAAAAGCTCCCTTCTTGGTTAGATCTATAATTGGTGTTGCTAGTTGAGAGAAACCTTTTACAAACTTCCAATAATAGGTGCATATGCCTACAAACCCTCGAAGTTCTGTGACATTCTTTGGTTCAGGCCAATATCTAATAGCACGGATATTTTCTTCATGGACTCTTACCCCATCCACTCCAATGATGTGGCCCAAGTACAACATCTTTGTGAGCCCAAACTCACATTTTGAGAGCTTAGCATAGAATTTATACTCCTTAAGAATGTGTAATAATACCTAAATATGTTGTAAATTTTCCTCCCATGTGCGGCTATATATAAGAATGTCATCAAAGAAGACCAATACAAACTTCCTCAAGTGACCACGGAAGATGTGGTTCATGCAAGATTGGAATGTTATTGGAGCATTGGTTAGCCCAAAAGGCATTACCAAAAACTCAAAATTCCCATAGTGACACCGAAATGTTGTCTTGGGGATATCTTGATCCCTCACCCTAATTTGATGATATCCCGATCTCAAATCAATCTTAGAGAAATACTTGGACCCTCTTAGTTCATCCATCAGTTCATCGATCCTGGGAATTAGATATCTATTCTTCATGGTCTTTTTTTTTACTGCTCTGTAATCAATGCACATTCTCAATGTGCCATCTTTCTTCTTCACCAAGACCATTGAAGAGGAAAAAGGACTATTGCTAGGCCGAATATGTCCTAAGGCCAAAAGCTATTGAATGGCCTTTTCAATCTCATCTCTATAGGCTTTGGGGTGCCTATAGGGTGTAGTGATCACTTCTTGGATCCCTTGCTCCAACTCAATAGTATGTTCAAAACCTTGGTCAAGAGGTCTACCAGGTGGAATATCTCCAAATATTGTAGAATACCAGTCCTAAATAGATTGTACATCTGGATGTACTGATGTATCCTTGCTCCCAACTTCATACAAACACATTTCTACTACCCATTCTATGTCCCCTCTGCACAAATCTTCTTCCATCCCGTGGGGTGTGACAATCTGAGGTGGATAGGTGTGTATGCCTTTGATTTTCTGATGTTTACCATTCCCCTTTTCTGTCCATTCCATCTCTAAGGTTTCCCAATTAGTAGTAACCTTCCCTAATGTGATTAACCATTGGACACCCAATATAACATTGGTGTCTCGAATATCAACCAAAAATAAGTGGTTCGTCAATGTATAGGTTCCCATAGTGATGGTTAATGCTAGAAAATATTTGGCACACTTCATGGTTCTAGCCCCTGGAACCAAAATTGAGAACCCCTCAAAGTCTTCTAAGTGAATACCCCTCCTTTGTACCAGTTGTGTATCAATAAAGTTATGAGTAGCTCCACTGTCTACCAATATTTATACTCTTTGTCCCATAATAGTGCCCCTAATTCTCAAGTTTAGATACTTGGGAAGTCCTCTTAATGCTGCAAGAGTCCCTCCCATTGGAGAAAAGGCTTAAATTACATCTTCTGTGGGAGGTGCACTTCTTTATACTACTATAGTGTTGGTCTTCTCTTCCTCATCATAAAATATCTCAATGCAATGTGCTTTCCCTGCAACAAATTGGTGTTTTGGCACCCATGGCTCCCGACAGGTGAAACAAAGTTTTTTCTTCCTTAGATCCTTCTTATCATTGTCAAGAGATGTCCTCCCCTGATTCTCCTTTGGGCTTGAAGAAATATTTTGCTAAAAGGGTGCTTTGGCCTTGGGAAAGGCATGTTGTAAATCCATAGCCTTCTCCATAGCTTCTTGGAGTGAAGTGGGTCTAGTGGATTTCACCAACCCATGCAATGGTTCAACCACCCCATCAATAAACATGCATATTCTCTGGATCATAGTGAGGTCAGATACCATCAATGAAAGCTTCAGAAACTTAGAGATATAAGTTTATATATCTCCCAATTGCTTGAGCTTGGTTAGCTCAACAAAGTGAGCCTCTAAATCCCTAGGATCAAATCTCTATACCAACCTCCTGGTGAAATCTAAATATGAAGTGATATTAGCATGCCCAAGTTTATATAACCCATGGAACCACCATTCATGAGCCTCACCTTCTAGGTGCAGTGCTGCTATTTTGATAGCCTACATTTTATAAACTCTGTTGAGTTGGAAATAAGTGTCCAACTTCTCTACCCAAGCCTTGGCTATGCACTTGGGTGATCCATCATAAGAGGGAAAAAAGAACCTGCCCAGACTACATTGTGGATCTGAGTTCTGCATAAACCCTCCCTTTTTATGGTGATGGAAAAATCTCCCACCATCCTTTATCCGACAGAACTCCTGAAAACTCAAATGTTCTTTGAATATTTGGGATTGAGATTCATATCCTACAAAATATTCACAAGGGTTTCTTCCTTCAAGGACCTTCCTTCCTCACCTTCCAAATATAGGAATGTGGGCATAGTGGAGTGTTGTGAAGAATTTTTTTATGTTTTTTGATCCCACCAAAGATGTGAGGTCTTGGAGCTTTCTCCATGGTCAAATCCTCTAGGGGATTCCTTCTGTCTCATCTCTTTGATATCTTTGGCAATGTCCTACACAGTTTGAATAAGGAGCTTTGGGATATCCCTCTCCTCCATGGCTATAGATGTATTTTCCCCACAAGTTGAGCCAAGATGAGAGCTCAGATACCACTGTAATATTCCTCTTTAGGAAAATTAGCAATATAGGCACTAAAAATGCACTTTTCAGAAAATTACGCTATAATAATGAATAAAATCACTTGGATCCATTATTTTATGTATTATAGCACCCCAATATAGAAGGGGATCAGAAACAAATCATTATAGCTTAGTTAAACATATCTCCCAAGCCCAATATAGCTTAAAGACATCAAAACTCAATGACTACTGCAACACAGAATTTCTGAAGCATGTGAAATCACAGTTTAATGAGGGTTTCTGCTACAAAAATATAGAAACAAATAGATTTGATGATATATTACTCAAAGATATGAGAAAATGGAGATCTAGTCTCTTTTACACAATCTTAAGATAACTCGGCAAGGATTTCTTGAAAAGCATGAAGTACAAAAAGTAGATCTGCATATCTATGGCTGAATCATGCTATCTAAATAAAGCTTTGCATACATATGGCTGGAAAATACAAATAAATGGATGAAACTTCTCCTTACTAGACTTCCAGGAGAAATATTTATTCTTTCCCTAGGAGACTAGCTCACAAACAGGGGTTTTAACATTTCCATTGCAACACCATTAAAAATAACACAGTTCTCCAAGGGAATGCACTGTAGCTATAGGTGATTGCTTGACCCAATTTTGGATGGTGGAAATTAAGCCCAGAATACTCCTCTTAGATCCCTTCACCAAGTTCTCCAAGGAAGAGTGTGGAATTCCCGCATGAGAAAACCCTTGCACTAAACAGTGCAGCAAACCCAACTAAACAGCTGAAGTATGCAATAATTCATAAGACTCAAACATAAACAATATTTTGAATGCCTTTCATGGCTTCCATCCCTTCCCTTATATTATTGGTGAGCCTTCTCACCCTTGGCCCCACTCATTTATGAGGTTGCTTCCTTACAAAGGCTCCTCCTCCAAAACTACGATGTTCCCACTAGCTCCACTCTCTCCTTTGGCAGAATTGTTTATTTGGTAAACCTTGATATATTCCACATGCATTGCTCCCTTTCACACCCAAGGTGACTTTATTTTACCTACCTAAACTAATCCACATTCACACTGGAAGTGTTTTATTCCTACTAAAGAGATTTAAGGGTCTCCTTACCCCATTTATTCTTCTAGACTGAAAAATAGAGTAACATATAATATTCCAACTAGAAATAATATAATTGGGAATATTACATTAGAGCCTTCAGTGAGGAAGTTAAAGCTTCCTGCCAATAGGAGATGGTGATCAGATCAGGGGGTTGTAGCTTCCTTTGAGTAATGGTTGGTAAATGAGATCACGAGGTTGGAGCTTCCTTCCATTAGCGGCTAGAGAATGAGTGAAGGTTGCAACCTTCTGTAGGTGGGTGTCTGCATGTTGGTTTGAGTCTTAGCTAGTACAAGACTGTAAGAAGTTTTCTATATGATAAATATTGAAGACATATACAACAACAACGGTGGTTTTCTTCGACATTGGGTTTCCACCTTAAATCCTGGTGTTCATGTGTGCTGATTATGTGTGATGATTTATTCTATTCTTACTGTACATGTCTACAACTTACTAAATGTCTGATGAATCCTTAATCCACTAGTCTAAGTAAAGTTTTAAAGATTTATCTGAATTATAATTTGAATGGTCATATGCTATTTTCTTGAAAAAAATTGCGTACATACGCTGGTTGGATTAAGTACAGTCACGTATAGAATTCAGTAAAGAAAACAAAATTATGTGTGAGATTTAAATACTGATTCACCTCCCCTCTTAGTATTTTTCCCAACAATTGGTATCAGATCAGGTCCTTTTGAAGAAGCTTGATCTCTTTAAGGAAGATCTATCAAGATGAGAAATCAAGATGGAACAAAATCTATCAGACTGCCACTCTTCAATGGAAACAATTTAATCTTCTAGAATACAAGAACAAGATCCTATCTTTAGTCTCTTGGAGCAGATGCTTGGAAAATTCTTTAAGGAGGTTACCAATATCCAGCCGCAGTTCCCACAGATCCAACAACAAATAAGACCTATGAAACCAATTTGAAAGTTGTAAATGCATTATTGGGAAGCATGCCCGAATCATAATTTTTCAAATTTATGCAGTTAGATACAAAAAATAAAATATGGGACAAAATCATTCTAATCTATGAATGTGATGCCAAAGTAAAAAGTGCTAAACTCCAAACTCTCGTAATTCAATATCAAAATATCAAAATGCATAGTCATGAAAATATTTCTAGTTTCTTTCTACGTCTAAATGAGATCGTAAATCATATGATAAATCTACATGAATACATAAAATAAACAACTTTAGTAGAGAAAATATTAAGATCTATAACTCCTGAATTTGAGTCAAAAGTGTATGCCATTGAAGAGAAGCAGGATCTGCGGACTATTATTGTTGCTAAACTTCATGGGATCTTGGCTGCTTTTGAAATGATAAAAGAAGGTCCACCAGAAGTCATAGAATCCACATTTAAAGCTACTACAAAAGGAAATGAAATGGAATAACAAAAATAATTGTGGTATGTATTAGAAGAACATGAGGTAATTTTTTTAAAGAAACTTCAACTTGGCACTGGAAGGTTAAGAGGTAAGCTTCCCTTCAAATGTTTTTCTTGTGGAAGAGTGGGTCATTATGTTGCTAAATGTCCTCATAAAGATAATCATGACAAGGGAAAGGATATAGAAAAAGGTAATAGGAGACGATTTGACAATAGGAAAAGCTATTATACTCATGAATATAGTGATGTCTTGTCAAATAGTGAATAAGGAGAATCTGATCAAGATCTTAAATTACTCATGGCATTTGAAAAAGACACTAATGAGTCTAAATATGATTTTATGGATGCTTTAGAAGAAAATTATTTCCTTGAATAAATTACTCAACTCAAAATATGCTATTAATAAAGAAAAATAGCCATAGATACACTAAAGAATCAAATCACAGAAAGGGAGAAGCATAATGAGAAGTTAGAATGTGAAATAGTAAGCATAAGAAAGGAATTTGAGAAATTAAAAACTCTAAATATTAGATTTTATAAAGGATCTACAACATTAGATGAAATTATCAAGGTTCAACTCTCTCCTCTCACGAAGACAGGTCTTGGATACATTGGTGAATCTTCACAGACAAAAAAAATTTCAGCCACAACCAAAAGCTATCTAAATGCAGTAAAAGCTAGTCAGCAAAGTTTCAACACTCAGCAGAAGAAAAAATACAATTCATAGGGAAATCATGTACTCTCTAATTCAAGGATGAACAATAACATAAGCATCATTCAAAATGTAAACAACACTAGAAGGTTCTATGATCAAAAAAATTTCTTCTTTAATGGACAATGTTTCTCATGTCATAATTTTGCTTACAAATCTACTCAATGTGTTGCATACAAAACCATCATGACTAGGGAAGCAAGAAAAAAAGAAATGAGATAGAAATCAAGAAGAATACTTATAAAAATTTTACTCCTCTTAAAGATGAAATTAAATGTTCTTTTTACAATAAATTTGGACATGAGGAATATGAATGTAGGAGCAAGCTACAAACAAAAGAACAAATATCAACAAATTCTAAGGTATGGAAAAAGAAGGACTTACAATTTGAAAGTTGTGACATAGCTCTATTTGCAAAGGATAAGAAAATAAATGGTACATTGATAGTGGATGTTCAAAACACATTACAGGTGATAAATATAAACTCATTTTATACAATGCATTAGAAAAGGAAAAGAATGTCACTTTTGGAAATGACTCTCCTACTGTCATTTAGGGTAAAGGATCTGTTTTTCTAAAATAAAAGGTTAAAGATGGTAATTTTATGTATGTTGATGGATTAAAGCATAACTTGCTGAGTGTTAGCCAAATGTGTGACCAAGGAAATGAAGTAGTCTTCCGATAAAAAGAATGTGTGGTTCGTGAACTTGACACATGAAAGACCATAATAAAAGGAAAAAGAACACCAAGAAATCTGTATATATTGAAATGTGGCCAGGAAAAATGTTATCTAGGCAAAGCTGCAGAAAAATGGTTATGGCACAAAAGGTTGGGACATCTAATATTTTATCAAATAATCAAATCAAGCAGGCTCAAAGTTGTTCGTGATCTACCCAACATCACCCTACCAGAAAGTACCATATGTAAGTCATGTCAATTTGGTAATAAAACTAGAGTTCAATTCAATGCCAAAGAAGGATTAGCAAGTAAGCCTCTTGAACTTATACATGCTAATTTGTGTGGACCTGTAAAGAAAAATTCACCTCGTGGAGAACAATACTATATCTTAGTCATTGATGATTTTTCTAGAATGTGTTGGATCAGTTTATTGAAACACAAATATGAAGCATTTGATAAAGTTAAGGTCTTCAAAGAATTATTTGAAAATTAATTTGATCTAAAAATCAAATGTCTCATATTTTATTGAGGAAGAGAATACATATCAAATGAATTATTTAATTTCTGTGAACAATATGGCATAAAAGGAAAAAAATTGGAGCCAGAACTCCTCAACAAAGTGGCATGGAAAAAAGAATGAATAGAACTATTCAACAAATGGCTCATGTTATGCTTGATGAGTCTATAACTCCTAACACCTTTTGGGGTGAAGCTACACATACCGCAGTAAATATTATCAACAAGGCACATGTTCGTGTGAATAGTGATAAAACTCCTTATGAACTCTAGTATCATAAGCCTCCCACTGTGAAGAATTTTAGAGTTTTTGGAAGCAAATGTTTCATCAAAAATACTGATGAAAAACTCAATAAGTTTTAAGCTAGAACAGATGAAGAAATACTTCTTGGTTACTCTTCTAGAAGTAAAGGATACAAATGCTACAATAAGAGACTTCGAAATTTTTTTGAATGTATTGATGTTGTGATTGATGAAGCATGCACATCTCCATCTAGGTATGTTCAAAATAATCATCCAGAATCTCAAATTCTGGGAGAAAAGGAAGCTAGGGTACAAACAAGAAGAACACTTGTGGGATCTCCTAGTTATCTAACATTATTATCCACCATTGAACCACAAAATGAAGATAAATCTAGTAAAGATGAATGTTGGATTAAGGCCATGGATGAAGAACTTGATCAAATTTAAAATAATAATACTTGGTAAATGGTTCCAAGGCCTCATGATAAAAATTTTATTGGGAAAAAATGGATATTCAAAAATAAGTTGAATGAAAAAGGAGATGTAATTAGATTCAAAGCTATACTTGTTTGTACAGGTTATGCTCAACAAGAAGGTATAGACTTTGAAGAAACATTTTCACTAATAGCCAGACTTGAAGCCATAAGAATGTTTCTTGCATTTTCAAGTTTTCAACGTTTCAAATTTTATCAAATGGATGTAAAATCTGCTTTCCTTAATGGAGACCTCGAAGAAGAAGTATATATAGAAATACCTGAAGGATTCATTTTGGGGAATGATGAAAAACTTGTACGCAAACTCAAAAAGGCTCTATATGGGACAAAAAAAGCTCCATGGGCATGGTATTATCGTCTTGACAGATATCTTCAACAACAAGGCTTCAAAAAAGGATCTGTAGACAATAACCTGTACACAAAAATTGAGGATGACAAACTATTAATTATTGTTGTTTATGTTGATGAAATCATTTTTTAGAGTAATAAAGAATCCATGAGTCAAAAATTTTCTTATGTTATGCAACAAGAATTTGAAATGTCTTTACTTCGAGAGCTAACATATTTTCTTGGTTTACAAGTGCAACAAAAAAAATATGGCCTATTTCTCTCACAAACAAAATATCTCAAGCAGATTCTGAAGAAGTATGGAATGGAAGACTGCAAACCTATGTGTACTCCAATGATGAAAGGATGTAACCTCAGTTCTCATGATGATTCTCCCACATTAAACCAACCAGAGTACAGATCTATGATTGGGAGTCTGCTTTATCTAATAGGTACTAGACTAGATATCATGCATGCATTTGGGATTGTTGGACATTTCCAAAGGAATCACATCTTCAGGTAGTAAAGAGAATATTAAAATATCTCAAAGGAACTCAAGACTTTGGTTTATGGTATCCTAAAAATGTCCATCTTACCCTTCATGCTTACACATATGCGGACTGGGATGGAAATGTTGATGACCGGAAAAACACTAGTGGAGGTACATTTTGTATGGGGCCCCGATTAGTATCTCGGTTCAGCAAGAAAAAAAATTATATCGCTTTATCTACAAAAGAAGCATAATATGTGGTTGTTGCATTATGTTGCACACAATTTCTATGGATGATGCAGAGATTACAAGCTATTCAAATTAAATTTTCTCCACCCATCTCCATCCTATGTGATAATACAAATGCTATTAGTATCTCAAAAAATCATTTTATGCATTCCAAAACCAAGCATATTCCTATTAAGTATCACTTTTTATGAGAACGAGTGCTTGAGAAAAAGGTTAAATTGGAGTATGTTTCCTCCAAATAAAAAGTGTCTAACATATTTACTAAGCCTATTCCCATAGAATCATTTGAATATATCAGACATAAACTGGGAGTTGTCTCTGCCTCATTATTTTGTTAAACTTATGTTCTCTGTTTTCAAATGAAATTTTAGAAGGATGATTTCGGTATGTAGGTTTCTTGAAGCATAGTCATGTATATACGTGAGTCTATTTTTAGACAGTCGCATATGGATCTCTCTGACATGAAATGAGTGGGTTAGTCTCCAGAACAGAATTTTTCATGTTGCTGACAATTATGTTTTGGTTCTATTGATCAGGTGTTGATGGGTACAGTCTGTTGATATGGTTTTTAAGTTACATTTTCCTCTTTGATATTTATTTTCTTGATGAAGATGCTTTTATGAATGGGTTTTTGAAAATCTTCAGGTAGCATAGGTTCAAGGGGATCATTACCCTTCAATATATAATGCATTGTTGGCATTATGTGTATCATGGTTTTTGAATTTTGATTAAATGATATCTCTCTATTGAGGATATTTGATCTTGGTTATAAACTTTCATATATGTAATTTAATATAAAAGTCATTTTGAGACCTATGATGTAATCATTGTCATATTCACTCATGTATGGACCTTGAGATCATCCCACTTGGTTGGGTGGTTTTGTCTCAAATGTAACCCCACTTGGTTGGTTTATTGATGTAAGTATGAGTCCTTGGAAAGAAAGGTCATACTTAGTTGAGTTATAGTGTCATGTACTTCATTGAAAATCTATCTGAAGATTCAGCATGTGCTCAAGGGGAGCATGGTAAGTATAATGCAGATCAGAGAGAAACCTTATTTCAGCATTGGTCTACCCTTTTCCCTTGATGCCAAAGGGGGAGAGTAACTTGGTGTTTTAATAGTGCTTATGTTGATGTGTCTAACATGTATCTACAAGTTGTGGTGATCAAACACCTACATGGTTTAACGCTTATTTTGATGTGTCTAACAGGTATCTATAATTTGTGGTGATCAAACACCAACATGGTTTCCATCAATTCCAAAGGGGGAGATTGTTGTAATTATGATGCATGTGTTGTCCTTGATGGAAACCCACTTGTAAAAGACCAAGTATATGGTTTCTGGATAAGCTCAGAGGTGACAAAGTGATGGAAAAAAATGACAGAATATTGGGATAGAGGTTTTGCAGATTAGAATCAGAAGATGTATAAAGATAAATAATTGAAGAAATATACATGATTTAGTGAATGCAAAGTCACGTATACACATGGGTAAGAATAAGCAAAGTCGCATATTTTCTAGCACACTCATTTTATAATACCAGGGATCATTACCATGGTATTAGCCCACAATATTGAGCGTAGTAACAACTATTTGATCCCGTCCAGGAATATCAACAACACTTGTGTGGTTTTGGCTCATGGTATTGGCTAAGGCTCAAACTATATAAGGAAGTGAAGATCATAGTGCTAAGTGTGCATGAATATGTGAATTGAATGAATACTTCAATATGAAGTATATCTACATGCAATGGGTTATAGTCAACAGATAGATATGATTTAACTATGCACTCATGAATACAATGGTGGATTAGGATTTCTAGACCTGAAATGACTATGTATTTGCATGATCTATTTATGAGTTTTTTAGATATGTGGCCTAGCGTAGGTTTTTTGTAGTGAAGGGTATGATATGAGTAAGTTTGTAGTTCTGAAATGTTCCACAGTCCTAAATTATTTACAGATATATACGTAGGTTCGACACAAGGAAGGCACGTATACACATGGGTCTAGTTCTGCAGAGGCGCGTATATATTCAATAAATATATTGAGATATATACGTAATTTGGTTACGGGATAAGTTCATACATACGTGGATATGCCTTCTGGAAGGAACGTATGCAAGCCAGGGTTTTGCTGAAGAATGTTAAAGAAAATTTCTGATCAATTTTGTTGTGTTTCTATTGTCTACAATGATCTCTTAATATAAATCTGGGTTGTTTGAGTATTGATTTGCTCCTAGTTGATTGTGATTAATGATCAGTGATTGGTTGATTGAAAAATTATTGATGCTTCTAACTATATGAGGGCTCTATAAAAATGACAAAATATGTTTGAATATCTCTAATCAATTATGAGTCTGAGTCTGAATTATAAACTTAATATATTGAGATTTATACACAGGTTTCTCCAAATAAAAGCGCATAGAAATGCGGGTTTCCATAAGTAAAGTAGCATATAAATTTGGTCTTATGAATGATCAGGGTTTCAATTGATTCAGTGTGTTGATGCAGAAGTATGCGTTTAGTTATGTGGTCTGGTTACAGTGATCTCACTGTTCTATTTGAATTGGGTTGATGTTTACTTTAGTTGATTTACAATTTGTCATGTGTTAAAGATGTTGGATCCAGTGTGAAAATTTATGAAACGTGGTCCGCGATGGTGTTGAGGGTTGGAGCCCTAAGTGAGGAAGTCAAAGCTTCATACCAGTAGGAGCTGGTGATCAGATCATGGGGTTGTAGCTCTCTTCCAGTAGTGTCTCGTAAATGAGATCAGGAGGTTGGAGCTCCCTTCCAGTAGAAGCTAGAGAATGATTGAAGGTTATAGTCTTCTACAGGTGGGTTCCTGCATACTAGTATGAGTCTGCACCAGTAAAAGACTGTAAGAAATTTTCTATATAATAAATATTGAAGACAGAGACGACATCAATGGTGGTTTTCTCCCACATTGGGTTTCCACCTTAAATCCTAGTTTTCATGTGTGTTGTGTATGTGTGATGATTTACTCTATTCTTACTGCACATGTTTACTATTTACTAAATGTATGATGAATCATTAGTACACTATTCTAAGTAAAGTTCAGATGATTTATCTGAATCATAAGTTGAATTATCATACGCTAGTTTCCTGAATAAAATTTGCGTACATACGCTGGTTGGCTTAAGTAAAATCACGTATAGAATTCAGTAAAGAAAAGAAAAAGTCTGTGTGAGTTTTATATACTGATTCACCCCCTCTCAGTATTTTTCCCAATAGTAGAAAGAGTACTCAATTTTCTCGATCAGCGCTGCCCCTTATCTAGAGGGGATACATCCATCAGTCCAAGCTATTCTCTAAAAAGTAGGAACTTTCCTTTTGGCAAAGCCTTGGTAAGAATATCTTAAGTCTGATCATCAGTTGCAACATGATAGAGTCTCACAACTCCTCTAGGCACCATATCACATATGAAGTGATATCAAATATCGATATGCATGGGATTTTCATGAAACATAGAATTCTCTACCAAACAAATCCCACTTTTGTTGTCACAGTATATCACAGTAGTTTCTGACACTTGACCATGGAGCTCACCAAAGAGCTTCCTTATCCACACAACTTAATAGCTTGTTGTACTAGCAGCAATGCACTCTTCTTTTGTAGTTCTCAATGCAATTCACTTCTGCTTCCTACTCATCCAGGATATCATGGTGAAACCAAGACTGAAGCAACATCCAGATGTACTCATTCTATCAGAAACATTACCTTCCTAGTCTGCATCAGTGAATCCATGAAGATGTATATCTCCAGAAGTGTGTCTTATACCAAGTGTGATCGATCCATTTAAATACCTCAATACATGTTTAACTACTATCCAATGTGTTTGGTCAATTTAATGTCATAAATTTCTATCATAAATTATCGACCGGAGTTAGTAATCTTATGAAGTGCAGGTGCACTATATATGCTAGAAGTCTTTTCTTACTTAATTCGTTGTGTTGTTTTTAGGATTTTTTAATTTATCCTGAGTGTCTAAATGAATTTTGAGAAACTAAGAAATTATTTGTGAAATGAAATCTAAATTTAGCTATCAAAACTTTAATGAGAATTATGTTTGAATTTATCTAAAGAAGAACAATTAACTTCAAGGAAACTAGAAACAAGAAGAGACTTCAAAATTTTTGTATATTTTGGAGTTTTTATGTAAAAGAAAAAAATTACTAGAAAGTGATCACATCTAAATAATAATTTAATGATAGGAAAATAAAATTAAGAAGGAAGAAAAGGAAATGTTTAATGTTAATCTAAGAAATAAATTTAATCTATGAATCACTCTTAAAGAAAGTATTCTAATGACTGAAAGATGAAACTTGCAAGAAGGAAGAAAAGGAACTGTTTATCTAAGAAAGAAAGTTGATATATGATAAATTTATATTGTATCAAAATAAATCAATCTAAGTGATAAATATTAAGCTATATCAAATCAACCTATGCCAACAACTATGATAATTTATCTCAAAAACATCTATCTAAATCACTTCTAAATATATTTAATCAAGTAAAAAAACATTTAATTAAACCATCTTTAAGTCTATTCAATTATAAACAAAACATTAATCTAAATTATTTCTAAGTCTAGCAAAGCATATATCAAAACTATCTCTAATTTACAAAATAGAATATATATCTGAATTATCTCTAAAAAGTAGAGTGTCTATTTGAATTAACTCTAAGTCTATTCAATGATAAAGTAAATCATCTATCGCAATCATAACTAAGTTCTGCAAATGGAAATAATAAACAAACAATATCAAATCTAAGTAACTATACTAAGGAAATTTAGAAACTATTTGCAATGAGGAACAAAAGAGAGCATGTATCTACTGTGCAAAACTAGAATGCATATTTAATCTATGAAACAAAAGTGAAATATTTTTCTATTGTGCAAAATAATGAAATAATTATTTAACCTACGAAATACAAATGCAAAAATAATTATGCTGTTAATTACAGTAAGAAAAACAAAGTAAACATATCATCTAACTATGTGGAAAACACAGTAAAAAATATGAGGAATTAAACTATGAAATAACAGAAAACTAAATTTCTAAACCTCTTATGTGCAGGGGCCCTCCACAAAAGAATGGTTCTGAATTTACTTGCAACTAATTCCGCATCGATGATTCTAAAAACGCATTCTCCTTGGATCGATAAAAATAGAGTTTTAACGTATGACAGTATCACAATAAAAATCAAGTTTGTTTTCGGTTTAAACAGCCCGATATTTATAACAGAGTCAAATTAAATGTTTGAGGTGATTACACCTAAAAATACTAATCAAAATAGGCATAGAACTCTAAAAAGGAATGTGATATTCATAGCTTTCACGATTTGCTACACAGAGAGAAAATCGTGAATCTTAATCTTCTCGCTCACTTGTCTTGGTTCTTTGCTGTGACTGACCCTTTGACTGTAATTCTAGGCACTATCATTCTCAATTCTGGACAGGTAGATAGGATAGAATCCATGAGTAGATAATTTCCAAACTTCCCATGTACTTCGCTCCTTCATTCATTCTTCAAAACCTGTTAAACCATGGCAGTGGCTGCAGAAACGGAGATTAGCTGCAGAATTGCAAGAATTCTATAGCTAATTTAAAAAAAATTCAAATAATAATAAACATTTAAAATATGAAAAATAGATCATGTAGGTACCTTACCAAACTGAAAATGTGCAAACCAACACTAATTGAGCTTATGAAGTTTGAAAAAAAGGAGGAAAAAATTAGTGAAATGGATGTCAAAATAGAGACAATATTGAGGCTCAGCATACCCCCCCCCCCCCCCCCCCCTCTAAGAGACCATTGCATGTCCTCATGCAACTTCAAAATTGTGAGTCTTCATACTATCATTGCATATGCTCGGATAATTCAGCTAGTACATCTAACATTTATCTTCTTTCCCTTCTTTGAGGTCACTGCTACCCTTGGCTTCCTCATTAGAAGTTTATACATCAAATTTATGACATGTCTGTTTAGATATTTATTCTTATTTTTCAACTTCTTGTGCTTCTTTAACCATAATCCCAAATGTAGAAGAGTATTATCATTGATGGTCTTCTCAATTTGATTCTGCATATTCAAAGCTTCATTCTTCTTCTTAATATGCCTATTTAGTGTCTCTAGTTCAAAAAAGATTTTTGTTAGAGTTTTTACTAGAGGTTCTTATGGGCTAGAAGGTTTTTCTTCAAAACTTGATGTCTTTCCTACATTTCTTCTTTCTAAAGACTCAATGTAATCATAAATTTCTTGTTGAAATAGATCAATATTTGGAGTTATTATGCTTGAATCCTGTGTGGAAGAAGAAATAATAGGTGATGGAACCTCGGGATATTCTTCTAAATCAACAAGTTCTGTTACTTATGGAGGTGGATTTCTGGTTTCTTTGCTAAGTCTGGAACTCCTTCTTACTGGCTGTGGAGGATTTTGAGTTTTTGACTTCTCTATATTTATGAATTTTTATTTTCCTTTCATGTTGCCTTATTTATTTTTATCATATTGTTTCTTGACTTTTCCAAACAGCTTTGCAATATAAATTTCATCTTTTGACTATGCTTGAGATGGCTGTTCATCCTAAAGAAGGATCTCAACTTTTCTTTTTCTACCTCATTTTCCTTTGTTATCACTAGGTTTCTCCTGTTCTTTTTCTTGGAAATGATTTTAGATTAAGAAATTTTCCCAAGTATCTCCTAGGATTTTTAAATGAAATTTAATAAGAATTTTTATCAATCCATGATGATACATAGTATTATCTATGAATTGAATCCTCTTTTGAACAGTTCCTGCCATCTTCCTTAAGCTATTCAGTAAAAAATATGAAAGTTTTATCTCTTTATCTTCAAGAAAATTCATTAATATACTAGCATGATAGAAGAAAATACATCCAAACCTCCCTTCACAGGTAACAAATTTCTAAATTATCAACAACATATTTCTCCATTTACCTTTAATATTTGTGCTAGGAATTCCCTTTTTGAAAATGGTAGTGTCCATACCTGGGTTCTATAAGAAGGGTTTCCATTATTCTCCACTGATTCCTCTGTTCTTAAACCATCTCTCCCCTGTATTTGGAAGTCCAATAGCTTTTTCCATGAAAGATTATGTGACTAAAAATTTTATGTCACCACTTTCAACTTTTACTCCATCAAATACCCTAGCAAAATATTTAGTGACTTATTTATGAAACTCGTCGAATTTCTCCACGAAGTTAAGCCATTGCGCTTTCTGCAATATTTCCTTCATTTGAGGATTATCCTCCATGAATTTATTTCCCACAGGCTCTATTCTCACAATAATACCCATATCTTGTTGAGAGTTCTACCTCCAAGACTGCTCTTTTGACTGGGTCAATTGAGGGTTTCGATATGATATTGGAAAAGTGGATGACTTATGTTGTGGATTGGTAGAGATGTGCAGGTAAATGAGTGAATGTGCGAGGTTCCAGGGGCATGAGTGGGGCTTCTGAATGAGAAAAAATTGTTTAGATCATTAATATATGAAATCAAATTTAATCATTGGGGGGATCATGATGAGGTTTTAGTGGCGAATCATGAGATTAGATCTCGATTTTGCATAATCAGTATTATTAATGATGAAATTTGAGTTGGCAGTATATGATCATCTAGTTCATACATATCAATGTTTGCAACCTTATTATTTAAACAAAATTTTGTATTTTCATACCTTGAATATAGCTAACCTTAATTTTCTCTTCATTTTCTTGGTTCTTCAGGTATTCTCTAGTGCATTTTTTAGTATGATCTTCAATATAGTCTTCAGTTGCTTCTGTCAAAAGTTCTTGTTATATCTAGGCTGCAGAAGTGTATAAGAGCTACAAAATTTTATGAGAGATGCATAAATTCAACAATACTATCGCTAAATTTTATTCTCTGAAAAATAAATGGAAATGCAAAGAATTTGGGATTTTTAGAATTGGAATGAAGAAAATGTAAGATGTTAGAAACAAATTCTGATTTTGACCTTATATAATTTCTTATATATATATATATATATATATATATATATATATATATATATTATTTATTTATTTTTCTTTTTTTCTTTTTTTTTAGGTATGAAAATAAAAAGAAGACTAAGTTGGAAAAGAAGAATATGCTTCTTCGCAAATTTCATATCGGTATTATCTTGAAAAATATTGACAAAATCCTCTTTTTTCAATGGCTTATGATAAACATTTAGTCGATGTCCATTTACAAGGAGAGGAACCTTTTCTTCATCAATAGTTCTAATCCTGACTGCTCCATTATCAAAGACTTTCTCAATCTCATAAGGCCTAAGCCAATGAGTTTGAAATTTCCCTTGGAAATCTTTGAATTTTGATTAAAAAAAGTGCCCAATATCCTTCTTGGAATTTTCTTTCTTTAATGTGTTTATCATGCCATTTGCATCTTTGTTGCTGAACTAGGCTAGTCTTTTGAACTGCATCTTGTCTTATTTCATCAAGCTCATTGAGTTGTTCCATTCTATGTTTTTGTGCTTTTGACAAGTCAAGTCCCAATTTGACTGCTATTTTGAAGGTTCTGATTTGGAATTCTATTGGAAACAAGACTTTCTTCCCATAAAAAAATTCATAGGGAGTATTTCCTGTTGTATTTCTCCATGTAGTCCAGTATGCCGATAAAGCTTCAGGAAGCCTTTCTGCCCAATCCCTTCTGTTAGGAATCTGTAATTTTAGCAGATTGGTGAAACTAAAACTGCAGAAGCAACATTATTTCAACCACTTTGGGATTCTAGTATCTAGCCCTCCTAAATCCGGAGAGGGATCTCTCCAATAAGTGCAAAGATGGATTTGTCTTTGAAGTTTTGGGTAATGATATTAGGCTAGTTATGAAGGCCAAGGATTTTGTTTTTTTTTGGATAGTTGAGCATGAATATTACTTGAGGGGAAAGTTATAAATGTAAAAAAGTTTCAAAGGTGAGAAGTTGCAAGTGAATAGAACAGCTTTGGCTAAAGAGATAGATATAACGCTGGTTTTTAGTCCAGTGGGCTATGGAGTCATAACAGGGCTTTAATTGAGCAACAACATCAAGAGTGATCCATGGGGAAAGTCATCTATATCACAAGATTATTAAGATTAGAGTGATGGAATGGAAACAATAAAGTGTTGGAGGGGTGGAAACTGATAATAATTTCACAAAGGATTTATAGTCAGTCCAAACAAGAAAAGCCTCTTAAGTAACTATTTAAAACCAACCAAGCACAAGGACAACCATTGACTTCTTGGGCAAGTTTGTATTAAAGTAGCCTAATTGACAAACAATCCAGTAATCCACATAATTACCTTCAGAAAGTATGAAAACATATAAGAGAAACAAAGTGTAACCTAAGATCAGATAAGGTACTTTTAAACCTAGTCTGCTTTCAGCCAACACCAAGGGAAACCTTCAGAATCTACCTTTGGAGAATAGAAGCTAGAAATAGGGAAAACCATCACTTTTCTAGTCTAACTTTAATAAGAAAATAAGGAAAATAACTTTCAAGAACAATGTTTAAAGAAAACAGTAGGACGAGGGAACGCCAGCAATCCTAACTGTTTAGACTATATTAAATCATTCTTAAATAAACAAATTGGAGGAAAACATTGAGATAAAGCTTATCAGTCAGAGAAGGGTGCTGGTAAACAGTGAATCCTAACTCTATAAATGTTGTTCTTTGTCATAGAATAGTGAACAATATGACATACATAGAAGGAAAAACAATAACAAAGAAAGGGGCACTTCACCAGTAATATAGACTAAGATCCCAAGAAACAGCTTGTTATTGATGTCAAACCAGTTACAGCACTCAGGTCCAATGTTTCAGTTCAAAAATCATCTTCACTATCCAGCCTAAAAAATCTAACACAAACAGAGCTTCAAGGGCCAGTGAACACTATTTACAGATAGAAGTCTTAAGCTCAATTATATTTCAAAGTTCTAAAACCAACCCCTCACTCATCTTCTGCAGTAGTATATATAGAAGAATGAGGAGGTGAGATCTGATAAAAGATCTCCAATTATAATTAATATAGACTTAATGGCTTCTTGGCCTTTGGGGGGCTCAATGAAGAAACTTACATAGGTGTCCTCTGTATTAAATGCTTTACATAAAGATTTAAGCTCAGTGGGAGCTCTTTTTGACCTTTGAGGCTCTGTGTGATGTCGAGGTTACTCTGATGATATTTTGTCATCAATTTGCCTGTAGAATTTATCTCTGGATGTGTTGTGAGGCAGATATTTGGTCTTGATCAATAACTTCGGCCTTTGATTGAATACTTTGAGGCACAGGTGGCATTTCAGTAGCTGGGAGGAATCAATTTGCCTCAGATGTGGCAGTGGAGGCTTTCTGTTGATAAAACACTTAAGATTTTCTTTAACCTGTGTTTTAATTGGGGATTAGGCTTTTGATAATCATTCGTAGCCGTGATCCCCTCAAATCTGTCTTCAATCTTCTATCCTGGTACATTTTTTGTCTTCGACACTAATACTCTCTGACTGTGCTTGATTTACTGTGTTTTTTTGGTATGCAGGGTTGTGCAGGGGTGATATGGCATCAATGCCTCATGAAACATCGATGAAAAGTGAAGTTTAAACCCTGCGATTGATTTTCTTTGGTGAATCGAAGGCAGGAGGATCATCACCCTCTGCCTTTGAAATTTCTTGAGTTATGGCGGAAAAACCATTAAAACCCTGTAAAATACAAAGCATGTCATAAAATCCTGCATATATAGGTTTATTGCTACGGGAGGACATGTGGGAAGAGCATGGACTTTGGATGGCATCATCCAATGGTTGAGATTGATCCAAAGGGGTCAGAAAAAGAAAAAGGGAGAAGTTAAATCGGATCTGTCGATTGCACAGAGATCGACGGTTGGGAACAGAGGCAAAAAGTCAAAGCGGAGGAGTCAGTTTTTGGGAAAACCAGAGAAATGGGTTAAAACCTGTGTTTTGGACAAAAATGATCATGAAATTAGGTTTGGGAATCGGGAAAAATGTGGGCCGTCGGATGGGATCGGCCCATGCGATCAACGGTGGAGAACGGTGCCACAAAAACCTTATAAAATGTGACCGGACATCAAAACTCCAATTAAAATATATTAAATAAAATTCCCAGGCCCGATTTTGCTGACTGGACGAGAAACCACGGAGACCAACCCCAATAGAAATCTACCGCGTGGATGTTGATGTGGCGCTGGGACCACCGGCACTGCTGTGGATGAGGGGACCAGGCAATGAAATATGGGTCGTCGATCTGCAGATCAGATCGATGGCGGATATCTATTAAATACCGCATCGTAGCCTGGTTAACTGTCAGGATTTTTTGTTGAGCGATCGGCGTCTGATGGGCGGCCTCAGATTGGACGGCGCACATCAATATCACACCGGGTCCACGTCCGATCGTTAACGCGTGATGAAAGGCGGTTTTCTGAACAGTGCCCAGGCCACGCGTCAACCGGTGAATGGAATCGCTGCCGATCGGGAAAAAACCGTCGTCCGCTTGAAAGTGGTGCGATGGATTCCGCCCGGTTTTTTCTACGGTGATGGGATGGCAGGGACCACCGACTACGATATATTGCGCATCGTCGATCTGCAGATCAGATTGACGGTGGAGAGTGCTTTGAACTTCGGATCGGCGAAAAACCTTAGAAAATAATAAAAATGCCCAAAGTTTCAAAATAACATAAGGTTTCAATATTTTCGAGGGCGGGATATATATAAAATATGGTCAGGCGCCCGGCTGCGGGGCCATGGGTTATATGGGAGATGATATGACCGAAGGAGATAGAACGAAGGGCTAATCGCCAATGGGGTTTTTAATAAAGAGAAAGGCTTGCATTTTGTGTTTTCCCCGTTTTCGATAAGCGCTCAAATGGCTCAGTGCCTGGTTCCAGCACCAGGGCGTATGGAAGGGAATGGTTAGAGACTTAGCCCAAGGGGGGAAGGGAAAAGGGGAAAAACAAGAAAATGAGAGATCTTGTGGGGAAAGAGGAGAGAACAAGAGGTTATTTTTGGAAAAGGGGAAAAGGGGAAAAGGGTCTTTGCAACAATATTCTTTATTGGGAATCAGCAGGATTTCTGAGTGTAGAGTGGGCACAGAAGTGAAGATGGGACAGAGGCATGAGGCCTTTAAGAGTCTTCAAGAGCCAACACTTTTTAGCAATAAAATTTGTTCCTTGAAGGCTCAAAAAAATTTTAGCCACCTTTTTATATAACAAATTTATAGGTGGCTAACACCTTCTATGAAATTGTACAATATTTGTGAGGATTGGCTCAACCACTTTATTAGTAGATTCCACTTGTCCATTTTCCTGTGGATAGTATGGAGTAGACTTCTTGTGCTTGATTTTGTACTCTTCCATGAACTTTGCACCATTCTAGATGTAAAATGAGTTCCTTGATCTATCAAAATTTCCCTTGGGACATCAAAATGAGTAAAAATATCTTCAAAATGAAATGAAACTACAACATTTTCATTAGAAAAGGAAAGTACTTTAGCTTCTACCCATTTAATGGCATAATCAGTGTACACCAGAATATACCTCTTTTGTCTTGATGGTGAATTGATTGGTCCAAAAAAATCCAGAGCCTATTTTTCAAAGGGTTCGATGAGTACCTGTGGTTGTAAGGGAATTTCATCTAAAGGAACAAGTTTCCTCATTCTCTGACAACTGTCACATATTTTAACATATTCCTTGGCATCCTTGAAAAGCGAAGGCCAATAATATCCTAAAAGAAGGATTTTGGAGGTAGTCCTTTTATCAGCAAAGTGTCCTCCACATGGCTCATCATGGCAAGCCTTTAGTATCTCAAGTATTTCATCATCTCGTATACATCTTCTAATGATGAGATATGGTCATGTTTTGTACAATTCATCATTTACCCATGAATAATATGCACTCATTTGAATTATCTTTTTCCTTTCTCTAGGAAACAAATATGATGGCAGTTTTCCAGTGGCTAAGTAATTAGCGATGTCTGCAAACCATGGAGATTTAGTAGATATTGCAAAAATATATTCATCAGTAAAATTATCTTTTACCGTTGTATCATTAGTATCATTTTGAATTCTAGACAAAAAGTCAGCAATTGTATTTTGTTTTCTAGGTCGATCTAAAATGGTGAAATTAAATTCTTGCAATAATAGTAACCATCTTGTAATTATTTCATTAGTGATAGATTTATTAATTAGACGTCAAATTTCAGAATGATTTGTGTGGATGAAGGTTTCATAGCCAGTGATGTAATTTCTGAACTTGTTAATAGCATGGACAACAACTAGAAACTCTTTTTCAATATCAGTATAATTTAACTCAGTCAGAATCAAATTCTTACTTGTATAATAGATGGCATAAGGGGTCAAGTATTTCTATCCTAATACAGCTCCCAGAGATGTATCTAAATCATCAGTTGAGATATGAAAAGGTAATTTCCAGTTTGGTCCTCTTAAAATGGGTGCTTCATATATCTTTGCTTTCAAAGTTTCAAATGTCTTTTGGCACTCAGGTTCCAGCTAAATTCACAATCCTTTGTGAGAAATTTGAAGAGTGAATATGCAATTTTTGTGAAGTTTTCTTTAAATATTCTATAGTATCATGTAAAACAAAGAAAAATCCTAACATATTTTTGTCAATTTGGGATTTCTAATTTGGAAACAATTTCAACTTTAGATGAGTCCACCTTAATTCCATTTCCTGAAATATGGTGTCCTAAAACAATTCCTTCAGTCAAAATCATAAAACATTTTTCATGACTTAATGAGAGATTTTCTTCCTTACATCTTATGAGAAATTTTTCCAAAATTTCTAGGGCTTCTTCAAAAGAATTTCCATAGACTGTAAAATCATCCATATACACTTCCACACAGTCATGAATTAAATCAGAGAAAATACCTAATACTACTATTTTGAATGTTGCAAGTGTATTTCATAATCCAAAAGGAAGTACTAGATAAGCATAAGTTCCCCATGGACAGGAAAATGTGGTTTTGTCTTGATCTTTGAGTTCCTGAATTTGATTATACCCACTAAAACTGTCCAAGAATGAAAAATATTTCTTCCCTGGTAATGTATATAAAACTTGAAACATGAAAGGTAATGGAAAATAATCTTTTAAAGTAGCTTTATTCAACTCCCTATAATCAATGCACACCCTCCATTTTCCATTATTTTTAGGGAAAATTACTAAAGGTGAAACCCACTGACTGTCTGATATTGGATAAATAAAGTTTACATTCAGCATTTTTTGTAGTTCTTCCTTTACAATTTCCCTAAGATTTGGATTCATTCTTCGAGGTTTCCTGATTGGTATATAATTTTCCTCAATATAGATATTATGTATACAAGTTTCAGGGTTGATTCCTTTAATGTCATTGTATCCCTGTGCATATGCAAAATTATGTTTTTGCAATTTTTTTATTAACTCCTCTTTTTGAAATTCTCCTAGATTTTTGTTTATGTTTAAAGTTTTACCTGGAAAGATTTCAATTGAAGAATTAATAAACTATTCCATAGAATATAAAGACATTTGTCTGAATGATAAGTATTCAATATTACACTCTTGTTTCAGGATCTTCACTCCTTAATCCATGAAAATTGGGGAGGATGGAGGGTGAGATATTCTTCATTGTGGTATTTGTATACTCATCTAATATAGGAAATCCAACAGGATCTACTTCTTCCCTATTTCATCATCCTTCTCTTCTTTGTTCTCTTTCTTCTCCCTTTCCTCTTCCTCGACCTCGTCCTCCACCTCTTCCACCTCCTTGAATCCTAAGTCCACCACCTCCTAGTATTAATTGTTCATCATTTAGATTGTGTACTTCTTCTTCTCCTTCTCCAACCATTGTAGATTCTTCAGAAATAATATAGGTTTCTATATTTGGAGTTATTTATTCCTCTTCTGATTTTTTTGGTTCCTCTATCAATGTTATATTAAAGAATACTTATTCCTCATCTCCACTAGGGATTTCTAGCTCTTGGGCTAAGATTTGTCCTCCAGTAGAGGTTAAAAATACTACTCCTTATGTTGGGGATCTATGGTCTTCTTCTTCTATAACTCCTTCAGTTTATGAATTTGGAGACTCTCTAGGATGAATTTTTGATCTTAAGACTTCAGGAAGTCTATGTATTACTACTAAGAATGGAATACGAGTTTTGGTGGATGGTGTGGCACTACGAGGTCTTGATAGAGTGGTGTTGTTGGGATCAAACTTCTACCTCTAGCTACAAATCTACCCCTAGAATCTCTTTCTCTACGCATGTCATTTTTTTTTAATGTTTTGTTGTTGTTTTTTAAGATTTAAGAGATAAGGCTCCTTATTACACTTCCCAGAAAATGACGCCAAAATGTACATTAAATTGCTATCATAAATTATCGACCAAAGTTAGTAATCTTATGAAGTGCAGGTGCACTATATATACTAGAAGCCTTTTCTTACTTAATTTGTTGCGTTGGTTTTATACGTTGCTTTTAGGATTTTGTATTTATCTCGATTGTCTAAATGAAATTTGAGAAACTAAGAAATGATTTCTGAAATGAAGTCTAAATTTATCTATCAAAAAATTAATGAGAATTCTATTTTAACTTATCTAAAGATGAAAAATTAAATTCAAGGAAATTAGAAACAAGAAGAGACTTCAATATTTTTGTATATTTTGGAGTTTTCATGTAAAAGCAAGAAATTACTAGAAAGTAATCACATTTAAAGAATGATTTCAATGATTGAAAAATAAAATTAAGAAGGAAGAAAAGGAAATGTTTAATTTTAATATAAGAAAAAAATTTAATCTATGAATCACTCTTAAAGAAAGTATTATAATTACTAAAAGATAAAACTTACAAGAAGGAAGAAAAGGAAATTTTTATCTAAGAAAGAAAACTGATGTATGATAAATTCATATTGTATAAAAAGAAATCAATCTAAGTGATAAATCTTAAGCTATATCAAATCAACCTATGCTGGAAACTATGATAATTTATCTCAAAAACATCTATCTAAATCACTTCTAAATCTATTTAATCAAGTAATAAAACTTTTAGTTAAACCATCCTTTGATCCCGTCCAATAATATCAACAACACGTGTGGTTTTGGCTCATGGTATTGGCTAAGGCTCAAACTATATAAGGAAGTGAAGATCATAGTGCTAAGTGTGCATGAGTATGTAAATTGAATAAATACTTCAATCTGAAGTATATCTGCATGCAATGGGTTATAGTCAATAGATAGATCTGATTTAATGATGCACTCATGAATACAATGGTGGATTAGGATTTCTAGACCTGAAATGACTATGTATTTGCATGATATGTTTATGAGTTGTTTATATCTGTGGTATGACACATGTTTGTTGTAGTGAAGGGTATGATTTGAGTAAGTTTGAAGTTCTAAAGTGTTGCGCAATCCTAAATTATTTACAGATCTATACATAGGTTCGACATGAGGAAGGCATGACACACAGGTTCTATTCTGTAGAGGTGCATATATACTCAATAAAAATATTGATATATTGATCCAGGGTAAAATCTTGATACCCTTAACCAAGACCTTTTACTTCGGCTGATAATTAGAATTGCATTTAATTAAGACGTTAAAGAACATAAATGAACAATTGTAGTTGTAAATAAGAGGAACATAAATGAACAAGATTAGTAATCATAAGAACACGTTGTTTGATGACGGAGTTCATCCAGGAGGGACTACATCTACAGGCCTCGGTGTCAAGATGGTGTAGGCCGCTGCATTATGTGTTGTAAGAAGAAGATGTACATGGATGTGCTTTCCTATGACATACAAGGAAAAATTTCCCTCATGCAGGAGTGGCTTGACTTCTTTAAGAGATGTTCCACTGTGGAACTCTCATACATAAAGAAAGACTCCTATCAGTATGACCATAGCTGACATGTAATAAATAAGAGTATCCCGCCAATCCTAGCAAACAAGGGATCTCAACAATACACATATGAAAATGAGCATCCAGCCAATGTGGCATAAAAGGGATCCCATACATGACACAAATCCATAGCTGAAAGTACATCAATAACAACACAAGGAAAGATCCCACGACTCATGTATCAACTGGGATCTACAAGACATA
The DNA here is from genome assembly GCA_034641835.2 of Pinus albicaulis. NCBI lineage: Eukaryota > Viridiplantae > Streptophyta > Pinopsida > Pinales > Pinaceae > Pinus > Pinus albicaulis. The sequence continues at coordinate 1,265,182,945 of CM076574.1, read as the reverse complement.
ATGCATCTCAAAGAGAAACAAATAAAGAAGTACATGGAATCCACATCATATACCTCATGCTACCATTTGCTGAAGGCTAATATGCTCTGCGGCTAAATCTGAAAACACCATCAATCTTGTGGCATCGAAAAATGTGAAAACGACTGCTCACATGTGGAAATCTGACACTGGCATAACCCACTTCCAAAAGTGGCTGAGAAATCGAAAACTCAGATGCAGAAACTGAGCATGCCATCAGACTCGTGGTGTCGAGTAGTGCAAAAATGACATAAAATTTGTCCCATTTGGACAAAGTAAAAAATTTGCCCTCCTGAAAGTTGGCCTCAATCAAGATTCCGCCTGCCTCTTTTCTGGGCTCATGGTTCCACTGCACCTGCAAATAAAAAATATTAAACATTGAATACCGTGCACACTCTCCGCTCCTCCATGGGCTTGGCGCACTTCTGAAAGGATGAGTTTAAATATTTAACCCCGGGCGAATATACCAATAAGGTCGTTTGGCACAATGGTAAAAGGGGAAAATTGTTAAAGGGAGGTCGGGGGATCAAATCCCACCTCCCAAAAATATGCATACATATCTTTTATTAGGGCGCCTTTTGTTTTCAACTTAACCGCATGTTTTAATTTGAAACAAGTGTGGGGGTTGGGCCCGCATTGGGTGGCCTGCCCCACGGCCCCTTGTCGGCTCCATAGTGTGTTGGAAAGTGCGGATTGGGGTGTTGTTTTTATGTACATTGGGCCACCCATGGAGCGGGCCAGCCTTTGAGGCTGGGCAGGTTCGATTCCCGCCGGCCCCTATATGGTATGGCTTTGTTTGGCGGGGGTGGTGGGGTTGACAGACCCCCCCCCAAAATTTTTTTAATGTGGTTTGGTTTTGGGGGTGGCGGGGATCATGGCCCCACCCCCTTTTTTATACATTATTTTTGTTTTAAAAACAAATTATGTGTTTTGAAAAATTCGGTTTTAGACCGAAGGAGCACTTTTAACCAGGCGAAAATTTTGCCTGGAATCTAGCCTGAGTGTGCCAGAATACAGTGGCTGGGTTTGGTCCAAATTGTGTCCTCCTTAAGGCTACCCAGTCACCAAGTCAACCTGGAACTTTGACCGCTCCTAACTCCTTCATACAGACTCGGAATTTAGTGTCGTTTGTGCCATTGGAATCAGAAAGACGAGATCTACAACATGAACCTAGTGTGAGAGATTTTCTAACACTTTGATTTTTTATCCTTTTACTCAGGCCACTTGTACTTGAACCTGATTAATCCACCTAGATCAATCCTCCCCACTGAGGAGCTTTTGGTCCTCCAAAAGCATCAAGCTTTACCTATCATCAACTGTCTGCAATTGTCATTGAAAGGCACATCCCCACATGACTCCTTCACCTGGCGTACTTTGGAATCAAGATGCAAAGCCATCATCTCCAACTACTGCAATGTGATGTCTGAAAAGGCACATCCCTTGAAGACTCCTTCACCTCTCGTACTTCAGAATCAAGATGCAAAGCCAACACCTGCAATTGTGGAAATGAAAATTTCTGAAAAGGCACATCCCTTGAAGACTCCTTCACCTCACGTACTTCGAAATCAAGATGCAAAGTCAACGCCTACAACTGCTGCAATGCGATGTCTGAAAAGGCACATCCCTTGAAGACTCCTTCACCTCTCGTACTTCAGAATCAAGATGCAAAGCCAACACCTACAACTGTTGCAATGCGATGTATGAAAAGGCACATCCCTTGAAGACTCCTTCACCTCTCGTACTTCGGAATCAAGATGCAAAGCCAACACCTAAAACTGCAGAAATGCAAATGTCTGAAAAGGCACATCCCTTGAAGACTCCTTCACCTCACGTACTTCGGAATCAAGATTCAAAGTCAACACCTGCAATTACGGAAATGCAAATGTCTGAAAAGGCACATCCCTTCAAGACTCCATCACTTTCGTCCTTCGGAATCAAAATGCCAACACCTGCCTAAAGCTGCAACGAACATTACATTCTCAATATGAAAAAAATGACCCAAATATTTCCATACTTGCCACGAGTTTATAAGATGTACTCGGTGGTCAAGCTTACAACAAAATGGAAATCATACCTCAACAAAATTACAGGACCAGACCTCATCGTCGCATTTCGAAGTGATGGAAAAACACCTCATCACTTTTACATGAAAGAAATGCATCATACGACTCATAAAACATGACCAAAACATAATCGTCGCATCTCAAAGTGATGGCAACACATCATCACTTTTACATGAAATAGATCTAACACATGAGTTATAAAACAAGGCCAAAAAAATGTCATGGTCACTTAAACGAGTGATGGAAACACATCATCGCTTTCATAATAAAAATGTGAAAAATGACTTACAAGCATGGCCATGACAAACTTAACATCTCTAGAAAAAACAATCTAGAAGAACCACTTCTCATTTATTAAAACAAGTGGATCATTTCCCTATGGAAAACTTGCTTGTTGATCAGCTCTTTCAACTGGTGTATGCATGGGCGCTTTTTCTTTAAGGCGCTGCTCTAGATGAAGTTTCCAGCATGTGGCTCATTGGCGGCCACTTCGGTCACAATGGGTGCAAGAGTTATTTTTCCTCCAAACCTACTTAATTAATTTATTTTCCTGTTGGGGAGAAGGATTTTCATGCCTCTTCCTCCTCTGTGCTACCATCGTCTTCCAGCACTCAGAAATCACATGGTTATTTAAACCACAAAAATAACAAGTTTTACGATGCCATATTTTACTACTGTGGTTATCAACATTCTAATAGTCAAAATGAACTCTGGAATAATGAGACTTAGTATACATTCTGGGGTGGTCTCTGGTGCGATCATGATGATGGGAGCTTGCCTCAGTTCCATCACTGCAACATGCACTGCCATGGAACAATGGCGAAGTGTCCCTATCATTCCTCTTCCTTGGAGAGATCATCATTATCTTTTTTCCCTTGATGTCCTTCGAACATCCTTTGCCAGTGTACCCCAAACCTACATAACGAGGTCATTGCACAACCTCCAATGGTTTGGTTATGCCTTGGCCACAAATGCCAAGTCCTCCTCCTCTGTACCCCATTTTGGTGAGGAGTCTCATGCTGGTACCTATGATGGGTATCTCCACACTTCCAACTGAAATTATATCATGTGAAGAAACTGAAGCAAAATCAACATTGTTTACCTTAGGTGTTGATTACAAAACAGATGAAGAAAGCTGTTGTAAGCCCTCATTGTGCTTCACTTCCGTTAATGCCTCTGACACGGCTTGTAGCTGAAGCTGCAACTATTGTGTCTCCTCCGTCTCTTTCTGTAGGAATGCTTTTAAGGCATCATGATCTCTCTGAAGAGTTTCGTTGTTGCGTTTCAAATCTTCCCACGCCTCTGTCGTGGCTTGCAACTGAAGCTGCAACTACTGCTTCTCCTCCTTCTCTTCTTATAGGAACGCCTTCAAGGCATCATGATTTGCTTGCAGAATTTCATTGTTGCACTTCCAATCTTCCCACGCTTCTGTTGTGGCTTGCAACTGAAGCTGCAACTGTTGTTTGTCCTCCTTCTCTTTGTGTATAAGGGTCTTCAATTCTTCGTTCTCTTCTGCTTGTTTTTCGTAAGCCTCATACAATATGACCGCTTTCTCGGACACCCTGAGCATGGTTTCGTACATGTCCTTGACATTCTCCATGGCTCAACTCGGCGAACATCCAATGTTCATGCCTGCAATCCAATCAACAAGAATACCTGCTCTGATACCACTTGATCCAGTGTAAAATATTGATACCCTTAACCAAGACCTTTTACTTTGGCTGATAATTAGAATTTCATTTAATTAAGACATTAAATAACATAAATGAACAATTGTAGCTGTAAATAAGAGGAACATAAATGAACAAGATCAGCAATCATAAGAACACGTCGTTTGATGATGGAGTTCGTCCAGGAGGGACTACATCTCCGGGCCTCGGTGTCAAGATAGTGTAGGCCTCTACATTATGTGTTGTAAGAAGAAGATGTACATGGATGTGCTTTCCTATGACATACAAGGAAAAATTTCCCTCACGCAGGAGTGGCTTGACTTCTTTAAGAGATGTTCCACTGTGGTACTCTCATACATAAATAAAGACTCCTATCAATATGACCATAGCTGACATGTAATAAATAAGAGTATCCCACCAATCCTGGCAAACAAGGGATCTCAACAATACACATATGAAAATGAGCATCCCGCCAATGTGGCATAAAAATATCGCATACATGACACAAATCCATAGCTGAAAGTACATCAATAACAACACAAGGCAAGATCCCATGACTCATGTATCAACTAGGATCTGCAAGACATAATGCATCTCAAAGAGAAATAAATAAAGAAGTACATGGAATCCACATCATATAACTCATGCTGCCATTTTCTGAAGGCTGAGCTACTCTATGAATGAATCTGAAAACACCATCAATCTTGTGGCATCAAAAAATGTGAAAATGATTGCTCACATGTGGAAATCTGACACCGGCATAACCCACTTTCAAAAGTGGCTGAAAAATTGAAAACTCAAATGTAGAAACTGAGCACGCCATTAGACTCGTGGCATCGATTAGTGCAGAAATGACGTAAAATTTGTCCCATTTGGACAAAGTAAAAATTTCACCCTCTTGAAAGTTGGCCTCAATCAAGGTTCCACATGCCTCTTTTCTGGGCTCATGGTTCCACTGCACCTGCAAATAAAAAGTATTAAACCTTGAAGACTGTGCGCACGCTCTGCTCCTCCATGGGCTTGGCGCACTTCTGAAAGGACGAGTTTAAATATTTAACCCCGGGCAGATATACCAATAAGGTCATTTGGCACAATGGTCAAAGGGGAAAATTGTTAAAGGGAGGTTGGGGGACCAAATCCCGCCTCCCAAAAATATGCATACGTATCTTTTATTAGGGTGCATTTTGTTTTCAACTTAACCGCATGTTTTAATTTGAAACAAGTGTGGGGGGTGGGCCCGCATTGGGCAACCCGCCCCACAGCCCCTTGTCGGCTCCGTAGTGTGTTGGCAAGTGCAGATTGGGGTGTTGTTTTTATGTACATTGGGCCACCCATGGAGCAGGCCGGCCTTTGAGGTCGGGCGGGTTCGATTCCCGCTGGCCCCTATATGGTATTGCTCCATTTGGCGGGGGCGGCAGGGTTGATAACCCGCCCCCCAAAAAATTTAATGTGGTTTGGTTTTGGGGGTGGCGGGGATCACGGCCCCACCCCCTTTTTTATACATTATTTTTGTTTTAAAAACAAATTATGTGTTTTGAAAAATTCGGTTTTAGACCGAAGGAGCACTTTTAACCAGGCGACTATTTTGCCTGGAATCTGGCCTAAGTGTGCCGGAATACGGTGGCTGGGTTTGGTTCAAATTGCGTCCTCCTTAAGGCTACGCAGTCACCAAGTCAACCTGGAACTTTGACCGCTCCTAACTCCTTCATACGGACTCGAAATTTAGTGTCGTCTGTGCCATTGGAATCAGAAAGACGAGATTTACAACATGAACTCAGTTTGAGAGATTTTTGAACACTTTGATTTTTTAGCCTTTTACTCAGGCCACTTGTACTTGTACCTGATTAATCCACCTGGATCAGATATATACGCAAGTTGGTTATAGGATAAGTGCATACATACACAGATATGCCTTCTGGAAGGCACGTATGCAAACCATGGTTTTGCTAAAGAATGTTGAAGAAAATGTTTGATCAGTTTTGTTGTGTTTCTGTTGTCTATCAATAATGTCTTAATATAGATCTAGGTTGTTTGAGTATTTAATATGGTGCTAGTTGATTGTGATTAAATATCAGTAATTGGTTGATTGAAAAATGATTGATGCTGCTAACTATATGAGGGCTCTGTAAAACTGACAAAATATGTCTGAATATCTCTGATCAATTCTGAGTCTGAGTCAGAATTCTAAACTTAATATATTGAGATCTATACACAGGTTTCTCCATAGAAAAGCGCATATACACGTGGGTTTCCATAAGTAAAGTAGCATATAAATTTTTAGTTACGAATGATCAGGGTTGCAGTTGATTCAGTGTGTTGATGCAAAAGTCTGGGTTCAGTTATGTGGTCTGGTTACAATGATCTCACTGTTCTGTTTGAATTGGGTTGATGTTTACTTTAGTTGATATACAAGTTGTGATGTGTTAAAGATGTTGGATCCACTGTGAAAATTTATGAAACGTGGTCTGCGGTGGTGTTGAGGGTTGGAGCCTTCAGTGAGGAAGTTCAAGCTTCATGCCAGTAGGAGTTGGTGATTAGATCAAGGGGTTGTAGCTCCCTTCCAGTAGTGGATCGTAAATGAGATCAGGAGGTTGAAGCTCCCTTCCAGTAGAGGCTAGAGAACGAGTGAAAGTTGCAACCTTCTGTAGGTGGGTGCCTACATATTGGCATGAGCCCGCGTCAGTACAAGACTATAAGCAATTTTCTATATAATAAATATTGAATATAAAGATGACAACAGTAGTGGTTTTCTCCCACATTGGGTTTCCACCTTAAATCCTAGTGTTCGTGTGTGTTGCTTATGTGTGATGATTTATTTTGTTCTTGCTGCACATGTTTACTCGTTACTAAATTTCTGATGAATCATTAATGCATTGATCTAAGTAAAGTTCTGAAGATTTATCTTAATCATAAGTTGAATTGTCATATGCTAGTTTCCCGAAAAAAAAATTGTGTACATACTTTGGTTGGCTCAAGTACAGTCGCGTATAGAATTCATTAGAGAAAAGAAAAAATTTGTGTGAGTTTTAAATACTGTTTCACCCCCCCCCCCCCCCCCACCTCTTAGTAGTTTTCCCAATTGTAGGAAGAGTACTCAATGTTCTCGATCAGCGTTGCCTCTTATTCGGAGGGGCTACATCCATCAGTACAAGCTATTATCTAAAAAGTAGGAACTTTCCTTTTGGCAAAGCCTTGGTAATAATATCTGAAGTCTAATCATCAGTCGCAACATGATAGAGTCTCACAGCTCCTCTCTACACCAAGTCATGTATGAAGTGATATCAAATCTCAATATGCATGGAATTGTCATGAAATACAAAATATTCTACCAAACAAATCCCACTTTTTTTGTCACAGTATATCGCAGCAGTTTCCAACACTTGACCAAGGAGCTCACCAAAGAGCTTCCTTAACCACACAACTTCATAGCTTGTTGTGCTAGCAACAATGTACTCTTCTTTTACAATTCTCAATGCAATTTACTTCTGCTTCCTGCTCATCTAGGATATAATGGTGAAACCAAGACTGAAGCAACATCCAGATGTACTCTTTCTGTTGAAAACATTACCTGCCCATTCTGCATCAGCGAATCCATGAAGATGGATATCTCCATAAGAGTGTCTTATACCAAGTGTGATCGATCCATTTAAATACCTCAATACATGTTTAACTACTATCCAATGTGTTTGGTCAATTTAATGTCATAAATTTATATCATAAATTATCAATCGGAGTTAGTAATCTTATGAAGTGTTGGTGCACTATAGATGCTAGAAGCATTTTCTTACTTAATTCGTTGTGTTGGTTTTATATGTTGTTTTTAGGATTTTTTTATTTATCTTGAGTGCATAAATGAAATTTGAGAAACTAAGAGATGATTTGTGAAATTAAATCTAAATTTAGCTATCAAAACTTTAATGAAAATTCTATTTGAAGTTATCTAAAGATGAACAATCATTAGGGGAATTTTGAGGTCTAATTTGGGCCTCCTAAGAAAAATGTACAACCAAAATAAACTTAATAAGAACCAATAAGATTCAATATGATGATGTCAACCGTGGGGGATGATTCACCATTTTTTAAGTAAAAGGGTAAAAAGATTAAAAAATAATAAAATAATAAAACTACTTTTTCAACTCACATTTTCAACTTATCTCCCAAATTTTTTACTCAAATTTCGAACGGGAGTACTCGTTGGATGAAAAATTTAATTCTTCATCCAAGGAGTACACATGTTGCGTACTTTTTACGGACCCTGCTACGCGAAAAATATGAAATACATGAAAAAATGTGATTGCAATCACGTTTTTCATGTATTTCTCATTTTCTTGTAGCAAGGTCCATAAAACGTATACAGCATGGGTAATCCTTGGATGAGGAATTAAATTTTGCATCCAACGAATATTTCCACTCGAAATTTGAGTAAACATTTTAGGAGATAAGTTGAAAATACGAGTTGAAAAAGTAGTTTTTTCTTTTTTCCCTCTAAAATTTGATGATGTCATCAAATCTTATTTTATTATTTCTACTATTATTTTATAATTTCCTTAGGAGGCCCATTTTATACCTCAAAATTCCCCTAATGTAACTTCAAGGAAACTAGAAACAAGAAGAGACTTCAATATTTTTGTATATTTTGGATTTTTTATGTAAAAGAAAGAAATTACTAGAAAGTAAGCACATCTAAAGAAGAATTTTAATGATTGAAAAATAAAATTAAGAAGGAAGAAAAAGAAATGTTTAATTTTAATCTAAGAAATAAATTTAATCTATCAATCACTCTTAAAGCAAGTATTCTAATGACTGAAAGATGAAAAGTGCAAGAAGGAAGAAAATTAAATGTTTATCTAAGAAAGAAAATTGATCTATGATAAATTTATATTGTATCAAAAGAAATCAATCTAAGTGATAAATCTTAAGCTATATCAAATCAACCTATGCCGACAACTATGATAATTTATCTCAAAAACAACTATCTAAATCACTTCTAAATCTATTTAATCAATTAAAAAAACATGTAACTAAACCATATCTAAGTCTATTCAATTATAAATAAAAACATCAATCTAAATTATTTGTAAGTCTAGCAAAGCATATATCAAAACTATTTCTAATTTACAAAATAGAATATCTATATGAAGTATCTCTACAAAGAAGAGTGTCTATTTGAATTAACTCTAAGTCCATTCAATGATAAAGTAAATCATCTATCTCAATCATAACTAAGTTCTGCAAATGGAAATAATAAAAAAATAGTATCAAATCTAAGTAACTATAATAAGGAAATTCAAAAACTATTTGCAATGAGGAAGAAAACAGAGCATGTATCTACTGCGCAAAACTAGAATGCATATTTAATCTATGAAACAAAAACGAAATATTTGTCTATTGTGCAAAAGAATGAAATAAGTATTTAACCTACGAAATACAAATGAAAACATAATTATGTTATCGATTACAATAATAAAAGGGAAGTAAACAAAGCATCTAAGTATGCAAAAAACACAGTAAAAAATATGAGTAATTAAACTATGAAATAACAGAAAACTAAATCACTAAACCTCTTATGTGTAGGGGCCCTCCACAGCAGAATGATTCTGAATTTACTTGAAACTAATTACATATCGATGTTTCTGAAAATGTCTTTCCTTGGATCGATTAAAACCGAGTTTTAACGTTTGACAGTATTACAATAAAAATCAAGCTTGTTTCCGGTTAACACAGCCTTATATTTATAACAGAGTTGAATTAAATGTTTGAGGTGATTACACCTAAAAAGGCTAATCAAAATAGGCATAGATCTCTAAACAGAAATGTGATCTTTATAGCTTTCATGATTTGCTACATGGAGAGAAAATCGTGAAGCTTAATCTTCTCGCTCACTTGTCTCGGTTCTCTACTTTGATTGACCCTTTGACCGTAATTCTAGGTGTTATACTTCGTGATTCTAGATAGGTAGATAGGATAGAATCCATGAGTGGATCATTTCCAAACTTCCCATGTACTTCGCTCATTCATTCATTCTTCGAAACCTATTAAACCATGGCAATGGCTAGAGAAATGGAGATTAGTTGCAGAATTGCGTGAATTCTGTAGCTACATAAAAAATTTATTCAAACAATAAGAAACATTTAAAATATGAAAAAGAGATCATTTAGGTACCTTATCAGACTTAAAAAGTGGAAATCGACATTTATTGAGCCTATGAAGTTTGACAAAAAGGAGGAAAAAGGTAGTGAAATGGATGTAAAAAATAGAGACAGACTCGAGGCTCAACACAATGCACATGAAGGGGGTCAGTCATGAACTGAATAAATGTGTTTACTGCATAAAATATGTCCGAGTGGGTTTTCACAAGGAACATAAGAGCCCTAATCAATTGTTGATACTCGAATAGAATCACTAAATTAGGTCTAGTTGATTTACCACACAACTTCTTGAAGTTCATTTCCATCAAACTGACCATGGAATTGCAATAAGTCATACCAAACCTTTCCAAAAGCTTTACCACATACTTTTCTTATGAGATAAATATTTCACCAAGTCTTTTCCATACCTCAAGACTTAAAAAGTAATGCATAATACCAAGGCCTTTCATTTCCAATTCAGAGGCTAGCTTCCTCTTGCATTTGACAATCAATGGTTCACTTCCTGTAAATAATAAATCGTCAACATATAGAACCAGAATTAGAGGCATACCATGAACAACTTTAAAATATAGGTTGGGATCAACACTGCTTCTAGTGAAACCCAATTTCATTAGATAGATATCGATGGGAGCACACCAAGCTCGGGGAGCTTGCTTCAATCCATACAATGATTTCTTCAACCTAAAAACATGTGATGTTCAATCTTCTAGTTGAAATCCCTATGAATGTTTCACATAGACTTCCTCCTACAACATACCATTGAGGAAGGTTGTCTTTACATCCATTTGATGAAGTTTCCATCCTTGATTGGTGTTGGGCCTTGAAATTGTCATTTACTTCCATTACATTTTCACTTATATTTCCATATTATCACCTTCACTCCACCTCCATTTCATTACATTTACCTTACCATTACCACTATTGGGTTACATTTATGTTTTTCCAAACTTTATTAAGTCCTAGTATTTTTTTAGTGAATTTGTGGTTAAAAAGTAGAAAATAATATGCACATACTTATACCTAACACGTGGAATGAGCTTGTTGCCCTGTGTAGGTCAAAAAGAAGCTTCCATAAGACCCTTATGTGGCCTCTTAAGGCCAAATTCGAATGGATGGAGAAGATCATGGGATCATAAGGATATGTGTCTCATTTCCTATTTGTATTTTAACTCTAAGAAGACATGTGCCTTATCACTTCCTATTTGGATTGTAACTCTAGAGATATAGGGAGAGATTCATGGACTCTCATTAATGAGATAGATTCTCATATTTTGTATAAATAGGGGAAGCTGTCTCCTATCAAATCATGTGTAAAATTGGAGTTGTTGGAAATTGATCTACAATTCTGTTGAAAATTGTCGTTTGAGCCATGATCCTTTTTTTGATTGGTTCTGCAATTTTTAATGTTTTACACCCTCTCAATATTTTTATGATCTATTGAATTGCATGTGCACAATTTTTCATTAAAAAAAAATTTGTTTAAATTAAAAAATATATGTATATATTTTTTTAAATTTTTAAAAAAATGTAACATATATAATTTTTTTTTTAAACTAAAACATTTTTATATGAAAGCAAATAATTAAAAAAATAAAAATAAAAAACAAAAAATTGGCCCATGGAAAGGAGGCCCACGCATATGCGTGAGGCTAGCCTTTGGCTTGGCCTTGCGCATATTTGCAAGCCTCCAATCCACGCAAAGACCCATGCATTGCAATAAAAAAGGAACCTTCTCTTTTCCATATTCGGTCTTCCTCAAGTAGCAGTTATTAGAAATCGATTTTAAAAGTTGCAGAGACAGAAAATGAAGGTGTATCGGATGAAGAAACTATTGATGAAGAGAAGCTTGCAAACTGCTGATGAAGAGAAGATTGCAGAGACAAACAATGAAATGTATCAGATGAAAAAACTGTTGATGAAGAGAAAATTGCAGACTGTTGATGAAGAGAAGATTGTAGATTCCATTGCAGGTAATGGGAATGAGGGTGATCGATCTGAAATTCTCTGTGAGAGACAAGCCATTACACATCAAAACCTGCAAAATAAAAAATCAAACCACAACAATTTTATTTTGTTGCAGAAGTAATTGCCAAAAAATGAAATTGCCAGAAACGTGTAACTGTTAAAAACACCCTATTTTAAAATGCATTTTCTAAGCAAACCAAGGAGAATTAGGAAAAACTAAAACATGGGTTTTTTCGGGAACGGGGTGAATTAGGTAAATTATGAGAAATTTTCTAGATTTCATATCCATTTGGGAAAAATTCATGGTTCTTCGGAGCTTCATTTTGTAGATTGCATGAGGAAAAAACAATTTGTTTTGAACTGTTTAAACATGGAAATTTGAAAGTAGAAGAATCCAAGTGAATAACAAACTCTGATCCACATGGCATGTGGTCTAAGAGTCTGATTTGATTTAATAAATTTGATTTTAGACACATATGTGTCTCATTCCCTATGTGTCTCATCATTAAAAAATAATAATAATAATAATATATATATATATATATATATATATATAATAAAAAATGAGAAATAAAAAAATTTGCATACACAATCGATTTATTAAAACAATTTATAAGCTGAAAAATACTTGCAAAATTTGATTGAAATAATCTTTTTGTGCAAGTACTTTTTTTTTTACCACTTCAAAAAATTTTGACTTTTGTAGCACAGATGAAGATTCAATTTGACAGTGACTTGAAGAACAATTAGAAGAATATTTAGATGATTTCTGAATATTTGGCATTAAAAATTATAATATTTTTGTTGTGAAGCTTTAACTTGCAGGACACAGTGAATCTTTTTTATGCCAATAATATTACTAAACACATTGCATGAAGTTGTCCAACAACAGGGAGTTGATTTATTTTTCATGGTTATTTCTTAAAAATGGATTGTTATCAATATCATGAATTGGACTGAATATAACACTTTTGATTTTCCTTAATCTATTTCAATTGACATTCAAATTTTTGCATAAGAATTAGAGAGGAATTGTCCATTTCTTTTTTAACACATTTATGTTCTTTATGTCAAGTTTTTTTTTGCAAGTTTGGGATGATCGAATGATCATTGAAGGAAACCAATTTTCTGGCACAACTGGTCTTCGAAGGACCAATTTCATGAGAAACATAAGAACAAATCCATGTGCATATCCATTAAGACCATTACATTTCCTCCCTTTCGAATTAAAAATCCAACCAAGCAATTCAAAGCAGGCCACAGTTATTTTCCCAGCAAGATTCAATTGTTCATTTTTATTCACATACACTTTCCATTACTCTTTGTCTACTCCTAACCCACAAATAAAAGAAAGAATCTCACTTACATGCTTATTTTCCATTGTCATTTTCCATATTCATCTTCCATTTCCATTTTCCTTCTCCTATCCTTTTCATTTCGCAAATAAACCTTGCTTCAATGCAAATTATTGAGTCGATAGTTCTTTGAGTCTAAAATATTTCACCTTGAGGCTTGCATGCCTGAATGGCAAGTCTTCTTGCTGACGAACAATGGGAATACATTAATGTCCCTTGTTCATCGGATCTTCTAGTTACTCGACAACAGCAAAATTATTCGTACCTAGCAAGATGTGTTTGGGCATCTTGACTCTCATTGTTATCAATGGTTATTCTCGTGTTGACTAGTGGCATCCATTAATGGCCACTAAGTCAACAATTTCCTACTATGTTCGACATCAGAACATATATTCACATAGCAGGAATTATGCCAACGAGTTTTGAAGACATGAAAACTATCATTTTTAGCATTTTGAAGCAAATGAAGAAGATATGCAGCTACAATAGATAAGCACCATTATACAACTGCAGAATCAGATGACAGCAATAGAATCAGATGACAGTTGTGGAATCAGAGGGCAGCAACAGAATCAGACGGCAACTGCAAAATCAGAGGACAGCTGCAGAATCAACATCATTTCACAGCAAATTCAACAATTTTAGTAGAAGCATTAAAAATTCATCTTGACTCTTTTATCCATAACTTGTATAGCCACATGAAGAAGATTATGATCAAAATTTTGCAGCCACCAAACATGCAACTCATCCATTTCCAAAGGGTAAGTTAAGGTATGTCATTTTCTAACTTTTTACCATAGAATTCCTTAAAAAGCTAGAATGATAATTTTTGGAAAAAAACACTTATTTTCCTCATTTCATAAAATTGCCAATACCATCAGTTGGGGGGAGGGGATACATTCATATTCACATTTTGTCACGTTCATATCACATTCAAAAGCCCACATAATTTCAAAATATATTAACTATTACATTATTATTATGAGCATACAATGGCTTTTCAAAAGTACTTAAAATATAATTGGATGCAAACACTATCATGGTTTTCACACAAGAACCAACCATGATGCAATCCAATAAAGATATATTTTACAAGAATAATCAAATTATCGTTATGCAAAGTTCAAAGATCAAAATTGAGTGCAACAAAAAAATATGGTTGAAACACAAGAACCAACCATGTTGCGACTCAACTAAAAGACTTTGCAGAAGTATGAAGTTATCAAATGATATCATGCAAAGTTAAGCCACAGCTCAAGGATAAAAAAGAATTAATGTAATAGATTGCATGAGGACATGCAATAGATTCAATTGGAGGGTATGTTGGGCCTTGAAATTGTCATTTATTTCCATTACATTTTCACTTATATTTCCATATTAGCACCTTCACTCCACCTCCATTTCATTACATTTACCTTACCATTACCACTATTGGGTTACATTTATGTTTTTCCAAACTTTATTAATTCCTAGTAATTTTAAGTGAATTGTGGTTAAAAATTAGAAAATAATATGCACACACTTATACCTAACAAGTGGAATGAGTTTTTTGCCATGCGTAGGTCAAAAAGAAGCTTCCAGAAGACCCTTATGTGGCCTCTTAAGGCCAAATTCTAATTTGGATGGAGAAGATCATGGGATCATAAGGATATGTGTCTCATTTCCTATTTGTATTGTAACTCTAAGAATACATGTGCCTTATCACTTCCTATTTGGATTGTAACTCTAGAGATATATGGAGAGATTCATGGACTCTCATTAATGAGATAGCTTCTCATATTTTCTATAAATAGGGGAAGCTTTCTCCTATCAAATCATGTGTAAAATTGGAGTTATGCTCAAGCTTTGAATATAGAATCAAATTGTGGCACCTTACTCATGAATGTTCCTTCATTTTGACTTGGTTTTTCTTACATATGGAGCATCTCGATTTACCATCTCTCATACTTTTAGATCAACTACCTAAAATGTGTGAGATTTACTTGCTTTTATAGATTAAAGTTTATTTGCTTTCTTAGTATTAGTTTTAGAATGATTGTGTAATCTTTGCTTTTCTAAAAAAATTTCAATAGGAAAAATTTATCTATTTTCCAATTGGATTAAGTTTGAGTCAATAGAGCTCATAGTTATTTATTTTCCTTTCATGACCTGTTATTTACTTTCTTAGATCAAACTATCAATTCATTGTATAATTGAATAAAATATCAAGCCAAGAAGGTGGCTTGTCATACTTCCAAATTGGGTGATTGAATGTTCAACCTATGGAATAATTGAGCTTTACTTTTATGTTCTGTTATTTAGTTTCCTTTCATGTTTTGTTATTTACTTTCTTAGATCAAACTATCAATTCATTGTATAATTGAATAAAAGATCAATCCAAGAAGGTGACTTGTCATACTTCTAAAATGGATGATTGAATGTTCAACCTATGCAATCATTGAGCTTTACTTTTACATGATTTTACATTGTTTTCTAGATTTAAATCCTCGTTCAATTGTAATATTGGGTGTTCTTAAATATCATTTCAAGAAGGTGATTTTATCATATTTCTAAATGCTTGAATACCTAACATATGTGATTATTGAGTTTTCTCTTTTCATGCTTTAATTGCTTTCCTAGATTTAAAGACTAAAGTATAATCAATTACTTATCATCTCAAGAGGGTGATTCTATCATGCTTCCATATTGGATGTTGGAGTGATTGAACATAATTTAGTTGTTTTTCTTTACATGCTTTGAAATTATTTCTTAGATTAAAATTTCAATTCCTGCAAGTGTGATTGCGCACTATATTTTCTTTTGAATTTGTTTTCTTTATTTTCATTACTTGATTTCATAGATTAGATGAATTGTTTTTCATTATTCTGTAGTTAGATTGATCTAAACTAAAAGATAATTTCTAGCACATATAGTGTACGCATGCTTCACAAGCTTACGAAACCCCCAGGTTGACAAATTAAATGACAGGCAATCACTTTGCCCAAAAAACTGGCAACAAGGGAAACTATGGATAGATAGTTGTCCATCGAGCCACAAGAGAAAATATATCATAGTAGTATTCTCCCTCTTTTTGAGAGAAACCACGAGCTACGAATATCCCTTTGTACTTCTCGATGCTACCATCAATGCCATGATTGATTTTTAACAAACATTTCAAAGTCACAACTGACTTCCCAAGTGGTCTCGGTACAACATCCCATACATAATTTTTCACGATTGATTCATATTCTTTGGCCATGGCATCCTTCTATGCATTCTCTTTGACTGCTTCTTCAAATGAATATGGTTCAGTTTGAATCATAGTTGTCATGGTTACTACATAACCTTGATACCTGCAATTTTCCTTCCTTTCCCTAAATGATCGACGAACAAGAATATGCCTTTCATTATCCTACAAAGTATCGTGAAGCCACACCAATATTTTCCTTATAGGAGGATCACTGGAAGGTGGATCTAATGGATCCATAAGCTCCATTAGAGTATTATTAATATCTGACTCGGGTACTGAGGGGATATATAGAATATCCTTTTCAACATCATCTTCCTTTTGAGTTGAAGGAAGATCCCTTGCTTTAAAAAGTGTTGCATCTTCGTCGAAGGTTACATATTTTCTAATCTCAACCTTTCTTTGACCAGGAATGTAAATTCTGTAAGCCTTGGAGTTTTCACATTAACCCATGAAGATACCTTTTCTTCCTATAGATTCCAACTTATTCCTCTTATCATTAAGTACATTGAAGAATACTAAGCATCCAAATATGCACAAAAAGGCCGATGTCTGGCATGTTTCCTGTGAAGACTTCTTCTAGAGTCTTATTCTTCAATGATTGATGAGGCACTCTGTTCTTAAAACAGGCATCAGTATTGACTGCTTCGGCCCATAGAAACTTTGGTAGCTAATGATCATGTAGCATAGCATGAGCAACTTCTAATATCGAATGGTTCTTTGTTTCAGCTATACCATTCTCCTCCGGTGTATAAGGTATAATGGTTTCCTTATTGACCCCTTCCTTCTTGCGAAATGATATGAATTCTCTAGACATGTACTCACCTCCATTTTTGGATCTGAATACTTTGATTATTTTCTCAGTTTGATTCTCGATCAAATCTTTGATTTCATGAAATTTTTCAAAGGATTTATCCTTATGCTTGATGTAGTATAACCATGTCTTTTTAGAGTAATAATCAATGAAGGTGATGTAATAAAGATGACCACTTAGCTAGTGTACAAGCATCAGACGACATATGTATGAATGGATGAGATGAAGTATGTCATATGTTTTGTTCTGGCTTGAGGGGAATGGTCGAATTTTTTTCTTTCCACTAGCACAACCAGGACAAAATCCCTCATGTTGAGCATGTACATCGGGAATAGTAGGAACCAGTCTCTTCAATTTTGAAAGAGCCTCATAATGTAAATGAGCCCACCTGCAATGCCATAATTCACTGAGATGATTGGTGTTATGGTCCAATACAATGAGTGGCCTTCCTATGACCTTGTAGAGTCCATATCTCAGTCCTAATGTAAATGCATCTTTTATATGTGAATCAAAAAGCCAAGATAAAACTTTCCCATTGATGAAGGAAACCCTCATCCCTTTATCTTCTAATGCATAGAAATTAATTTTTTCATGAGTCCCAATACAAACATGACATCATTTAATAACACAAATTCCCCGGTGTTTAAATAAACTTTAACTAACCCGAATCCTTTTACAGGATGAGTGGAGTTATCTCCAATAATTATCCTTAACTTAGCCTCCCTCTCTACCAGGGTAGAGAGGACTTCTTTATAACCAGAAAAATTATGAGTGGCCCCACTATCAACTAACCACCTATCCCATGAATCTGGTGGAGAATACTTAGCAAGTGCGAAAATAAGAATATATTCATTTTTATCCATAATATTACTTTCATACCCGGAGGCTCTGGATCTCTTATGAGATAGAAGATCTTATTCACAATCGCTTGATGAATCTCTTCTTCTCCTCTCATACTTTTGATCACGATTTCTCCTTTGATTGTCTTTCGTTCTCTTATAATAGTTGTTGTTGTTGTTGTTGTAACATGGCCTCTTTTTTCTTTCGGGACAATCACCAGCATAATGTCCTTTCTTGTGGCAAGTGAAGAATTCTATATGAGCAAGTGATTTGTCATTTCTTCCTTTTGAGCTTTAATGAGGAGGTCTTCTAGATGAGCCTCCCTTTGATCTCTTGCTCCTTCTATTTTGATGGGAAACATATGCAGTCGGCTCTCCTTCTTCATATTTTTGAATCCTTCCTTTTGTTATCATTCTGGATCATTCCTGAGTCAACCTCCCAACCATTTCATCAAAAGGTGAAATAATTTTGTTGTTCTTAATAGTAGTGATGAAGGTTTCCCAGACCGGGGGGAGACCTCTGAAAGTCACAGTAAAAAACTCTCTATTGGGCACATTTTCACCAATCCTCTACAGCTGATCTATGAGACAAGAGATCCTCATGATGTAAGACTAGATGGTCTCACCTTTGTTCATTTTAATTTCCTTCAGTTGGTCTTTGAATGAGATGATATCATTTAGATTTTTGACCTCATACATGGCAACAATCTTATCATACATATATTTTGATTTTTTTAGATTACCAACATAAGCAAGTAAATGATCTTGTAACCCATCGGCTAAGATTTGCTTTACATTGGACTCCCCTTTCTTGTACTTGTTATTGATGATGGCGGAGGCATCTTCTGAAGGTTCATGCATATTTCGTTGTATGTATTCCAGCACATCATTGTTGTCGGAAATGATTTATAATTTGACTTTCCATGCAACAAAAGTTTGAAGCATCACCTGGCTTCTCATGTTCCTTGAAGATAGAGGAAGACATATTGACCATGACATGTATATATGTTCTCTAGCCTTGTAGATATGACCTCTATACTTGTATATATGACTTATAAACTTGTAGATCTGATCTCGAGCTTCCTTTCTTATCTTCTCTTGGGCTTTTCCTTCAACTTAGCTCTGATGTCATCTTAATTTTTCAATATTGCTCTATCATGTATTAGTTACTTAAGCCCAAATCATATTTTCATTAACAATATATTCAGATATATGCAATATAAATAACCATAAACTATAATTAAAGATAGAAAAATGTACGCAAGGACAGAGAATACAATATCAAAACCATGAGACACAGAAATTGGTCCAAGACCAGGGGAAAACCCCACTCTAGGGGAAACCCTTTCAAATCTTCTTCTTCTATAGATTGTCTTTAAAATATTTTAGCAGAGAGTACAATGAGTCGAGTACAATAATATAGTGGATGAATCTGATATGATATATAGATAAACAAAACAATAAATCAATGGATCACTTATACCAAGTGACCTTAACTGCCCCGATCTAGATCTGAATCTAGAAAATTGTCAATAGCTAATATGATGTTGATGTGACTATGTGATGGATGACTAATGAGACTACGTGAAAAAATGATAGAATACCAAATCTAATCTTCCCAATAATTGAGAGAGTCATGGCCTTAACACACCTGCCCGCGGCTATACGAGCTTTGAGCCATGACCTAGGAGTTTTATGCATGCGTCTGAGGGACTGAATACCCTAGAAAATTGGTTGCGCCCTGAAGCATGCCTGCATGTGACTTTATTGGCTGAGTTGTGACCATAACACACTTAGCTTGTGTCTGAAGCCCAACAGATCCGCTACCTCTAGTTCTCTTACTCGCTGCCCAAATCCAAAATACCCAGATCTGAAATGTTCCTCTGTCTGTGATCCTGATCCACTGCGCGAACCTCTTGCGACGTACCTGTGCGAGCCAGAAAACAAAAATGCGACCCAAAACAAAAATATTATGAGGATGATCTCATGAGATAATGTGTGCAAATGAGCTTGACTTCACTTCTATTTATAAAGTGATGAGGGACCGCTTGGGGCTTTGACCAAATCAACGTACAATTTAACCAACTCATAAAAATTATAAAATTATCCATAACTTAACTTATTCTTAACCATTTATAACAATCTATAGGTCAATTTTGATCCTCTTGAAAAGAGGAATCTAATTAAATTATTATTTTAACCACCTAAGTTAACCAATGTGGAATTTGACTCTAGTTGAAAAAATTAACACCAGGACTACTGCAAGTCTCAAGATATTAAAGAAGAGATATTTAGGATAATGCAGAATGAGGATGAGAATATGGAGGACTTTGTGGAATGATTTAAGTATAGTTTACAAATATCAAGCCATAGTGATCTGGATAAATGTATTTTGAAGATAAACTTGCTTCGTGCATTAAGAGAAGAATCTCTTGAACTTCAAAATGTAGTAGGAAAGGGATATATCTGAAAGGAATACTTCAACACTACTTTTTAATTGTGCATCAAATGTTCATGAGGATCCACCAAGCATAAGAAAGGAACATAAGGCACTTATATTAGAAATCACAAACCATCCAGCAATGGGATCACAAAAGAAAAAATCAAGAACTTGCTGGAAAATTTAAAGAGTGACATCCTAAGCACACTTTCTACACAGTTGGATGTTTTCAAGAAAAACAAAAGCAGATTGAAGCTGAGAAAGAAATGGTAATATTTTTCCCAAAGTGCAGGAAGGAAAGCATGTTAAAGGAGTTTCCACTTAATGATGTTGAAACATGTGCAATATGTGAGAAAAAACACTCAACAAACACATATACATCACTTCTTAGGTTGAAGGCAGTTTTTCAGGGGACAAACAAAGAAACAAACTAGCTCTATTTTATGGGACCAAAGAAGCCATGGCAGCTGTTGTACCTTAAGAGAAAATCCCTTAGCTATGATAAGGAATCAGTGCTTAAGACATTTATATGACTATGTCACGAATATATATGTCTCTGTTTTATTAACCCTCAAGTATTTATGATCAAACCCTTAAAAGTAAAATATGATGAATGCTTCACAATGCTACCATTTTTTGATGTTGAATGAAGTGACTAGAATAAAATGAAAGAAGAAGTCCAAACTGATATGTTGTTTTATACAAAAAATATCATTTCAAACCCCTAAAGAGATATATGAAAGAAATAGTTAAAACAAAGGAGTGCCAATTCAGGTTTTTAACCCTTGCATACAGAAGTAAAAAGAGACCTGCTGCTCATAACTTTTTATTATTCATAGATAGAAAACACATAATGTAAACTTGAATACATTTCAACATAAAAAAAAAAAAATGCTAGAAACTTGCTTACTCATTCATTAATCTTTGAATCTCTCAGTACAAAAATAAATGTCTGAAGATCCAAAACTCGGAACCATTCTTTCTCTTGAAAATTACATTAAATACAGTAAAAAGCAGTTTGGAACTGCTGTAACTAATCCTAACTATCAAAACTACTTAGGACTTCAAAGGATGTCTATTAAATGCCTTGAAAATATCTTACATTGTCTTCAGAAAATAAAACAATATCCTAATCTATAGGAATTGCTGATGATGTGGCTTCTTTTCCATGGTCAACTAATTTGTCTTTCTTTGATGTTGATCCTTTTGGCAGGTCTATTGTCCAAGCTCTGCACTTTTTCCATATTTCTACCTTTGTCCTGGATGAATGTGTCAAATTGTGATATTCCAATCTGAATGCAGTAATTCGATCATAGGACGACCTTCCTGTGAAAAGAGTATTTACCATCCACAAGAGTTTAAAATGTCTCTGCAAGAAGTTGACCATTGTTTCTCCTTTAAGCACCTGAGACTTTTCATGCCCGTTATCAACTTTGCTTTTGTCAATACTAGTAAGTTCTCATAAGAATTCCATGGCAAAATATTTCCTTCAGCTCCCCAACATGATGGCAAGCCTACTCTTGTCATTTTATCAAATGAATTATCAAACTGACTTACTGCTTCCTTAATTTCCATCAGCTTCTTTTCTGCAACCTTTCTGAGATCATTTCTGACAATCATTTTATTGATTTCTACTGCATACAACATTCTATCCCACATGTCATTCTCCTCTAATTCCTGATCTGATTTAGAATTAATAAAATAAATGAATCTTCTGGCCCAAATGGCTCTATTAATTCATTTTTTCTTATCAGACATGATTGGTTCTTCACATTCTAAAATAAGGATTTTCTCGTTTGCAATTATCATTAGGAAGCACCAATTAGATTTAATTTCTGAAATGATATCAGTCCAAATTATATCTTTGTCTTGTATCAGTGAAAGATTTCCTTTCAGTCTTTCTTTGAGATTTTTAATCTTAGCTTCAGCATTTCGGAAACCCATTTTGTACTTGTCAGCTTCATTTTCCATGACTTTCATCAGCTTTGTTGCAGTCTCCAGATCTGTTTGAGCCTTATTTCGATCTCTTTCAGCCATCTGGAACTCAATATTTAATTGAACAATTTGTGCTTGATGATCTTCATCACCTGTATGAAAAACAAAAGTACAATTATGATTATCAATATGAATTTGCAATGAAATTATAGTCTGCTTTATTTTGGAGATTTATTCATCCTTCTGCATGAGTTGCTGCAACATTTTTTCCTTTTCTTTCTCTACCTCTGCAACTTCTGCAGCCATCAAATGTTCTCCAGTAGGTAAATTTAACTTTTTCCTTAATGTGGATATTTCTACCTCAACACTTTGCATGAATTTCTACACAACAGTCTTGTCACTAGGGTCTACTCCAATCTTTATAATGATTTTCTTCAATTCCTCATTCTGAACTGTTAAGGCTCTTGAGTTAGCCTTCTATAACTTCAACTATTTAATTACTTTACCCAACATATTCTCTGCCTTTATTTCCATTGCATTAGTCTTTGTGAGGTCATTTACAATGAATTGACTTGTTTGCATATGCAAATTTAGTTTATCCATCAGTGGGATTTTCTTCACATCCACAATCACATTTACAGTGTTGAAATTGTTGGAAGAACCAATTGACATATCTGTAGGATGTGACAGGGAAATTCTAAATTGATCTTTCTCAAGATCCATTACATTCAACAGTCTTATTTGATCAGCAACAACTTGATGTTCAGCTTGGGCTTTCATGTTGGCCTTCATCCTCTGATTTCTTTCCTCAATTTGTGAAAATAGTTGTTTGATCAAGGGAACTTTTTCATGAGAAGCTTCCTGACTCCTGGGTGAAGCAGGAGCATTTTGCTCTTCTCCCAAATGTAAAGAACAACCAGGTGAATTAGATGTAGGTTCTTCAGTAAGTTTTTCTCTCTTCTTGGCTCCCTGCTCCTCATCATCTAGATCAATAACTACTTCTTTGGCTCTTTTATTTGTTTTCTCTGCTATGATGGGAATTTGAATGTTTGCACCTACTAAACTCATCACACCTTTACTTGCTATCTTCTCTTTTTCTGGCCTACTTTCATGAATGAAAGCAGAGTACCCATTCTCAATTCTTCTATTTGAAATCACACTATAAGGGTCATAAGCCCAAATTTCTCCTAGTAGCATACACATCTCATCTAACATTCTTGTTATTTCATCAAATGCCTACCTCATCTTTACTATGAAAGGGCCTACAATCATGGGTAATTTACACATATGTCCTTTCTTCATAAGCACGAAATGAACCTGATCAACATTTAGGCTCTATCTAATGAACTCTAAATCAAAAAGCCTCATTGGTGCAAATGTTGGGAGTCTATAAGGCTCAAAACTTGCTCCATATAGCCTTATTTCAGAATATTCCTAAAAAACAAACCAATCTCCATATTTGCAATTATTTCCTAAATGCAGAAACTCCTAAGATTTAGGTAAGAAACAGGGAGGAGGACTTCCATTCAATATTTTATATGCAATTGGCATGTAATAGCTAGCAAAATCAAACAACCCAGCCTCATTTTGCTCCCTTATAACTATATCTATCCAGAATATCACTGATTGCCTTATTTTATTTACATCCATAATATTTAGACCTAAATGCATGAATTCTTCCACATTTTGATATAAGAACAAATATACAATCAATGAAGGAAATTTGAAAGAACCTGTTAATGAAAGGCTTATCAGCTGTGAATTGACTGCTTCCTGCCAATATGATGGAATATTCATCACCATTCCTGGCTTCATCATCATGGAAAACATCCCTAGGAATGATTTATCCACTTTGTTATCATCATATTTACCTAGATTTTTTGCAATATTACTTAATACTGGACAAGTCTCACTGTCAAAAACCCCCATAGAAAACTCTTTGCAATATGGCTGAAACTGCTTCATGTCAAGTTTCAAATAAAACATGAACTGATTAAATTCTTCACCTGCAAGATTATCATAATATTGTACTAGTGAATCATCAGAAAATTGGATGAATGACTCTGACTTAGGATAGCAAAGGGCTTGGCAGATTAACTGGGTGGACACCTGTAGAACGTTCTCTCCTTGGGAATTCATGACAAAACACTTCCCTAGATACATGACAGACACCAACCAATAGATAAATTTAGGGAAAATATGGGCCTTTGGAATGCATGCAGACAAAATTCCAGACTTGACCATGGCTGAATACACAGAGGAAGCATTATCATTCAAGATAACTTGCTGGTAGAAAGGGAGGTGAATTAGAGATTACATGGTATCTTGAATATCCCTCTTAGTATCCATGAGAGGGATATGTCTAGCTAAACCTAATAGGGACGACTATTTAGCCATGGTTGAAAATTTACACAAGAACAATTCACAGGGTGGTCAAATTTGTGCAGGTGGCGGAAAACTAAAACAAGGTGTAGTGCAACAAATTACAAGTAATTTGAAAACAAGTGAAAATATTCCTTAAATAGGTGGCGCGACTTTTAAACTAAATGCTGACAAGACATGCCAGTGAGCCGTTGATCCTACTCGACGTGGAAGACAACTGTGACCAACTCAGCGTCTTACATCACTGTGGGGGCTATCGAGGTATGGAGGAAAATTTTGGCTGGTGTCCCCACTCTCAATCTCCGTCGTTCATCTCTGTTATCCCTGCAGTCAACCTGGTCAACTACGGAGGCACTCATCTCGACATCCGGTGTGCTAGTTGTGCCCACACGTTGGGCCTTTTGATAAGAATTTTAATTATCAGCGCTTTCCGCCCAACAAATCAATCAATGTTTAAACATCAAATACATAACCCACTAATATAAAGTTTAAATGTTTAAACTTTAACTCGGATATTGGCGAACATACATATTTTTCATGCTAAAGTATAATATTTTGATACATAAACATATTTTCCAATAATTTCTTATCATGGAAAATTTTAGGGGCTAATATGCGCAAGTGGGCTAATTTTCCATGATTTTTCCAAAAAAAAGATTCACCAATTTCCATTTTTTATAAAAATGATTCGCCCAAATTTTACAATATAAAATTATTTTACATTAAAAATCGCCAACATTATATAGAGATTATATATAAAATCATTATAAATTTTAATAATTTTACAAATACATCAATAAGCATTTTATAGTTTTCATATTAGGGACTAGTGAGATTCGCCAATTTTTTAAAATTCAAGATAATTTTCCATCCTTAAAATTTTCCCTGTTTCTTATATTTATATTTTCCAATATTTCAAAAACAAAAGGATATGCATATGATCCACAACATCTGGCTCCACCTGGCGATAGTTTTTCTTGCCACGAAACACTAAGAACCTGGAGATCATTGCCTTCACTTCGGTCATGGAGTCAAAAATTGCTTGATGAGAAATATACAGTGAGAGGAAACTGAATATGTACAACAATGAATTAACTACCTTTAGTGCTGAAAATAATGTTTCAGATACTACCCATTTACAGGAAATTCTACTGCTTCTCCATCAAGATCTTCCAGCATGAAAGTATTATTTGATCTGGCTTTAGAGATTTTGTAAGTAACATACCATAAAGAATCAAATTTACCATGTTTCCCTTTCTCTTCCCTCCTGGTATCCCATTTAATACCAGATCTCCAGCCTGAAACATGATTTCTCTTGCCTTTATGTGAAAAATAGACCTCATTTTTTCTTGATAAGTGACCAAATTGTCTCTGACTTTATTTATGCTTTCACTCAATTCTATCACCTTATTTAGTCTCCTGATCAAAGCATTAGGTTCCTCTTGAGAGTCTTGAAGAAAATAAATTACTGGTCTTGCTAGCTGAGTGGGAAACAAAGCCTGAGCACCATACACTAATTCATAAGGAGACTTACCAGTGGATCTTTTATTAGTCATCCTCACTGCCCATAAAGCAAAAATCAGCTTTGAATGCCAATCCTTCTGGTTCTCATTGATTACTTTCTTCAAGATTTTCACCAATGTTTTATTAGATGATTCTGCTAATCCATTTCCTTGAGTATGATATGTTGTAGAGTGGGATAATATTACATTATAACTCTACCAAAAATTTATGAACCTAACTGAGTTGAAAATTTGAGCATTGTCTATTGCAATCTTTACTGGACATCGAAATCCGCTAGAAATATTTTCTTCTAAAAACTTCATCACAACCAAATCATTTGCTTTTCTAGTAGGAATTTCCTCTACCCATTTTGTAAAATAATCAGTAGCAGTTAGAATCCATTTAAACTTCCCACTTGATGGTGGATTAATCTCTCCAATGAAATCCAATCCCCATTGTCTGAAGGGTTCTTCAATAAACATAGGAAGGAGAGGTAAAGGAGCTAACCTTTTCTTTTCTGCAAACAATTGGAATTTATGGCAACTTCTAACAGTTCTATATACATCAGCAAATACAGAGGGCCAATAAAAACCTGATTTAAGAATCTTATGAGCATTTTATTTCCAGCTATAATGACCTCCACACGAGCATTCATGGTATTCTTTAATCACCTCCATGGTTTCCTTTTCTTTCAAACATAACAGCAGCACACCAGCGGGATCTTTCCAATACAACTTAGCTTCAATTATAACATAAGGTTGAGCCTTGAGTTTCAAAGCTCTATACTTAGCTCTGTTTATTGAAGGAGGACAAGAAAAGAAACACAGATAATGAATAATATCTTTATACCAATCTGGCAGAGAAATTTATATTTGATTGTCGAATTTGTCTTAATATTTTCTATTTCTTCAGTCACTTCATCTACAGGTGCAATTAAACTAATTCCCAAAGCTTGGAAATTAGATTCTGTCAGCAATTTGGCCAGTCCCTGTCCTTTGACTAACTTTTTTGGTTTGATATCCAGATCATATTCTTGGATTTTTGCAATCCATTTTCCTCTTTTTCCTTCTACATCACTTTGTACTAGCACATCCTTTACAGCAGAATTAGGCACATGTGCTACTATTTGGGAATGAAGTACATAATTTCTGAAAGCCTTTAATGATTTGACTAAAGTATATACTTGCTTCTCTAGGATATCATACTTCAGCTCTGCATCTCTAAGGACTTTGTTGAAAAAGGCTATAGGTTGTTCACTTCCTTCTTCATTTTTTTGTAATAACAAGGTAGCAATAGTAGAGGATGATGCAAATGAGAAGATTTGAAAAGGCTTCAAGTAATCTGGGCTGATCAGAACAGGAGCTTCTTGAAGGGATTCTTTAATTCTGCCAAAGGATTCTCTTACATATTTATCCCATTTTACTTCAGCCTTCTATTTTAACATATTTTTTATTCTCTTGACAATCTCAGCATAATTTGGAAAAAATATTCTCAGAAAAAATGATTTTTTCCAGAAACCTTTGGATATCTTTTTTACTTCTAGGTAGTGGAATTGTCTGTATAGCTTCAACCCTTTCCGAGTCAATCTTCACTCCTTGATTTGAAACTATGTGACCCAACAACTTACCTTCCTCTAAAGAAAAGAAATATTTCTTGGGATTTAATGATAATCCAAATTTTATGCATTTCAAGAAGGCTTTCCTCATGTGTTCTAAGTGCTCATTATCAAAACCTGAAAAAATAGTAACATCATCGAGATAAATGACTACAAATTTATCTCCCACAAAAGCAATATCCATTGCCCTTTGGAAAGTAGCTCCTGCATTCATGAGGCCAAATGGCATCCTGGCATACATGAATGTTCCCCAAGGTGTGGTGAAAGAATTTTTCTTTTGATCTTCCTTCTCCACAGCCACCTGATTATACCCAGAAAAACCATCAACCATGGATAACCTAAATGCTCCAGTTACTTTTTGCAGAACAAAATCCATCTTTGGTAAAGGATAATTATCTTTTAAGGAAGCTTTGTTCAAATTTTTGAAATCCGCACATAATCTTATCTCTCCATTTTTCTTCCTGACTGGTACCAGATTGGAAACCCAATCTGAATATCTTAGTGGAACTATGATTTTTTCTTGCAAAAGTTTCTTCACCTCTTTTTCAATTGGAGCCAGAAATAGTGGGTTAATTTTTCTGAGCTTCTGCTTGTGTGGCTTAGCCCCATCTTTCAGTGGTATTTTATGCTGAATAATATCTAGATAATAAGTTTTTAAATCTTTATATGACCATGCAAATACATCTATGAATTGTTTAAAAATGTCTACATACCTTTCTTTGTATTCCTTAGGAACTCTTCTTAACAATTTGACTATTTTAGGCTCATGTTGAGTTCCTAAATTACAATCCTCCATTTCTCCATCTTGGGATACCTTTTTCTGGTTCATTGCCACATCATTAGCATCAAACAATCTCTCAAGAGGTACCAATCCTCTGGGAAAAATATTATCCTTCAACTGAATTATCTTCTGATCACCAATTTAATGTTTCAGATTTTTAGACATATCACTTTGATCACTTTCCTCAACTTCTAAATAAATTTTACTTTCTTCAAAATTTCCAATCATTGTTAAAAAATGATTAATTTTCTCATCATCCTCAAAAACCTGTCAATGTTTTACATTATCAGGGATTGAAGGCCCGTGTCTCAATTCAATTTCATATCTCAACCTTGGATTAATTGGTGGCTTAAATGTACTGGCTGCAACTGCCAATCAATCTACCATTCTGTTCTCTTCTCTTGCAAAAAAATGTAATTTTAAAGCTTCAGAATAATTTTCAACTAGATCCCACACCTCATTTCTATAAGACCTCAATCTGGGATGTTTAGTCTGGCACAAATTCTTAACTTTTCTTATGATTAATTCAGAATCACCAAAAACAGATATAGACTGAATTCCCATCTGTTTAGCTATTTGCAGACATAGAATCAATGCTTCATATTCAGCTACATTATTAGTAGATTCAAATTCCAATTTTAAGGAAAAAGGTAAAAAGTTACCTTCAGGAGATATAAATATGAATCTAGCTCCGATGCCCTCCTTAAAGAATGCACCATCAAAATAACACTTCCAAATTTTATTTGAACACAGCTCTTTATGCATATTGGCTGAAGAGAGTTGTTCTTGTGAATCTTCAGCAAATTTTGCATCTTCATGCAGCATGAAACAAGAGAGATCCTCCTTCTCCTGACCATAAATGGGGGAATTACCTGCATCTTTCTTGGTTGTAGTTTTCAAAAATCTAGTTTCTCTGTATAACCTCCTTTCCTCCCCATTAAAAATAGGAATAATAGCATATGTGAAATCCAATTTCAAAACTCTTCCAAGCTTTCCCCCCCAAGATCTAGACAACAACATACCAAATCTGGCTGGAATATCTGGTACTACCACATCCATCATAATACTCTTAGCTGGAATTTGAGCCAAGGAAACAACCATATCTTTGATAATACCTACACATTTCACCCTTTTCAAATCAAAGGAATAATGGTCTCTATATGGCTTGGTGATTTGTAAATTTAACTCTTTCATCACAGATAGTGGCATTAGATTATGTGATGCACCAGAATCTAGCATACAATTATGTAAAATGAAATCATGCAACAGAACTGATATATAAAAAGGTGGAACAGAAGAATCTACCTCTTCAACATGAGGTCCAAAAGTAACCACTCATTTCACTTCTTGTAGATTCACTATATCACCCACCTCATCAGACTGAGATAAATTAATAAACTCTGCAACTTCTTTCTTATAACCAGGTGTTTTAACCAACTCAAGAAGTGGCACTTGAATCTTTACTTTTTCTAATTCTTTAGACAACTGAAAGTTTGATTTTGTTTTATTAACTTTTTCATATTCTTCTTGGTTTTGTTTGAATTTGCATGTTGATCAGGAACAGTAACAATTTTCTCCAACATATTAGGGTCATAAGGCTTTACTTGGAAAGCCTCAGCTTGTTTCTTCTCTTTTTCTTTTTCTTGATTCATGGGATGCTTCCCCTTATCTGATTTTTTAATTGGATTCTTCTGTAGTGGAGTCGCCATTGGAGTAGATACTGATTCTGATTCCTCTTCTTCATCATCCTGAGTTCTCAACCTCTTTTTTGACCTCAAATCATATTTTTTATGAAACTCTACTTGCATAAAATCAGTAAATTGTTTGCAATAATCATCCATTTCTTCCTGATCAAATGAGACGTCAGCTTCTTTACATTCCTCTGCATATTCTTTCTCAATTTCTTCTCCTGTCTCACCACCTTCAATATGCACAGCAGAAATTTGATCTTCATCTTCTTTATGATCATTATCAACAGAATTTGATGGTGCTGCCTCTATATATAAAGGTGCTTGGACTTGGTCTTGATGTTTTCTTTCTCTCTGTATAATCTGTAGGGGCCGTTTTTTGAATTGGGGATTGAAAACCCCTCTGTTTTGCTGTGCATGTTTCTTGTTATCTAATTCCATCTTTACTAATTTGTTTGACAAATTTTTAATGACCTTAGTCATGTCATCTATCCTTTGATCTTGTGATGAGTCTTCTTCTTTAGCTTTTCCTTTGTCATGAACCTTTCCAGCAGCAGTCATGTTTGCCTCAATCTCTAAGGCATTGGTTTGAATCTTTTCAAGAGTGGAGGCTCTTCTTTCTCTCAAGGTAAAACTGAAATCTGATACAAATGCCCCAGAAAAAACAACTCTTTCTCCAATAGGAGGAGGTTTCATTTCTACAGGCAAACTATTGTACAACTTATTAAATATTTTAATAAAATCACTCATTATTTCATTTGATTTTTTCTTTATAGCATTAAACTCTATTAAAGAATAACCATGGTCTCTTTTTTCACCCCATATCTGGATGATTTTTCTTTCTAATTCATCCCAATCATTGATTGAACCATTTGGTAATCCTTTGAACCATTTTCTTACCTCTTCGCTTAGAGACTGCACAAAAAGTTTCATTACAACATCAAGATGCTCTACATTAAATTTTTCAGCAAAAGTGCAAAACAAAGGCAAGTGTTGTTCTGCAGTTATTTCATCTTCACCAGTAAATCTAGGAAGCAACTTAAGGTACTCCTGAGGCATTTCATTGATTGGTTGAGGTATATTTGATGGTACATATCTATTCATCAAGAAATTATGGGATGCCATGTTTATGTCCTGATTGACTGCTCCTTGAGCGGGGGTAAAATGAATACCAATTGCAGGTGGGGATAAAAGGGGTGGAAAAATTGATCTGGGAAGGGGTATATGAACAATAGCAAAAGAACTGGCAACTGAATTAGGTTGAGATGTTGTGAATGGAAATGATACAGACTCAAAAGATAGTTCTTCTAATGTTG
Organism: Pinus albicaulis; assembly: GCA_034641835.2. Lineage (NCBI taxonomy): Eukaryota > Viridiplantae > Streptophyta > Pinopsida > Pinales > Pinaceae > Pinus > Pinus albicaulis. Next base: position 1,265,151,186 of record CM076574.1, on the reverse strand, counting down.
GTTCTTGGAAATGAATGGGTGAGGGTAAGGATTCGTTTTCCGAGAAAATGAGTTTCCAGGAAATATCCTTAGATGTTAAGATATGAGAACAGCTGCCTGGTGCAAACAGTGTGGCTTCAGGTGTAGAAAATATTTTTGTTTTCTGGCCCTTCTTTGAAACTAATTTTTCTAGATTTGACATAATAGGAACTTTTTTCTTAGAGGTATCTGACCTCGTGTGAGGCCTCTTAGAAGCTAGAATTATTTAAAATAAAGAACAACTTACTATTTCCTCCTCTCTGAACAACCAGAGGAAATATGAAAGAAGCCCAAGGAAAAGTTTGAATCTTTGGTCCCCAGCAATGGCACCAATTAATGTTGTACCTTAAGGGACAATCCCTTAGCTATGATAAGGAATCAGTGCTTAAGACATTTATATGATTATGTCACGAATATATATGTCTCTGTTTTATTAACCCTCAAGTATTTATGATCAAACCATTAAATGTCAAATATGATGAATGCTTCACAATGCCACCATTTGTTGATGTTGAATGAAGTGACTAGAAGAAAATGAAAGAAGAATTCCAAACTGATATGTTGTTTTATATAGAAAATATCATTTCAAACCCCAGAAGAGATATATGAAAGAAATAGTTAAAACAAAGGAGTGCAAATTAAGGTTTTTAACTCTTACATACAGAAGTAAAAAGAGACCTGTTGCTCATAACTTTTTTTTATTCATAGATAGAAAACACATAATGTAAACTTGAATACATTTCAACATAAACAAAATGCTAGAAACTTGCTTACTCATTCATTATTCTTTGAATCTATGAGTACAAAAATAATTGTCTGAAGGTCCAAAACTTGGAACCATTCCTTCTCTTGAAAATTACATTAAATACAGTAAAAAACAATTTGGAACTGTTGTAACTAATCCTAACTACCAAAACTACTTAGGACTTCGAAGGTTGTCTATTACATGCCTTGAAAATATCTTACATTGTCTTCAGAAAATAAAACAAATATCTTAATCTATAGGAATTGTTGATGATGTGGCTTCTTTTCCTTGGTCAACTGATTTGTCTTTCTTTGATGCTAATCCTTTTGGCAGGTCTATTGTCCAAGATCTGCACTTTTTCCATATTTCTACCTTCGTCCTAGATGAATGTGTCAGATTGTGATATTCCAATCTGAATGCAGTAATTCGATCATAGGACGGCCTTTCTGTGAAAAGAGTCTTTACCGTCCACAAGAGTTGAAAATTTCTCTACAAGAAGTTGACCATTGTTTCTCCTTTAAGCACCTAAGTCTTTTCATGCCTATTATCAACTTTGATTTTTGTCAATACTAGTAAGTTCTCATAAGAATTCCAAGGCAAAATATTTCCTTCAGCTCCCCAACATGATGGCAAACCTACTCTTGTCATTTTATCAAATGACTTATCAATCTGACTTACTGCTTCCTTAATTTCCATCAGCTTATTTTCTGCAGCCTTTCTGAGATCATTTCTGATAATCATTTTATTGATTTCTACTACATACAACATTTTGTCCTACATGTCATTCTCCTCTAATTCCTAATCTGATTTAGAATTAATAAAATCAATGAATCTTCTGGCCCAAATGGCTCTATTAATTCCTTTTTGCTTATCAGACATGATTGGTTCTTCACATTCTAAAATAAGGCTTTTCTCTTTTTCAATTATCATCAGGAAGCACCAATCAGATTTCATTTCTGAAATGTTATCATTCCAAATGATATCTTTAGCTTGTATCAGTGAAAGATTTCCTTTAAATCTTTCTTTGAGATTTTTAATCTCAGCTTCAGCATTTCAGAAATCCATTTTGTACTTGTCAGCTTCATTTTCTATGACTTTCATCAACTTTGTTGCAGTCTCCAGATCTGTTTGAGCCTTCTTTTGATCTCTTTCAGCTATCTGCAACTCAATTTTTAATTGAAAAAATTGTGCTTGAGGATCTTCATCACCTATAGGAAATACAAAAGTACAATTATGATTATCAATATGATTTTGCAATGAAATTGCAGTCTGCTTTATTTTTGAGATTTCTTCATCCTTCTGCATGAGTTTCTGCAACAGCTTTTCATTTTCTTTCTATACCTCTACAACTTCTACAGCCATCGAATGTTCTCCAGTAGGTAATTTTAAATTTTTCCTTAAGGTGGATATTTCTACCTAAGAACATGTTGTGGTTAGCAACAACCCCCCTTTTTTATTTAATATTAGTAATAATACTAAATAAAATGGGGACCCTTAGTTAAAAAATCCAAAAAAACAATTAGGATTTGTTTGCCTTAGAAAATAAAACTTTCTATCATAAACCTATAGAAATCCCTTTGAAAGAATATTGAAAAAATCTTAAGTTTATGATATATTTTAATAAAACTACTCTTTAAACAAGATAGCGCATCCATAAACAAAATGGTATATATCTTTGATAAAACGCATTGGTCGCAGATCGCACAGCGCAGAAAACATAAATGATTAATGAATATCTTTTGCGCTCTTTTCAAATATGCGCTTTTGCGACTTTGCGTTATGTACTCTTTTCAATTATGCGCTCTTGCGATAGTACGATTTTTCGATTTTGCGATCATATGATTTTGCGATCATGCGATTTTGCGATAAGCGCTTTTGCGCTATTGCGCAATTTCCGCTTTTGCGCTATTCTTATGACTGTGATGATTTCATTTTGCGATATTGCGACATTGCGATATTGCGATATTGCGCAGCAAATCGCAGATCGCAATGTCGCAGATTCATGTAGGCGCGCTATCCCAAGGCAATATTTCCATGTGTCAAATCCGTTATGCGCTTTAATGATTATATTAAATGATTGGATTGATTATTACTGTGAAATGAGATTGTGTTTAGTTTGAAAGTCGTTTCACAATTAAAATATTATATTTCATCCGCGTTCATATTCAAAACAGTCTCATCACCTTTCTAATATCATTACTCTCATTTATTCGTAAAACGCAGGCACGAAGGAGTGGATTACTATACAAAGCTTTCGATATACACTATGGGTAAGAAGGAGAAGAGCTCAAATTCTGAGAACAAAGAAATGGCTTCGCTATACGCAGACACCGCTTGTAACAAGGATGCCAGCATATCCACTTGGGAAGGAATGTACAATCTGTTAGAAGATGAAAACCCTGTGGTGGTAAAAGTTGTAGCTACAGCTGGTTCCAAGGATTCATCTGAAGCAACTCTTAGAGACTTGGCTTGCTCATTTATGCATAGAATAGCAGCAAGGCCAAGGATTCTCCCATACACAGACATGGTGAGATGGGTCCTAGACAGTGCTGATATTTCAAACAGGCAATTCAAGACTCCATCTGAAGAGCTAATTGGGTCATTCACCATAGAAGATGTGAGATTAATGTATAAGCTGCCAGAACCACAGGCGACTTACAACAAAAAATTCATGGAAGATTTTGCCAAAGAACACGCGAATTTGGCAGACTGCACAAAGGAGTGGACAAAAAGAAGTGAACCATTGAAGAAAAACAAACAAGGTATGTACAGCACGGGTTCGCTTACCTCTCCTTATTGTTTTACAGCTGCCATGTTATGCAGGCTTTTTGGAAAGCCTGACATAAATATGATTTTACCCGAATGGCTTCCTTTGTTGAATGCGGCCGTTAATTCTACAATTGTAGACTGGGCCAAAATCCTATCTGATACTATGACCACTGCTATTTTTCAATACCGATCCAAACGAAATGTTTCCCAGCGGGTTTATCCGCCTTTTTATTTATCTGCGTATGTCATGGACGCCATCTGCTATGTCTCTAAATTCCCTGTAATGGGCTGGAAATGGACTATCCACGACCCTTTGCCCATTCATGTGTACCATAAAGAACTGTGGGAGTCTAAATTTGTTCCCCATTTTTACCAAATTTGTCATGGAATCATGCTGCCATTGTACAGAACATTGTATAACAAGGATGCCCCAAGGTTATCCTCAGAGACAGAGGTTGATATTCTCCCCGTCGCAAGATGGTTTGGAGAAGAATTGTTCACCTATATTAGGGTTTTTGGAAGTTATGCTTCTCCCCGTGTATACCCCTATATGTTTCAGATAGGCTTGTAGCTCGGGAAATTGCTTATCAGACCTGTGGCCAGGGAGGTATAACAAAAGATTTGAAAGAAAAGAAAAAGGGCATTTGGCCACAATTTCCCGTAAAATGTGGAACATTTTCACTGTTTGATATTGTTCATGCATTTCAAGAGATAGGAAACATTACATGCCTACAGCTGTTTAAATTCTCGAGAAGGTTATTCGACCCCAATGATATTGTTAAGAATTTTACCAATGCAATCAAAGTAAGGGAATTTTCCGGGGAACATGATCTTTTTGATGATATGTTCCAAGCAAGAAATTCATTCAAAGAAGTTTTGAATTCAGCTCAAGCACAGCTATCCCCAGAGGATTTTCAGGAATTCAAGTTGTACAGAGAAAGAAGCCTAATTCCTATTCCTTTGGATAATCTACGCTTAGAGCCCGCAAGAGAGAAAACTCCTAGTGTTAGTCTTAATGGAAGTTCAAGTACAGGTAAATCCAAATCAAAATCTGACAGAGATTCTGAACACTCCAATAAGTCTAAAGAAAAGGAAGATAAAATGGAAGAATCCATTAAATATTCTGCACAATCTAAAGAACCTGCTCAACAGAAAATTTTGACTCCTCAACAGAAAAATCCTCCTCCAACCAATGTACAGCAACAGCCAGTCACCATTGAGTTAGATAAAGAATGGGAAACCTTTAATCAATTGATTAATATAGAAGGACAGAATGTACAGACCCCTGTCCAGATAACCAAATTTTTGAGCACAGGAACAAGCAGCACAGCCACAGTGACAGAGCACATACCAATCACACCCTCCTCTGAAATTGTACTTAATGTAGAGGACATTCCTCCTCTAGATGTATTCTACAGCCCAAAGTACAAAGCAGTAGTGAAGAGACAGAGAAAAAGGAGAAAAATAGAAAGCGCAATTGCTACAGAACCAGAACAAGTAGATGTTTTGTGGAAAGATCCTGCTACAAAGCCTACTCGTAATCTCACTAAGCTAACTCAGATGACAGGAGCTTGTGCTTCTGCAACGATTGATAAAGCAGTTGAGATACAACTTTTGTTGGATGAAAAAGAAGAACAGGTAAAAGCTCTGCAACAGCAATTGCAACAGGTACAGGCCAACAAGGAAGCACAGTTGAAACTTGAAGAGTTACAACAACAACTTCAAGAAATGCAAACAGGACATCAAAAAAGTCTGGCTGATAAGGACAAACAAATACAGATTCTCCAAGATCAGCATAAGGATGATCCTAAGCTTCCGGAATTCATTTCAGAAACCATCTCTTTGAACAATCAACTACTGCAACAAGAGGAAGTTTTCTGCCAAAAAATCTTGCAATGGAATTATTTATGCCAAGAGAGCGATAAAATCACAAATCATGTCGTTGATTTACGAAATGATTATGATTTTATTAATGAAAAGATCAATGATTATCTAGCATGGCAAAAGACAGAAGAAGGCAAAAAATCTGGTGCACCCATCATTAATGAAAACCACAAAGAAATACTGTTCAGTAACTGGGATGCACAAATCAGAAGGGTAGAAAAGGCAGCAGAGGAGGCAGCTACAGCGGCAAACACTCTCACTAATTGTATAAATGACAATTTACATAAAGCTAATTTGATCCCAGAAACTGTTCCAGGTTATCTCCCACGGGAAAATCAATTGAAAGCAGAATGGAGGCAAAAGGCAGAAGAAAGAGCAAAATCCATTCAAGGGCAGACAAAATTGAATTGGGACTCATACTGGGTGTACTTGGTGAAGCCACACAGTCATCACAGTGCGCTCAATTGTATCATCAATGCTACAGAGAAGATTGCTCCTACGCTTTCCGACTCTGTCTTCTCAGGACAGTTGAATTCAGAAGTCGGTCAACCGCATCTTCTCAAAACTATGCTAGATGCCTGCAAGATCAAAGATCAAGTTCATAGTTAGATAGATTTAGTTTTAAGTTCACTGTATTTTAGCCTAGGAAAAGGACGGTCATTGAACCGAATCCTTATTTTTTGTAATAAACTATTTTTAGAGTTAGTTAAGTAGTATTTAAACCCCTCTCATGCATTTAGAGAGGGGTCCTGAATCTTAATATTTTTGGACTTGGAGATTGCATTTCTGTACTCCATTGTCTTATATATTTTTTGAAAAGGATCACATCTGGTGATTTTCATGCGAAATTATCTTTGAAGTGTTGCATTTCTGTACCTTTGGAATTTGATTTTGCATTATAGTTACTGGATAGAGTATCAGATTGCATCTGGAAATCATCAAGATGAGCAAGGTATTTCTATCTGTTTACTGTTGATTTCTTTTGTCCTATGATATTCATCTTAAAATTGCTATCATTTATATGTATTTGTTTTAACAACGCTTCCTTTTATATATCATTTCTGAGTATAATGGAAATGTTATTTTTCATAATTACATGTAGATGGTATATAATGATGAATGCAATATGCTAATATAACTCTGTTTAATTTCTTAAACAGAGTTATCTTTATTTGTTTCTGCACATTTCAATTTGATTAATAATACATTTTCATGGTTATTGTTGGATTGAAACAATCTTAAGTTGTATTCACATGTTATTCCCCGGGTTAGTATTAGAATTTCTTTATCAGTATTTAGCTTAGATTAGATAGTTTTATTTCAGTTAATTTAGTCCCATTTCCACCCATCCAATCCAATCCATTTAGTTACAAGGAAACTGGTCCTTTAAATCCAGTCGGAGCCACCATTCCAAACGGAAAAGGAGCTGTCTTAAGGTCCCGACCGGGTGGTTTTCCCCGATGTTTGAAGCAGAGATTTTCTAGGCTTCAACAGAACATTGCATGAATTTCTGCACAACAGTCTTGTCACTGGGGTCTACTCCAATCTTTATAATGATTTTCTTCAATTCCTCATTCTAAACTGTTAAGGCTCTTGAGTTATCCTTCTCTAACTTCAACTGTTTAATTACTTTACCCAACATATTATCTACCTTTATTGCCATTTCATTAGTCTTTGTGAGGTCATTTACAGTCAACTGACCTATTTGCATATGCAAATTCATTTTATCCATCAGTGGGATTTTCTTCACATCCACAGTCACATTTACAGTGTTGAAACTGTTGGAAGAACCAATTGACATATCTATAAGATGTGACAGGGAAATTCTAAATTGATATTTCTCAAGATCCATTACAGTCAACAATCTTTTTTGATCAGCAGCAACTTGATGTTCAACTTGGGCCTCCATGCTGGCCTTCATCCTCTGATTTCTTTCCTCACTTTGTGAAAACAGTTGTTTGATCAAGGGCACTTGGTCATGAGAAGCTTCCTGACTCCTGGGTGAAGTAGGAGCATTTTTCTCTTCTCCCAAATGTAAAGAAAAACCAAGTGAATTAGATGTAGGTTCTTTAGTAAGTTTTGTTCTCTTCTTGGCTCCCTGCTCCTCATCATCTAGATCAATAACTACTTCTTTGGTTCTTTTAGTTGTTTTCTCTGCTATGAGGGGAGTTTGAATGTTTTCACCTAATGAACTCATCACACCTTTACTTGCTATCTTCTCTTTTTCTGGTCTACTTTCATGAATGAAAGAAGAGTACCCATTCTCAATTCTTATATTTGAAATCACACTATAAGGGTCATAAGCCCAACTTTCTCCTAGTAGCATATGCATCTCATCTAACATTCTTGTTACTTCATCATATGCCTGCCTCATATTTACTATGAAAGGGCCTACAATCATGAGTAATTTATACATATGTCCTTTCTTCGTAGGCACGAAATGAACCCGATCAACATTTAGGCTCTGTCTAATGAACTTAGAAGCAAAAACACTCATTGGTACAAACATTGGGAGTCTATAAGGCTCAAAACTTGCTCCATATAGCCTTATTTCATAATATTCCTAAAAAACAAACCAATCTCCATATTTTCAATTGCTTCCTAAATGCAGAAACTCCTGAGCTTTAGGTAAGCAATAGGGAGGAGGACTTCCATTCAATATTTCATATGAAATTGGCATGTAATAGCTAGAAAAATCAAACAACCCAACCTCATTTTGCTCCCTTCTAACTACATCTGTCCATAATATCATTGATTGCCTTCTTTTAATTACATCCATAATATTTAGACCTAAATGCATGAATTCTTCCACATTCTGATATAAGAACAAATATACAATCAATGAAGGAAATTTGAAAGAACCTGTTAATGACAGGCTCATCAGTTGTGAATTGACTTCTTCCTGCCAATATGATGGAATATCCAGCACCATTCCTGGCTTCATCATCATGGAAAACATCCCTAGGACTTATTTATCCACTATATTATCATCATCTTTACCCATAATTTTTGCAATATTACTTAATACTGGACGAGTCTAACCTTCAAAAACCCCCACAGAAAACTCTTTGCAATCTGGCTGAAACTGCTTCATGTTAGGTTTCAAATAAAACATGAACTGATTAAATTCTTCACCTGCAAGATTATCATCATATTGTACCAGCAAATCGTCAGAAAATTGGATGAATGACTCTAACTCAGGATAGCAAAGGGCTTGGCAAATTAACTGGGTGGACACCTGCAGAACGTTCTCTCCTTGGGAATTCATGACAAAACACTTCCTTGGATACATGACAGACACCAGCCAATAGACAGATTTAGGGAAAATATGGGTCTTTGGAATGCATGCAGGCAAAATTCCAGACTTGACCATGGAAAAATACACAGGGGAATCATTATCATTCAAGATAACTTGCTGGTAGAAAGGGAGGTGAATTATAGAACACATGGTATCTTGAATATCCCTCTCAGTATCCATGAGAGGGATATGGCTAGCTAAACCTAATAGGGATGACCATTTAGCCATGGTTGAAAATTTATGCAAGAACAATTCACAGGGTGGTCAAATTTGTGCAAGCGGTGGAAAACTAAAACAGGGTGCAGTTCAAAAAATTACAAGTAATTTGAAAACAAGTGAAAATCTTCCTTAAATAGGTGGCATGGCTTTTAAACTAAATGCTGACAAGACGTGGCAACAAGCCATTGGTTCTACCTAACTTGGAAGATAGTTGTGACCAACTCAGCATCTTACGTCACTGCAGGGGCTCTCGAGGTACGAAGGAAAATTTTGGCTGGTGCCCCCACACTCAATCTCCCTCGTTCGTCTCTGTTGTCCCCGTAGTCAACCCGGCCAACTGTGGAGGCACTCATCTCGGTATCTGGTGCGCTAGTTGTGCCAGCGGGTTGGGCCTTTTGATAAGAACTTTAATTATCAACTCTTTCCGCCCAACAAATCAATCAATGTTTAAACATCAAATACAGAACCCACTAATATAAAGTTTAAATGTTTAAATTTAACTCGGATATTGGCGAACATACATATTTTTCATGCTAAAGTATAAGATTTTGATACTTTAACATATTTTCCAATAATTTCTTATTTTTATATTTTCAAATATTTGAAAAATAAAAGGATATGCATATGATCCACAACATCTGGCTCCACCTGGGGATAGTGTTTTTTTCAATGAAACACTAAGAACCTGCAGATCAGTGCCTTCACTTTGGGCGTGGAGTCAAAAATTGCTTGATGAGAAATACATAGTGAGAGGAAACTGAATATGTAAAACAATGAACTAACTACCTTTAGTGTTGGAAATAATGTTTCAGATACTGCCCATTTATAGGCAATTCTACTGCTTCTCCATCAAGATCTTCCAGCATGAAAGTGTTATTTGATCTGGCTTCGGAGATTTTGTATGGACCATACCATGAAAGATCAAATTTACCATGTTTAACATAATAGCAGCACACCAGCAGGATCTTTCCAATACAACTTAGCTTCAATTATAACATAAGGTTGAGCCTTGAGTTTCAAAGCTCTATACTTAGCTCTGTTTATTGAAGGAGGACAAGAAAAGAAACACAGATAATGAATAATATCTTTATACCAATCTGAACAGAGAAATTTATATTTGATTTCCGACTTTGTCTTAATCTTATATGTTTCTTTAGTCACTTCGTCAACAGGTGAAAGTAAACTAATTCCAAAAGCTTGGAAATTAGATTCTGTCAGCAATTTGGATGGTCCCTTTCCTTTGACTAACTTTTTTGGTTTGATATCCAGATCATATTCTTGGATTTTGGCAATCCATTTTCCTCTTTTTCCTTCTACATAACTCTGTACTAGCACATCCTTTATAGCATAATTAGGCACATATGCTACTATTTGGGAATGAAGTACATAAGTTCTGAAAGCCTTTAATGATTTGACTAAAGCATATACCTGCTTTTCTAGGATATTATACTTCACCTCTGCATCTCTGAGGACTTTACTAAAAAAGGCTACAGGTTGTTCACTTCCTTCTTCATTTTTTTGTAATAACACAGTAGCAATAATAGAGGATGATGCAAATGAGAAGATTTGAAAAGGCTTCAAGTAATCTGGGCTGATCAGAACAGGAGCTTCTTGAAGGGCTTCTTTAATTCTTCCAAAGGATTCTCTTACATCTTTATCCCATTTTACTTCAGCATTATTTTTTAACATATTTGTTATTCTCCTGACAATCTTATAATTTGGAACAAATCTTCTGAGAAAATTTATTTTTCCCAGAAACCTTTTGATATATTTTTTACTTCTAGGTAGTGGAATTGCCTGTATAGCTTCAACCCTTGCCGAGTCAATCTTCACTCCTTGATTTGAAACTATGTGACCCAACAACTTACCTTCCTCTAAAGCAAACAAATATTTCTTGGGATTTAATGATAATCCAAATTTTATGCATTTCAAGAAGGCTTTCCTCACGTGTTCTAAGTGCTCGTCATCAAAACCTGAAAAAATAGTAACATCATCGAGATAAATGACTACAAATTTATCACCCACAAAAGAAATACCATTTCCCTTTGGAAAGTAGCTCCTGCATTCATGAGGCCAAATGGCATCCTGGCATACATAAATGTTCCCCAAGGTGTGGTGAAAGAATTTTTCTTTTGATCTTCCTTCTCCACAGCCACCTGATTATACCCAGAAAAACCATCAACCATGGATAACCTGAATGCTCCAGTTACTTTTTGCAGAACAAAATCCATCTTTGGTAAAGGATCATTATCTTTTAGGGAAGCTCTATTCAAATTTTTGAAATCCACACATAATCTTATCTCTCCATTTTTCTTCCTGACTGGTACCAGATTGGAAACCCAATCTGAATATCTTAGTGGAACTATGATTTTTTCTTGCAAAATTTTCTTCACCTCTTTTTCAATTGGAGCCAGCAATAGTGGGTTAATTTTTCTGAGCTTTTTCTTGTGTGGCTTAACCCCATCTTTCAGTGGTATTTTATGCTGAATGATATCTATATAATAAGTTTTTAAATATTCATATGACCATGTAAATACATCCATGAATTGTCTAAAAAGATCTACATACCTTTCTTTGTATTCCTTAGGAACTCCTCTAAGCAATTTGACTATTTTAGGCTCATGTTGAGTTCCTAAATTACAGTCCTCCATTTCTCCATCTCGGGATACCTTTTTTTGGTTCATTGCCACATCATTAGCATCAAAAAATCTCTCAAGAGGTACCAATCCTCTGGGAAAAATATTATCCTTCAACTGAATTATCTTTTGATCACCAATTTAATGTTTCAGATTTTTAGACATATCACTTTGATCACTTTCCTCAACTTCTAAATCAATTTGACAGTCTTCAAAATTTCCAATCATTGTTAAAAATTGATTAATTTGCTCATCATCCTCAAAACCTACCAATGTTTTACATTATCAGGGATTGAAGGCCTATGTCTCAATTCAATTTCATATCCCAACCTTGGATTAATTAGTGGCTTAAATGTACTGGCTGCAACTGCCAATGAATCTGCCATTCTGTTCTCTTCTCTTAGAATAAACTGTAAATTGAAAGCTTCAAAATAATTTTCAACTAGATCCCACACCTCATTTCTATAAGACCTCAATCTGGGATGTTTATTCTTGCACCAATTCTTAATTTGTCTTATGTTTAATTCAGAATCACCAAAAATAGATATAGACTGAATTCCCATCTGTTTAGCTATCTGCAGACTTAGAATCAATGCTTCATATTCAGCTACATTGTTGGAATGGGGTCTCCTAACAAGCTATGAAACTGGTCCATTTTGATTATTTTTTATTATATTTAGCCTAGCAGAGGGATTTTGGGGTGGGTCAAAGCCCCGAACGCATTGTAATGGGTCAAAGGGTAAACTAGGGGTCCGAAAACCATGGGCTGCAGACCATAGCAAATTCGAGGATAGATTGTTATAAATAGAGATGCATTTTGTATTGTAAAGGATAAGAAGTGATGAGTAATTGATGTGAATTGTGATTTAAGCTATCTGTTTGGGTTTTGGGGAATGGACTCCTGCTGGCTGTGTGCACAGAGATCCAAGTCCAACTGTGTGCAGACCCTGTTGCTGTGTGTGCAGGTTGGGAAGGAAATTGGAATTGTAAGGAAGAATTGATGAATGAATGAATGTGAAAGGTTGTTAGAGAACTGAATCTATGAGTACTTTTATGTGAATTACCGATAATTGATGTATTATGTGTTTTTTGTCCTTAAGCTATGAAAGATCTGTATACTGCATTCTTAGATCTAGATCTGTTATGTTCTGTTTATGTACTACTGTGTTGATATTATAACAAGCATATAACTATAGATCTAGTGCACGTGGATGCAAATAGAGACTTAATTAACTCTACATAGAATAAGGTAATCGGGGATTACAGGACCTAGCACTGCTCTGTTTTCTTTACCCATCCTTTCTCAGGGTACAGAAACCTGGTTCCAGCTGTTAGTATGAATCCTTTGTCGAAGTGTACGAAAACGGACCACTTTAGCTATGCATAACTAATAGCCCTAAAAACAAAAGTGGCTGCCAATATCTTCAGATCTGTGGTTAGTTGAACAAGAAAAGCGCTGCAAAAAACCAGATCTATGCATGGAAAGACATCAAGCAGTAAAAACAAGGGTTTGCTCCATATACCAATAGACAAGACAAGAACAATTTTTGAAAGAATCTTTTGTATTAAGGGCACCTAGGAGGAAAACAAGAAGGCGTATCCAATTCTCCTCAATGGGATGGGTTCTTGGAAGTCCTCAGCACTTCAGATCTAGAATCTCTCTCTCTTGTTGGTGTAGAAAACCCACACAAAGAATAGAACTCAAAGGGAGCTCACACAACAAATAGTAGAAATATGTGACCAAGTGTATAGATCCAGAGTGATCTAATAGGCAACAAAAGGTGAAGAATGGTAGGAAAAACCCTCCTATTTATAACAAAATATTAGGTCATTCTAGATCTTGGTGCATGATTAAAATAATGTTAACCAAATTTAGATCCACCTTTTATGGAATATTTTATTATATTTGTTGGAGGGAAAAAGTATTTGACTTGGGTCAAATCCCTTTATTTGTTAATAATAAATAAATAAATGATTTATTTATCTTTTAAGGAAGTGGTTGAAGGATAATTAAATAAATAATGATTTATTTAATTATTTGTGGGTGATTTGGTCATATTTAACAAGGAATATTATTTAAATAATATTTAAATAATTATTCCTAGAAAATAATAAGATAAATAAAGGTTTATCTAATTAATTTCTTTGTTTTTGGGTTAAACATGACTAGGAATAATAATTAAATTATGGTTTAATTAATTATTCCATGAGGAAAATTAAACAAAATAGGTTTGTTTAATATTTCCTTTTGGGGTTTCCTGTTTAGACCATAAACAACCTAATAAATGTGGTTTATTAATTTATTTTACATATTGAAAGCAAATTTAATTAGGGTAAAATTGGTCTTACATGGTGTACTTGGGTCCATCTAATGATAATAGGTTAGATGACAAAAAAATGGTGTAACAGATTGCCCCCCAGCGTGCAAGTGTTAGGAGAAAATCGTATGACCGAAGTACGTTGTAAGAACTCAATCACCAGACATCAAGAGGGAAGTCAGAGAGAGAAATGTAAGGTAGACGAGTGTGTTGAAGAACTAGACCCTGAGGAGACGAGACTCGCAGGTGCAACAAGTCTCTTTTTATGAGAGGGTACCTGTGCTAAAGGCGGTGGGGGAGGCATACCTATGCCCGCCGAGACAAAGTACAAAAGAATAGTGTGTCCAGTAAACAAGGGACCGAACCATAAAGTACAACCAGCATAAACATGAGCCAGATAATAATACAATGAGGAATCCCACATACATGCTATGCCTGGGATAACAGCTAGGACTTATACAATAATATCTGAGTACATGAGATACAAATACAACCCAAATGCCCCCTATACACGGGGAAGGGCTCACAAGATCTGACTGATACATGCAAATCAAAGAGGCGCTGCAAGTGGCTAAGGCCGACATCATCAAATATATGGAGCTGCATCGAAGGCTGCAATGAAGAGGTCATCCGGGCATGTGGGGGGCTACCTGCAGGGCCACCTCCTCATGAGGGCTGAGACATCTCACACACACCCGGGAATCACCAAGAGCTGCTGCTGCATCACTGAACCATCAAGCATATGGATCTCGATCATGCTGAAAAGAGCTGGAGTGGAGAAACAATCAAGTCAAAGGGAAATGAGAGATCCCTTTGCCTGATCCAAGGCACCGAACAAGAGTGGAAGCTGGAACCAAGGTACACCGCCCTCTAGACCTGTCTCCCGGAATGAAGGAGCTGATGTCGACAGAAGGAGGTCCACCATAGGTGAGGCAATGAGAGATCCTCACCTAAGGCACGAGAGAAAATAGTAGGGCGACGGACAGACTAATACCAATGATGATGGTGGAATGGAGGGGACTGAGTAGTGAATGGACGACTTCCCTTGCTAGAGCATGAAGGGCATGAATGACATGGCAGCGACTGACACAATATCATCAAGGATAAGGGACAGTGGGACTGAAGGCCATAATGTGCGACACAAGAGAGAAACCAAGCAATGAGGGATGGAGGACTATAGCGGGGTACAAAGGGACTTGGGATAGACTCCAGGAATGCGATAATGACTCCACTTGGATGCTCTAAACAAGGGCGACTCGATGGTGCGCCACACAGTAAAGGTCCAATGGGGGACCATGAAAACATGAGTACAAGATGGGAACTCACGACGATCATCAACACGAGCATGGATAAGTATGGAGGCAAAATGGTGCCCCTAGTATGAGTGTTGCAAGTGAAGAAATTCGATTTTGAGGAGGGTTATGGTTGAGGGGCATAGGTGCCCCCAAGCATGGTATGGTCATGCCAAAAGGTATTTAGAAAAAGGGGAATCTAAACACATTTTAATGATGTGGTGTGCCGTTTGTTTTCGTTATGGTTATGCAGTTTGAGAAAGGAAATGGAGGATTACCAATCTCTTTTAGTACTTCATATATGAAGCAAATGGAATTTAAGTTTTCGGGTTGGCATACCTAGTGTCACTATCCCAAAGAGAGGATTTGGAGATAATGAACTGGTGCTCGCCTAAAAAACCCATAGGTTGGTCAACAACAATGTCTAAGAGATTGGGTTGCTAATGGAAGATGAGGGAACGATAAGGGGTATCATCCCTAGAGTGATCTGAAGTGATATGGGACTCTAGAGGTTCTTCTAAATGTGGAAGAATAATGGTACTAAAGTCAACACGACCAAATACACTAGGAGAGTTGTGGAGAATTGCTTCTCTTGGTCTCTCAAATGTGGGTGCCCCCTTACCCAAACATTGGGTTTCAATGTAATGGCCACAAGGTGTATGTGGTGTAAACGCATGGGTTCGATGTAAGGGGGAATAGATAAAGTCAAGGGTGGGGATTTTTTCCATAATGTCGTCATCGTGATAGAAGATGGGGTGACTGGTGGTAGAAAGACCACCTGAAGTGGCGAGGCGACCTAAATCATCATCATGAGAAGACAGGTTCACATGCGTATCGTCACAAGGGGTGACAGAAGAGTAAGTAGATAAAGGATCTACCGATGTTGAGCCCAAGGTGATCGCTGAAGTAAGGTCAAGCGAAACAACAGGGAGGGTTCAGAGGGAATGTTCCCCGAGGGTCTCATGGATGATGATAGGTAGAAAATGCTAGACAAAGGCTCCATCATCTTGACATTAGGAGGGGGGATGTCAATGGGAGCATTCATGTCTGGTAGTTTTTCCAAAGAAAAATGCGCAAATATGGGAGAGGTGGACTCATTGCACTTGGCCTCGAATTGGCGGACCGCGGCTAGAGAGGTGCGGAAGTCCGTGAGGCGGGGACAAAGGTGGGTGTAATGGCCATGGAGGTCACACAAAGCATAGGAGTGGTTGGTGTGAATAGTCTGGGGGTTCGTGGCCGCGGTCACGAAAGGAACAGAGGCTTTCGGGACCGGGGACTCAGGGAACGCGACATTAACCATGGGCTTGAGGTGAAGCAATTCAGGACAGGTATGGGTGGTGTGACCGACAACATCACACAAAACACACTGGATGGTATGCTTTGGAGGCCAAGGAGGGGCAGGGTTTGTCGGGGCAGCCTTGTCCTTTGATGCCCCTTTGCGAGCTTTTCCCTTCTTACCCGAAGCGGTCGCAACAAGAGGTGGTTCTTGTTGAGGTGACTGAGGCACTGTTGCAGCGGGAGAAGTCATGGGGACCGGTTGAACCAGGGTCAAAGCAATATAAGGTTTGGGTTGACCAGGCAAGGTTGGGGCTGGAGGATCAAGGTACCATACGGGGATCCCAAGGGTCAGGTTAGGAAGAGAGAGGGTGGCCATGACAGGTACCGTGTACACTCTTGGTGGGGGAGCTAGTAACGGTATCTGACCAGAGGGGTAATGGCCAGGTGGGACGGTTCCTAAATGGATAAGGCTTGGAGGAACCATTCCAGGAGGGTAAAGAGGCTCATGACTACCAGCTGCAGGTGAAGGGCTAGGAGCAGGTTACAGAGGGCGCGGTTGCTGACTAGCCGAAGCAGGTTGCTTGAGAGCAGCCTGAGACGATTGCATTGTGCAAACATTCGGTGAGCTGGGGTCAGAGATAGGAGGAGGAGGAAGACCAGGGAAGGTTCCAAGAAAATAGGAGTCTTTGTAGACACCGGGAGAGACACTGGTCAAAGAATCGACAGTTTTCTTATTGGCTACAGAAGAAATGGTCATCTCAGGGGAGGTCTGAGATTTTGGCTCATGATATGTCAACTGGTCAATGGTGACTATCTTTCCATTATGAGGGAAAGACATCTTGCGGAAAACCGTGGATGGGACAGCAGACATGGCATAGGTGTAGCTCCACCCCAAGAGAATGTTGTAATCTAGAGGGGCGTCGATGACTTCGACGTCAACGCAAACAGTCTTGCCCGCAAGAGTGATAGGACAATTACGGAAGAGGCCGATAGGCTGGGAGGCGTGGCCATCCCACGCTCGAATGGGATCGTGGAAGGGGCCAACTCAGGAGAGCCGAGTTGCTTCCAAACCGAAGCGGACATCACACAGGTGGATGGCCCCTCATCAATTATGCACCGAGAAACGTTAGCGTTCCGGATTTTGACTGGGATTTGGAAGGCTACGGAAGCAGGAAGAGGAGGATGTTCTGATTGATGGGCGTCGAAAACAATCATTTGGTCATCGACAGGATCTACAGCGCCCATGGAAGATAGTAGAGCCTTCTTTTGGGAAGGGCACGATTGGAAAAGTTCTAATGTGGAGATGGCAGCAGGAGACTGCGCCAAATCATCTACTATGCTATACGAATGAGCAGCTCGACCAGAAGCAGCATTTCGGCGTAATGGTCCTTTAGGAATCTTGGTATGAACCTAAACTTTGGGTTGAGGGATATGTAAGGGACCATTGGTTGTCGAAAGAGGCTCTTTAGAACCTGCAGAAGGTGACTCGGGGACAGACGGAGCAGGAGGCTTGGGGTACTGATGGGACCGAGTTTGAAGGTTAAGGTCGACAGTTAGAGGTGGATCAGAGTTCATCATTAGGATCTGGTAATTGGAGGAACCAGAAAGGGAAGGTTGAGTGGCCGCTTGTCCGTCAGGTGGTTGAGTAGCCATGAATCCCTGCTGTGCATCCACCTGCTCTTGAGGGGGCGGTGACTGCTGTTGCAGGGGTTGAGAAGGCAAGGGAGGTGAAGGTGTTGATGCTGGAGGAGCTGGCACACCAGGTTGCGGATAAAGGTAATGGTTAGGTTGGGAAACATTGAGGTAAGCAGGAGGTTGGGCAAAAGGAGGAGGCAGGCCGTATCCTGGATACATGCTACCGGGAGGGGGAAGAGTGCTAGAGGTGCTAGCCCCTCCCTGAGGGAGACCATAGCCCATAGGAGGTTGAGCATACAAATGGGAAAGGGCTCCAACGATACCGTCGGCAGAATGAGATGCCCCCGGGGCATTAACGCCGCCGGGCCTGGGGAGGTCAGGAAGAATGGTATAAACATAACCTGATTGAGCGTAGATCAGGTCATATTTCAAGGCTATTTGGAGGGCGGCTTCTTCAGTTTGAGGAAAATGAGAGGCGACATCTTTTCCAATAGGAGCTAAGAGGGTGCAAAGGAACCAGTCCATGTAAACCCGATCTTCGAAGGGGGGGGCTCGACATAAGCTCCGTCTTCGTCGCCATTCCTAGACATGGGCGGAAAGGCGGGTCGAAGAGGTTTGCTTGAAGGAAGTCAAGAGCTCCGTGCCGGTATCGTATCGGAGATGGAGCTGGAAATAAGACAAAAGGGCTTGGGCAAGGGTCGCAAAGGTGGTATGGGAAGAGGTGGCTTGGTCAACATACCATTTAGAAGCTTCGCCGTTAAGCATGCATTGGAACAATCGAAGACGGATGGAGTCATCGGTAATGGAATTGGAGGAACACCACATGTGGAAAGATCGGACATGATTGGTTGGATCTTCTCCAGCAAGGCCTTCGAACTTAGGGATGTCGGAGGGGAGCTTGGTTGGCATAAACGGGCCAGCCCGGCATTGTGCGGATAGGGTCATTGATCAAGCTGAGATTAAATCGGGGAGGCGGGAGCTGCCCGTGTACGGCAGCACGGGTATGGTCGAGGTAGTTCACGTGGCGGTTCCGCTAGTAGTATTGTAGGCATTGAGTTTGGGAAACACTTGCTAGCGTTGCGACCACAGGACCGGACATGGTGAAGGTGGCAGGGGAGAACGGGAGGAGAAGGAGAACTTAATGAATCGAGAAGAGAAGTCGGAAGTGCGGACTTGAGGAGGAGCGGCTCGACGGCCCGACGGGGCGGACGGAGTCGAGTCAACCCAGAAGCGAGGTGAAAGGTGAAGTCGGGAAGAGCGCAGCAGCAGGGGCGCAATGATGACAGGAAGAAGGAAACCGACAAGGGCAGAAAGGGACAGAATCAAGGAAGGTCAAGGGCAGATAAGGTGCGGTGACAATTGATTTTAGAGTCTTTGCCAGGCGGTGTTAACCAGGCGCTTCTTCACTTAGGGTCAGTGTGTGGCGTGCGTTAATTTTAATTTTTAAACCCTTTTCGTTTGGAGAGCACTTTTCGTTTGAGAGAAAGAAACTGTGTCCTTGCATGCTTCAAAATCTCTCACCGGTAATATATGACCCAAATAACAGAACATTTAACAGCTAACCATGCATCAATCTAATCCCAAAAAGGCAGGTCTCTCAAAACTACTCTAAAAGAGGGCAAAAATCTAGTCAAAACACACTTAAAAAGAGGCCAAAATATCTAGGGTCAAGAGGGACAGGGATCTAAAGGATAAAGCTGCTGAAAAGAGGTGCAGGTCACAGCCAAGAGGCAGAGGCAAGGTGGCTGGAAAAAAGGAGGAAATCAGCAAAAAATGGAAGGGGCAAGGAGGAGGCCCTAAGAGTAGATCCAAACAAATTTGCAGGAGGTGATTTGAGAGGTAGAGGAGCTGATTAAAAGGGATCTGAAAAGGAGGTAACAGATCCGGAAAAGGGGAGTCTGAAACTCAGAAAAACAGACGGCTGAAACAGCTAAAAGCTCTTCCACAAAAAGTGGAGGGTACTGAAGCCCTAGAGGGCTATGTTCCCACTTAGATGAGCTAAAACAGAGCGGAACCAGGTCAAAGCGGGCTGAAACAGAGGCTGGAAAACCCTGACAGAAGCTTCAGCAGAACCCAGAAAATTTGTAGAAAAATAGCTGAAAGAAGGGCAGGTCGCAGTTTCTGACCTGTTTTCAGTGCAGGTCGCAGAAAAGAGGCTGAAAAGTGCGACCTGGAGGTCCAGGTCGCAGGTTTTGGGCCGAAAAGTGTGACCTCCTGTTCCGGTTGTCTCGGCGGCAGATTTTCAGAAAAGTTGTCGTCTCAGTTGCGACTGATGTCTGTCACCTGCGCAATAGGGCCAGAAACACGCGGGAGTTAAAAATTTTAATGTTTGAGGGTTTTATGTGAGAAAAACACCATAAAAATAGGAAAAATAAACACCTGAAAAGAAACCCTAGGGTCTGAAGTAGCTGGATATGCAGGAATATGAAAAACGACAGCGGTCGTAATTTAAAACCCGTGTGGAGTCGCCATTTGTTAGTATGAATCCTTTGTCGAAGTGTATGAAAAAGGACCACTTTAGCTACGCATAACTAATAGCCCTAACAACAAAAGTGGCTGCCAATATCTTCAGATCTGCGGTTAGTTGAACAAGAAAAGAGCTGCAAAAAACCAGATCTATGCATGGAAAGACATTAAGCAGTAAAAACAAGGGTTTGCTCCATATACCAATAGGCAAGACAAGAACAATTTTTGAAAGAATTTTTGTATTAATTGGGCACCTGGGAGGAAAACAAGAAGGCGTATCCAATTCTCCTCAGTGGGATGGGTTCTTGGAAGTCCTCAGCACTTCAGATCTAAGATTTCTCTCTCTTGTTGGTGTAGAAGACCCACACAAAGAATGGAACTCAAAGGGAGCTCACACAGCAAATGGCAGAAAGTGGTGACCAAGTGTATAGATCCAGAGTGATCTAATAGGCAACAAAAGGTGAAGAATGGTAGGAAAAACCCTCCTATTTATAACAAAATATTGGGTCATTCTAGATCTTGGTGCATGATTAAAATAATGTTAACCAAATTTAGATCCACCTTTTATGGAATATTTTATTATATTTGTTGGAGGGAAAAAGTATTTGACTTGGGTCAAATCCCTTTATTTGTTAATAATAAATAAATAAATGATTTATTTATCTTTTTAAGGAAGTGGTTGAAGGATAATTAAATAAATAATGATTTATTTAATTATTTGTGGGTAATTTGGTCATATTTAACAAGGAATATTATCTAAATAAGATTTAAATAATTATTCCTAGAAAATAATAAGATAAATAAAGGTTTATCTAATTAATTTCTTTGTTTTTGGGTTAAACATGACTGGGAATAATAATTAAATTATGGTTTAATTAATTATTCCATGAGGAAAATTAAACAAAATAAGTTTGTTTAATATTTCCTTTTGGGGTTTCCTGTTTAGACCATAAAAAACCTAATAAATGTGGTTTATTAAGTTATTTTACATAGTGAAAGCAATTTTACTTAGGGTAAAATTGGTCTTACATGGTGTACTTGGGTCCATCTAATGATAATAGGTTAGATGAAAAAAAAATGGTGTAACACTAGCACCCACCTATACTACTTCGGGTGAGGCTTTGACCTGCAAAAGCAGGTCACTTCCGAAAGGGCTAGTAGTATAGGGGTTTGTTGGCAAACCTTGCTTACCGAACCTGGGTCAGGACCCCTCGAGCCAACAAATGGTTCCATTGCCGGGACCGAAAGAAGTCTGAGAGAGGAATCGGGTAATGACAAGAGAATACTGGAAACCTAAAAGAAAAGAGATCGAAGACTAGTTCGAAAGACAAATCCAGGAGTTCGAAATAAAAGAAAACCACAGTGAAAAATTAATGGTGTGAAGGTGGAAAAATAGGTACATTCTTACTGAAAGCTACGAAATATTCTTTGTAACCATTGTGATTGAACTCCAGGAGTGGTTGGCTAGACTTGTGGAATTCCAAAAGTGCTGGAAGGATGAGCAAGTCACTCAGTGGACCCCAGAGCTTCTCGAGAAGTTGGAAAGAACTGATAATACTATCACATGTACGGTGGATCACTGGGTGGATAGTGTGTTGGGAGGATTTGTGACAGAATTTGCTATTGATCAGTTTGTATCATACTCTGAGGCTGAACGACGATTCTTCAAAGGGTTCCGAGGCAAATTTCTGAGGACGTTACCATTGCTGATCAAGAAATTACTGTGCGAAAAGAGTATTCTGTGTAGTCATACTAACTGAATGACCTTCGATCTAGACGGGAGCGCAACACACAGTG
Source organism: Pinus albicaulis (assembly GCA_034641835.2). Classification (NCBI taxonomy): domain Eukaryota; kingdom Viridiplantae; phylum Streptophyta; class Pinopsida; order Pinales; family Pinaceae; genus Pinus; species Pinus albicaulis. The sequence goes on along the minus strand of CM076574.1, from coordinate 1,265,128,831 downwards.
GTAAATTCTATCGGACCAACCTTGATAGAGGGAGATCTACCTACAATCTATTGCAGGAACCAACTGAGAAAGACCCCCCAGCCACATCGCCACCTAGGCCACGCAAAGGTAAGAATTTGCCTATACTGCAACCCTCCCTAGACAGTGATATGGCTGCACACTTGAAACTACCTACCTTCAAGGGGGTAGGAGATAAGGATATGGACCGGTTTTGGTTCATTGCAAACTCTGTATGGACTGCGCAGAATGTGGCAAGTGATACGGTAAAAATGGCGCAGCTTTCGTTGGCCTTCGAGGACAGGGCCCTGGATTGGTATATGCGGTATATTGCCCAGAATGAGAGTGCATCTATTCAATATATCAAGGACGCTTTGAAGCACCAGTTCAGGAAGCCAAAATTTTATTCCCAGTTGGTAGCAGAAGTAAAGGACTTCAAACAAGGTGTGTCTGAGCCAGTATGGGAAGCTGATCAGCGACTGAAGAAAGAAATCAAGGAAGGAGGGTTCGAATATGATGATAGACAACATACGAAATGGTTCATCGCTATGTTGTTACCTCATCTGCGCACACCAATGAGTTATCAGAACTTTGAGTCGCAGGAGAAGGTTGTGGAAGTCACTATGAAACTAGAGGCTGCCCCCTGAGAGGATACATCTGCAGGGGTGTAACAAATCCAGGAACAACTTGGGGCTATGCATATGGAGATACAGAACCTACGAAAAGAGTGAGGAAAGGACATTTGCACAAATATCTGGTGCATACGATGCCGGGTGTCTGGCCATACGAAGGATCAGTGCCCTCTGCTAATAGATTACATGCGAGCAGGAGGACCTAGTCCGGTACACCCAGGGGCAAGTACGGAACCCATCCTATTATGACCAAGTTCAAGCGGACTTGCGCTATGGTGTGATGATTTCCAGGTAGCAGAACTGCATGATACGAACCATTGCCCTCAGCTAGGTGGGTATGTCCCAAAACTAAAGCAACAATGGTGCTGATTCTTCCGATCAGTGAGACATGATGAGCAGAACTGTCGTACTTATGACTTAATGATGGATTGTGGGAACTTATATAGGGTACAATCAGACCCTGCGTCGCCAAGACTTTCTGCGCACTTTGGAGGATCACCAGCCCGAGGTAGAGGAGGTCGGGGAGGAAGCGCAGGATGAGGACCTGGGCAGCTATTCTGTTATAACTGTGGGGAAATAGGGCACTTTGCCAGAGAATTCCCAAATCCCACCAGGCCATCATGAAAATATTGTAGGCAGCTGGACCATGAGGTAGAATACTGCTCAATTTTAATAGCCAAGATGTAGGAAAAGCAGCCCACCCTTACGCAGAATGTACAAAGAGTTGAATCCGAGCTAAGAAAGGTGGATCCATGTGTAAAATTCATGACACGCAGCGGGTTGGTCACCCAGGGAGAAAAAGAGGAGCTTGCCTCCTAGGAAGGAGTGCCTGTCAAAGAAAAAACAACACCAACAGCCACGCTGCGGCCAACACAACCTCAGATAGAGGAAGTGGTTGAGCCCTTTTTAAAGGCATGTCTGAAGTTGCTGCGAAATCCGCAGGCTGTAGGAAATATCCAAGCACTACTGAATATCTACTCAGTTAGGACCAATTTGATCCCTGAAACCAATGATGTACACAAACTATACAGCTATAAGAAGCACACCGGAAGAGATATGTGATTGACTACGCAGATTGGTGACTACGAGATGGATCAGGTTATCTTAGATCTGGGGTCAAATGCGAATGTATTACCAAAGAAGACATGGCAATGAATGGGAGAACCTAAATTAGAATGGTCCACCATCCAGCTGTAAATGGCCAATCAACAAAAAATCATCCCTCTAGGGAGGTTACCAAAATTCATGGTTGACATCGCAGGGGCAAGGGTCCTAGCTGGCTTTGAATTCATAGAAATTGTGGAAGATGGGGATCCCTACCCTGCGCTCCTTGGACTGGACTAGGAAATTGACATGGGGGGGTCATCAATCTCAAGAAATCCAGCATGGTGTTTGAAATCAAAGGTACGTGTGTCATAGTACCACTAGATCCAGCAGAAGGTGCACGGTATACAGAGCCAGCCTATGAGGAGGAGGAATTAGATCAAATTTATAAATTAACTACGCAGGATGAAGATCGGGTTAACCCCACGGATGAAGGAATGCTCTAAGGGGAAAAGGACAATGAATGTTTTTCTAACTCAAATGAGGAGCTAGAAAATTGGCAAGGCCGATTGCACGAAGTTTCGGTGCTCCGATGTCTTCAAACCGTCAGGAATTTTTGGCGCATCTCTACCATGGAAAGGAACCTGTCCTGCCAGAAGGATGTAGATGATAGTCAGAATACGGTCGAACCTAAGATTCCCACGGAACGTAGGCTAGGGGCACTATCACTAACACTACGTGGAGCACCTACTCAAGAACCGGTATTCTTCACTCAAGATAAGTATTGGAGAAGGGTGATCCTGCGCATAGGGACCCCAGTTGCCAAATGGACTCGGAGGTTAGTCTACCTACGCGAAAACTTGTTGACATACAACACTCAAGGGTGTGATCAAGCCTTGCACGGACAGGCTTGCCGGGGTACCACTAACCTAGGCATGCGTCGGGTTACGGACCTGCCTGGACCCACTTGTAATTTGAAGAATTTGCGAATGCCTCAAGTAATAAATGGAACGAGGACGTGTGATGCAGCCCTCTGGTGCAAGGATGTTCCAAACAAGGGAAAAGTGCATGGCTCGAAAAGTCTGATGGCCAACTTGCAGACACACCTTGTGCCGACCTTCATTCAGGGTACGCGAACGACATACAGGCGTCATCCGTGGTCTGACATTCCGTGGAAACGACCTCAGGCACACAAGACAACCATCAGCACATCCCAATTTAATATAAAAGGGATATTACAAGTACGCATAATCAGCAGTAGAGCATCAATGTAGCCATTTATGGTAAGATTGATCTACCTGATCGATGGTCAGTCTCACGAACGGGATACTCCACCATTAAATAGCTACGAACGGTGTGTGGCTAGCTGGATAATTACACACCAGGCTATTTATTCACCCTACAACATGTTCCTGCTATCTGCGTACTGGTTTTTTGTGCTCATTAACATTCTCTGGGTTGCCCGCTTTCATTTTTCTAGGATGGACCCAACCAGAGAGTTGGGGAATGCTAAGTGCAGCCACCGGGGTGAGCACAGGCTCCCAGCAGAAAGGATTGTCTGTGAACCATGCACAGACGGAACGCTGCGATACCTAGACATGCTGCGACTTCTCCACAATTTCGGAGTCCCGCCCAGCTGAAGCAATGTGTGTTCCCTCCCTTGAATTTCCATCGTCAATGCTCCTGATCCAACTACGGGGGACATCCAAATTTATTTAGCATAGCTATCTCGCACAAAACTACAAGTACTGAACACCAGAGTGTTGCGCGAAGTTCACCATCGTGACCAAGCCAGGCGACGATAGTATGACATACCTCAGGAATTACGAGACCAGCGGATTGCAGTGGTCACAGAGGCAATGCATATTATTCAAGAGCAGCTGACGCAGGGTGCACAACTAGTCGAAACAGCTTCCCAAATATGGACGGCTATCCAACACCGTTCCACGCTTCAGCATATCCAGATGAAATTACAGCAGGTGGAAGATGCTCTGGACCAAGTCAGAGCCTCCTCACCCTCCACCGTCTCCGCGCAGCGTCTAGCCATCTTGGATAGGATTAAGAACCTTCGCCATAACAAGCATGTCATTCGAAAACGATTGAAACCATGGGCCGATAACGCACTCCAGCTCACTGAAGACACTCAGTCTGCCACTGCGCACCTCCACCGGCTGTTAGAATGAGTTATCGCGGCTCTAGATGGTCTTGCCTCCCAGACACTAGTCAACATTGTGTAGCGATCTGTGGCCCAGATTAAGGAAGTGCTCCCACCGCTCCTCCGCACTCTGGCTACCTTGCGCACACAAATTGAAGGCGTACCACTGTAGTGACTCGGGACAAGTCACAAGATTGTGTTGGGGGACTGTTGGAACGGGGTCTCCTAACAAGCTACGAAACTGGTCCATTTGGAATATTTTTTATTATATTTAGCCTAGCGGAGGGGTTTTGGGGTGGGTCAAAGCCCCGAACGCATTGTAATGTGTCAAAGGGTAAACTAGGGGTCCAAAAACCATGGGTTGCGGACCATAGGAAAGTCGAGGCTAGATTGTTATAAATAGAGATGCATTCTATATTGTAAAGGATAAGAAATGATGAGCTATTGATGCGAATTTTGATTTAAGCTATCTGTTTGGGTTTTGGGGAAAGGACTATTACTAGCTGTGTGCACAGAGATCCAAGTCCAGCTGTGTGCGGACCCTGCTGTTGTGTGCGCAGGTTGGGAAGGGAATTGGAATTGTGAGGAAGAATTGATGAATGAATGAATGCGAAAGGTTGTTAGAGAACTGAATCGGTGAGTACTTTTATGTGAATTATTGATAATTTTTGTATTTTGGATTTTCTGTCCTTAATTTGAGAAATATTTGTATACTGCGTTCTTGGATCTAGATCTGTTATGTTATGTTTATGTACTACTGTTTTGATATTATAAAAAGCATATAACTATATATCTAGTGCACATGGATGCGAATGGAGACTTAATTAACTCTGTGTAGAATAAGGTAATCAGGGATTACTGGACCTAGCACTGCTCTGCTTTCTTTACCCATCCTTTCTCAGGGTGCGAAAACCTGGTTCCAGCACCCACCCATACTACTTCGGGTGATACTTTGACCTGCGAAAGAAATTCACTGCCGAAAGGGCTAGTAGTATAGGGGTTTGTTGGCAAACCTTGCTTACCGAACCTGGGTCAGGACCCCTCAAGCCAACATACATTATTAGTAGATTCAAATTCCAATTTGAAGGAAAAATGTAAAAAGTTACCTTAAGGAGATATAAATATGAATCCAGCTCCAATGCCCTCCTTATAGAATGCACCATCAAAATAACACTTCCAAATTTTATTTGAACGGAGCTATTTATGTATATTGGCTGAAGAGAGTTGTTCTTGTGAATCTTCAGCAAATTCTGCATCTTCATGCAGCATGAAACAAGAGTTATCCTCCTTCTCTTGACCATAAATGGGGGAATTACCTGCATCTTTCTTGGTAGTAGTTTTCAAAAATCTAGTTTCTCTGTATAACCTCCTTTCCTCCCGATTAAAAACAGGAATAATAACATATGTGAAATCCAATTTCAAAACTCCTCCAATCTTTTCCCCCCAAGATCTAGAAAACAACATACCAAATCTGGCTGGAATATCTACTACTACCACATCCATCATAATACTCTAAGCTGGAATTTGAGCCAAGGAAACAACCATATCTTTGATAAGACCTACACATTTAACCCTTTTCAAATAAAAGGAATAAAGGTCTCTATATGGCTTGGTGATTTGTAAATTTAACTCTTAAATCACAAACAGTGGCATTAGATTATGTGATGCACCAGAATCTAGCATACAATTATGTAAAATGAAATCATGCAACAGAACTGATATATAAAAAGGTGGAACAGAAGAATCTACCTCTTCAACATGAGGTCCAAAAGTAACCACTTGTTTCTCTTCTTGCAGATTCACTATATCACCCACCTCATCAGACTAAGATAAATTAATAAACTCTGCAATTTCTTTCTTATAACCAGGTGTTTTAACCAACTCAAGAAGTGGTACTTGAATCTTTAATTTTTCTAATTCTTTAGACAAACTGAAAGTTTGATTTTGTTTTATTAACTTTTTCAGATTCTTCTTGGTTTTTGTTTGAATTTGCATGTTGATCAGGAACAGTAACAATTTTCTCCAACATATTAGGGTCATTAGGCTTTACTTGGGAAGCCTCAACTTTCTACTTCTCTTTTTCTTTTTCTTGATTCATGGGATGCTTCCCCTTATCTGATTTTTTAATTGGATTCTTCTGTAGTGGAGTCGCCATTGGAGTAGGTACTGACTTTGATTCCTCTTCTTCATCATCCTGAGTTCTCAACCTCTTTTTTGACCTCAAATCATATTTTTTATGCAACTCAGCTTGCATAAAATTAGTAAATTGTTTTCAATAATCATCCATTTCTTCTTGATCAAATGAGACATCAGCTTCTTTACATTCCTCTGCATATTCTTTCTCAATTTCTTCTCCTATCTCACCACCTTCCATATACACAGTAGAAATTTCATCTTCATCTTCTTTCTGATCATTATCAACAGAATGTGATGGTGCTGCCTCTATATATAAAGGTGCTTGGACTTGGTCTTGATCTTTTCTTTCTCTCTGTAGAATCTGTAGGGGTTGTTTTTTGAATTGGGGATTGAAAACCCCTCCATTTTGTTGTGCGGGTTTCTTGTTATCTAATTCCATATTTACTAATTTGTTTGACAAATTTTTAATGACCTTAGTTATGTCATCTATCCTTTGATCTTGTGATGAGTCTTATTCTTTAGCTTTTCCTTTGTCTTTAACCTTTCCAGTGAATGGAAATGATATAGACTCAAAAGATAGTTCTTCTAATGTTGGTTCCTGAAAATGAATGGGTGAGGGAAAGGATTCTTTTTCTGAGAAAATGAGTTTCTGAGAAATATCCTTGGATGTTAAGATATGAGAACTGCTGCCTGGTGCAAGCAGTGTGGCATCAGATGTAGATTTTTTTTTTGTTTTCTGGTCCTTCTTTCAGACTAACTTTTTTGGATCTGAAACAATAGGAGCTCTTTGCTAAGAGGTATCTGTCACCTCATGTGAGGCCTCTTAGGAGCCATATTTATTAAAATAAAGCATAGCTTAGTATTTCCTCCTCTCTGAACAACCAGAGGAAATATGAACAAAACCCAGGGAAAACTTCGAT